>OW971928.1:22412611-23662611 GCA_943193695.1 Acrobasis suavella
GATGCTGATTATGGCAACAATATAGTAGATCGTCGCTCATTTACGGGATATGTTTTTATGATGAGTGGTGCTTCAGTGTCTTGGGAAGCTCGAAAGCAGAGAACAGTTGCGCTCTCTACGACAGAGGCCGAGTACATGGCTCTTTCAGAAGCTTGCAAGAAAGCTATTTATCTCCGCACTCTCATTAAATCCATATTTAACATTGATCAGGCCATCACCATTTACTCTGACAATCAAAGCTCTATTAGACTGACAGCTAACGACGCGTATCATTCGCGCACCAAACATATAGATATACGCCATCATTTCATTCGCGATAGTTTAGCTCACAAGTATATAGAGATCAAGTACATTTGCACCAATCATATGACTGCTGACGTTTTGACTAAACCTCTTTCAAAACTTAAACACTGTAAATTAACGCAGTTATTATGTGTTAAATAAACTGTTTCTTTTATACTTTGTTTTGGCTGCTTATATAATGAAGTTAAATGTAACTGTAATTTTGTACAGGGTGTTCCAAATTACGGGGAGGTATTCGACCTTCTTTATTGAATTAATTAATAACACCCTGGTTGGTATTTTGTAAGAATTTACATTTTATATTTTTTAAAAAAGAATATCAATTGTCATTGCATGTTTGTCATTACATAAAATATATTTGGTTTTCTCATAGGGACAACTGGTATTTTTATTTCTAAAGAAATGGATTATCAGTAATTTTCACATTTATGTTTTTGGTGGGATTATAAGTATCATCATTACCTACCTTAAAGCTTAAAAACTATAATACTCCCTTGGAAGCAACAAAGTACCTAACACGATTAGAATATAATATAACATTAAGTACTACAGAGCCATAGTCGTTTCCTAGAAAGGGGAGACCGGCGCACGTGTCTTGCGCCGTGCCACGAGATTATTGACGGGGATTATTAGGTAACGACAGTTACCTTGTCTACAGTATATGTCTGTACTTATACATGCATATACGTAAATAGGTAGCCTACAATTCGATTTGGAGCTCAATAAGCGAGTCATGAAACAAGGACCTACCTTAATTCAACTTTGCTGATCTAACCATGATATGCCGATACAAATCTTAATCGGAGTGATTCCTTCTGCCTTACTCAGGGGGGTGCGTCCAGCAGTGGATTGATTAAGACGATAATTTCGATAAAAATTTTCCAAACATCGCCTATCCTTAACTTAGAGAGAAATTGGGACTCCATTACATTCATAAAAGAACAGTACATACGGCTCTAAGCATCACAGTTAAGGATGCATCTGGGCTCTGAGAAAACACCAAGATTATAGATTAACAAGAAACTATTTTTTTTAAACAAGCTTTTATCCTTAACAATGAACTTAAAAGTTTAAAGTGTTCTTTAACCCGTCAATAACCGGAATTTTGCAAACCCATTGTTATCTATTGTTCTCTCAGTCAGATCTGACCATCTGGAAGCTGAAGGGTTAAGATGAATCAAACGAGTTACGAGCCCAAATTCAATGGGGTTGCATCCTTTTATTACAGAGTTCCTGTGGCCATCTTTAGCCTCCATCATTAGATCAGCTCCATGTGATCATAATATTGCATTATCAAATGCAAAATTTCAGCTCAATTGAAAACAGGGTCTGATTTAGCTTTCAATATTTGATTACAGGCAGACAATGAGACATGTGAAACTAAATAAAAGCTTGTAAAAATCATATTGATCCCTCCAGTGCTCTGTCGATGGGCTCCATCTATAGAACACTCAGGAGATTTATTATGTGCTAAGTACAAGTATCTTTGGCTAACAACACATAGGTAACTAAGTTACACCTTGTTATTCTTGCATTGCATAGTAATGAGGTAGTTTCACATGTTCCCTAACAGACAAAACATGTATGAAAGTGAAGAAAATAAGAGGATTAGAATGTGTAAAGCAATGAGCAAAAATGACACAAAAATGTTATCTATCTCAACAATTTCTATTGGAATAGGGCAATGTAGAATGAATCATTGGCAAGAGCTCACTCTCTTTCTCTCTTATCTGAGTATTTTTATTTTGCCTTTTTCCATCATCAGAGCCCAAGGGCCTTACATGGCCCTTGGGCTCTGTGTACCCCATTAAGGATAAAATGAAGTAAGACAGAATATCTGTAGAATCAATGAATTAACCGAGGCTTTAATCTCTCAGTCATATTTATATAAAAATCTCATTCCATAAAAAAATTAAACATATATAATGAGATGAAGGTAGGAGTCGAAATAGAGAAAATTGGAAAGTTAGACATTTAGCGTCAACTCTATATAAATTAAATAGGAAAGGCTAATACTAAGTATTAAATACTAAGTTTTCTTCTGACTTAGTATTTAATACTTAGTATTAGTGCTGATTATATCAATCAAAATTTTTACTAATACACTCTTTAATTTAGTAATATACTCATATATGCAAAGGTATACTAATAATGTTAATTAAATAAAATAAATAATGAGTATATTACACATAACTGATTTTAGAAGGCAGGTTTTTCATGAAATAACAGTAAAACAGGAAGAAGCAAATGATAAAACAGCACAGAGCTCAGAAAGTTCACTTAAAAGAATGCTAACTTTTAAACAGATTTCACAAAAGAAGGAGGTTGTCGATATGCTCCATATAAAGATTATTCTATTTTCTATATGAATGTAATTTTATGCTTTTATTTCATGATTGTTCTCTGATTACTCAAAGATGCCTGCACCAATTTTTAAAATTTCTTTTTTGTTTGAAATGGAATACTTGTCAGGTGTTCCTATAATTTTTTTATCATAACCGGTTTTATCGTTTAGTGTTGAAGTCAGTTTTTATTTTTGAAGAATTATTTTTAAGCAGATACTCCATTGTAACCTCAAGCCTTTATGCACATATTTTGATAACACAGTACTAAAGATAATTTGTCACTAGATGGATAACGTGACCATACAAGAACTTAGCTATCAGTAACACTATTTGTTGAATTAATTTTCCTCCATTGCTATAATAATTGTTAAAGTAAAACATGCAAGTTTTTAGGGCACAAATTTTATTAAAAACCCTCATAACATTCGATGGTAAATATATAAAATCGCACAGAAGGTAAAACATAAAACACAAAGAGAGCTACTGAAAGAGTATAAGTATTGACCCTACTGAAAATAAAACTTTATGGCTCATAGTATCTCGTGCATATTTAATAAATATTGGACGAAAACGTTTATAAGGAATATTCCAACGTGTTTATATAAACTTACCCGATAAGTAGTTAGTTAATTATCCATCGGATAAATACCAACAAAGTTCTTAACACGCACAGTAACTATAAACCTTTACTTTGTCAACACTTTTATAATCAGTTACCTATACTTCTTATTGTGTTCAACTCTGAATACCCATGAAGATGACACTGTAATCTAGATTCAATGCATATACTTTCTAAAAACAGTATTTTACAATTTCTATCAAATACAATAATTGCCGATGTAGGTACGAATTCTAACATCACAATCTCGTACAAAAAATTTACAGTGACCCAAGTGACAGAAAGAATAGTGACGTGCGTGACCAATTCGATAGATTGAATCCTATCGATAATGGACGATCGGCCACGACCGGGGCGACCGGAACTATTTTATGAACTAGGTACTCTTTACAGTTTAAAGTCGTAACGTAAAGCTTTTCTAGGCACCAATGGACGCCGGAAAATTCAGGTAGCCCCTTAACATTCCTCTTTATTTTCCTTAAAAAATCTATATACTTAAAAAAATCAGATTTTTCTGTTCAGTCAATTCAATGTAAAAAAATATTCATTTAAAATCACGTAAAATGTACTCCTCTCAGCATGTCGTTGCCATTTCCTGTGCCTGGACCGTCTGACGTAAAAAATGACGTATGACAGTTGACAGCTTTTCTGTCATTTAACTTTTATATTTGTCAAGTACAAGTAGTTATTCCTAACACCAGAAAAACGCCTATCAGCGATTTTAAAAATTTTATACCTGCCCCATTGTTCACAAAATTATGTCTTGTTGCGTTTGTATCGCGTGTTTTTATACATTTGCAACACTAGTTTTGTACAGTGGTAACACTGATTTTTTATTGTGACGTTAGAGACTGGTCATTATGTTAGTACATCTTGTAAAATCAACACAAACTTTATTTAAGATACTATGTACCTACCTGTTGTTGTAGAAAGTAAATTAAGGTGCGTCTGAGCCTTCACCGGTGTTTTCCTTAACAGCAATAGCCCAAGTACAAGTATGGCCACTATAAACATAAAGTGAGATTATCCGCGCGTCTTCCGCAAACGATCTTCATAGCTATCTACACAATCTTAATATTATAAATTTTCAAAACTAATAACCGATTTCAACACCAAACTACACAACCGCTTTTGATAAACTTTCAATGGGACCAACCACCTGACAAGTATGCCCTTTCAAACAAAAAAGGAATATTCAAAATTTGCCAAGGCGAGTTCGGATAATCGACGAAATGATAACCTCCTTTTATTTTAAGTCTGTTAAAAAGGTTAATTAGACACATTTATTATTTGAAAAGGAGAAAATAAATAATATTCGTACTTTTATTGTGATGACTTTCCTTATCTCATTTGTGCACATTCGTAGATATTTTATGCCATACATACACTCGAAAAACATAACTTCCTTATGACACAGTCGGTAAAAATTGTTAAGTCATCACACGGAGTGCAACAAAGGATCTCTTGATTGCTTAATTTTTTTAAATTTATCTAACACTGTTTCATTTTATTAACCGAATTCAAAAAAGAAGGAGGTCATCTATTCGACCCGTATGTTTTATTTACTTAATTTTTTTGTTAATATGTTACACCACATCCTCGCCACTTGTGAATCTATTTTTATGATAAGTTTTTTTTTATTTGAAAGCCTTTAGTACCTAGTTGGTCCCATATCAATTTGCTTGAACTTTGGAAATATGGAAGAAACTCCTGAAAGAAAAAAAGACGGTATTTTTCTTAATAATTTTATTATTGATATAACGTTTGACCTGTAACTGAAAAATGAAATAAATTATTGTTTACTAAGAATTTTCAAATATTGAATGTATTCAATATCGATATAATCTATACTCAATCAAATAATCGATAGTAAAATAGCTAGAAACAGTCAAGCACTATAGTTCACGCTCAGGAACACGTGAATCGGTTGAGCGAGCAAGATAGCAAATAGACACGTAAAAATACTTGGTTGGATTGTAAACACGGCTACAGTAGACTCGTCAATTACAAAACAACTCTTTTCTGCGTTAAAATAGAGTCTCCTTAATATAAAGATTGCTGCGTTTGATGTCTAGCCAACCTTGTAATTTATATGAGTATACATTATATTGAACCCCGTAATAGCAGCAGAACTGTCTTTCTTCACGTGGCAAAACACTTTGTAGCACTTATCTCCATTTCTTCAAAGAAGAACCGGAGAAGAAGTCAATAAATTGCAGCCAAACTTCGTAAGGTAGGTTACGAAGTTTAGCTTAGTAGGTATATTTTGCTAAAATGAGACCTTTATCAGATGGATGATGCATCAATGTTTTGTCATAGTCACTAACCCACCCTTGCCAGGGGTGACTTTCTGTGTTAGTATTCTTATTTTTTACCTACCCGATAACAGCAAAGCCAAGAGTAAAGGTAACCTTTTTTATGATACATACAGTTACATGTATGTTAAGTACTTATGTAATTAGGATAGTACATACAAGTAACTTTTAATTTAATATACATAAAGCCCTACTTTCTATCTATCCTAAAAATATACCTAGGTAGTTTTTTAAAATCATTATCAGATACCTATTCTATTTTTACATAATTGGGGCAAATGAAAATCATAAAAATGAAAATTCCCATTCGTCACCTCTGGGGACAAACGGGAACTGTAATGAAAGTCCGTCCGTCCCTATTGGGGACGAATGGAACTGTGAAATAATAGTAATGCCCATTCGTCCCCAGTGAGGATGACGCGGTGGTGACAATCGAAACAGTTTAGTGACGCCATCCTTCCACGCACGCGCGCAGTAGCTGCCTCTTCACGCGCTCCCACGCCACCCATTGTCGGGTACAGTCGCGCGCAGTCTTTATTTAAAATTAAAGTTTTGTTTTGTAAGTTGTGCTGTTTGTTGAAAGAAAACATGCCTCATCATGATAATACACATACAACCAACTTTGAAATGAGTGATAGTGATTCGTATTCTTTTTAGTCCGTCAGAAAAAATGTATACCTACTGTATTTTTAAGTAATCCAAATGACGGGCCCATTAGACTTTTTTCAGTTAGGTATCGTGCATGTGTTAAAATGATGTTAATCTATACTATAATAAAACAGTAAAAAAAATGTGTTTGGACAATGATTATTTTTCAAAAAAAAAAAATCGTGGCGATGGATACATAGTAATGGAGTAAGAATTTAAAAAAAAATGTCTGTCTCTTTGTACACGCTAATCTCCGGAAATACTGGACGGATTCGAATGAATCTTTTTTTGTTATATAGCTGTAACCTGGGCAACATATATAATTGATTTTGGAAAATGGAACACATAATGCAGAACTATAATGGTCCAACTAAACTATAAGAAATATAAAAATGTAGTCTTAGCAAAAGTTGTTAAGCCTGATGACCCCATTTTTGTTAAGGTATAATAAAACCGGCCAAGTGCGAGTCGGACGCGCGCACTAAGGGTTCCGTACCAAAATCTATGTAAAATTACGTTTGCCAATCATCAAATCACCCCTTGAATACTTATTTTATTCTGTATTTAGTATGTTTTTGTTTAACAGCAACAGAAATACATCATCTTTAAAAATTTCCACTGTCCAGCTATAATGGTTCATGCGATACAGCCTGGACCAGGCTGCCTGGTGACAGAAAGACAGACAGACAGACGGACAGCTCGTTTTTACCCTTTGGGTAGGGAACCCTAAAAATCGAAGATATGGAACGCCTGATGCAGAACCAAGTTAAATTTATTTGCATAAATATTTGCTTACCAAAACAATAATCGATGATCATCTGATGTGGAAATCTAAAATATCAGGTTAAAGTTGTTTAGCATAATACTCGTATAATAACATAGTTAAGCTGGGAGTAACTCCACGTGGTGAAGACGTTAACAGTTTGGGTCTAATTTTTGATATCCGCTTGCCTAAGCTGGCTAAACCTCTCATTGCTGTCTAATCGTTTGGGATGAATGCACAATGGCCAACAAAAAGGCAATGAGAGCTGTAGATAGAACGTTACGAGACATTTGCCGAGATGACCTCTAACACAATGCAACTCGACGTTCCTTCTCACCGTACTGGTTTCTTTTTCAATATTTTTGCCGTTACGGCTGTACGAATCTGGAATGCCCTTCCTGATAGCATAGCGAGATCACAGAATCGTGATACTTTTAAAATGCAGGTGAAGAAATTTATAAAATATTTAGGTATTTGTATGTATTGTATGTAGTAATTTGTATATTATACGTGTATATGTATGTATGTATATATGTTGGAATATCTGCTCGGTTTGGGCTAAATTAAAATATTATTTAACTGGTGAAGTATGAAATTATATTATTTTAACTTTTACTTGGAACTCTTGGAAGTAATACATGTCTGATTCCTATCACAATGCAACAGAGAAGAGAGATGACATAAGTGGGGGTTGCCAGCATCAAAAAGGTTTTGCCAGCTATATGTAGTACAAAAATAAAGATTAATTTTTGCAATTAAAATAATATAAATCAACAATATTGCCGCGAACGAGATAGACGCAGAATGTTCGCGAGCAAGAACCGCATAGAAATACGTTACGTCGGTATGGTGCAAGCGAAACTAAGCTTTATGTCTTTACAGCATAAAGTCTAGAATTGTTTGGCCGGTTGCACTCGCACAGACGTCCCGGCGTCTCGACGTATCGGCGACATCGAAATGCATTCGTCAAGTGTGGGGAATATTCTAGAATAATGTAGGTCTATACATCGGCGCATATAAAAAGGCGCACCACAGCAGTCCATTTCGAGCTACGAAAGCGATCACTTCGAAGCGAACCGAAGCGAAGGAAGCCTAGTTTAGTGCGACTAGTGGAAGTACTTGCGACAACCTCGGCGAGAAACCTGGACCTCAGCTGCTACGCGACTTGGACTTAGACATCAGGAAGACCATCTTCACGTGTCAAATTAGGGTTCCGTAGTGAATAAAGACCCTCATACGTTTGGCGTTTTTCTCCAAATCTCGAACCCCAGTTTCGTACAATAATCAATAAGATTGTGTGCAATAAACTTAAATAAACAAATGTATAAATGGCTGACGGGAGATTTTCGTCAAACCCTTCTAGTTATAAGTCGGGGCACTAGGGCAGATGAGATTAGGCAGTAGAAGCTATTAATAGAACTTTGCGCTACATTCGTCGAGATGACAGACCAATCGGCAATGTCACATTTTTGCTGTCGGGAGATTTTCGTCAAACCCTTCCAGTTATAAGTCGGGGCACTATGGCAGATGAAATTAACTTCTAGGCAGTAGAAGCTGTTAATAGAACGTTGCGCTACATTCGTCGAAATGACAGGCCGATCGGCAATGTCACATTTTTGCTGTCGGGAGAATTTCGTCAAACCCTTCCAGTTATAAGTCAGGACACTACGGCAGATGAGATTAACTCTTAGGCAGTAGAAGCTGTTAAAAGGACGTTGCGAGGCATTCGTCGAGATGACAGGCCAATCGGCAATGTCACATTTCTGTTGTCAAGAGATTTTCGTCAAACCCTTCCAATTATAATTCGGGGCTCTTGGGCAGATGAGATTAACTCCTTATTAAAACAGTCTTATCTGTAGCCTCAAATACAAAAGCTCAGATTAACAATCAATAACAGCTTGGCGGTAGTTCACATGCCCACGAGTTTTCAAGAATATTATTAAAAGTTGGATCTCTTGAGGATAATAGTCAGGTGAGTCTTCCCGTAATACTTGACAAAATGGTTTCCTCCGAAGAAGAACTTATAAGTTCAGTATTTGCGGACATTCGGAGCATAACATACCAGGAAAATTCTTGGTTACGTGAACGCGCCACATAGACACAAAAAAAAATTGACAATGCACAACGATTAATGAAAAACTTATGACGCAATTATTAGTGATGAAGTGGTTTCATCAGGACGTCGCCACCAATTATCCAGTTTAGTTTCTGAATTCACTTGCAGCAAATGGACTCTCGCCTCACAAAATAAGTCTTAATGTCGGAGTGCCGATAATGCTGATGCGAAATTTTGCCTATGGAATTACATATATATTTTAGTAAATAAATTGTGAAATTTTGTGAAAGCCATAAATGATCACGATTTCACGTTGGTTAAAAATTATCAACTTGTAAAAATTTTGACCCTCGATCCTCCACTTTTTTGTTTTCGTTTTGTTTCGCTTAGTGTATAATAGCTAAGAAAAACAAAATTATCTTCTTTTGTAAAAAAAAAGTTCAACAAATTGATATTATTTGTTAATAATAATAATTACGTTAAAACATTCATTTGAATAAACATAACGCCGGTAATTTTATTCAAATGAATGAACATGTTTTTTAACAATGTTATGTTAGAAAACAGCGGCAGCTGTATTGCCTTCAAGTAGCAGTGTTTCTTAAGTGGTACTGGACTACTAACTCTGGAACTCATCAGGAATTCCAGAGTTACAACAGTTTTAATCGGAAACAAACGATTTAAATGGGATGAATCATAAATGGTAGGAAATTGGTGAGTATTTTGCCCAGCAGTAGAAACTTTATTGATTAGATAAAAATAAATAAATAAATGGGATTAATAGTGGATGCTCTGCTGAGGACATTATTTATTATTAAACAATGTAAGTAAAGTACTAGATACTTACTATCTATCATATTTGTTTATTTGTGAAATAAATCTATCGTATTTATGTTTTATTCTGTTAATTTAACGCAATGTCATTGCGTCCATTAAGGTGCAATAATAGAACCACCATCCACCCCTCCAAACGATGGAGAAAAAAGAAATTTATTTTTTGCGTATATTTGAATGTGGGATCTTTATTCATAAATACATTAAAGAAAATAAACATTAATAAAACTAAATAAGTATTACTGTGAATATATAAAAGTAAACTAGACATTATATAACACATTGAATAATATAAAGCATTTTTTAAATAAATGTATGCGTATATGCAGTTACATACCATATGTTATGGTATGTTACTGCTGCGTCTACGCACAAAAATTCTACGAGTAGATATGAAGATCTGGTTAAAAAGAAACTCGGCCAAAGTACACATAGTTTGAAACTAATATATATTTTTTATTTTATGTTTTCGCATTTGAGTATGTACCTTAATAATTTATTTGAAGTAAGGGCTGTAGCTATGTAAATGCACCTTAACAAAAAAAACTACGATATGGTGGGTGCTGGTAGTAGTGTCGTTTAATAGTAGTTTGTAGTTTTTTAGACTAGTTTTATACTTAATGTGATTTTTTATGCATAATATGCACCAAAGTGACTAATATCTGATATATGTTGATTTTTTAAATTGTTTTTTAATGAGTATAATAATAAGTAGGTATGTAGTTTTTAAAAATATAACTATCTTACAGTACAACAATAATGCATAAACCTCAGAATGTAGGTATAAACGGGACCGGGGCTATTACTCTTAAAGCGACACGACATACGTACGCAGCTACGAGCCCGTGTTGCAACAGTCAAGCAGCATTGAGCGCTATAAAATGATAGCATTAGTGTTGCCTCTTGATAGTCCACTATTGTTGGCCTGTCGATAGACTATCGGTATTTAAATAAAACCGATACTGTCGTTAGTCTATCTATGAAACTATCGTTTTTCGACAACACCCGATAACTGAGCATCAAAATATTACGATACGACTCATACGACACTATCAAACGGCTGTCGTGTCATTTTACAGAGTAACAGTTCAAGGTGGTTTTATTCTAGTTCTGTTGTAGTTCCTACACCAAAGTGATAATTATTAGAGATATGTTGAATTATTTGAAACTAGGTATTATAATTCATTTGTAATCACTTTGTATGAAAACGTGAATTCTGTGATTATTTAATTTTTTTGCTCGTATAACAATACAAAAATACTGTTCATTATTTGATTGCCTCCGTGGTCCAGTGGTCAAGGCTGTTCGCCTTGTGACCCGGAGGTCATGGGTTCGAATCCAACTGGGAAGCATACTTTGTGAAAAGTTGTTTCCAGTCTGGTTAGGATATTACAGGCTTGAATCACCTGATTATCCGAAAATAAAGATGATTTCGTGTTTCTGTGGGTCCCGGACGCCATCTAGCGTTTTCGTCAATCTATCCAAGGATTAGTTCTGGTTTACCCTTTTGGTTGCGGAGGTGAGACGGCAGTCGCGCTGTGTAAATCAGTAACCTCGTCAAATCTCCTTGATTAGGTAGCAGACCCCGGGCTCTGAAGCGTTACTGCTGAGGATGCAACCGGGAATACGCTCGGATGATGATGATGTTGAATTATTTAGTAAATAAGTATTATAATTCGTTTTTAACTATTGATAAATATGTTACCAATTACCATTAATAAATATGACGAGCGTACAACAAAATGTATATGGTGTTAATGTTTATCGAAGTACAATGAGACACAAATAAGTTGAACAAAACAAGTCCGCCATTTTTGTTCAACTTACTTGTGTCGCATTGTACAAATAAAAAATACATAATGTACTGAGGGCCACTCGGCCACAAATTAGATGGATAGGTATGTATACAATTTTTCACATGAGAACCACGTATAAAATATTCTTGATAGCTGCTGCTATATGTGACAGTGATATAATAATATCTTTGTGTAAAAATGTGAATTCTGTGATTATTTACTTCTTGACTGTCAAACTTTTCTCAGTACAAATTTAATACTGTTCATTGGTTCTTTTATTGACCGAGCGAGCGAAGCGTCTCAGTTTCGACTGGCCCAAAATTCTTTTGTCGCATTTCTTAACTGATTCTCATGAAAGTTTGTGAGCAGTTCGGTAATTATAAAGAACTTTTTGCCGTGCCAGTTTTTCGAAATTTTTAAAAATGGCGGGTAAACTTAAAAAATCTCACATATCAGTAATTTAATTTCAAAAGAAAATCCAAAATGTCATAAGACTTTTTTGTTATTCTTTATGAGACGCCTTTTTGTCTTAACAACTTTTTTATATGATAAACTTGAACGTGTTTATGGTCGGCAATTCGCCCAAAAGTGGTCTAGAAATCGATTTTCTGTATATTTTGTATAAGTACATTCAGTATGATGTCTTAAATATAAATCTATGGGAAACAAGTACGAGAATGATATGTAGTAACTGTGACGTCGGCGAAAGAGAGAAAAAAATGTTCTTTATATAAACATACCATGTGCGGTATCAAATGAAAGGGCTTTATGAGTAAATTATGGATGTGTATCTATATATGTATTTGTTATAAAATATGGTATCGTTGAGTTAGTATCCCATAACACAAGTCTCGATCTTACTTTGGGGCTAACTCAATCAGTGTTATTTGTCCCTATATATTTATTTTATATTCATTATATTTATTACACAGTAATAAACTTCACTCTCATATTGGTCAAATCAAACCCATAGACTATATTTAGTACAAAAGTGAATTAGTTGTAGCGGTTCGCGAGGTCTACTGTTCTCACAGAACCTCTAGTTTTATCAGTGGTGGGCGTCTTTAGACGCCGTCCGCCACTCATTCGGCTATGAAAACCAGTGGACTCGTATAGATTTGTTGCCAGAAGCTCCCTTGAAGCAATCAAAGGACCTACACCAACCTTTGATTGTATAGTTAGGTTAGGGTTAGGAATAAAGAAATTGGCGCCATGGGTTAACTAGACACTGGCAAAATAAGCTTCAACGAAGTTTAATCGCCAACAACAAGAAAAAAAAATATCATGTCTTTATTTTTAACGGGGCAAATAAAGCATGGGCTTGTGGCTCTAATCAGACGACAGGACCCAGGGTCGCAAGACTCAAAGGCCACGCGTGATGATCTGCGAGAAGGTGGAAAATGGATTCAAAATAGTGACAGGTTACTAACCGTATTGCCCCCAAAAACATTATTCACATTTTACCTTACCCCATTCCCTCTATTGGCTTGTACGATCTGCGCGGGTAGAGATTCGTCATTCACATATCTGATTTATTTATTTCTTCTTTCTCATAGATACGTAATCAAATTCTAGATCTATTTTTCTCACATATCTTATGCTGGGGCTTTATCTGTGTTGTACTTCGTTGAGAAAATACGGCGCAGGCGGGATCCCTACACTAGCCTAGGATGCCTGATTTATATACATGGCTGGTAATGTTATGACACAATTTTGAACAATCTATCTGAAGAAATCTACGCGTATGCATACTCATGGCTCACATATGGAATAATTCTCTGGGGAAATAGTACCGACGCAGACAAACTGCTAATGCTTCAAAAAAAAATGCATACGTATTATCACTAATATAAGAGGGACCGCGACTTGCAAACAATATTTTAAAGATTTAAAAATATTAACATTACCATCGATCTACATATTAGAAGCCTGCAAATTTGTTCGGAAATATCCTCAATTCTACACTAAAAAAGAAGACTTACCACGAAGCTATCCCACACGAAAGAAAAATGTGCTCGTGACACCCGCCTCCAAGCTAGAACTCTTCAAGTCTGGCCCGCTAGCAATGACAATAAAAATTTATAATTCCCTACCTGACAGCCTACGAAACGAAGAAAGAAATTCCGACTTCATAAATAAATTGAAACAAATTTTAATTAATAAAACATACTACACAATAGACGAGTTTTTTAATGATAAAAAATAAATAAATAAATAAATTAAAATTGATGTTCCGAATAAAAAACTGACATTGACTACGTTTATGACTGACATTTTAAACACAAATGATAAACTTTGCAAAAAAATAATAATACTTACCATGATATTTCAAATATGTACCAGTTATATTTAAATACATATATACTAGGTAAAATACTAGGTTTATATTTATGAATTAACCTCTGCATAACATAAAATCCGCTTGCCGTTCCATTTTTCTTTTGCGATACCCGACAGGGTTCATAGTGTACCTTATAATATGACAGTGACTTTTAGTAGTTAGAACTGATGTACATTATGAAATGCAATAAATAAATAAATTGAAATTGAAATCTTTTTACTCAAATCATTAAAATCAGCTCAGTCAGATACCCAGCCAGATAGGTTGAAATATCATAGTAGTAGACTGAGGCAGTGGCGTAGCGTAGCGAGGCCCGATTTATAAGAACTAAACCCCAAATAACTTTGAAAACGGCTGAACCGATACCATAACTTACATAATAGCTAAGAACCACCACAAGGACGTAAAAAAGGCGCATTGAAATCGTTGCATCCGTTCGAGAGCTACAATGCCACATAGACAGACGCTAGCGTCAAACTTTTATATCCCGTCTTTTTTATGGGGGGTTAAAAATAGAGGTATCATATTAAAATGTGCGCTAGGTGTTAGTGCCATGCCCTTGATAACAATATAATCGCATGCTCGATATGAGTACTCGACTACTTCATTCAAAAATAGTAAGTAGGTACTTATATCGTTATTGTTAATGCTAGAGAAGAATATCACCTTTTGGTGACTTGAATTGGCTTGTTAACTAAATAATATAAAAGTTTAGTAGATGGTTTAAATAGAAAATATAGACAATTCTAAGAATGTGGTTTGAATAAAAATAAAATTAAGTGTTATCAGGATTTAAACTTTACACCGGAAGTGAAGACACAGCAATCGAAGTTTACATTTTTCCTGCCTGCATGTATTCCTATGTCCTTGCAAAAAAGAACACTGACAACGGTCATCTGTCAATGTCACCTGTTTAAATTACTTTTGGTTTTCAAGTTTTATGAAATGTGTTTGAAAAACGAAGGTTTGAAACTTTGAAACGAAACGGAGAAATAACTTGATATTTAGAGAAAGCCTTACTGACTGTTATGAATGACTGTAGTGCAGATATTTTACATGTTGTTAAGGTATGTAATTGCACTACTTATTTGATATCCATTGGACCTACTTATAAAAAGTTCTCACTATTTTTAATTTCTACCTACCAACTATATTTGGCTGCAATGGATTAAATCATCATGAGCCTTGATAAAAAAACATTGTTATTTTTGCAGCATCAGAGCATCACATACCAACTTTATGATTAAAAGTTCAAAATGTCGCTAACAACTCTGCCTGTCGAGGTATGGACCCTAATCATCAGAAAGCTAGACACAAAGTCAGTATCCAACCTTTATAAATCCTGCAAGTACTTACAAGAAGTGGTCTGCATGCCGGGCGTCGTCAGAGAGTGCAAGTTCTCGATAAACAAACTGGCAACAGTCAAATCCCTGGATCTAGCCTTCTTTAATGACATTGCTGGACACCTGAGGATCTTGAACTTATCAGGCATTGCTGATCTCGACATGTCATCTCTGACACCCGCTTTAGACAAACTAAATAACCTAACAGATTTAGATGTGAGCTATACGGACATAGTAATACCTGACTTCCTTGAAATTGCAAAAACAATACCGTCATTGAAAAGTCTGGCCATCAACTTTGACTTTGGTAGGAATTTTAGAATCAATAAAGAGATGTTGTTAGAGTATCAACAAGGTTTTCGGGGGCTAAAAAATGTCCATTTTATTGGGAATACTGTGCTGGATAGAAAAATAGCATTAGGCCTGTTGCAGAAGGCGGACATTTGTAATTTAAAGTTGACGTCATGCAATGTTGGTTCAAGAGGATATATCGAAGAAGGTGACGATGTGGACAAAATAGTTATGATAAAAGTGTCACACATGCAAGTATATTGCTTGAAAGATGTCTCCAATATAATTCTGGGTAAATTGCTTTTTTTTGGATTTATAGATCCGAAGGAATATGAAATGGTTTTGTTCCAGTCATGTTTGCCATCTTTAATGTATGCAACACCTTTACTGAAAGAATTCATTTGTAGACATTTCTGTGTAGACGTTTCAGATTTGTCACACTTAAACAGTTACCTGGGCTACAGGCAGGTGACTGTTATGTTCTGGCACAAAGAACGCACTAAATTCGATGATACATTTTATTCTAAATTGCTGTTTATTTTAAAAGAAAATTTGGTATACAGAGTCGACTGTCCTCTAACGGCCACGCCGGTACCAACAAACTTTGAGCGGTACTTAGTCAAGCAAGACTGTCCGAGTCCAGATTCCAGCTATGAATTTGATGGTAAAAAAACTTACAGGAAACCTTCTAGGAGAACTTACATAATAAATTACGATTTTGCATTTAAAGAAAAAAAAGAGATTAAATTGAGAATCTCATTTTTGAGTAATAGGAGGATTGCCACATTACGCAGTTGTGACTTCCTGAAGAAGTTGACACATCTGACTCTGGACGGTGATGTTCGCTACACTGACACTTTTTTCAAAAAGTTGTTTCAGTGTTCTTATTGTTTAGTAACGTTGCAAATAATGAAACAGAAAGGCATTGTCTCTAATCCTCTTACTTATCTTAAGATTAGTAAAGTGAAAAACATATTATTGTATGTGAAAGCAACACATATGTTCCCTATATATAATTGTTTAAGTGAATGTGCAACTTTGGAGAATATACATTTAATTAATACTAGGAGTAGTAATTATAGAATGCCTGTAGATCAATTACCGAATCCAACTGATTTGTTCACTAAATGTGATAAATTGTACAGCTTTACTTTCCAATCTCTAGACATGCAAGCATTCCACCTGAAGATGCTGCTGTATTACAGGCAAGTGAGATCTCAGCTGGGTATTGATGGTTTGAATATAAATATGTTTCGTTATAATAGCGATGGGTTGGAAGATCAATACAACCCTTATTTTAGTGTTTTTGATGTTTTTCAATTGAAACCTATGTGATTTGTATTTTTTTATTTACCGTTACCGTTTTGATGTGCCGTACAAGCATGGTGTGGTTGGCAAAGGATCAAGCTAGATCCACAATGAAAATTGATTTAAACCGTTTGTTCCTGATGAGTTATCACCCTTTCGAGTAAAACTGATAATACAGTATAAAGATTTTACTTACAGGTTAAATAAAACATATTTGAATCTATATAAAAGTTATATATTTTAAGCTATAAACTAAAGCCACCGGCTTTAGTATAAAGCTTAAAATATATAACTGCTACCGTTTTCTAACATAACTGATAACATTGTTAGAAAATATGTACAGTGCTAATTCTGAGTGATTTTAGTTGCTAATGCTAGTTCAAAGTAATCGGAGCTATTGAATTCGTTCCTCAACCCTTTTCAGATATCATTGGTCATTACCTCATTACAAATGTCATGTATTAACAAATAGTAATTTCCAATGTTATGATGATAATAAGAGAAAAATCGAACCAAGTTTATTAATAACGATAACTCTATATTTATTAATCTATGCTGCAATTTAAATTAAATAGGTAAATGAAGTCCAACACTGCTTCCATTAGAAACTTTAGACGTTATTTTAAAAAAAAGTAATAAATCTATAAATAACCATTGAGTTTTAATAATTTAATTTACATTCTGCATAAGCATTTTTTTAAATATTGTCTCTGTTGTTCTTTAAATAATTTATTTCTAATAGGGGCCGCACTAGGCTTTATGTCACCCTATTTCATTACTTACATAATAAAAACAAAACTTGATTTTCTTATACAATAAAACATGTTTTTATTACCCAAGGGTAATTGTAGCACATGTTTTTTACAAACTGAGATACTTTTGTGTTTTTCTTAGCTATCATACGTTAAGCAAAACAAAACGAAAACAAAAAAGTAGAGGACTGAGGGTACGAATTTTCACAAGTTGATAATTTTTAACCAACGTGAAATCGTGATCTGATATGGCTTTCACAAAATTTCACAATTTATTTACTATAATATAGGATTTAAAAGAGTAGCCAAAAGTTAATTGTTTTGTTATTATTAACGTAATAAACTTACCACGTGAGGGTCCATTTTGAACGGAGATATAGAAAATAATACAATGTTTTGCTATAATATCTTGTTTCCACAATTTGTAATTGGCATTATCATACATTTTGGCGTACAGACTTTTTCTTTAGTGCCCTTAGTTTATCCGGTACAAGTGGACCCTCAATCCTCTATGTGTAGCTGTGGACTGAGGGTCCAACTTAAATTCCCAAAACTCGCTTGTTTGATTTTCACAATATCTGGTACCAACTTTTAGAATTCTTTGGGAATGTTCACTAAATCCTGAGCATGTTTTCAAAGAATTCTGAGAGAGTGGCCCTCAGAACACACGCACATGAAGGAAAGTCTCCGAACATGATTTATAAGTAACATTTTTAAACTATGTTTACAGTATGAAAAAATAAATTCAAAATAATATTGACTTTTAACTTATAACACTGCTATATACAAGTACTTTCTTATGTATCTTCATTAGTTTGTTTGTATTTATATTATTACGCCTGAGTCATAAAGTCTACGCGAAACGCACACGAAATCGCGGGCATCAGCTAGTTGAAAATAAAGCTTTATTTTGATAATTACATCTGGAGTTTTAAATTTCGCGGGCAACCACGAAGATATATGAGCACTTTTGCCTCCAACTTTACTCGTACCTACGCCGACGACCGCCATTTTGGTTCAACTTACATGCTAGGAATTGTACCTACATTAGGGCCGTAACAGACGCGGCGCAAGTTGCGCCGCGTAACAGCTAGTGGTGGGCGATGCATAAATACTCAATCAACCTATTTGCGTATTTACTCAGAAGATTGAGTAAATACCCGATAAATAAATATCCTTATTTATCCATTTGGTGAGTAGATTGATTTATATGAGTCGCGACTCATATTTATAGTCATATTCATTATTTCATGTTTTCATGACAATTTTGAAACTTTTTAGTATACACTTGCAATTTTTGTCGGAAAGTGTGTGCGTACGCCATAATATGCTTAAAATGTAGGTAAACGTTATATGCGACGCTAAATTATATGAAAATACCATACTAATCATATACACTGAAAGTAGACTTCTTTGACTAATTATCATTTTTTGGTGGGAGGTGTGCAAAGACGTAATTTTACGTAAAATAAGTAAACAGACATCAAATGCGATGTCAATACATGAGCACGCTCTATTTACTCTATTTATTAAATCTAGTGAGTAAATACTCAAATGGGTAGATTGAGTACTATCCACTGCCCATCTCTAGCTGTTACGCGACGCAACTTGCGCCCCGCCTGTTGCGGCACTTAGGGTCGAAACAAATGGGACGCAAGTTGCGTCGCGTAACAGCGCAAGTTGCGCCGCGCAACTCGCGCTCCGTGTGGCCGCTCTACCCACGCAATTGCACTAGTGCCGTACCAGACGGGACGCAAGTTGCGTCGCGCAACTTGCGTCGCGTTACGCGCTTACATAGCATTTCATACAATTTCTACCAATCGTTAACACGACGCGCAAGTTGCGTCTCAACGCAACTTGCGCTGCGTTACGCGTGCTCGCACGCGCCTTCACAGAGGTCGCGTAGTGTTAGAAAGCGGGACAAAAATGTTTTGAAAAACTTATTTTGAAATACAAAACCGATCTTGTCTATGGGACTTGTCTTTAAAAAATGGTGGCATTTTATTATATTCTCTCCATACATCGGTTGTCTGGAAGAAATTTGCTTTTAGCGATCTGACCGCCCATGCTACATTTTAATTTCAAACATAAGGTAGATTTTTTTTATATCTGTAAAAGAAAATATATCTAAAAAAAAATACAAAATATAAACGTATTACAAAAAACCTAGCCTAGCTGCCCGCTGGCAGTGGGGCAAAGCCTAAGCTACCAGCGGTTAGGGCCGCAGGAAAAGAAACCTTCCTGACAATGCGTGTCGTGTTCAGAAGTACTGCCTTCTGTATTTGACCCTTGACCAGCTATTTATATTATTATTATTCACTTTATTTATTTTTTACCTCAGATTAGGTTATTTACTATAAAATATACAAAAAAATATAAACACACAAAAAAAACCTAACCTAGGTGGCTGGGGGACAAGACCGCTGGCAGCGGGACAAGACCCAAGCTACCGGCGGTTAGGGCCGCAGAGATTATTATTATTAAAAGCCCGCTAAATCCCATTGTTGGGCAAAGGCCTCCCTCTCCGCTCACCAATTTTATATTTATTTATTAAACTTTAATCTGATTGTAAATAAAAATTACGATATAATTTATTCAGTAATTTTAAATACATTGTAGAATTCCATTAAAAAGTCACTTTTATTTTCAGTTTCTGTTTATGGATGTTTGTTAGGTACATCGAGTTACACGCCCAGAGCTCGTCGGTTGAACGGTCTGAAATTGGCGCGCCGATGCGACGGGGAGCCATCACCTTTTGGTACTACTTGACGTCTTCACAGCCGTGTTCTATCTTTCGGCTCATCTGGAATTTGATTTTGGGACATTACTTAGATACAACACAATACAAATTAGATCCACTGAAATGCAGCAGCAACAATGCACAAATGAGTAAATGATTATGAAAAAAGAACTTGCACTAAGTTTATCTTTTTGATTAAAATATTACTCTTCATCATGCTGAACAGTATCAGGTAAATCTAATGGTTGATTTTCTTTGTTTACTTGTGTCTGAAATCAACAATGTAAATTGAGTAAAAAATAAAAATCATAGAAAGTAAATATTTGATTGGAACTGCATTTAAAATCACTAAAACAAAGATTGTAGGTGACATTATATCTGAACTGAAAATTTGTAATGATAACATTTGTAGAAGTATTTAAAAAAAATCCTTAAACCAATAAGCCAATTTTGATGTATTTTGCTAAGATAGGTATATAATTTTAATTTTAAAAACCAAATAAAATTTTTAAGATATTGTACAACAATAGCTTGCAATCAATAAAAAAATATAACCTAATGGTATAACAAAGGCTGTTTCAATTTTAAAGGAAACGAATGTTTTTTTTTTTCTGTCGATGTTTTGTACAGTTCATTGAGATTGAGATTCTAATTTCAATAGGTAGGTACTTTCTGATTTTGTTGTTTCAATGTATCATCATTCGAGTAAATAACTTTTCGATCATAGTAACTTTCGCGCAAATCGTGCAAAGTACCATTCGAGAAAACCTTTTCCGTTTCTAAAATGACCACACATTCATGATGTATGGACATCCTAGTTGTAAATTTCATAAAACGTTCATTATTAAATATTAAGTAAATAACGAATTATAATGGAAAATATCGAACCAATATGAACATCTAAACCAAAAAACCATTTGTCTTTCCAGAAATAACAGCAATTAAAGTCGAAATATTACTAAACAACAATTTTACATGACGCGCAGTTTATGCAGGTGACTTGTACATAAGAATGAAATATAATATCTAATCCTGGATGCCACTCACTTTTGCAACCGCGCACAATACATTTAACGACCATTTTGCTAGATGTGCCTCTGGATTATTCCAAAACTCAAAAACAAACTTGAGAAATGAATGTAAACATCCGCCATTTTGCAGTAAAAATTATTTGACAACTAGAATTTGGGTTGCCATATATCAGGTTTTATGAGTGATTCTAAAATAAGGGAAAAAATGTTTAGAAGGCCACACAGTTAGTCCTTCATAAATCTTTATTATTTCAATGAATAAGCAAACATTAGCATGCAAATCGTTTTTGTCAAGGTTTTTAATCAGTTTTAATTTATAATTATTGTCATACAGACAAATAAACTGATACTCAAATTATTATTCACCGTCAATGGGGTAATATCAATCGTCGCGTTGGCTATTCCGTAGGGAAAACAGGGGTTACTTGCGGTCATATTATAATACTTCAGGTTGTTATTTAGGAGTGTGGGTTCCAGTTTGTCTATACTTCCGTGATTATCACAGACTATTATCTCTCTCTCTCACTCGTGATGTCAGTTGTCAGATTGACGCACGTGTCAATTGACAGCTGACAGCTTGACATAATTTTTCCACTTTTAGATGTTCAAGCAAAGGCGTAACCTGTTAAATGCCTATATCCTTGTACTTTTGAGTTTTTTTCATTTATCTCTAAAGATATAACTCAAAAAAATCTGAAAAAATATTTTACGTGTTCAGAATCGCCAAATCTCGAAATGAATCTCGAATTTTCATACCTTTTAGAAAATGAAATGTTGTCAATTGTGCGTAGAAAAGCTTCACGTTCTCACTTTAAACTGTAAACAATAGTTCATAAAATAGTTTGAAGGGTTATCTAGGGTCTGATCGAGATAAAATTTTAAATGAAATCTCCGTTTCCTTTCAATAGATTTATTTCAAATGGGGGCAGCACTGGACCCCGGAAAATTCAGGTAGCCCCTTAACCGATGAGTCGGTTTGTTGTTGGTTTGTTGCGAGTTGCGACTTGCAATAGATAAATAAGAGACAGAGAAAGATAGTTACCTATGTGTCGGTCTATTAGTTGGTCTGTTGTAAACAGGTTGTTGGCCACATACCATGCTAGAAGAGATTTTTCAAAATTTACGACGGCTCCGTGTAAACTTAATACGAAACCGGGTCTACCTGTAGCGGTAAATGGAGTAAGTGATCCTAAAGCTATAGCAAGAATGTTTTCGGCCCATTTTAAGGTAAAGCCGACTCTGGAACCCACACTACGGACGTTCGAAGCTGGGACTAAGTGTACAGGTCAACCCTAACAGTCTTATTATAAAACAAGGTTTAGAGATAGATCGAGTTCTAAAGTCGGTCTAAACTAGGTAACAAGGAAAATCTAATTATAAAACAAGGTTTATGTTTTGTTCTGAGGACGATCCTCGGTCTAAAGATAAACCAGCTAGGACGCTAGTTTAAGCTCCGACTAACCTAAAATTCATGACAGAAATCAAAACGAAACAATAAAATTATTGTGAAATCTCAGTAAATCTGAAATTTTACCTGATGGCTAATAATAAATGATTATTATATCCAGGAAATGTGTTAAAACTGCCATGATTGTGATATAAAAGTATTTTTATTGTTTTACAAGTTTCCATGACAAACACGATTTCAACACTTTTGTTCGTTTATTTCCATTCATAACATTAAAAACACGATTTTATATTTATAACACAATACAACACACATATAAAAACAATATTTGTTAAGATTATTTACAATTTACAAACGTAAACAAAATCATAGGTTACGCTCCATGACAGTCTATTATGACAAGTGCCCACAGACTAAATAAAGAATTACGTTATCAAAGTTGTCAACTTAGCTTCGTTCCGTTTTTTGATACTATAATTACTTTATTATTGTATAATAAATGTTATTTAGTAATCAGATCAATAAATAAGAGGTTATTGGTAAAATGATTTACTTTGCATAGTTTTGAATTAATATTATTTAAAATTATTTCGCTTTTAATTAAAATATTTGCGATAAAAATATATTATTATGAAAAATGGAACGATTTTTCTACTTCCGGTCAGACTAAGTCGGATCTATCTAATTCCGTCTTTGGTTCAGGATTTGTAATAAAAGAAAGTCTAAAGTAGATTTATCGCTTGTTACCGTACTAAACCCCGACTTAGATAATACGGGACTAAACCACGATTATGGCCTTTTTTATAATAAGACTGATACAGTCTATAAATCTACTTTAGACTTTCTTTTATTACAAAACCTGAACCAAACACAGAATACGATAGATCCAACTTAGTCTGACCGGAAGTAGGAAAATCGTTCCATTTTTCATAATAATATATTTTCGTCGAAAAGATTTCAATTAAAAGCGAAATAAGATTAAATAAAATTAATTCAAAACTATGCAACGTACATAATTTTATCAATAACCTCTTATTTATTGCTCTGATTATTAAATAACTATTATTAAAGAATAATAAAGTAATTACAGTATCAAAAAACAGAACGAAGCTAAGTTGACAACTTTGACAACGTAATTCTATATTTAGTCTGTGGGCACTCGTCTTAATAAACTGTCATGGAGCCTAACCTATGATTTTGTTTACATTTGTAAATTGTAAATAATCTTAACAAATATTGTTTTTATATGTGTGTTGTATTGTGTTATAAATATAAAATCGTGTTTTTAATGTTGTGAATGGAAATAAACGAACAAAAGTTTTGAAATTGTGTTTGTCATAGAAACTTGTAAAACAATAAAAACACTTTTATATCATAATCATGGCAGTTTTAACACATTTCCTGGATATAATAATAATTTATTATCAGCCATCAAGTAAAATTTCGGATTTACTAAAATTTCACAATAATTTTTATGTTTTGTTTTGATTTCTGTCACGGTTTTGAGGTTAATCGTAGCTTAAACTAGCCTCCTAGCTGGTTTATCTTTAGGCAGAGGATCGTCCTCAGAACAAAACATAAACTTTGTTTTATAATAAGATTTTTCTTGTTACATAGTTTAGATCGACTTTAAAACTCGATCTATCTATAAACCTTGTTTTATAATAAGACTGATAATATCATTGGCCAAAGTGGTTGCTGATGTCATAAATTCTATGACGAGAGGTAAGTCGGCAGGACACGATGAATTGAGCATCGAGCATCAGTAGTGTGCGGGTGAACATCTAACCAGACTTCGCGACTTTTTCGGCCCATCTCGCTTGCTACGGTGATTTCTAAGGTGCTGGACAGTTTGCTTAATAAACATCAATTTACACGTTTTTTACAAAAATATATAAATTTACACGATACTCTGTTTGGCTTTCGGCCTGGTTTATCTGCGGAGACTGCCCCATATCAGGCCTACATCACTCGCTCAGGCCACGCGCTATATGCCGACCGCTCGACGTATCGTCGACAATACAACCGACAAGGGCCGCCAAACCGCCAAACGCCCAAAATAAATTAAAATTTGTCGTTTTTTTCGCAACATTTGTTACAATAATCATCATAGGACAACCCTAGCGCATTCTTACGATGACGCGTTATCACGTGACACGCACGGCGGGCAACGCAGTCTCGACTCTTTGGACGCGTACATACTTATGGTAGGTACATTTCTTCTCGTTCTGAGCAGCAGGTATTATTATTAAGATCTTGTAGGCTATTATAGCGTAGGTATTTTCGCTATTGTATGGCAGTGATGTATCTGTTACGTAGTAACTATTAATCTGTGCCCATATTTCATTCGGTCACATTTTTTTACATTCACAAAACATTTGATATTTTAGGTATTAGGTATCCAGTATTCCAGTACATCCCAATGGCAAAAATCCTGGAAAAACTTTTGTATTTTCCTGGAAGTAGAAGGAAAGGCTAGGGTTGATTTAGACCATAAGCAGGACGCTGTTTTGTAATACTTTTCGTAAAAGATTTTCTATTTTTCTCAATAATATTGACGTTAAATATTTTCTTTTCCATGATTCAAGGACACCTGAAACTTACCTTGGAGTGAGATTAAAATAGTTAGTTACAATTTAAGTTACTTAGATAACTTTTTTCATATTTGACGACCTCCGTGGCGTAGTGGTCACCATGGTAGTCCGCCACCTAGGAGTCCCAGGTTCGAGCCCTGGTCAGGGCATGTTGGCAAATGGCCTTTTTCAAAATTGTCCTGGGTCTTGGATGTTTATCTATATAAGTATTTATTATACAATATAGTATCGTTGAGTAAGTATCCCATATCACAAGTCTTGAACTTACTTTGGAGTTAGCTCAATCAGTGTAATTTGTCCCTATATTTTTATTTAGGATAATTTTATTTATTTATTCTTATGCATTTTTTGCGCTCTACGCAACTATTGCCTCTATACTACTCAGATTCAAACCCATGCGTATTGCAGTACAGAAGAACGAAAATCTAAATTATTAAGCATGTCAATAAGTATTTTCGAACCAAATAGCCTGTGAAAAGTTAATTGTAAATAAGAAGAGCGGAGAAAGAAAAGAGCGTGGACGAAAAGCAGAAACTATCACTTGGCCAATGGCTACTAACCTTTCTCTGTTTACTTGCATGAACTTTCTTGCTTTTATTTCTGTCTATCTTTGCAATTGCAAGAACTCCTCTAGAAATACTTGAAGAGACTACAGGGACTAAGTCCTGTCCCCCTCCTGACATGTCTGAAGTAGATGAATAACGAGAAGTGCCTTATGATTTAGAGAGTATATCCTAACGAATAAGACGAGCTGCTGTCAAGATCATTTCTGTTACTGTATCAGTCCTCACTTAAAATTTTATGAGGAACGCCTGTGAAATATACAACAGAAATTCGTCCCTGTCTTTCGCATACAGTAAGTGAACACAACTCCCTCCCCGAGCTTGTCTTTTAGTTTCCACTGGTGCTTCCAACCTCCCGAACAAGCCGAATTCCGAAAAGGCTACAGTACCATGGACCACATTTATACTTTGCGGCAGGTTATAGAGAAGACGAGGGAGTATAATCGGCCGCTATGCTTTGGGTTCGTGGACTACGAAAAACAAACATGGGCCGTGCTTCAGTCTCTCCAGCGGTGCCGTATTGACTGTCGGTACATCGAAGAGTTGAATTGCATATAGGTACAACAAAGCCAGTATGTCGGTCCGAGTACAGGAGCACAGTACGAAGGATATTCCTTTAGCGATAATCGCATAGAGGCGTGAGACAGGGAGATGTCATATCTCCAAACTGTTCAACGCCGCGGCTTTTGAAATTATCTTTAGCTTGAAGCATATTCCAGAAGGGCGCGGCGCGTCTCTGTGGAAGATGCTTCAAGCTCTTGGAATGGAAACGACTGGGCATTAACATTAATGGCGAGTATCGTTGGAGTAACTTCGATTTGCCGACGATATCTTTGTCATGGCAGAATCGATGGAGGACCTAAGTACGATGCTTGAAATGAAAAATGACAAGACGAAGGTCATGTCAAATATGCTCGTCACGCCTTTCCCTGTTTCTGTTGGGAGCTCCACCCTCGAAGTTGTAGACCAGTATGTCTACCTGGATCAATTGATCCAGGCAGGAAGTTCCAGCTTCAAGGAAGAGGTCTTACGCCGGTTTTATTGAAAATACCAAAATGAAGGTGCTCATAAACTAAAAATACCCGACTACGGGAGCCATATACGGCTAACAATGTATATATTTTTGAAATGTTATAATCAAGCCCTTTCATTTGATACCCCACTAGAAAAAGAAACAAAAAGAAATTTTCACTTTCACTTTTTCTTAGGTACCTATGTTACATTCGTTATATACAATTTCTGCATACAAATTGTAGCCTGTCGGAGAATGGCGAATCGATTGACATATTATTTGTGAAAATGCTACGGTGGAACAGATATACATAAATCGACTGCTAAAATCATTACCCTTCCTTTTGGCTTTGCCATAGTCGGGTAAAAAGACGTGTTTTTCAACAATGAACGTGTAATGTTTGAGAACATTCGGAGATTGAAAATTATGTAAGAACCTACTTAGGTTCTAGCATTTTGCCACTCTGCCACTCTTTTGTCTGTTTTGAACGCACACTAGGCGTGGCCGCGTGATCGTCATGTCGCAATATCGCCGTGTGAATTCAACAATAAAATTTACGTGTGAATATGCTTTGCTAAATCCGAAGGAATTACTTTTTGATCCGAAGAAATTCGTTTTTGACATGTATTACCCCCATGTCAAAAATATGATGAGCCCGAACTTCTTTACGATCCTTCCGATCCTACGAACCTACGAACTTCCAACAAGTCTAATCAGATACTTTTTTTAACGTCGATTATGAAGTTATACTGACCCTATTCTTCGACAAAACAAAAACATAAAAGTGTCGGAAGTATAAACGGACATTGACGTCGAATTGTAAATGTTGTATCAGGCATATCTACTCTAATCATCATTCTTCAAAAAACCATACATTTCAAAAATTGCCTAGAAAATGCATGTGGTAAGGTACATATATCTACCACTAACTTCCTAATTCTTGTGTAAGATTAGATACAAGAAAATAAACATATTAAAATATTTTAACAGAATAATAGTAAATATAATATTTTAGAAAAAAATGACTTAACACATTTAAGTATGTGAATATATTAACCTGTGTACTATTTGCAGTTAAAAGTAAATAGTTGAAATTAAAAACAGTATTAACTAATAACTAAACATTTAAAACAACAATAACATCTGGAAAGGCACAAGATATGTATGTAAAAGAATAAGGAAATTAGCCCACAGCAGTGAGGAGTAGGGTAGCAATATCTTCGCGAGTAGATCGAGCCATCAGCTGCATGGTCACTGCCCCCTGTGCGGCCACTAAGCGAGCGCGTATCAGCACCGGGGCACCCTCTCGCCACATACCTCCGCCTCGAATGTCTTTTACTGAGTCGCCGGAAATAGCGGTCTTTGAGAGGCCTAAATGTTCACAGACAGCCGATGCAGCTTCCCCCGCATCTGTTTGCGCCAATCCAAACGTATCGCTGGCCTCTGCAGCCGAGGACGCTCTTTCCCACGATGCTTCCCAGTCATCCGATGCTGGGCGAGTCCTAAACTGCTCGGCACATCCGATTTCTATCTCCTCTAAGGGATATATATCAGCATAACCTTCGGTGGTATCCGGCAGCCCGGTGGTGGCATCACAGTCTCGAACTACGAATTCTAAAGTAGCACCAAATGAGCCGAGAGTGTCAATAGGATTCTCTGGGAATTGCAAAACACAAAATATGTTTCCAAGCTTGTCGTACGGAAGCCGCTCACAAGCAACCTCATGTAGCATGATGTACCCAGGAATGATATCCAATCTCACATGGACTTTTTCAAGCAATTGATCGCTTAATGTGTTTAAACACTCAAAGTGAAGAATCAGATGTCTAGCGAATATGTGTTTCACACAACGTACTTGGTACTCAGTTTCTGGTTCCGTTAATTCGACTGCTTCACACGTCTTGAATATTGGTCCAAGCTTTTCAATACCTGGAACACTTCTTAACTCATCAGTATATTTTTCTTCCCGCGAGATAGTAGGCATTTTACGAGCTTCCATTTCTTCAGGCACTTCTTTGGTTTCCTGAACTTTTTCTTCAACAGGGACCAAGGCCACGTTGAAAGGTACGTTGATCAACTCTTCAGAAGCTAGATAATCATTAAGTGCACGCTCTAGTAGAATTGAATTTGGTATGGAGATGTTAAGGATATAATCTTGTATAAGCTGTTCATCGTTAGAGTCTAATATTGCACTGTAGAAGATCGCTCGGTCCCTAACTTCATCATCATCATCTAACTGGCAACGAGATAGAAGAACTCTGACATTTGGAAGTAATTCAGGTCGCGCCGCTCCAAACCTTGCAACGGCGGCAACAGCGGCTGCGCGTACTGGTCCAGATTCTAAAATGACACGATTGTAAATGTATCTGATGTACCTTGACGGCTGACGAGCTTTCGGACCTTCGCGTCCTAAAATATACAAGATTCGCACAGCCAGGGAAGTGTGTTCACAATCCTCAATAAACTCGCAGAGATGTGCTAAACCTGATTCTTTTGCATCAGGGTTTTCTTCAATAAGGCTGATCAAAGCATCAGCAATAGCCGTTTTGTATTGTAAACCACCTTCGTCGCGGAGCATTCCAGATAGAAATGAAGCAAGAGCTTGATGTTTTCGTGGGTATTTTGAGCACAGGCACCTAATTGCATTAACAACAACAATTTTAAATTCATCAGGAATTTCAGACATAAAACCCGTTATTTGCTTCATAAGACGGTCAACAGAGCTTTCAGCTCCAGTAGCAAGCAGAGTGGTCACTGCTAAAGTAGCTACAGAACGATTGGAATCCGAAATTAAATTTTCCAAGTCAGCGGCGCAGTTGGCCACCAAGTTGGGATGTTTAGTAGCTAACTTTGCCAATGTACGAGCGCCAGCCAAACGTAGTGTAGCCTTGGAAGAACCACAGAATATTTGCAGTACAGAAACTGCATGTGCGAGGCTTTTAGTTGGGGTTTTTAAATTTATAAGGGCATGGGCTGCTTCATACACTACAATTTCTGATTTGTGCCGTAAACAAGTCTCAATGAATTCCAAAGCTTCGTATGTATTAGCATCTTCATCTACTATTTTCGCAGCAAGGCGAATAAGATAACTGAGCGTAAATGACGAACGCAGAGGTGTGCGAGCGAGTTTTGTCACAAGTTTCACTGTAGATAGGCGATCGTTTCTTTTTGCGCATGCTACCACGGCTAAAGCATGGTAGGAAACCATAACTTGATCTGACATAATTGATTCCTGTAACAAATAAATACAATGGTAAATATTATGCCCGAATAATTATTTATATATATTTTTTTAAATCTATTATTTTACCGAGGCTTCAGTTCACCTGGTGTGACTATGCCAGTTTCATGGGGGACTTCAATTTAGTATTAACTAACTTCTCTGCACCATCACAGCTAGTAAGAAAAGGTAGATGGTTTTTGCCATGTGCGACAGTGGATTGCTTAACATTATGTTAAGCTCACCATTGCACATCAGTAGTCCCACTAAAAACCGGTCATGTAAGCGGTAAGGCGATATACTGGTCACATTCCAGCAATTCATGTATCAAGTTGTAACGATTCGCAAATACGCACTCGTTATTTCCATTCTCAAATACTTTACAAACTTGCAGGAATGTATTTATCCTTTTTTCAGTCGGATAAAATATTATAGTAATTGACAAAAGAGAAGAAATTCGATAAAAATAGGTTTAAAGATCGACCACAGGTGTGGATTGCTTAGGGCATCTATTAGTCTAAATCCGTCACTGTATACAAGGACAAACCGGGGTAAGGTTTTAATTCTATACTATTTATAGAAGACTATCACGAGAGAATATGGATCTTCAGATGAGATGAAAGGAATTATGAAGAAAAGGTATTTAAACTTTTGATTCCAATTTTACCACCAAGTCAACCCTATTTGGATACGCTGTTTGCGTTGAAAAGTATGTATGTCTACTAAGATGAGAGAGGTAGAATCTTTCTCTCAGCCTTTGCCCTACATTTACAATATGTGATCCCTATGTGGGATGAATTAATCAATATATGTTTATTTCCTGCGTTTTCTCTAATCTGAGTTAATTATAGCTTTGTTTAATAAAAGCAACACGACGAGATTACGATGAGATGATAGGATCTATAAGGATTCACCTATTCTGTAAGTGATTTGTACTAACAAACTCAGTTGTAATCTATAGACTGGATTACGGTCCAAGGGCCTTAGATTCTTATGTTCCAAAGGAACCTGAACAACGTTTACAATCTCTGAAGATAACATATTTATTCCTGTCATTGACTTGAAGATACTTATATTCATTTGTTACATCAGATATCACTGATGTGTTTAATGTTTACTGATTTTGTTGTTAACTACTTCACCACACGAATGCTTATCCTTCCTAGAGTATTGTTATCAAAACTGGAGTTATGTAAAATGATTTAATTTCAGAAAGCAATAGCTTTGTTATTATACTTACTTACTCTGGTTGGCTGGCTTGTTCAATGGAGTGATGATTTGTCTTGGAAAAGTCGAGACATGAGGTTGGATTGAATAATTCTAATACTAATCTATATATTATTTTAATCCATCTAAACAGGCTGTGTTGGCACTTAACTGGGTTATGCGAGGACACTCCTAGAGGGTATTCCCGCTGCAATGCATGGAAATTCCCTTTCGTCACCGTCAGTGTTATGTACACAGTTGTTTAGAGAAGCCTATTTCGTCATAAACATTCCCTTTGAACATAGAAAAGTTATGTTCTGAATGAAGTCTACTGACTAAGAGATTTATATTATAAACAACATTTATTAGAATTATCTGAACCGATTCTGGTTGAGGCTTATCTTTGGACATTGTTGCCATGGCCTGTTGAATAAGCTAAGTCTAGACTTTTAACTATGCATTCTAATTGCTGTTCTAACATAATATCAAAGATATTATGATGTTCTATAAAACACGGAGAAGTCGTGTAGAACTAATAAAACTACCTACTGACAAAGAGGTATTTCTTAAACAATATTATAAATTATGTATACTAAGCAATTAAGCTTCTATTGCTGTCTGAAATGACTTCTACTCATCTTCATGAAACCTTATAATTGCAGTATTTATTATTACAGTATTTATTTATTACCCTCATATATACTAACAAGACAGACTAGAACAGATATTTGTAGAATGCTCTTCTAGCAATCAGTTTCCAGTTGATTTGATATAATACTTTGATGCTCAGCCCGGGATACTGTATAAGTACAGATCTCGAAGCTGCTGGAAACGCTTGGCGAGCTTTACTCGCATTCCTCCCTCTGTCTCTTGCCTGAAAAGGCTTATTAGAGTTAATATTTATGTATGATACTGAGTGGTCATGTCTATGGCTGAACTCACAGGAATGACGCGGAATTTGGCGGGGCGTCTCCTATATCCGTAATAAAATAATGAGCGAATGTCTATAATATAAATATGTATATGTAAGTCTATCCTTCTACATAAAGAACAGAACATGCTACAGAACTTCATCTCCCTGATTCTCTAATTTTAGTTTTATTATTTAATACAGAATCCTAAATACAACTGATTTATATGTACTATGAGTAGTGGAACGAAACGTGCTGCGCTAGAATCTGAGTTACTGCTGTGTACAACTTGGGTCCACTACAATGACGATGACCGCCTAAACCCGGGACTTACTAAACTCAAGATAACGAATTATAGTAAGAGAGATCATGGTAAATTAAGGTATTTATAATATATTTCTTAAGTTCATAGATAATTAAAATAGGTAGCGTTTAGGATGTTACATTTTGGTGCAATATGCCCAGGATGTCTCATCAGGTTGTTACAAAGTCCTCCAACTTTCCACAGTAACTACATAAGTCTGAGCGGGTTACTCTCATCAATAAGAGGAACTTGTTCAATGGAACATGAACAGCCCTCACCCTAAATGCACACACAAGATCTTCCCTGGAGAGTCTAGCATAGTCAAACCAAGGGACTAAATTCGGTGAACTTTGAATGGTTTTGTACCAGATACTTTTTGTCTCTGAACATTTATCAAAATGATTTTTCCATGTATCCATACAATACTGCCTGATGGTAGGTGTGTGTTCAGAGGCATAAGACATTACCGACATTTTGAAATTTTCGAAAACTAGAATGGATAAAAAATATCTATTTTATTATCAAACCTGCTCACAAAAAAGAATCAAATAAGACCTGTAGGCGAGAACAGACTTACAGATAGGATAAACGGGACCCTATTACTAAGACTGCGCTGTCTGTCGTTCGTCCGTATGTCCCTGTTTGTCCTTCTGTCTATCCGTCCGTCTGTCTGTCTATCCGCCCGTCTAACTGTTCGTCTGTCCGTCTTTCTGCCCGTCCATCTGTCTGTCCGTCCGTCCATCCGTCTGTCTGTCTGTCTGTCCGTCCGTCTGTCTGTCCCTCCGTCCATCTGTCTATCTGTCTGTCACCTTATCTGGCTTTATCTTATGAACCACGATAGCTAGACAATTAAAATTTTCACAGATGATGTATCTCTGTTGCCGCTATAACAACAAAATACTAAAAGCAGTATAAAATAAATACTTAAGTGGGGCTCCCATACAACAAATTTGTTTTTTATAGATAATGATACGGATACCTTGGCGCGCAAGTCCAACCCGTACTTGGCCGGTTATTTTAAAACCTATGTTTCCCAAAAAATTGTGTAAATAAGTACTTCAAACTACAATACTACAACTGATGATGATATGTTCTATTGATTTGTGTAGCAGGGTAAAAATTTCCATTATGGACCATCAATTAAGGGGATAGGAGGAGACGGGCTGCACAGCCTGTACATAATCACTTTTTTTATTTATTTATTAGCCTATATACTGATTACAAAATATAACAATATACACTTTTGTTTCCTCCTAATCATCGGCATCAGCTTATCCTGTAGACGCGTAGGCTTCCCCCAACAGATTCCATCTTTCTCTCTCCACTGTTAGTCTGGTCCATAGAGATCCAGCTATTTTCTTGAAATAGTCTGTCAATCTTTTCAAGGGCCTGCCCCTTTATCTGTTTCCTTCACGTGGGTCCATTGGGATACAATTTTCTCCCTTCCACTTTCTAACCCTTTCCCTCCACATATGACCTGTCCAGCTCCATTTCAGTGATTTTGTTTTTTTATTAACGTCGACCACTCTTGTTACCTTGCATATGGATTCGGCTCGCTGTCTGTCCCTCCGGACGAATCCGAGTATACTCCTTTCCATGATTCTTTGGCATGTTCTCAATTTGTGTACGTCTTTAAGATTGAGAGCCCAAGTCTGGCAACCATATGTCAGGATTGGAAGTATACAGATATTAAATGCCTTCCTCTTGGCGAATATAGGATAGTGCTTGCTTATTAAAAGTTCTTTTAGGGACCAGAATCGGTTCCAGGCATTGGTAATTCTTTGGTCTATTTCTTGTTCTGTCTGATATATATATATATATATATATATATATATGTTTGAACATATTCAATTTTATCATTATTTACAACTATGGGTACCCCTTCTCTGTTTGACATTATATTCGTTTTGGATTTATTAATCGTCAGTTCTACTTCTTTACTTTTTGATGTGATATTTTGAATCATGCTTGGCAGAGTGTGGGGTCTTGAGCAAGAAGTACTAGATCATCAGCAAATCCAAGGTTGTTTCGTCTTTCTCTTTCGCCATTCAATTTTATTACTATATGGTCCAATGGCAGACATCTAAAAACCTCTTCTAATACTGCAGAGAACAGTTTTGGTAAGAGTGGATCTCCTTGACGTACTAATTTCTAGATTGGTAATGCTTCACCGACTTGGAGACAGTCGGTAAAGCATTACCACTTCACCTGGGCTTTGCAGTTTGAGTACATCTTTTTTATGATGTTAATATATTTGCTTTCAACTCCTTGGTTTTTGGGTGCTGTCAAGGTGATTGAGGGAGTCAAATGCTTTGTTGTAGTCAATAAAGCCAAGGTATAGTGGGTAGCCTTATATACATAAATAGTAGATATTCTTGTGTCTTTTCTATTATTTGTTTTAAGGGGCTACCTAAATTTTCCGGGGTCCAGTGCTGCCCCCATTTGAAATAAATCATTTGAAAGGAAACGGGGATATTATTTAAAATTTGACATTGATCAGACCCTAGATAACCCTTTAAACTATTTTATAAACTACTTTTTACAGTTTAAAGTGAGAACGTGAAGCTTTTCTACGGACAATTGCGAAAAACGGCCACTTTTGGCGTATGTGCGTAGAATAGCTACACGTTCTCACTTTAAACTGTAAACAGTAGTTCATAAAATAATTTGAAGGGTTATCTAGGGTCTGATCAAGACAAAATTTAAAATGATGTCTCAGTTTCCTTTTAAATGATTTATTTCAAATGGGCGCAGCACTGGACCTCGGAAAATTCAGGTAGCCCCTTAATGTGTGCACGTGATCAACTGTAGAATAGCTTGATCTAAAGCCTACCTGTTCTTTTGGCAGTTCTTCATAATTCTTTTTTTTTTGGATATTCTATTCAGTTTTATCTTGGAGAATATTTTGTACACATTGGCCATCAGGCTTATGGGGCGATAGTTGTTCATATTATCTTTGTCTCTTTTTTTGTAAATGAGTATGATGGTGCTCATTGTCCATTGTGTTGAAATAGTTTCTTGTTCTAATACAATGTTGAATAACTTTGTCAGTATTTTAGCATTTTCAGGAAGGTTACTTTTCAGTTGTTCGTTTGTTATGCCGTCTGGTCCTGGTGCTTTGTCATTTTTTTGGGATTTTATTGCATGGATGACTTCACATTCTAGGATAGGTGGTAGACTTCTGCAATATTTTCTTGTGGGTCCACTTTTGTGTTATTCTGGTGTTCTGGTGGGCATGAATACAGTTCTCTGTAGAACTCTGTAGCTGTACCCAGTATTTGCTTTCGCAGTGTAACCTTTTTTCTAGCCTTGTTTGTGACTCTAGGGATCCATTCTTTGCTCTTCTTTAACTCTTTCATTGCTTTTCTTATTCCACTAGTCTTCAAGACCTGTTGTTTTATATATTCGATTTGTCTTTTTTTATACTTGGACTAATTTCCTTGCTTAGTTTAGTAATAAGTTTCGTATTCTCTTTGTCTTTCTTGTGGTACTATTCAATCTTTCCTTTCTGTTATCAGGTTCTTGGTTCGTTTGCTCAAGGTTTCCTTCTTCTCTGTTGGCAGTTTAGAGATGTTTTTTATTTCTTTGTTATACAAGTCTTGGAATTCTCGGTTTTCAGCTATCAAGTATTTTTGCTCATTTTGGGTACGCAAGTATTTATGACTAAAGTGGGCTCTTGATTTTTTATCTTCGCGAAGCTGTAAGTTTGCTCTCACCATTCTGTGGTTTGTACAATAAAAGTTGAATTTATTTATGAAAGATGTATCTTGGAATGGTTTCCTATTGTTGGTGGCTATATAGTCGATTTAGTTACGGTGTATTCCATCCGAATGTAACCTATTTTTACTTTTTGTAGGATTTTTCTTGAAGTACATAATCATTTAGATAGTTTTATTTTTTCACGGCCCTTCATTAAAATTGGAACACAGATTATTAAATTTATACAACGTGTAACGGAAAGGGTATATCAATACAAAGAGGAAAAATACTGTACCTTGCATAGATCCTTCATACCAAATTTCAAGTTAAAATAAGCACTTCTACATATTCGTGAAATAAAATAATGGTAACCTCAAAAAAAAATTGCACGTTAACAAACATGGCATAACACTATTCAGGTCAATGTATCCTTATCAATCGTCACTGCATTATTCACTTTGGTACTCTTAATTACACTACTCTTGTCACTCGCCATGAGCTCCTAGTACTCGGCATCAACACGCGCTTTTGTTGCGAAAGCCGTCGTTTTTCGGTTTCGTTTGGCGGCTTTTAACAAAGGAATCGGCATCGGCGGTAGAAGGCACGGCGGCGGTCATTTGACAAAGTCTGTAACAAACAAATTTCGATTTATTGATACTATTCTTAAGAATCATTTTATTAAATCAGTCGAAAAATCTTTTTAATGCGATAATTACAATACCAATATTTTACTTACCTACTTTTCAAAGGAATGGTTCAAAATGTCGTCCTTGTTGCTGGATACCCAGGCCAGCTCGCCGGTACATGGACGCACGAACATTACGCAGCATCTCTGGCGTCACGGTATTGAAGGCGGCCTTTATCCGTTCCATCATTTCGTCCCTGGACGAGCACTCTACAGCATAAACGATGTTTTTTATGTATCCCCATAAGAAAAAGTCAAGGGGAGTGAGGTCCGGTGACCGCGCTGGCCAGGCGACACTGCCTCCTCGCCCTATCCACTGGGAGAAGCGTTCGTCGAGGTGACTTCGCACATCACGGGCGAAGTGTGCTGGAGCCCCGTCGTGTTGAAATAACATGTTGTTATTCATTACTAGGTCCACGTAACTAGCCACTGGCATCACAGTCAATTCCTCGTTTAACTCATCAAAAATTCTAAATATTTTTCACCGTTGAGAGTATGAGGCGAAAAATATGGTCCCGCGACAACATCTCCAATTATTCCAGCCCACACATTTATCCGCCACTGGTGCTGAAATGACGACTCTGTAGAAACGTGCGGATTTAAGTGCGACCAATAGTGTTCATTGTGGATGTTGCTTATTCCACCTCTGGTGAAAGATGCTTCATCCGTCCATAGTACTTTCGAGGCGAACTCCGGTGAGGCTTCCACTTGGTTCCGGTACCACTCGCAGAAAGTAACACGCGGTAAATAATCTGCAGGGATTAATTCCTGCGTGCGACGAAAGCGGTATGGATGTTGGCCGTCTGCGTGCAACACTCGCCACACTTGCATATGATTCGAGGCCCCCAACTCCAAGGCGGCTTGACGCGTGCTGCTTCTCGGGTTTTGCTCAAAGTGATGTATCACGGCTTCTTCAAACTCCGGGTCTCGAGTGGTCGCGCTGCCCGTCGGCGTTGAGGCGTGGAAAGTGCCAGTCGAATACAGGCGATGTACCATCCGCCTGAAGCAAGCCAGAGAAGGCAGGCGACTGGCTTCTGGCCGGCCTTCAACGACCCGCTGACGGTACAGCTCTCGGGCGGCACTCAAACTGCCGTCTGCTGCTCCCACACAGAGCATCATTTCATAATTTTCTCGATTACTTAAAGACATCACGAACACGCAAGTAGGTACCAAGAAAAGAAGTCGAAAGCACAAAACACGATCTTGTCACTAGAACGCAGAGAGAACGACTGACTACTGATTACCCTATTTTGGCTAAAACGTGCGAGAGGGATAGCAAAATACCTGCCTGTTTTAATAAATTAGGGTTCTGTTTAATTCTTACATACGTAATTCAATCAACCTCTTTATGACTCGTGAACTCCTGGTGACTTTTTCACAAAGTTTAGATTTTACATTAGATAATAATTAGGAATTTTTAATACTACCCTGAATGAAGGAAGATTGAGAAGTCAGCAAAAATCCTGTTTAGTCAGGGCTCCAGGATTTAGATTTTCAATTGAGTGAATGTGACACACCAAATGGGGGGGGGGGGGATGGAATGTACCGGCTGCTTCACTTCCTGTGCAGATGGCAAGCCTTCGGGTCTGACGGTCTTAGACTTTGTCTACCCCGTAAGGATAAAGACGTGGTAATGTGTCTCATAATGTAACATACCTAAAAAAAAAACATATCCGGAACCATTTTTCCAAATTGAAATTATATAAATACCAGGAGCAAAGGAAGGAGTCAAAAGTCAGGATCCAAGCTTATTTCAGGGTTCAATTGAAAAATTTAATTTTAAATCTTTTGTTATGGGGCTTGCTGTCATAATATTATTTTGCCTCAGATAATAACTAGTCAGTGTGACCGAGAAACTCTAAAATCATAATTAAATATTTAATTACTCAATTTATTTTTTAATAAGCTTAATATTTTTTGACTTCAAAATTAAAATAAATACCTAAACTTCAGAAATTATAATTTAGAATAACATACCTACTGTCAATCTACTTGGATAATTCTTTTTTGTTAGCCTATTGCGTCCCAGTGTTGGGCAAAGCTGGTTGGTTAATACGAGAAATAAATAATGCAGAGGTTTTTACTCGCGTGCCGACGTCTTTTTAGCTCTCGACACCAACACCGACATTGCAGGCCTGAATCACCTGATTTTTTGATAAAAAGATGATTCCGTGCTTCGGAAGGCACGTATTAGCCGGTAGTCCCGGTTGCCAAATGGTGGTTCTCGTCGTGGTTTAGACTACGTCAGAGGCCCTTGAGGCGGTTTTAAAACTCTAATAATAGGGTTTGTGGGGTTGTTAGACCTTTGCACGTACTTGATAAGAAAGGACCGCAGCTTTTAAACATGAAAACCGATTTGGAGATAGACAGACTGGAGAAAGAAGGAGTGTTGCGACCGACATCTTACTCTAATTGGGCAACCCCAGTAGTGCCAATTGTAAAAAAATCTGGGGAAATCAGGTTATGTGGAGACTATCGTAGTACAGTTAACGAGTCTACTGAATCGGATACCTATCCTATGCCTACAGCCAACGAAGTCTTCGCTACCATAGCTGGTGGTAGATTCTTCACCACACTGGACCTAGACCGTGCCTATACACAAGTTATTGTTGATGAAAATACTGCAAAGCTGTTAACCCTGAATACTTGCAAGAGTTTATACACCATACATCGTTTGGCCTTTGGAGTAAAAGCTAGCCCTGGTATTTTTCAGCGGTTAATGACTTCTCTCCTAGCTGGCATATCAGGGGTAGCAGTTCTGATTAATGATATCATAATAAGTGGGCAAAACATGACGGAAATGCAAAAAAGACTCGACACTGTACTTGAACGTATTCAAAAGGCAGGTTTGAGACTCAATAAAAATAAATGCAAGTTTGCAAAAGAAAAAGTAGAATTTTTAGGATTCGTCATCGATGCTGAAGGCATCCATCCGGCTCCCAGTAAAATAGAATCTATAGTCAACACACCTGCACCTAGGAATAAACAGGAACTACAGGCTTTCCTTGGTCTTTACAATTTTTATGAACGGTTCATACCACATAAAGCCACATTGTTAGAGTCACTACATAGGCTCTTAGACTCTAAGCAAACTTGGAAATGGACAGATCAGGAACAAACTGCATTTGTTACTGCTAAGCGTCAGATCACCTATGATTTAACTCTGGTACACTACGATCTGGAGAAACCTCTTGTCCTTACTTGTGACAGTTCTGAGTATGGAGTAGGAGCAGTTTTGTCGCATATATTTGATGACGGACGAGAACGTCCGATTGCCATGGCATCTAGAACATTACATTCACATGAACGTCGATACTCACAGCTGGACAAAGAAGCCACCTCCATCATGTTTGGTATTACTAAATTTTACAATTACTTAGTGGGAAGACGTTTTCGAATAATTACCGATCATAAACCCCTGCTTGGTATATTCGACCCTAAAAAGTCAATGTCTAATATGATCTCACCACGCTTGACGCGAATTGCGATTGCTCTTACTACACATGACTATGAGATCGAATACAAACCAGGACCACAGATTGGTAATGCAGATAGTTTAAGTCGATGGCCCCAGCCAGTTCCAGAAGAGCCAGAGCAACAGCTTTGCGATGTTCTGTTGATGGCTGAAACACCCACAGATTTCCCGTACTGCGTAGATGACATAGCAAAAGCAACCAAACGAGACAAGACTTTGTGCCAAGTAATTTTTTATATACAACGCGGTTGGCCTGCCAGGGAATCAAGGTCAGAGCTTTATCCGTACTGGCTAAATCGATCAGAACTCTCAGTACAAGGCGACTGCATATTGCTAGGCTGCCGAGTCGTAGTACCAGAACCTTTACGTCAAAAGACATTACAAATGTTGCATAAAACACACAGCGGAATAGTTCAAACAAAGTCTTTGGCCAGAAGTTACGTTTGGTGGCCACGGCTCAATGATGACATAGAAACGTTAGTGAGTGGATGCAAGACTTGCTTAGAACATCGGCACATGCCACCAAAAACTACTCATGAGTGGATTACACCAACAAGACCATGGTCAAGAGTTCATGTTGATTTTGCCGGCCCATACAACAATAAATATTTTTTGATCCTTGTTGATGCTTACTCTCGCTGGCCCGAAGTATTCATGGTAAATAACACAACTTCAGCTACTGTGATTCGTCTGTTAAGATCAACGTTCGCCACTCATGGTCTATGTGAAGTATTGGTTTCCGACAATGGCACACCTTTTGTTTCTGCTGAGATGAAACAGTTTTTAGAAGCTAACAACATTTGTCATAAAACAACAGCTCCTTATCATCCTGCCACCAACGGTCTGGCAGAACGAATGGTACAGACCGTCAAAGACAAGTTGAGGAGAATGGAATCCTTGACATGGGACATTAAAATTCCCAACCTTTTATTGGGACTACGAGCTTCACCATGTACTACGACTGGAAAAAGCCCAGCTGAACTGTTAATGAAGAGACGCTTGCGTACTGTCTTAGATACCATACACCCTGATAATTTAGAATTTACCAAGAGAGACTTACAGATAGAGAACAACAGTCAGAAGAAAAATAGAGAAACAGATATAGGACAAAAAGTGTTGTTCAGGAATTATAGAAATGAAGGCCCAAGATGGTCACCTGGAGTAGTGATTAGTAAGCAGGGACCTTCGAGTTATCAGATACAAAGTGATACTGGAGGAATAATTAATCGACATGTAGATCAGATCATAACAGTGAGAAAACCAGCACAAGACACACCAGCGGAATCACAACCATTCAACTCTGAGGAGATGGAAAGAAGGGACATTGTTGGTCCACCTGAAGCTAAGGATAGCTACAGACAGAGTAAGCCGAAAAGGACAGACGATAGCCAAACAAACGAAGATATCATAGAGATTCCTGATGCAGACAAGTGGGCTGATATGCTTGGAATTCCGCCATTAGATGAATCAGTTAATCCTAGTTACTACTACTACAGGAAAGATTCGAAATAAACTAAACGTCCATTCTAAGACCCCATATCAGAGACCTAGTACTTCATCTGATATTCATTATTTGTATTAATTATATAGTTACTTATTTCTTATTGGAATATCAATGATTGTTGCATTTAAAGGATTATATAGAATAGCAGGACTAATGAGCAGTTAGGTTGAGAATAGTTTAAGTAGCTTGTTTGATTACTAGTAATTGTTGTTTTATACTTAAGGGGAAGGTATGTCATATATGGAATAGTAATGTGGGTACTTGCTGACTTTGTTAAAATATAAAGTGAAGTTTAGTGCAGGTAGTTGTAATAATTATGTGACAGTCTGGATTTAGTCATTAAATGACAACTGCTACCTAGCGTGTTTTATTTACTTAAATAATACATAAACAGGACATAATACATAGGTACTTACGTGGCTGTGATGCTTCAAAGCCCGGTTTCAAAAGATTTGGGCAAGGCTATTTAACGCTGTTACGAGGCTACCTACATTTGCTCTACGCTCGAATACTTTTTGATTTGGTCGACTACATATCCAATGTCACCCCTCCATGGGAGTGGTAATGAAAGAACTATGTAAGTAAACTTTTACGAAAAATAGGTATCTGGAACCTATTTTTGTAAATAATATTAATTTCAATACCAGGAGCATAGATGGTGATGTACAAGAGGTGAAAACTTATTCTGATAAGCATGATTGTAGGTAATTGACCTCACAGCTGTTTCTTGTTTTAGTGTTGTGTGAATGTAAATTAGTAAAGATACTCAAAAATATGTCAATGTTTTTTAAAATTAGAGACTTAAACTTACGAGGCTAAACAATGTACTACACAGTTACTTGAGGTGGTCCGTAATGACGCACTCGGTATTGATATACCTTTTCTGTTACACATTGTACATATTGCTTCTAATATCAACACAGGGACCACACAAATACTACTAAGGGCCAGCGCACATATGGCGAAGGGTACCACAAAGCATTTTTCACTACCAAACTATTATCGACATTGTCCTTTTTGAAATAATATCCAAAATCCATTAACACAATACTTACATGCTTATGACGAATTTCGACTAGGCTACAAGTTTTGTGTTAATTGATTTTGGATAATAGTTTGACAGTGAAATATGCTCTATGCTCTGTGCTGCGCTTCACTAACGTAACGACACCGAATTCCGACCACTGATCAATTCAGTTTAAAAAATCCTTCAAAAGATAACAAAGAAACTCAAAAGTTCATTAAACAAATTGCTTTTCTGAAAGATTACATACTTAAGTTTTTAAATATGTGTAATAATGAAAGCTGTAATTGCAATTTTATCCCTATATTTTGTTTTAAACTTGAAAGACTGCAAGTCGCCCAAAAAAAACCTAGTTGTTTGTTTGCGTGGATTTATGTTTTTTTCTCATTCAAACCCATGCAAACTGCACCCTCGTGTTGTTTTTGTCAAAATTACAGATTTTCCGTTAATATTTTGTAGTCAAATTTGGACAGGTGGTGTATGATAACTGATTAAATTTGATGTGTACCGTTTCATAATTTTCATGTGAAATTTTAACATTTTAGCAAATAAAATAAAAAATGGTCGGATAGAGGAGGCTGGTTGGAGAATGGTGCCATTGCGTTATATGTTGCGACGGCCTTAATAAAGCATAATCAATGCAAACAAATAATTACCTGGGCTTCATTTACCCATCGCCTCACTAGGTCAGGAACAGACGCTGACAAATGTAGGGCTGACACTAGAGCAGCAGAGCTAACAGCAGGATTTTTGTCCACAATTGCTTGCTTCATGTACCGTTCTATTGCTTGTAGCATGGTGCTATCAGTGATACTGCATAGTGCTCGAATTGCAGCCGATCGGTACAAGTCCTCTTGTCCCGTCATGTCTTTTGTGAGAGAAGATGTAACAATAATCACGTCTTGCGCCATAGAGCTCAACTCTTTGATGCACAAGTAAACCAGGCGACGCAACACCACATCCTTCGACTGAAAAAGTTTCGTGGTTGCGAAAAAGAGATCGGTAGCTTCTTGAGTGGTTAATTTCTCCCCTTGATTGATTAGATATAATATTTTCGTCAGAATATGTATACATTTCCGAGGATTAACTGGTGTGGAATTAAAGTACCTTGCCTCCTGTATGAGGGTTGTTTTATCAAGGTTTTGTAGATAATTCCCGGATTCCTCATCTTCCTTTTTATCTCGCCTAATCATATTGTATGCTCACTACACTAGTAACTCTTTCTAATTTGTGAATTATAATTAACACTAAAATAGAGTAAAACGAAAAGTACTGCAAAGTAGAAAGAGGAAGATTATGTCAAAGAGAATTCAAATACTACGTGATTATGTCTTCACATCACACATAGGTACAGCAATCTGTCATCGCATCGTGTCACATCACATCTCACTAGTAGTCTATGGTGAACGCTACTCGCAAAGTAAGGGATCCGGAACACTCACGCGAAAAAAATTATAAGAGAATGCCACTTAAGCGAAAAACATAATTCGCGAATGAAATGCTGGCATGATGCGAAAAATATACGCAGAAAAAAACTGTCAGCGAGTTCTGACAACGCAAGCAGCCATTTGAGCGCAAAATGGCAAATAAAATATGGCGATTTTTTTTAGGTAAGTTGGCACTTGGCACAGCTCAGGAATCCTACCGTTATCTCTTATAGCAGCACTTAAACTGAACTGTATTGTTTAATGCTACCATGACACCTTTATAGCAGCCCTTAAACAGGATTGTTTTGGTTGACGTCACAAAACCATTCACCTTTTTTTGTATGGACTATTCCTACCATCACGTCTATTTGACAGCACGAAAACGATTATTGCGCGTCTCAAGTGTCAAATAAAGCGATCCTTAAAAAGTTACTTTCCAGTAACTTTTATGGAGGATTTTGGTTGGTTTTCTTGTGAATGTGAATAAGTTTTTTATTTACTTTAGATTTTTACAAAACAGTTAGTAGATAATTGAGGTAACGCTACCATGGGACCTTAATTAATCCTACTTAATACCTTTTATTGGAAATTTGGATTTCATAAACAAAGTAAATATTACTTCATTATTTTAGTACAACTTATGTGAAAAATAGTAAGTTATTCCAACTTACGTAACATATTTTTTTGTAAGTAATAACAATGCTAATCCTTGTAAAATATTTATTCACACACGATAACAAATAACAACACATTCTTAAGTATAAGTTATTTATTAAAAATTACAACTACATACATTTATACATTTTGTCTTACAGGATTCTTTGGTTACTCTCTGAGAAGTACCACGATGACATAAATTAAAAATACAAGTCAGGATTCACTGGAGCCTATTATTAAATACAAACAAGATTGAGAGAGCCAGAGGATTACAGCCTCCTTTGGAACCTGTGATTGAACCAGTGAAATGGCAGAATGTTGAATCCCAAGCATTTTACAAGGCTAGATCTGTTGCTAGGCTGGTTCGCTTTTTCACCAGAATACCTGAAAGAAAATAATAGTTTAGATTTATAATCTACGAATATCAAATACCTACCCATACTTGGTAATAAAATCCTTTGTGCACTACAATCGCTGCGTACTTACTAAAACCTAGCCTATATATACAGACAAAGAAAGTCTCGAACTTACTTTGTCTGTATATATACTATACATACAGACAAAGTAAATCTCGAACTTACTTTGTCTGTATATATTTATGTTATTTATAATACCACTTAGTGAAGAAGCTGCAAGTTTTAACACATAATAATCTAAATATTAACTTTGAATAGGTATGTAGTTAAAATGTTACTTACGATATGGTTATTGATAAAATATAATCATATATCTATGACAAGACACTGTGCTTTTATACGATTAAGCCCACGATAAAATTAACTTCCAAACACTAGTCGTTACCATCTTATAATAACTATTTATCACGGCAATTCGGAAAAGCACGATAATATGAAGAGAAGGATATATTTTGTCAGGTGGTTGCTCGGTTTCCAGCATTAAAAACATAAAACATTGTGTTTTCACGAATTTACGATTTATTTATAATTTCGAAAACCAGACGCAGACATCCGCTCAAAACTTTCATTCACAATTTTTTTCGCAGTCATTAAAATTGTAGCCATCTTTAATAATCAATATCAAATTAAATTTATGTACATAACCAAATGAAAACACACTTACTTTTAGATTTTTAAATTAAAAATGATAGAAATAATTTTGTTTAAAGTAATAAAAAAGCCGTTAAAAATAATATTTCTTGTCAAGGATTTGAACGTCTTCGCAGTCTGATCACCAAAACAAGCCAGAGACAACAAACAGTTCTCCATTCAAGAATAACCATTCAAAAATGTTTCTGAATGGTTTTATAAGTGTTGGTGGTAGCCTTCCAGTTTTTGTTTCCTTGTCGGTGGTACTGATGATGTTATTTTTGGTTGGCAATTTTGTCCTGCACTGTATTTACTGTGTACCTACATAGATGGAAAAATATGTTTTTTGAGAAACTAGAATATTGTCAAAAGGTAGGTACTTACTTTATTATCTAACTTTTTGCTTACTTTTTATATGAATATTGAAGAATGAGGTACCTTATACTTAATAATTTTTGGTAATTTTCTGCTCTTATCTGCTGGTCTCTAGTCTCTACTGAAGCTAAGCCTTGTTCGGATCGGATGTCGATGAGAAGATAACTCTGCAGGCTGGGTGAGGGCTTGTAGTTGCTGACTGCCGTCTAGCGAGCGGGCGATTGTGCAAGAACGCGGTACCCTGAGTTGGGGTTTGTTAGAGGTGTGCCGAACTGTCTGACTCGTTTCAGCATTGCCCTCCGCCAAACGAATGCATCGGTGAAGGCGATTTTTTGTGAAAAGCCAGAAGTGCGATTTCTGAAACGCGGAGTTACCTAAACGAATGGTTTTTCCATACAAAAACCATACGTTTAGGTGACTCCGTGTTTCAGAAATCGCACTTCAGGTTTTCTTGTTAATGGACTAGCCACTTCTCCGTGCAGAAAACGTGGTGCGTTCGCGTGAAGTTTTAATTTTGATTGATCATCATGAAAACATAATATGGCTTTTTTTCCAAAGAAATGGCTTCCAAATGGTCTTGCAAGAGCCGCAAAATAAAAATGAAGAGATTTTATTTTTATTCAGATTAAAAGAACTCCCTACTTTAACATGCGTGACGACTTGACGAGTAACGGACGACTGACGACTCAAGTTTACACTCACAGAAAAAAAAGGAAGAATAGGTGTTATAATAATACAATAATGATGCGGTTTTGAAACATAGTGTTAGGGCTATATAAACTCGAGAATCATTGAAATATAGACTAATATTGTAAGTGCCAAGCTTTTCGCGGATGTGGGTTTCTCTCAATTTGAAAAGTTATTCAAAGAAATTTGAACTCTAACGTAATGTACTTAATAAAGTCAAATTTAGTTTATTTGCCAAATTCTTGCTAAAATTTCTTTCTTTGTAGTCGCTTTATCTTTCGTTGATTTCTTTTTCGTGGTTGTCGCTGACGAAGCATCATTCGCGAATGATGATTTTTGGTGGCTAGTTTTTCATTATTTTTCGTATTATCGTTTATCGCATTGATGCCTCGCTCCCGACAATTTTCGCCAAAGGCAGTTCGCAAAAATAATTTCTTTTTTTTTCTCGCTTATCAGTCTGTATACACTAGCCACTCTGGTTCAATCTGTCTAACTGTCATTCTGCTCTGTCAGTGTCACTGTCTATCAAATTTCGATTTGACTGAACTGAATTTCTGAATTTAGGGGTTTCATTTCAGTTCCCTTTCTATTCCTTTCCAAGAAAGTTCGATTCGGCATCGAATGACAAGAGTGCTGTTGGTGAATTATTCGACGTGACGAATTATAATAAGCGGTTTGATTACCTATTAGTTTATATTTAAGCCGTTTTTGTCTTCTCATCCGTACGCTAAAAACAGCGGCGGTTCCAAGATGGACCTTTGGCGTCAACTGGTGATAACTATTATATTCTATGTAGTTGTCGTGAACAGTGCAGTCATATTGAACGATGGCGATGTAGATCAGCAGGGACTGTACAGTAAGTCGGACCACGTCGTTATTCTCACTCAAAAGAACTTCGAGAGAAAAGTATATGGACAAAAACATGCCACAGTCGTACAATTTTACAATAGCTTCTGCGGACACTGTCGAGCTTTTGCACCAAAGTTTAAATCCATGGCCATTGACTTTGCTCCATGGAAAAATATTATAGTTCTTGCAGTTATTGACTGTTCTGTTGAAGATAATAACGAAATATGTCGGCAGTTTGAGGTAATGGCTTACCCGTCTTTGCGATACTTTCATGAACTGTACACCAAAGCGAACGACAATGTTGGGGACCGCATAGCTATGGCGGACACTGCAGAAAAAGTAAAGGTACAGATTATTTCCAAACTGCAGACAGAGCAACAGAAAGGGAGGTTACCTTTTGCTCCTGATTTTAGAATTGCATCATATGCAACATACCCTCTCACTTTAAAAGATGTGCCTAATGATGTTCTGTATACATTCCTTATATTTGAGAATCAAAACTCTACTGTCGGATCTGAACTTGCTCTTGATGTCAATGATTACCAACATGTTAAAGTTAAAAGAGTAAATGAAAACAGTGAGCTAGTTACTTTAACAAGCTTGAATCGCTTCCCTGCTCTGGTTGCTATTGGAACAAAAGGAGAACCGACCATACTGACACCCAAAACTCCAAGTAAAGTCAATTTGTTGTCAGCTATAAATTCATATCTGGCTTCTAGGAATTATATCTTCCCAGTCCGAGAAATAGATAGTTTCGACACAAACTCTAATCAAAATCTTATTGGAAAGATTCCTACGGTTGACTCAGATGTGGTTTATTATAGTGATTTAGAAAAAACCATTAAAACCAGCTTGACCACAGAAATTACGAGACACAAGACTGTTACTGGAGAAGCACTCAGTGCATTATTGAACTACTTAGCAGTGCTCAGAAGTGCTTTTCCTGCCAGAGCAAATCTCAAAGACTATATTCATGACCTATATGTCACACTAAGGCAAAGAAATGAGTGGAGTGGAAGTGAGATTTATGATACAGTGAAACATTTAGAGACTGTACATGCACCAGTATATATAACAAACTTAGATTACATCAGCTGCAAAGGAAGTCAAGCTAAGTACAGAGGTTACAGTTGTGGTCTATGGACTTTATTCCACACATTGACGGTTAATGCAGCTCAGATTGCTGGCCGTGAAGGCCCTGATGTATTGAAAGCTATGCATGGATATGTAAAATACTTCTTTGGCTGCACTGAATGTTCTGAACATTTTCAAACCATGGCAGCTAGGAATAAAATATTTGATGTTAAAGAAAATGATAAAGCAGTGCTATGGTTGTGGATATCTCACAATGAAGTAAATTTACGATTGGCTGGTGATGTAACTGAAGACCCAGACCACCCTAAGATTCAGTACCCCAGTGTAGGGAGGTGTCCAGATTGTAGAGATGCCGGAGGAAGGTGGAACCTTCCTGTGGTTTATCAGTACCTGTTGTCTGTGTACAAGTCAGAAAATATACGAGACACAAGCCGAGGAGCGTTGGTGTCGGCGAGCCCCTTCTCCAATTTGGACATGGGAATGTCCCTCTTCCAATTTGGCCTCCTGTACATATTCTGTTTATTTATTCTTATATTAGTCATAAGATATTTCTTAACAAAAAGATTTTACAGAAAACGACTTTACAAGTATGGAAGGGGTAAAGTATAACATTGCATTTGATTTTCATTATGAGATGATTAACATTCACAGTTATCTCTTGTGTTTATTTTTTTGTTGGTTTTCATACTTTGGGTTGCACATTTTTAGTACCATTAAGTCTATTGAATAATATTTTCTATAACTAATAGAATTGGTGCTAACTCTAGTTTGGTGAGAAAAGTATTTTCAGCAGCTCTTACTTAATATATGAGAAATTCATATCTTATATCATCTTTTTTACTTTTAAAGACTTAAGCTGACCAAATGGCGATATGGCTCTCACATAATACATGTGTAACTCACCATGCTTAAGGGTCATTCCATGTAACGGGTGTAACAGGTTGAACACCTTCAACTGGTAATGTAATAATGTTTTATAAGGGAAGCATATTCATTTTATAGCTTAATTAAGCGCCTTTTAGCCTGTATTAATTTATGTTAATTTAAATTTTCTATAAGTTTTATAGTTTTCGTGAAAATCAGCTGCAAGTAACGGGCATAACTTGATTTCACATCACACTTCCGGATGACGTGACAGTTTTGCTAAACTCTGCAAATTGCCTTTGTATTATGAATAAAAATTAACGTTAAGCTGTAGCCAAATTAACTACGCACCATCTACAACATTTATTATAGAAAAAATAGCGATAATTTAAAATTTACGTAAATATTTGCGCGTAACGGGCGTAACAGGCTAATGTAACGGGCGTAACGCGTACGAATGAGATACTTTTTAATGAAAAACCTGAAATGTTTAAAACATTTTGTAACACAAAATAAAGTAATGATTTAGAAACTCGAGCAATATAATTAAATTTTAAATTTAACTTTAGGTTTACTTTTCAAAAATGTCAATTCTTTGATTAAAATTGTAGTATATGCCAATAGCCTTTTTGTTTAGAATTTGCCTGCCTAAATCGTGCTCTGGACGCTTAATTCTATACTTTGATCAAAGAGGTATTTAAAGATTTGGCGCCCCAGGCCATTTAGCTTTGCCGCCCCATTAAGTGACGATAAAGTATTTTATCAAAGAACAAAAAAGCCTCTGTGGTGTGAAATTAAAAATGAATCACTTATATACTAGGTAGGTAAATATTTACATTTTTTCTGTGTACAAATTGGCTGACAAAATCGTCAAAGTGGGTGTCTGTATGGTTTTGTTAATAATTTTTTGGTTAAAAAACGGTTGGAGCCGAAACGTTAATTTGTTTTTAATTAAAATTAAAATATAGTAAAAAATATTGTAGGTAAGCTTGACAATAAAAGGCGCCCAGAGAAAGCCCCGCAACCTTCCGCCCCGGGCCATGGCCTCTTTGGAAGGTAAATACGCCCTTGCCTTGATTTTTCGTTTGATTTTAATTTCGAGTAAGGATTCAGCTTCATGGCCTCGCGTCTCTTGCGATTTCTCTCATTTTCTTTTTGCAGGCATTATTTCTTTGGCTGAAGGCATAGTTTCGTGAACCTTAAATAGTTACAGTTTACAATTTAAAATTTTCGCCACTTAGTCAGTTAGTTACTGCCTTTTGAAGGAAGTAAGTACAGTATCATATGTACATAGAGCAGCATGTTTTCGGTAGAACTGTCATAATCGATAATTATAATTTTACCTATTCTAACAATAGCGTCTCTTGCATTTCTGGATTTCGGGTTCGTGTTGTTCCCCAGAAACATTACCTATGTAATAATCACCCACAAATTACAATGATCGATTTACTAAAAATGTTAAAAATTTTCCAGACTTGGTTTCTTTACTTTATTATACTTATTTGTGTTTATTATATTTTTTTACAATTTGATTTCTAATATTTAATTATTTTTTCCAGTTATAGGGGTGCATTGTTTTATTATCCTTAATTAAATGAAAATATTAAATACAAATTATGCTATCATAAAAGGAAATTCTCGTTTGTGCGTTGGTGCGTGACATCACGACTGCGATATACGGCCATCTACAATATGTCCTTACTTTGGAAAGCTAAACTATTAACGTCACACAAAATTCAAAACGCAATGCACTTACCTATAGAAAAAAAATGAGAAAAACAACTTTGACGCCAATATTCGTTCGTTTATATAATCTGTAGCAGGTGATCGCAATTCAAAGATATTAACACGCCTTTGTATGCATTGAGAACAATAGGTCCATAATTTGATGTAGTTAAGTTATAATAATTGTAGCTATCTTGTGGAAAAGATGTTATTTATCTATTAACCTTGCTCCGCAGTTCCACATATGCATTAAGATTATTTTTATCGTATGATTATCCCAAATTAGTCGTAACCTTCATATCCTATTTTCTTCGTATTTTATTAATGTAGCAACCAATTACCCATGAACCAAGTCAATATATTTATAGTATTTTGAATATATGAAACACTAATTATATCTCTAATATATAAAATTCTCGTGTCACAGTTTTAGTTGCCATACTCCTCCGAAACGGCTTGACCGATTTTGATGAAATTTTTTGTGCTTATCCGGTATCTATGAGAATCGGCCAACATCTATTTTTCATCCCCCTAAATGTTAGGGGTAGTCCACTCCTAAATTTTTTTTTTTATTTTTTGGACAAAATTTTTAATTTCTATTTTTTTATGATACAACATACAAAAATACATACAATCCTCAATTTTGGCAAAACAACGTTTGCCGGGTCAGCTAGTATTTATATAAATTAGTGTTTCTTTTTTATTCAAAGTTAGTGTTTATTCAGAGAGGGTTATTGATACTGATACACTACAACAAAATATATATATATATATATATATATATATTGACAATATCGCGTAAAGCCGTGATAGTGTATCAGGCATAGGGACAAAGATCCCTAACAAAGAAGACAAGGTCAGGCCACTTTAGTGTGATGATGGTGTGGAGGTGGAATCAAAATAGTAATGGGTTGCTTGTTGTTATGAGGGTTATTGTTTGTTTGTTTTTTGTCTATGTAAGTGGCCGACAATTCTCAAAATTTTCAAGCGTTAAATGAGCGCCCCTTTTCAGGAGGATGTCCTTTTCTTTCAAAACGTATTGTATACTCATTGTTCTCAGCAGTGGGATACAAAAGGTTGCCAATGATGATAATGAAAGTAACCGTAGATTATAATTAAGCAAATCTTTCAATACGTAAGCATTTTTTTAGTCTGCGTGTGGTCTTGTGTTACCTATCAAAAAGTTGAATTGTCAAGTTTTATAAATCGTAATTGATTTATTTCATTTCATTTCTTAACACAACACATGAGATCAGAATTCATGAATCCACCACTTCCATACTGTACGTACGTCGTACATCCTTAAGGGGTTATCTAAATTTTTCTGGATCCAGTGCTACCCCCATTTGACGAAATCATTTGAAACAAAGCGGAGATATCATTTAAAATTTTGCTTCTGCCAAGCGGAGTTCAAACCTTAGACAACCCTTCAAACTATTGTATGAAATACTGTTTATATTTTTAAGTGAGAACGTTAAGCTTTTAAAAGCATTTTTGCCAAAAGTGGCCGTTTTTCGCAAAAATGCTATAAGAAGCTTCATGTTCTCACTTAGAAATATAAACAGTAGTTCATAAAATAGTTTCGAAGGATTATCTAGGGTTTTGATCAAGGCAAAATTTTAAATGATATCTCCGTTTCCTTTCAAATGATTTATTTCAAATGGATGATTAATTTCAGATGGGGGCAGCACTGGACCCCGAAAATTACAGGTAGCCTCTTAAGTAATAAAGAAAAAATGTGTTGAAATAGGTAAGATATACATATTTGTAAATATTAGTTACAATAAATAAGTTATTTAAAAATGTATTTGCCAACATTTAGGAACATAAAGGTACTCTGATTTCCCAGTTACTATGTAGGTAATAAATCAATTGTTAGTTTATTACGGTCCTATTAAGTACATGAAGTTATTTATGAATGACATATCGAACGAGAACTGCCTAGTTTAAGACTTAAGCGAGTAAAGTTAAAATTAAATTGAATTAGTGCCCTAGATAGGCTAATATTAAAATCTATATAATTTTCGGGAAATAGGATTGCTAAACTCTTGTTGTTAATAATGTTGTTGATAATGCATAAATTTTATTTATTTCTTAAAACATTCTGTTGGTACAAAATTGAATGTCGTGAACTTATTGACAAAGTAGTAAAATTATCAATACCCAATATTAAATTAAATATGAGATTCAATTGATATTGTTATTTTTAATAATTCCCTTTTAAAATAATGATTGTTTTATATTCGCACAGTTTGGTTCCCCACGTCTGGTCGAATAAGGCTCCGATATAGGCGAAGGTCAGTCGAGGTTATTTAGAAATTTTGAATGTGCTATGGTGGTGGGCGCCGATTGTAAATATGCTCAGCTAATACTAAAATATTTATGTTTCTTTAAGGTTTCTTACTGCTATCTCATATTGTTCTCATAAAAACTTTGCGATACTTAAATAAATAAATATAAAATATATGTACTTACATATTAAATTATTTTTTTTAACACTATGGTACTCAAATATAAAAGTAATCGCAAAGAGTATAATTACTGCTTCTTGAAGAAAAAGACATTGATTTTACTTAACATGCTCTTATGATAGGTACCTAAAAATGTGAAAATCAATAATATTAACGATGAGTAATAAAGACGGGTTAGAACAATCAAAGACGTAAGCCAAAAGTAGACGTTTTTCGCTAATGTGCATAGAAAAGCTTCACGTTCTCACTTTAAACAATAAACAGTAGTTCATAAAATAGTTTGAAGGGTTATCTAGATAAGATACCTCCGTTTCCTTTCAAATAGTTTATTTCAAATAGGGGCAGCACTGGACCCCGACAAATTCAGATAGCCCCTTAAAGTTAATTATATCGAATAATTTATATTTACTATTTATGAACTAAATACGTAAAAAGCTAAATACTTACAACACTATCCTCTATCCTGTTGACTTAAAACAAATACCTTTTGAGGAAATATTTAATGGCCTTGAAAATGTTAGAATCAATTTAGCTTATCATGTACAAAAATAAAAGATAACCTACAGTTATAAAAAGGGTTTCTTGCCAGGCAAATTAAAAACAAAACCCCGGCATCACTATCTAGTGATGAGTGGAGGAACTACATACTCCAACCGATGTAAATGGAACTAATTAAAAATCCTGACTATCAATCGTCAACCCCAATATCTTTTAAACTGTTGAATCGATTTTCATTAAACATCGCTAAGAACTACCGTAAAGGAATTTGCTTTCAAAAAAATGTATCGAAATCGGTCCATTCGTTCGAGAGCTACGAGGCACAGACAGACAGACATTAGCGTCAAACTTATAACACCCCGCTCTTTTTTGTTGGGATTAAAAAAGGACCATCAACATAGGATAACATCTTGACAGCATTGCACACACATTACATAGTTAGGTTGTATTAAACAGAAGCATAGAATTCATAAATAAGTCATTTAGTATCCTTAATAAAAATAAAAAATAAAAACAAAACGCTCACGTAGATTACGCATTTACCTATATCCCAAAATCTTAACTAGTACTATGCTTTAAATACCGTTTCGTTAAATTTGGAAAGGTGAGATTTGCTTTCTAAATATAATATATAAATAAAGTTGCACAAAACACGATCATTATTAACTTTAGGTTGGTGTACATCTCATTACTTCATGGCGTAGTAGGTTTCCTTTTGTGTGCGTTGATCATTCATTGCCAGGTCTGGCCGCCAAAGGTTTTGTCGTGCTTTATTATTAACCTCGTCGATCCATTTACTGCAGCTTTCCTATGTACCTATTTTACCAGACCAAATAGTTGCAGGCCCGTAGCGCACTAGCGGCAAGCGACGACTTTATTGAGTCTGGTGCTACTGCTATGTGATTATGTCACCACCTGGAGTGTCAGATCTTATCTGAAGCATTAGTTAGGTATCTACTTACCCAATTTATTTTGTACTCTTCTAACGATCACAAGGTTAGATACTGTATTGCCGGTTCGTTGGGCAATTTGGGTCGCTGTTTTGGGCGAGTTTGGTAAATGTTTAGAATTAAAATATATACCTACTTATGTCCGTAAAATATTTAAGCGAGTTTTCGATATTGTTTCTTGTTATTTGGGTGGGCGTCTCATTCTTACCCTTTGGGTACGGAACACTTAAAACTAAATAAGTTGTAAGTGCCTATTTGAAAGCGTAGCACAAAACAAAGTTCGTTTAAAAATATCCCAGAAAAGGAATAAGCTGGGTATGATATTTGCTAAACATCCAGTGAAATCAGCTATTTAATACCTATGGATGCAACCTTTCCTATATACGCACGCACAATCTCTTAGTTCCTAACCATCCGCTAACAATCACTGCATCCGTAGATGTTAGCAATTTAGAGCGATTTTCGTTTCTCTAAGCAGACTAGTGTCTATTACGTTCAATCAAGTGTGTAGGTAGTGCCTACCTACACACTTGGTTAAACGTCATAGCCATTAAGTGTTCAAAAACACGACGACAAACAGCTATCTTTAACTGACTTTTATTTTGCTGATTGTAGGGTTTCGTACCCAAAGGGTAAAAATTGGACCTTATTAGTAAGACTCTGCTGTCCGTCCGTCTGTCTGTCTGTCACCAGGCTGTATCTCATGAACCATGATAGCTAGGCAGTTGAAATTTTCACAGATGATGTATTTTTATTGTCATTTTTTGCTCGATATTAGTGCGGTGTCGGTAATGTCGGTATCTACTATCTTTATTACAAAGTGTTACCGCTTTGTCGGTCGGCACGTGTCAAAACGACGTCGAAAATGTAATGATTAATGTACCTATTTTTAATATTTTTAGGCATGTATTGACTTTCTAGTAAAAAATATGATAATTTGTTTATATTGGTTGAATTAAAGAAATTACATACAAACTAGAAAAACTACGAGTACTAATAATTTCGTAAAAAAAACAACATGGGAAATTAAACTTAATGCCACATACTTAAGGTTTATATTTTCATAATGCTTATGTTTAAATACCTAACGTTCCCAAAAATATATCTAGAGTTCCCTCCATCCTTTTCCCGCAAACTGCCATTGTTATAATGATGAGTTATAATGTACGAGTAGAAAGAGATGGAGGGAACTCTAGGAATGCTTTTCGGGAACGGCGCGGCGTAAGCATTCTAGAATGTTTGTAATTTCTTTGGGCAGAACATTGGCTTTCTTAAATTACCATTACCAACGTAACTCTTTCACTTTAACAGTACCGAATATAATTTTTAACGTGTTTCTTCTGTTTCAGGTCTTTGGGCTAAGACGCTACTGCCGAGACAAACCGTCCTTAATTGCCATCGAAGATTTCGCATATGGAGTGTAGTACATAGAGCTCTAAATTATTGCTAGCATGTAAATAGGTAGAATTGCAAAAATAGAGTCGGCCGCACAGCAAGCGGAACATTGCACTCTCAAAACTCAGCTATTTCAAAGAAAACGGCCGTTTCCGTTAATGCTGGGCGAGAATTTACTGTGTTAACAACCAATAGAATTCTGATGTCATTAGACAGATATACTATCATTATCTTTTTCGATGTATCAATACCGAATTATCGCACAACCTCGCTCAGCATTGTTTCTGCCATAAGATGTCACAAAAGTCGTGTTACGCTTGGTCAGTGGCCCACCTTACGTAATCTCAAACTTAGTTAAGCATAGATTTCCAGTAATGTAGGTAGGTATAAGGCAGATAATTAGTTGTACGAATACGACAACTTCATATGGTGGTTCATACGATAACTAAAATAGTGAATTAGGTTTTTTTATACTTATTTTCTATTGCTTGACTGTCCAGATATGTTTATTCTATGACGTCATCAAACTCCAATAGTGTATTGAAAATTTGACATAGACTTATGTACATTTGTATAAAAACGGCTCGCACATATAAGTACCTTTAGTTTCATATGACAAGTTGTGATAAGTATATTTCAATAGCTCTTTAAATCAACACGACCGAGAAATGCACGCAGACAGTCTTAGGTAAACCTACAAGTTGTACACTTATTAAGGGTGTTAAAAATAATATTGCAATAGAGTTGGCAACCCAACAACAAATCAATAAAATAAAAACGCCATATCTAAAGGTACAGTTCAAATCTTAAGATGTGTGTTTGTGACCGCGTATTTGAAAAGATTTTTTAAACGATTTCGTGTATGGAAGTCGACATTTAAGGGAAAGTGTCGTGTGTAGTCTATTTATATTCCTGTCGCATTATTTTTGAATATCTATCAAGTAAATACATATTTTTGATTGATTAAAAATTGAATGCGTAACCCCAGCAAAAAATTGCGCCTTAGAGAAATGAGAATATTACAGATACTTGGTTCATAGTAAGCCTCAATATGTTCAAATATAGCAAAATTCGTTCATGTTGTATTTTCGAAGTTATTCGAGAAAAACTGATTTTGCTGGAGTAACGTTACCCCAGCAAGATGTTTTTCAAAAAAGCATTTAGCCTAGAATCAAGTATATGAAAAGACAGCTCTTAATGAGTTGTAAATGTATACCGATAGCAAAGTTTGTTCATCTTATACTTTTTGAGATATTCAAGATTTTGCTGGGGTAACGTTTTGCAATTTTCCATATCTCGAAAACTGTTAGTAGCAGAATTTTGAAAAAAATACTGTTTATAGGCCTTAGTATGTTCAAATTTGTTTAAATATAAGTATTCCGATTCATCAACAAATATCGAAGTAATTTATTATTAAAAAAAAAAACGGAAAATCCCGGTTTACTCGTAAACTAGTACATTTACTAACAAATAAAAAGCAGTTACATATACATACGTATGATATACCCTTCTAACGTGTATAAATTTGGATGAACAAACATTGCGCGATATGAAGATACAAAAGAATTTCATCGAATTCCTAGTGGTGTGACTTTGGCTATCGAATACGCAGTTTTCTCTGAACACAAAGTTCACCCTTTTTTGTAGCCTCCGTTATTTAGTCGGTTTGTAGGAGAATTGTCGCTTGGCAATTTTTGCGTTCCTTCTCATACAACGTGGAAGGGAAATACCCGTAATAAATCGAACCTCAGGCTATACTAGTATAAAAGTGTCCGGCCGCCCGGGCAATTTGTGTGGTAATATCTTTTTTTTTTGTTTTTTGACTTATTTTCATTATACTTTAGTGATCTAGTATAGCCCGTGGTTCGATTTATTACGGGTATGTATGTGAATTATTTAATATAGTACACATGACTTTACATAGGTGCGATGGCAAACATTTAAATTATTGACTGCTTGAAGTTAACTGAAGCTCACGTAATTTCAATGTCTTGTTTTATTTTTGCATGTTAATGTGTAAATACACACTAGGTTATTTAATTATATAAAACATAAAGCCTACGAATGTGTTTGACTGTACTATCTACATCATTACATACTTATATAAAGTAGTTAAAAGTCGATTAAATTTCTTTTGTACAATAGAAGATTGATAGACCAGGGTTGTAAAAGATCAATTACACCCGAGATATTTAGGCGCACGAGCTAGCGAAGCGACCGAGGGTGCTTATAGTTCGAGTGTGTAATTGATACTTACACTCGAGAGAAACACTCTACTTTTCATCATATTAGCCAAGAAATAATGAAAAACTGTTAAAACAGATTTGGTTATTTCAGAAGTATCTATCTACTTAAAATGAAATGTAAATTCTTTTGAAATCGGAGGTAATAAGTTTTCTACGACTGCCTACTCTTTTTTTTACCGATTCAGGCGTCAATAGCTCTTGGCACATTTAGCAATTCGTGGTGGCTAATGCGCTTGTTTCAAAAGCAAATCTAAATTTTGCAATTTTTGCAACAAAGATTTCAACAAGGAAATTTAGCGCGCCAAGCTGTTATATTTATGGCCTTGCGCTTTTGGCGCATTGTAGTGGCCAGTGCGCTTCATGCTTAGGTATTATAAACGTGGAAGGAACATACCTGTAGTAATAAATCGAACCACAGGCTATACTAGATCACTAATAGTATAATGAAATTAAAATAACAGAAAAGAAACAAAAAAAAATGGCATTTCTATACTAGTGTGCTGCCGCCCGGGCAATTTGTATTATAATGCCAAATCTTTTATTTTTTGGCTTTTTATATATATAGTGGTTCGATTTATTACGGTCCCTTCTACGTTATATAGAAGACGCCTGGCCGCCTTCGATTTTCAAGTTTTACTTACCTCCCAAAGGATTACATCCTTTGGGAGGTAAGTAACATCCATCGAACTTTCAATCCGGATTTTGAGTTAAATTCTTTCAGAGCTTAAATAATGAAAAATATGTAACCGAGCTGCCTTTGTACAAAATACGGAACCTCTAAAAAGTAAATCAGGTTTATAGAAAAAACCTATGTAAATAATAATAGTTGTAAAAGGCTGACATGTTTTGCTATAATCCATTTGTTTAGGTATTTAAAAGAATGTAAACAATCTTGACATGTCTTTTTATTGAAATATTCACTTTATAAATCAATAACTTTGCAAATTACAAATTAATTATGTAATTTTATAATTTATAAAATAAATATATAATAAAAAATATATAAATATTAAATAAATAAATAAAAGAATAGTTAACATTCTTTTAAATACCTATACAAATGGACTATAGAAATAGAAAAAGACCACCATCGATGAGTGTTTTACCATCGTGTTAGTGTCTGACTGTGAGAAACAGTCTTTCAGTTAAGATCACGTTGATACGATATTTTATACAAACGCCATGTTAACTTTAAGTAATATTGAAGTAATTAATGTTTTGTATAACTATTCGATATGCTTATATTCCGACTGTAAGCCAGTGATTAAATTTTACTACTTTACGACTAATAGGTTTCTGTTGCCATTCAAATTTAGGTTAATCTGTGATTTCTCGCTCATATTCCAATGTTTATATAATGCTTTTTGTAGAGTAAATGTATATATCTTTTGTAATGATTTTATTTTCTTTCTAGACTTATAAGTATACGCAAAATAGTAATTCGGTCTTTTAATTATGTAGTTTTCTGTTCTAATAGAACTAATAAAAAGTGTAGCCTGGGTCAAATGATTTTATCTAACTGATTTTGATCAAGCACGTAAGCTTTTTTGGTACAGAAATTGCTCTTCTTTATATTACAAAGAGAATAATAAAACACAATTATAATCTTCAAGTTTATTGAATATACATTAATAAAAACCACGTCAATACACATACATTTACGGAAATTGTGATTCACACAAATAAAGAAATAATTGTGCCACTCTCAGTGCATTACTTCTTATATAATAACGCTATATAAATTTGCACATAAATGTAATCGCACTTAAAATTATAACATTAGATGTAAAAAGATAAACAATTATTACATTCAAGCTACTTACAAAATTATTAAGAAAAATTGAATTAAAGTATAAATTATTAGATACTCGCTTATGATAAGAAAGTCTTTTACTTGTTTCTTTCGGTATCATTTACAACTTCCGATCCGATCGCGACAAATTAAAACAGTAAGTCGAATCATTCCCACACATTATAGATTTAACTAACAAATCACGCGTCGCAATCGCTGCAAATTAATAATTATATGTATGTCGTAAAAACGACCACACAACTGAAGCAAAATTAAAACGTAGAACATTTTATAAAATTGTCGCTCGCAATCTGCACCAGATTTGTAACAGCATTCAGTATAGATTTCTTAAAGAATTTGCTGAAATTTTGTAAGTAGCGTGATGATCACTCAGATATTACGATTCGAAGTCATATTTTATGGTTCATCAAAAAGAGTTACGAGCAAGTTCCGTTACAATACAAAATCTTTTATTTCCGATGAGAAACACCCTCTTGAGTATCAACTGTTACTCAAGGGGAAAAATCTTCCCGATGAATTCTAGTGTTTCTCATTGCAACATTCTTCCCAATGAGGACCACTGCGTCTTAACGGCTCTTGAACGGCGTGCCGTATTCCCGTCAAGTCTTAATACACAGTGTTACTTGACGGGTATACAACACTCCGTATTCCCGTTGAGTAACACTAACGTAAGGAAGGTTAAATGAAAATACTTAAAAGTAAAATAAAACCACTGAAGATATTAGATTAGAAACATACTTACTTTATGTACTAGAATAATATTGTTGTACTATAAAATATTCGTGTATGTTATTATTACATACACAACTATTTAATAAATGATATCTCACCAAAAACAACTGTAAAAACGGGAGCCAAGTTCAAAATCCAACAAAAGTGAGATAAATGACCGCCAATTTCACGTGATAATAATCCTGAAATTTATTTTATATATTTTTTTATTATTCTTTTTTATTTTTTTATTATTATTATTTATATCTATATTTTTTTATTCTCGGTTTTCGTCAGACCGGTACACTGATACTACGAGCCTAAGCCAAGTATGTATCAGGCAGGGATTCTACGCCGTCATCAGGCAAGGTAATAGTCTGATTTATATTTTCAGGACATGTGTTGAGATTTACTCGTATAATATTGTCAGGATTGTCTGTACCTGGTGTGTTTAGGTTAGAGAGCGCGGGGTGAATATTCGGGACCTGTGAATTTAAAGGTAGATTTGATTGTATTATGTTGTGAGTGCTAGGTGTAACTGTGGGTGTATGACTGTCTATTTGTAAGAATTTTCGGACCAGGCGGCATGTATTTAGTATAACAGCTTTTTAAAGCAAATGGTAAGTATGAGGATGTAGATTTAGCATTTCAAGAGATTGATATAGTTTTTTAGGAATGACGCCAGTTGTAGAAAGAACTATGGGGACTATGGTTACTTTTTGTAGGTGCCAGATTCTAGTGATTTCATCTTTTAGTTCTGTATATTTACTTAGTTTTTCGGCTATTGTACTTTGGAGGTTGTGAGTGTTTGGGACGGCAATATCTATTAGAAGTGCAGTTTTGTTAGATTTATTGACTAATGTGATATCTGGCCTGTTGTAGTGAATTGTGCGGTCGGTAAGAATAGCTCTGTCAAAGTAAAGTTTAGTCGTGCTGTTTTCTAGGACGGTTTGTACTGGAGTATACATAGGGCGCACTATAAGTTTCCGGAACTGGCCACTTACATAAACAATATTTAAAAATTTATTGCAACATTTGAAAATAGAACTCTTTGGCTGTAGAATGCAGTTTGTTTCATCTGACTGTCTTTTGTTTTAACCTTGTGGCGCCATTTAAAAAATTGTGTGTCTGCATCAACATGGATTTAACTCGGGAAAATTTTCGTAGTATGATTTTCTACGATTTTAAGTGTAATTTGACAGCTCAACAGAGCATCGCTCGGCTTGAAACAGCTTTTGTCAATGAAGCACCATGCAAGACAACTGTTTATAGCTGGTTTGCAGAATTCAAGCGTGGTCGTATCAATCTCAGTGACGAATCTCGCGATGGTCGGCCGTCCACCGCTGTGACCAACAAAAACATCGATGCTGTGCGCCGTATGATTGAAACAGACAGGCATGTGACCTACCATGAAATTCGCGCATCCTTAGAAATAGGCATGAGTCAAATACAATTAATCCTACACAAACATTTGAGTGTGAGAAAGCTGTGCTCGCGGTGGATCCCACACAACTTGACCGAGGCTAAAAAAACGGACCGCGTCACTTGGTGCAGTGCCATGCTCACCAGATTAAACGAAGGTGCGTCAAATTTGGTGTGGGACATAGTAACAGGTGACGAAACATGGATTTATTGCTACGATCCCAAAACAAAGCAGCAATCGAGCGTATGGGTCTTTCAAGATGAGCCGAAACCAACCAAAGTGGCGCGCGTGAAAAGTGCATCTAAGCGGATTATTGCTTCTTTTTTTAATAAAACTGGACACGTGGCTACTGTTGCTTTAGAGAATCGTCCTACAGTGAATAGTGACTGGTACACGACCATTTGTTTGCCGGAAGTTATTGACGAACTCCGTAAAAATAACCGTAAACGCTGTATCATCCTGCACCACGACAATGCTAGTTCTCACACGGCCAGACAGACAAATGACTTTTTGAAGGCGAAAAATGTAGAACTCATGAGTCATCCTGCATACAGTCCCAACCTGGCACCTTGTGACTTTTTTCTGTTCCCAAAAATTAAGAACCAATTACGCGGTCAACGATTTTCATCACCAGAAGAGGCTGTCGAGGAGTATGAAAAACACGTTTCAGAGGTCACCACAGAGGAGTGGCACAAAAGTTTTCAAAACTGGTTTCATCGAATGAAAAAGTGCATAGACGCCAAGGGAGATTATTTTGAAAAACAATAAATTAATTTTGCACCTTTAATAGTAATTTTTCATATTCATTCCGGAAACTTAAAGTGCGCCCCACGTATTTATAATAGGGTTGTATGGAATCTATAAAATTGTATTGAAGAGCTAGGTTTTGGTGGATAATGTTTGCAACCTGATCATGCCTGTGTTTATAATCCGTTTGCACTATGGACTTGCATGCACCTGTTATATGCTGAATGGTTTCAGAGGAACTATTACATTTTCTACAGATATCGGATACTGGCTTCTTCATTATGTATTTCTGGTAATTCCTAGTTTCCACTACCTGGTCCTGGATGGCCAGCATGAAGCCTTCGGTCTCCGGGAAGAGCTCGCCTCGACTGAGCCACGCGTTCGACGCCTCTTTGTCGACATGAGGTTGGCACAAATCATGGCGATGTCTCCCATGTAGAGATTTTACGGCCCATTCATTAATTTTTGTGTTATCATCAGTTTGTTTTTCATTAGGCTGGGTAATTTGACTGCGTAGATTTAAAGGGGTAAGCTTGTTGTCATTTTGTACAATAGATTTATGGAGATCGGATGTTTCCATTTTATTAAAAAAGTAGTGTCTTATTATTATTATTTTTATATATTTTTAAAGAAACTTAACATTTGACCTGGCTAGTTTTTTTTTACCAACAATTCTGGCATTTAGAATGGGACCGTACAATGTTAAACAATAGCGTATAATGTAAAGATGATAAGTTGATTAGCCAAATATAAGTAGGCATGCTAAAAATAGCCAAGTCAAATATTCAGATTTTTATGAATAAATTTCTAGATTCTTTACAGAACTTGGCGACCATTTAAAACTCAATTCTTTTGTTGGATTTTGAACATTTTCACATTAAGTTTTTGGTGAAATACCATTACTGTTTGCAGAGCAGTATCAGAAAGAATCCGAAAGAATGCATTTTTGCTCGAATAATTTTGACAGACACTATACCTAATAAAATCGATTAATTGAAAAAAAATACCATATCTACAAAATTCACTGTTTCTTTTCCTTTGTATACGCGTAATAATTTACCTAGACGCCAAATATCAACTTTCCAGATCATATGAAGGTAGGTTATCTTGTTGATCATGGATAAGTGGTAAATGATATTTTTCAGGATTTTTAAACGTTAATATACCAATAACTGATTGAGCTGCAATATTGAAATTTTGGATTCAAGATGAGCTAGACTTTAATGTATGTGCTAAATTTTATGTATGTAACAGGTTTCGAGTTGTGGAGGGGTCAAAAGTAGGTCACGGCTGCTGCGTCGCCACTTCCTTTCTTTGAACTTGGCTCTGACACGCTACCGCGTGTCTTGACAAATAGGTATATATTTTAAATTATAAATTAATAAATAGAAATACTGTAATCTTTTCAAAAACTGTTGTTTGTTGACCACTCTGCAATTTAACCTTTAAGTATTTCATTACGTTACTGTTATCCAAAGGGAATACGCAGTGCTGTATTCCCATCAATTAACACTTCGGAAACCAACGCATAATATGGAATGAGTAAAAAGGTATACAAATATATAAAAGAGTTGTACTCATACTGAAATATGTAGAAAATATATAAAAACGTAATTAATCGGTGGAGATTTGTGCATGCTACTTAATTATTAAAAAAAAACTCATGCAATTATACTTAAAACTAATAATAATAATAATAAAAATATTAATCTGGTTATGGCACCCGATGGCCGTAATAAAGATGAGGTAAATAAATGGTTTTATAAAAAAATCTGGATAAACTTTATTTTTTCATATTAAGTGTCCGTTCATGCTCTTGACGAGATTCTCGTTAAGGATGCATAGTTTGCTTTTCAAATAAGACTGAGTGTAAAAGGCCATTTTTAAACGTCATCTTTCTCATACCTCCTGAATCATCAATAAAGATGACAACGACGGCATTTTTCAATTTTTGGTCGTTTGACATTCATATTTCAAATTTGTCCACCACATCCCACTCAAAAACTCCATTTTTTAGCAAGTCGTTACAATAAGATCCGACTTTTCCTAACTACAGTTGTGTACAGATGAAATATCAGATTTCAAAGTTGTAAATAAAATAAAAATATAATTCTTTTTTAAAATAAGTTACACAATAGGTTTACAATCACATTGTAGTTCCATTGCAATAAATGATATAAATAAATATTATTATAATAAAAATTAAATACATAACAAGGCATTCACATAGTATATACAATATAAAAAATATTAGGTGAGGCCAATACAGGGAGCCTAGATTTTACGGTCACACACTGAAAACTTATGAAAACTAGAATCGTAGAATATCAATCAATCTTTTTAGAAAAGGGTTTTTAATTAATTCTACGAACGCGCTAAATTACAATTATTATTAGAATTTCTAAACTGCACTTTTTGAACACCAAATATTATCATTTACCCTAAAGACAGTTTAGCTAAATAAAAAAATATAGGTATTATATGTTTGTATAACAGTCATTAGATTTGTAACCAACTACATAGGGAAAAATTTAGGCGTTTGGTCAAAAATGTTTACTTAATAATCGTACACTAGAACAACTCTTGTACATTGTTTATTCGTTACTGCTACTTAGATAAGGGTCTAACTCTAGTAGTAAATAGACTTTTATTCAATAGAGATCAATCAATGCGTTCCCAGGACACGGTTTCTACGGCCTATTTTGATATAACTTCTAATGCATTAGATTATTTTATCTCACCTCAATTTTGTAATTAAAGAGATGCATTATTTTTTTTATAATAATGCATCATTACCAATGTGACGATTTAACTTAATTTTAAAATCACCATGTACCTACTTAATTATATTTTAAAAATATTTGGAGTCACAATTTTTGGCTATATTATTATTAAAATCCACTCAATTACCTACCGTATAAACACACAGTATACCGCGACATAAAACAAAGTCATGTCCATTTTCGTATATGTAGGTATGCGTGCAAACGTTAGATTGCAGATGAGCCAATATAAAATTTTGTCACGGAACAATCTCAAGTATAAAATTAAAGAGTCATTATAATCATGGAACGCGTTGCTTGACCTTACTGAATAAAAGCGCCAGCTTCTCTGTCGCACTCATGCCTACAGATAAGCTCAATAGCCTCGACTGTCGACCATCTCCACTTATACACAGCTGCAATGCTTCTAGCCAATACATTTCCCTAGTAGAACCAATCATCGCATCTGACTGTCCATACAGCTTGTCGATTATATTAATTATCTCTTTACGAAAATATGTACTTATATTGAAAATATGTTAAACTTCGAATTCACTGGTTTCGTCGTTCGTAGAGACGGATAGTCTTCGAGGTAATATTTATAATTGCTAAAAACATAGTATTGTATGGCTTACCGACGAGGGATCTCCAAAAGTGGCACTTGTAAATTAACCCGTCACTCACCTATGAAAAACTCAGTCTAGCGGGGACACAGATAAAAATCAAAATAACTTTGTTGTGATGCAGCGAACAACGTCTTATCGTCTTCTTTCCGAATGCAGCTTTTACATAGCGCGAATATTCTGAAAGAAAAAAATACATTTATAAACATAGCTGAGATCCCCTGGAACCAAATAGAACAAAAACTGGGGGATGATAATGAGACTAAACAAAACTCACACCAGGCTTTTTAAACTGACCACACTGACCACGCCAGAATTGGGCAAAATTTATTTGAATAACGAATAAATTTCTGATTTTTATTCGTTATTCACGAATAAATTATTCGCGAATAAGTTTGCCATGAATAAATATCATGATATTATTCGTTATATAATAAAAAATAAAAAAACTAAAACCCAACTACGACAAAAAAAGTATTAAACAAGATTTTCAGAATACTGAACTGAACAAAGTTGCTAATGTAGTTGCAAGTAAATGGACACAGTAGACTCTACCAAGATGCCTTCGTTGTAAATTGACAATAATGTCATACAATACTATTCTGAAGTATGCAATATTCACTATGTAGAAATAAATTTTCATGTTTGGAAAGGCGTAGTCACACGTTGTCAAAGTGCTGCGGTAGTAGGTATATGTAGTAGGTAGTTTTTTTACTTTTTATTATTTGTACTATTTTGGTGTTAAAGTGTATTTGTGGTGCATAATATTAACAAAAGTTTAATTGATGAACTAAAAACTAGGTAGTTGACATACGACATCTCTTTTGACTTATGTATCGGCGTATAGTAATATGTAGAGATATCCTATTTTACTATTTCGTAGCGCGTGGATCGTAGCGCGTATAGCAACGGTTTCCCCGTATGAAGCTCCCAGTATTTCGTAGTAGCGACGCACATTTGCGTCGATGGCAGCGAATGGGTCATGAATTAGTGGATGAGGTCGTTAGTATAAATAGATTGGATGTTTCATATATTAGGAGGACCTGGGAAGATTTCTTAATCTATCTAATTCTGCTAACGATCGACTGTCACGTGGATTTTTAAGTAATTTATTATGATCCAAGGCACTTATAAACAATCCCTCTATGGTTTTGACTCTACTGAGAGCGATATAGGCCTGTCAACTGTTTCCGCCTTCACCGCGTGGAGGTACTCCCAGCTTATGTCGTTTTCATTGGTGCATTTAACGTTCACACTGCTCTACATTGCATAAAGCGATTCACATCTCCCGTGATCCGCGCTTTAGGTACTCTTATCGCTCATATTTAACATCATTAAAGCATTCTTGTAATTATGTACAAGCATAAAGTACTCGTGAAGCTCTTTCAAGTGATACCAAACACGGTATATTTATTTTAATTTTATATTAACATAGAACTTTTTGTCCGCTAGAGGGCGCAATACTAAATTTGGTGACAAGCTTTATAGCTCAACCAACAGAATGTCAAGGCCCTTTTAATGGTACTGCAGTGGTCTTATTCTGATAAGTAGTAAAGAAGCTATGAACGAAAAGATGTGAATTATATGCAATCAGCCCATGAATACAGGTAAAGTCACAAGCAAATGCTAGTAATATATATATATATTCAAAATGTACAAGTAAAGCGGTTTCAAATGATACCAAACACGGCATATTTATCTTAACTTTATTTTTTTACTCTGTATGTTTTGTCCGCTAGAGGGCGCCACATTAGATTTTGTGAAACCCCATTGAGCCTATAACCAGCAGACAATTAAGATGCTTCTAATGATATGTCATTTGTCGAATTCTCATAGGTAGTTTAGAAGTTACGAGGAACAGATGCACATACATACATACATACATACATATATAGCCTGTCAAAATCATAACCCTCCTTTTGCTTTGCCGTAGCCGGGTAAAAATAACGAATAACGTATATTATTGAAAATTTAACTCACACATTTTAACCTATTGCGTCCGAAAGAGGGTAACATTTTCGAGTGTATGAATGTCTTTGAGGTTGATTTCGATCAAATTACACTTTCTCTTTTAGACTGGAGGTTCATTTGTATGAAACACTACACATTGAAATCAACAATACAAATTTACACTTGTAGAAATAAGCAGCTCCTATTCAAATATTAACATTACGAAATAAAAAATAAATAAATACATACATACATATCACATAACATTTTTATTGTGTTGGTTATTGTCGGTGATATTTTATATCTATACCTATCATTTGAAATCAATAAACATTCCATTTTATGCCGAAAATGCCTAACATCAGCTGATACTCTTCAAACTGCTGAATCGATTTTTACCAATAGCTGAGAACCCCGGAGAGAGAAGCAAGTAAATTTACTTTCACGACACACACACACTTTCAAAAAACCGCATCAAAATCGTTTCATCCGGTCGAGAGCTACGATGCCACAGATAGACAGACAGACACACAAACATTGTGTACACTCCAAAATGTAAGTCTTTCCGACGCAATCGGTTAAAAAGAGAAGGGTAAGTTTAAAAAAAATATTCGTTATTTAGAATAACGAATAAAATCATGTAATTTTATTCATGGCAAAATTATTCGCGAATAAATTTTTATTTGAATAATTATCTAGATATTTTTTATTTGAATAATGCCCAACTCAAGCCACGCCATTCTCACAACACTACAACTTCTTCTGGTAAATCCATTGCAGCAGTCGTCACATTTTTTGTGATAAATTAAGGGCAAATATCTTAATTCTTGTCACTTTAATAGAACATTTAACTATATTAATTTTAGCCATTTCGAATAATGGTCAAAAATTTCATAAGACTTTTTTGTTAATCTTATGAAGACGCATCTTTTTTACCCGATAAACTTCAAATGGTCATTGGCCAGGGGTGTGATGCAAAGACCTCGCGAGGTCTCAGAACCACTAGTAAATAAAATATGATGACACTGTCATCACAAATTTACCCTAGCCGCACTCTCCTATTAGATACGTTCCTGGCAACACAGCCAATTGCCGCTTTAGTGAAAATTCATCCTTATTATGCGACGCCATTCGCGTGGAAACTTACTCGTATCTCAAAATCCGAGATAAATTATTGATTGCTCCACGTGGACGATATCGAAGACGTCAAGGATACTGGTTGCATAATTAAAATCAATTGATTAAGTAGCTCCATTATAATCGCGCTATGCTTATTCTATTCGTCCCCACCCATTTGATCGATTCGTCTCAGTGCCTGTAATGAAATTGGTTCCAAACGGCTGATACGGCGGCTTAGAAACCATAAAACTCTAATCTAATATGTTGAACAAATAAACTTAGCAGTCAAAAATAATTTGATATTACATTTTATGAACATGGACTCGAACATATTCCAATCGTGTAGTGTATAAACCATCAAATGACACGACTTGCCTAATCTCAAATAGTTTACTGGTATTTTCAATCGTCAGGGAGGGTTATTGACCACTTTAGTCGCAAAACGGTCGCGCGACTGAGACTGCATTAACAACTAATATTGTCTTAATTGTACTATTTTTACTAGGCTTGGCATTGACGTTAAAGTAACGTACACAAGCGCTGGCGTGCAAAAGGTTAAGAAAATTACTTAGCACGAACCTTTCTTTGTATTCAACGTTTCGAAAAAACTGCAACTTACATGGTCACAGATACTTCGATAAGATGGTCATAGATTAGATACATAAGATAAGAGACATAATAGGTTGGGGAAAAAGTCTTTTCGCATTTTATATGAAAATCCAAAACATTTTTTAATACGAGTATAGTTTATTTACATTTAACTAAAGTATGTAGGTACCATTTTGTTCGATAACTTTTTGCCATCTTATAGGTAGGGACATGATTCCGTTGCTATAGAAATTTTTGGGTTTCTGATCAAAAAACTGCGTCAAGTAGTTTTGGCAGTCCTCTCGTTATGTTAACCTGACCCCTAAAGAATTCTGAAGAGACCGAAACAGGTGGAAATCTGAAGGTGCCAGGTCAGGACTATACGGCGGATGCAATAACACCTCCCAGCCAAACTCTCTTAATTTTTGCTGAGTTGTTTAAGATGTGTGAGGTCTAGCGTTATCATGATGAAAAACCACACCCTGTCTGTTGATTAATTCCGGCCGCTTTCTCTCAACTTCTTGCTTTAATCTTATCAGTTGTTCGCAGTAGAGTTCTGAATCGATGGTCCTGCCTGGTGGTAACAGCTCCTAATGAATAGTGCCCTTCCAATCCCACAACACAAACCACATCACCTTGTTGCGAGTTAACCCGGGTTTCGCCACAGTCTGTGAAGCCTGACCGGCCTTTGACCATGACCTTTTTCGCACATTCTTGTCGTACGTGATCCACTTTTCATCACCAATTTCTTCAAAAATGGTTCGGTCTCATTACGTCGTAATAAAGAATCACAAATGAGTACACGGTTCATTAGGTTTCTTTCAGAGAGCTCGTGAGGTACCCAAATATCGAGCTTTTTTGTGTACCCATTTTTTTTCAAATGCGCCAAATCTGTTTTGTGGTCAATTCCCAGTTCTTCAGCTACGTCGTAACTACTGATATGCCGATCTTGCTCCACCTTTTCAAAAATAGCATCCATTTTATCCGTAACAGGGCGACCAGAGCGACGTGCATCTTTGACATCAAAATTTCTTGATTGAAAACGCTTAAACCAAATTTGTGCTACTCTCACAGACACTGCACTAGGTCCATAAACATTGCAAATTTTTTTCGCGGCTTGCGTTGAATTTTTACCTTTTTGGTAGTAAAATTTTTAAATGTATCTAATTTCTTCATTAGATTCACTTATCTTGACGGTAAGAAAAACAAATGAAAATCACGCATATTTCTAATTTGAATTTGGAATTATCTTCTTTAAAATGATACCAAAACCAGCCAGGTACAAATAGTATAGACAAAGTGGTTTTATTACAAGTTCATACATACTATATGCGAAAAGACTTTTTCCCCAACCTAATATTATGACGATGCAATTTAATAGAGAAACTATGTCCGAGTCAGACTCGTACATCAAGATTTCGGTTCCGTACCTCCGTACAATGTTTCAAACATTTTATTTTAAGTATTTGTTGTATTTAGCGGCCACAGTAATGAGGCCACAGTAATGGCCACAATAACAGATAATTTAATTTCACTTGCTCAACTATATAATTTTCAATTAATATAAAAACACATGATCTTATTTTAGTTTACCTAATATTATATATCGTGTAGTCATTATTTGCTCTAAAAACATTTGGTGGTCATTTTAGTAATCATCACTTGTCCTAATACTCTTTTTATATGTTCTTTTTACTTAAAAAAATATGAAACATATCCAATGTTTCATATTTTTTAATATGAAAGATATCCAATGTTTCATGTACATATAAGGTTATTATAATAATTTAAGGGTTTCATATACTAACAAAATATACTGAAACTATTTTTTGTGTGAATTTAGTCCATGAAATTGAACAATTTTCCCTTTAGAACATAAATAGAAATCCGAAAAATAAGTTTTTGACCTACATTTATGGCATACAAGTTGATAGATCAGCTGACCCGGGTTGTATAGAAAGCAAAAAATATTTTACATATTTCGGTATATGTCCCAAGGAAAAGTTGTTTTGTATCATGGACTTATTCTACTCGCAAAATAGTTTCATTATAATTTGTTGACAAGAAAAAGAAAGAAATCATTAATAAAAAATTGGTTACACACAAAATGCACGCGCATTTTGTAAGCCAATACTATATTATTATACCAATATACAAATTTTTTAAATACTTATTTTTATTTTTAATAAAAACGTAGGTAATGTAGTAATTTTAATAGGTACATTTTTAAAAAAATATGTTTAACCAATTCTTTATTATATATTAATGTTTTCTTTCTTTTCATTATATAACGTCTAACATAATACATAGACGTTTTTAAGGGTAAATTCAGTCCCATAATACGGCACAACTTTTCCTAAGAAGCATATTTCGAAATATTAAAAATATTGTTTCGCTTTCCATACAAACTCGAATCAGCTGATTCATCAACTTGTTGATAGTTACACCATAAAATGCTCTGCGCGCACATTTTGTGTGGAGCAGTTTCTACTGAGAGTCGCATTTTATTCTAGTCGCATTAGTGTCATTAATAGATCAATGGTACTACTGCGACCTTAACAGTTGCAGTAGTACCACAGGACAAATTCCAATGGTACTAATGAAACTAAAACATTTTGTGTGTATAACATTTTATATTATTTTTTAAGTGTACATTTTTTATTTGTAAACTTTTTTTGTAACTAAGAACTTTATTAAAAATAAAATATAAATGTTAGAAAGTGTCAAAAGAAAAAACAATATTTGGTAAGTATTACATCCATCCATATAAACTATCACAAGGGTGAGCAAGAATTCGCGTACTTTTTGATCATAAGGAAATACAGGCGTTTTAAATTTTATATTTCTAAAATATGATATGTATAGATTGTAATTATTAAAGCAAAAGAATATTATAGTAAGTAAATATTAATGAAAAAGTGCATTATATAAAATGTTCATTATGCCACATAAAATTAGGTCATATAAAATTATATCAATAATACGGTGTATCGATTGATCTTTATATTAAACAAAAGTATATCCAATACCATAAGGTTCTATGATCAAAGGACGATTTGTTATTATGTCATATATTACACACCCCACTATATTAATCTATAATCAAGAGATAGAGCCCCGTGGCCGACGGATAGACAGCGGAGTCTCAGTAATATTGGATACGGAACCCTAAAAAGCCGTTTTCAATATGCCGTGTTATCGCGAATGAGTAGGTAGGCCTCGTATTGTTGTCGACGTGAAATCATAAATGACGGTTACACAACTTTATGAGTTCATTGTGATGGCTCTGCATAAGAGGCGAGTTAATACAGTCAGTACCGTGTCCATGATTACTTATTTCTGTGTCGGTTCACCTTTTAACAGTCTGGCTTAGGTTTTGCAACTTAAACCATGCAAGGATCAAAATGCAATGAAGCCACTGAAGAAATTAATCATACAATGACCTTCATTTCATTTAACCTTTACTTCATAACATGACTGTTACTCAAAGGGTATTACGGAGTGCCATTGAGACAGAATAATACGCAGTACGGAGTCAATTTGAACAACTTCAACCATGCGACCAAAATTTTCATACAATTGACTGACCGAATTTTTCCGGGATCCCAGCAGCATTGGTACCATAAGAGAAGTTGTTCATACTGACGGCTAAGTCACCCTGTAAAGTATGTCGGCAATAAAACGTCGTGTAATTAAGTTAAGCGAGGGGCCGCCCACATATAACATCACGCAAAATGTCAACTTTTCAAACCTATTTATAATAACTTAATTTCTGTGTGTATATTTTGATTATTGTTATTTTGGTATAGAATAAAGTATTACTTACTTACTTACTTTATGGCTGCCGATACTCAACTGCAAGTGATTTTGCTGAAATTCAATCTTCTTGAGATTTTTTGGTCCTCGAAATTAAACTCTAAACTTTCATTGGAATTCAAGATGGCGTCTGGATTTTTGAACATAATTCGTTTATAACGTCTTACTGTGACCTCCAAGGAGTCTGAATTTTCTATGCCGGAGTAAAGCACCCCGCGAAAATCGAACCTGAATTCAGCTTTTAGATCCAAGATTGCCACATTTCTTCATGTTTTCTTCACTGACTGCAGTTTTTACCCATTTTCTCAACTGTAAACGTACCATAGTCAACCTCAACAGCCGCACGTAAAACCGCGGGCTGCTTGCAGCGAGGTAATCCTACGACCCAAACACAGATGTGCAAAGTAAATAAATATATATTTTTTTAAATAAGGGTCATTTCCTTGGGACAAATTAGGAATAAAAAATACGTTTTGCGAACTTTACTGTGTCATACATCAAATGAAAGGGATTGTTAAGAGGATCTCAAATATGTTTTTGTTATTTTATAAAATGTGTTTTGATTTTATTCATGAAAGAAGACGAAAGTTGACCTCCCTGATCTCCGAAACTAAAGAGCCAAAATTTTTGAAAAAATATAATATATAAGGTCCCTTTTAATTAAGTACAAATATTTGAAGGGCTCTTTTATTTAAGTGTTAAAAAAGGTTTAGTAGCATAAAATAAAAAATCGGCAGGTTAGTTTTCGAGATTAACGTATTAACAAATTTTCCATACAGACACTTAACAACAGCCTGTAGATGATCCTGCGTATAGCGTACTATTTGTTTACTATAAAATTACGTTACCTACACGCCCCGCCCCTTTACGCAAATTCATTCATAAAATATGTTACATATCTTGCCTACAAGTAGTAGTAGGTGGGTATGATTTATTTTTATACAGATACACTTTCAGCTCTTACGGGGAAGACAGAGCCGATATTTCATAAAAATAAACTTCACTAGAGTCAAGATCCAAGTTTATGAAGTTTAAGATACAAGTTTAGTTAATTTGGAATATTTAAATAATAATAATTTTAATCACGAGTGATGAAAATTTTAACTTTCTATCACACTTTTTTCGGGCATTGGACTGACCAATTATTACAAATTCATTTTCGTTTATACGGATAAATGAATAGGCATTTGTATCAATTTGGCGTGTTTAAAGTTAAAATTCATTGCTATTTACAAGGTTACTATTTACACCATTTACGAGATTACTATTTACACCATTTACAAGATTATTATTTACAGGAGTACCATGCACTTCCACTATTTACAAAATGTACATTACCTAAGTGAAATGATTTGTCCTACTCCTCATCAATTGTTGCACATATCCACCTTATTCTTCTATGCAAACTAAGCACGATCCAGGCCGTGCCTTCTAACTTTAGCCATCACAGTTCTTTCACTAATTACGCATGGTATCAAAGGCCCGCACTATTCGAACACGTAGCTCGTCAGCTGATTGTATGGTGTGGCCGTCGTGCCCATACACCAAGTCTTTGGCCCTACCCCACTGCAGCGAACCTGACGTCACGCGATTATGAGCAAAAGATTCCGAATGTAGTAAAAATTATACCTAGGGGTTGGCTTTTCATTTCCATTACGCATGGTATCAAAGGCCCGCACTATTCGAACACGTAGCTCGTCAGCTGATTGTATGGTGTGGCCGTCGTGCCCATACACCAAGTCTTTGGCCCTACCCCACTGCAGCGAACCTGACGTCACGCGATTATGAGCAAAAGATTCCGAATGTAGTAAAAATTATACCTAGGGGTTGGCTTTTCATTTCCATTTGCATCTTTTTCACACTGAAAGAGACAAAAATAGCGGTAATAACATATGTGTGAGAAAGAAAGTACATTTCTATAATTTCAAAGCGATGGGCATGTTTTAAAGAAAAGGCCTTTGTTGTAAAGAAAAGCCGCTCGCGCACAAGTACAGAGTAGATACTCAACAAAGCCCAAGCTCTCACGAACAAGGAGCTCGATAGAACGGTAGGAGTACACAATACTAGCGCGTTTGCATGTAAAACAACCCTAAGCGTCATCGGTGGATCGTACAAGTAGTATACGTTGAATTTGCCTGTGCCTGAGAGCACGCTTATGCCGTTGGTAACGATTGTTATCATTAGATGGCTTGCGACGCTTGCCAGTACGTAAGCACCATTCTAAAACTTATGTTATGACTTTTTTACTTCAGATAGGCTTCTGATCGTTGGGAAACGCCAAAAATGTAGTAACGCACATTACAAAGTCTCTTAGTCATATCATCAGTAGTTCCCAGGAACCATAAAAAAAAGTTTTGAGATTTTGGTATCAATTTGACGATTTTCTTTTTTTATGAATACAAGGTTGGACCTGGTTTATGGAAATAATGGTTCTTCTTTTTTTTTCTTATCGAGTGAGTTAATGTGTAACACTGGTGTTTGATTATTGAGCAATCTGAAGATATTTGACGTAGTTCAATGACTAACATCCAGTGACAACAGTCAGTATTACACAAAATCTGCCTAAACTCCTTTAACAATTGCGGGCCAGCACCAGCACTAGCACAGCATTGCAAATGTTTGTCTTTACTTTTAGCTTATTAAGTACACCGTGTACTTAGGTATCAACATTTCAGTCTTGTAATTAGGTAGTATTTAAAATTGTACACTGAGCTAATGCTAATTATAAAAAATCCTGAAAAAATGAGCGCGTGCAGAGTCGCACAGCTTTTTGATATGGTCGATTAGGTGCTAAGTGTATTTTTTCTTATAATTTTAAAAATCAAAAAGAACTCTTATTAATTTTATTTCTCTTGCATTTAAGCAAAATTACCCAATGCGATCTTAATCCAAAATTTTGTGCAATTCCTACTAATGACATAATGTTGCAAATACCTACATTTTAACTAACAGTACTAATACACAAGTAACAAAATAATACATTTTTACGCTACTTGACCACAACCTACTCACACGTTTCCCTGTAAATAATGTTTGAATTGAAGACTTAAGCTTACAGGGTCACCCTCGGCCTGAACAGATTAAATTTGTTTGGCCTACCGGTGACCCCGTGGCTCAAAAAAAACAACAATTTCCATTTACATGCACATCAAAGGTGTTAAAAATAGTACTTAAGTTGTTTAGCGTGATAAAATCTCATACAGCTTAGACTCCGCATTTATTCTAATCCATGTTTTCTTTGTCGGCTAATTTGTCGGTGAATTGCGGGCAGAGGAATAGGTACTAAAGCATAGAGAAGGTTTAGAAGGTAAATTCAGACAGGTCATTCCATCACTTTGCTATTATGATGAGACTTCTAAGTAGGCAGATGGTATACGTAGGCTTATTGAATTAGTGTTCGTGGTTTTATTGAGGCACCTACGCGCTTTTGTCAGTTAATGATGACAGGTCAAGGAGGAAGCTGCTTGTGAGATCTTTCATACACTTAGCGCGGTGTCATACAAGCCAGCGAAACCCAGCTGAGTCACACTGATATTAAGCTCAGTAACTTTTAATTTATCATTAATTTTATTTTTGCAAACATTTTACTTTATTGGACCGAACCTTTAATTTTTAGCAGACCAAATACAGCGCAGCGGGATGTCGTAAATAATTAAATTAATACAAGTTCATTTGCCAGGCAAACTAAAAAAACCCCGCTTTTCAAACGTTAACATTTGAAAAGCGGGGTTTTCAACCAACCATTTAAACGGCTAAACCGATTTTCATCAAACATAGCTAAGAACCACTGCAAGGGAACTTGCTTTTTCGTCAAAAAAGCGCATTGAAATCAGTCTAGCCGTTTAAGAGCTAGAAATCAGTCTAGCCGTTCAAGAGTTACGACGTCACAGACAGACACACAGACAGACACATAGACATTAGCGTCAACCTTTTGACACCCCTCTTTTATATCCGGGGCTAAAAAGATTTGAACAAATTGATTTTGATTTGTAGGTATGCATTACAATATTAACTATACATTGTCACATCTGTAATACACTACTTTTTGCTCGCGGTATTTGTTTGATCGGCTTTTTAATAGCCGACAAACGATAGTCCGCGGCATGCGTAAAGAAAGCGGTATCTTTTATTTCTTCTGAATGTGCCGACACACGCAATAGATAGTCTTCTATCTCGCTCTTGCCTCGTGTCGCAGAAAGCGACTATGGTTACTTGACTTGCCTAGACCGGCCGTCAGTCGACCGACAACATCACGCGCGCGGGCAATTAGTACCTTTTTATCTAGGTGTCATGTCCTTATTTAATTACTAATAAAGGCGCGTACTTAAATTTCTAATTGGAAATCTATTCGTGGCTTTGCAGATTTGTTCGTAGTGTCACCGATAAGTTCTAAGTGTGTTACCTATTTAGGTAAATAGTTAATAACTAAACTGCGTATCGCCAGCGCAGGGGATTCTAAGTGCTCTTTAAATAAGGTACGGATTACCACACTGCAGTGAGAAAGTTTAGTTTTAAACAAGTGTTTGAAGTGTTTTTGAGTGTTTGAATGCCAGCTCGATTGGTCTTAAAGTGTGTGTGAATCCGAGTAGAAAGCGCAGTCGCATCACGCATGAGTGAGACCATTTGGTCCACTAGGAGCTTGACGGAATAGCGTAAATAGCTTGGTGCCTGCTTTTCTCAATTTGTTACAGATGTATTTAGTATGTACCTTATTTCATTTTATTTGTTACTAACAAAGATGTAGTAGGTACCTAGGAAATGAAAGTCATTAATAAATAACACTCGTAATTCTTATTATCATCTGTTTATTGAAAGATCTCCGTAGTTACCTTTATTGCGTGTAATCAACTCAATCGTATGTTTTAGATTGATTTATTGAGGTATTTTGTCAGGTACTTGGTTACAAGTTATTAGGTTGCCTTTTTCCGCTACTTCTCAATGGGTAATCTATCAGATTATCCTTTTATTGATGAATTGAGAATTCCAAGATAGTTACGTAAGATCTGTGGTAGGTAAAAATAATAATGAATGAATCGGATCGAACCACGTCTGAGTTGCCAACTAAGATAATACCCCAAACACTTACAACTCTCAATTTAATTTGATTGGTGATATCCAAAATAATTTTCGCTTTTTCTTTCTTTAGTTTAAAACAGGTAATGGGCTTGACAAATAATTGACTGCTTTCAGTAGATTATTAATAAAAACTTATAAAGTTAGACAGTTTATTTTTTAAATATTATTTTGAGTTATCAATGGGAATCACATTACAAGACAAAACTATGAATATCATGCAGCACTTACATAAAAACGTATGCATTTCTAACAGATGACTTGAGCCATTACAACATTCCCATATTTGTGGGAAATCTCCCAAATATTTACTTTTTTAACCACAGACATAAGAATGTTCTAAAAGACGTTTGTCTCTATCTATCACAGACAATCAGCCAAAGTCAGATGGAGATAGATGGCGATGGGCGGTGCCAATGATTGTTTAGAACTATGAATGAATTTTAGTAGACCACGTACAGGAGGTTGGCGTAAATAATTTCAATTTTTATAAGAAAAAGTGAAAAAAGAACTAACCAGCCGATTTATTTATTTTTGGTTATAAACGGTTTATGGTACACTCATGAACCAGGGTTCCAAATATTTGTACTTAATTAAAAGGGACATTGTATATTTCATTTCTTGTAGATTACAGGAAAACCTAGAATTCTTTCAGTCGAAAATAAAGTGGTAAACTCATAATACGTTCACTGACGAAAAATAGTTTACTGCAACACCAATAGACAGCACTGGTAGTAGTTAACTCACGACTTACAGTGAGGATTTCAAATTTGATATTTTGTAAGGTAATATTTTGAAGACGACGGCGCTATTTTGAATCCAGAGCGAAACGAAGGATTCCACAGTTGAATCACGAGCGTAGCGAGTGCTTCTACGATGGAATGGAATCCTGAGTGAAGCAAGTGATTCATGTATATATATCACCCGAGATAAAAATGTTACCGGTACCCGAGTAGCACACTCTACTTTTCATCTCCATCTATAAGAACAACTAGCAAATACAAAACAGAATATAAAGAGCAGTAGAACACCTACAATACCTATCAGACTTCAACCGACACTTTAATACTAACCTTTGTATGATGTTTTCATACAATAAATACTAAGAAATATTTTTTCGAAGACCACCGACTTACGATAAAATGTTCACTCATAAATTTTTTTGCGTGGTCTTTCATATCATTTTATTTTTAAAAGTTAACTTGATACCTATTTCCTTTCGGTTTAAACTTCCGAAAAAGTATTCACATTTACACAAATAATTACATGTCAATACAAATAACCTAAAACATATTAGGTTGGGGAAAAAGTCTTTTCGCATATAGTATGTATGAACTTGTAATAAAACCACTTTGTCTATAATATTTGTACCTGGCTGGTTTTGGTATCATTTAAAAGTTTAAATTTTAAAGAAAATAATTCCAAATTCAAATTAGGAAAATGCGTGATTTTCATTTGTTTTTCTTACCGTCAAGATGAGTGAATCTAATAAAGAAATTAGATACATTTTAAAATTTTACTACCAAAAAGGTAAAAAATGCAACGCAAGCCGCGAAAAAAATTTGCGATGTTTATGGACCTAGTGCAGTGTCTGTGAGAGTAGCACAAATTTGGTTTAAGCGTTTTCAATCCGGAAATTTTGATGTCAAAGATGCACGTCGCTCTGGTCGCCCTGTTACGGATAAAATGGATGCTATTATTGAAAAAGTGGAGCAAGATCGGCATATCAGTAGTTACGACGTAGCTGAAGAACTGGGAATGGACAACAAAACAGTTTTGGCGCATTTGAAAAAAAAATGGGTACACAAAATAGCTCGATATTTGGGTACCTCACGAGCTCTCTGAAAGAAACCTAATGAACCGTGTACTCATTTGTGATTCTTTATTACGACGTAATGAGACCGAACCATTTTTGAAGAAATTGATGACTGGTGATGAAAAGTGGATCACGTACGACAAGAACGTGCGAAAAAGGTCATGGTCAAAGGCCGGTCAGGCTTCACAGACTGTGGCGAAACCCGGGTTAACTCGCAACAAGGTGATGCTGTGCGTGTGGTGGGATTGGAAGGGCATTATTCATTAGGAGTTGTTACCACCAGGCAGGAACATCGATTCAGAACTCTACTGCGAACAAGTGATAAGATAAAAGCAAGAAGTTGAGAGAAAGCGGCCGGAATTAATCAACAGAAAGGGTGTGGTTTTTCATTATGATAACGCTAGACCTCACACATCTTTAACCACTCAGCAAAAATTAAGAGAGTTTGACTGGGAGGTGTTAATGCATCCGCCGTATAGTCATGACCTGGCACCTTCTGATTTCCACCTGTTTCGGTCTCTTCAGAATTCTTTAGAGTTTTAGACAGTGTCACGTTAACATAACGAGAGGATTGCCAAAACTACTTGACGCAGTTTTTTCGATCAGATGCCTCAAAATTTCTATAGCAAAGGGATCATGTCCCTACCTATAAGATGGCAAAAAGTTATCGAACAAAATGGTGCCTACATACTTTAGTTAAATGTAAATAAACTACATTAAAAATGTTTTGAATTTTCATATAAAATGCGAAAAGACTTTTTCCCCAACCTATTATGTAATTACTTGAATCAAAAAGAAAAAATGCGCTTTTTTAATTATACCTACTTACTTTTTATCCGAAGCGGAGAACATAAAAATGTAACCTACATTCATCCATGTTGACGACGATATGTGTTCCAAATTTAAAAAACTACGACGTCTGTGCCTCTTATTTTTTATTTGTAAACGAATTTCTTTTTTTTTCGCTGGCCTGCTAACATTATTTTTGATTTTTCATAGATTACACTCGTGTTCAGTTTTCAAATTGGTTTTAATTTAGAGATTTTCTTTCTCGCTTTTTGGTCCCAAGAGAATAAGCACTAAGTTTAGCTCCAAATGTTTTGGGATGAAAACAACGTTTTTTGAGTAGATGAAATGAAAAAATATAAATACTTGGCTGAATACTAAAATTAGGTACGAAAATATGGTACGAGTAAAGGATCGCCACATCAGCACTGGTTTCCTAACTTACCTGAGCATTGAGTAGTTATCTAGACAGCGTCGCCAGTTATCGCGCCTTCCGCGCCGAGTCGCCGCGCACCGTAGGCGTCGGCAAAGAGGGCGGTTCCACCACGGCCTGCCACCATCACCCCAGTTAATACACAAGCAAAGCAGTGCATGTTAAACAACATATTAGAATCACAAAGAAATTATTATGGATATGAAATGTTAGAAACAAGGAAAAAATATGATGTCTATGAAAGTCAAATCGACTACAAAAATGGCTATGATAGCTATAATTAATTCTTTTCACACAAAAAAATTACCGACTGCATTTTCGATAAGGAGTTACCAACCCATATCTTCAAATGAATATAAAAAAACATATAAAAAAAAACAAAAATTTGGTTCACAATTGGCGAAGAAATACGGAGGGGGGGGGGGGGGCGGGGTATTTCGCGCGATATCTTCGCCAATTGTGAAATCCCCCCCCCCTCCTCTTAAAGTCGGTTAAAATAACATTTTAGAAATAGGCCTCTTTCAGACGAACGACGGCAGTAAGTCTTCGCGCGACACCTGTCGCTGACCAGAGGCGCGGGCTGTCGCTTGTCTGTCCGAGCCCATGAGAAAATAGTCTATAAAGGGGTCTACCTGAATTTTCATTCATTCATTTACAATCATTTGAAAGGAAACTGAGTTATCATTTAAAATTTTGCCGTATTCAAATCCTAGATAACCCTTTAAACTATTGTATAAACTGTTTATATTTGTAAGTGAGAACGTGAAGCTTTTTATAGCATTTTTGCCAAAAGTGGCTGTTTTCGCAAACATGCCTTAAAAAGCTTCACGTTCTCACTTTGAAATATAAACAGTATTTCATAAAATAGTTTGAAGGGTTATCTAGGGTTTGATCAAGGCAAAATTTTAAATATATCTCTGTTTCCTTTCAAAGATTTATTTTAAATAGGGGCAGCACTAGACCCCGAAAAAATCAGGTAGTCCCTAAGTATTTCAACTATACGCATGCACGCAACTACTTAGTGGCCATAGATACTGTTACAATTAAAAATAAATAAAATATTACATTTGAATTTGGAATCCGTTATTTTTATATGATTTTTCATGTCTTTTCTTATTTTGGCGAAATATTGTACAATGTATTGGACATTGTACAATATTTTGCGATATTATAATGGAGTGGGGTGATAAAGAGAGAGAAAACTGAATCGCTGTGATTGCATTACACAAAGAAGGTATGGAGCTAAATGCAATTTTTAAAACTCTCCATACGCTTGGTATTAAGTCAAATGTTTGTGTACCTTGAGGTACAATGCGACCTCCTCAGTTTGTGACAGAAAAAGATCTGGCCGTCTACGTAGTGTTCGTACGAAAAAGGTGGTCAAAGCAGTAAGGGAAAGAGTTCGAAGAAATCCTGTCCAAAAACAAAAGATTTTATCACGGGAGATGAAGATAGCACTTAGAACCATGTCGCGTATTTTAAACGATGACTTAGGACTTGCTGCCTATAAGAGACTACTGGTAATTTCTTCACTGATAATTAAAAAAAAAATAGGGTGGTAAAATCGAAACGACTACTGAAGCGGTACGGAAAGGAAGTCACAGGATTTGTTTACGGATGAGAATTTTTTACAATTGAGCAATATTTTAACAAACAAAATGACCGTATTTATGCTCAAAGCTCTAAGAAAGCTTCCCAATTAGTCGACAGAGTGCAACGTGGGCATTGTCCGACTTCATTGATGGTTTGGTGGGGTGTTAGCTAGGAAGGAGTTTTGCGAAAAAAGGTATCAAAACATCGGCACAAGTGTATCAAGATACCATTCTTGAGAAGGTAGTTAAGCCCCTTAACAACACTACGTTCAATAACCAAAAATGGTCCTTCCAGCAAGACTCGGCACCGAGTCACAAAGCTCGGTCCACGCAGTCTTGGTTGGAATCGAACGTTTCCGACTTCATCAGAGCTGAAGACTGGCCGTCGTCTAGTCCCGATCTTAATCCGCTGGATTATGATTTATGGCCAGTTTTAGAGATTACGGCTTGCTCTAAACGTCATGATAATTTGGAGTCCCTAAAACAATCCATAAGATTGGCAGTGAAGAATTTTCCCATGGAAAGAGAGCGTGCTTCTATTGATAACTGGCCTCAACGTTTAAAGGACTGTATTGCAGCCAATGGCGACCACTTCGAATAAGCTTTTTATATTTTAAATTGTTTTATATTTATGTATTAAACGAACACATTGTAAAAGTTATAAATGTTATTTGCAAGAGAAAAATATTTTTTTTCTTTTTTACAGTATTTATGGCTAGACTAGGTAATGCGCAGAATAGTGAGCGACGACGTGCGTTGACATCAAATTTTATTTGTTTTAGTTTTTAAGTGTTAATGCGGGCGGCAATGGTAGAAACAAAATGTGCAAAATGGGCTTTTTACTATGCCGGTCTCCCCCAACTAAGTTTGGAATGGCATGGCAAATTAAAAAAATATGTCTCATTCCCTTATTACATTTTGCTAAATCGTTTTTGGTAAATTTTATTTAACTTACGCACATTTTGCGTTGGTCAACGGTTATTTTAAACGCACATCGTCAGTCACTCATCTGAGAAACGTCGTAAGTATGGAATTAGTCCGATGATATTATGATACTATACCACATTAGACTCAACACATAGATAGACACAATATCAAGACGATTTGAAAAGTAAACTCAGAGCTATATGTATATAGATGGTAGTAAGGTTTATAAATATTAGGGGAGACCTAGGAGAGTTGTGACAAAGACGATTTTTCGGAATTTATGACCGTTAGCTAGGTGGCAAAAATGCACGATTGTCTCGTTAGAGACGCACGATTTGACACAGTCCGCGCGGGAGGTGCATACACAGACCACATAACCCAAAGACCACGCTTTCATGAACGCTACTACTAAAACGAAATTAATTTTTCTTTAAGAACACACACATTGTTCACGCATCGAATGTTAGTCGCAGAATAAAGAGCAAAAAGGGGGCGGGGCCGCTCATAGGTTATGATATAACCTAGGCATGGCGAGCGCCGGGCCTTGGCAAAGCGTGGTCTTGTAGTTTGAGTAGTCTATGGGAGCATAGCAAGCGGTTGAGTGAATACGAAGTGCACGAAAAAAAAAACGAGAAGTTAGTTTTTTATCATTTTTTGATTACGTTTGTATCGTGACCTATTAACCTAACGTGGCTATACAATTTTTTCATTTATAGTTTATTTAAGTTTCATAGCGCGGCATTGTTTTATTGTATTTGCATCTTGTTTCGAAATTACGAATTATTATTTTGACGCCGTCGTGATTTTCGGCACCTAGGAGAAATGTGACACGCTGTCACAACTCGCCAATTTTAGTATATATTTTGACGAGTTTATTTTGAAATCGTTTTTGCATTGTTTTTTTGTGTATGTATGTTAGGTTGTTTTAATAAATTCATAAAACCAAAATTTTTAAATAAAATATTGTAATGCTATTACTTACTTCAAAAGATTTAATTAATGTTATGTTAATGTTGAATATATTTATACTATTGTAGTTCCTACAATTTATGGCAAAAATGAAAATTAAAGTATTTTTATGCAAAACAATGTGTGTTTTGTTTATAATTCATATAAAAGTGTGTGTTTATTTATCAACTATAGTCAAGAAATACGGTGGTCACAACATACCTTGGTACCTGTCACAACTTACCTCGGTGTTAGGAGAGTTGTGACAAAAGAAGTAGCTTCCGTTTTTGCGGAAATACCCAAAAATTTTATATCTTTCAATATTTTTTATAACTGTTTTTGAAAGAGTAAGGATTAAGCTATAATTAGGTATAAATTTGATAATCGTGATACAATTCTGCATCGAGATATGTTCTAAAAGCATAAATTGTTACAACCCTCTTAGGTCTCCCCTAGCCCTACCTACTATACATATACATTTTCTAAATGCTATGACTGAGGAAAAGGTCTTACCAAAAATCCTGAAATTAACATGATATTGTAAAATTTTCCTTAATAAACATATACATACTGAAATATATTTTATTAGACGTTATATACAGGGAGTTAGTGTTGTCAAGAACTGTTGTCTGCGACTTCAAACGTGTGATATTTAAATTTTCGTTAAATGACGATGACTTAAAGCCTAAATGTTGAGTGAGAAAAATCGTTCTGTAACTTTGTAGATTAGCGTATACTTATAGAACGAAAGACGAAAATTTTAAATAATGCGTTCTACGAGTATTACTCTTTTATCGCCCATACGATTCTTGATAAAATGAGATATATTTAAGTGTGTAGACACGCGATTTCTACTAATTTATTTATGCTCGCTTGCTTAGGTCGTCCGACGACCTAATAAGTGGAGGTCCTACGCTGCGCATGCCTACTTATGTTGGATGGATAAATCTCTATTTTCAAAGCAAACCAATTCATAATCAATGTTTTAATTTACCGCGATATTGCTGTGAAATCGACTAATATGTTTAATAACTTAACGCATACGGTTATCAAATAATTTGACGTTGGTTTTACTCCGTATCTTTAGCTACTTTTACTCGTAGAACATTCTTTGTGAACAAAATGATATTTCTATTTAGATTTAAATATTACGTTTCGCTAGATTTTTGCGCTAAAATTTTAACGCTGAATTGGAAATTATCTAATACAATACGAGTAAATTAATTTTAATAGAGAATAATTATTATATCCTCCTAGCACGCCCAGACCAGGGTCGTGACTATGCGAAAATGTTCTGTGGAGAGAGGGCAGGCTGGTAAGTAAATCATTGCCAGTAGATCCATTATCTCGAAATAAAAATCTCACTAGATCCATAATGGATCTGCTATTATGGATCTAGTGAGATTTTTATTTATTTTAGTATAGATCTACAGATAGTTAATGGGGTAAAAAAAAGGTAAAATATTTGAGCCTGGACAATGAAGTTGCTAAGGTTGTACAAAAAAAAATGCCAGACATATTTTTGACGTCACGTGACGTGTAAAATAAATTTAATTTACTTTATTTTCATTTGAGCGACTTAAAAAGTATCGCTTACTCTGACATTCCCATAAATATCTTGTTTATACCTTGAACAATTTGTAAATCAAATACAAAGGTGGGTACTATAAGACCATCTCGAACATTAATGACATTTTAACAAAATACTTTACAATAACACAGACGGTAAAAAAGTACATTCTTTGAATTTTGCGATAATAGCAACTGAGCAACAAACAGCTCAAGGCTGCGAATAAGGAAAATTTTACGAAAATCAATGTGTCGTATGTTTGAGTTTCTCTTTGACAAATAACTTATATCGCGAATATGATAATGAGGAGCACGTATTTTAACCTTTGCCTCTGATAACAGTATTCTAGGCAATTCGCACCAACAAGTTTACAGTATCCACAAGTATTTTAAATTTTTTGTAACATTGAAGTTACTTTTGTCACGTTACGTAACACCAGAACCTTCTAGAGACGCGTGATCATTCATGACAGTGATAAGGAAAATGGAACATCTACTGTCCATTGTGTATGCTACGTTCACTGCCAAGTTCATTGTTAATCGCTCTGATACATGGTTTTCTATAACATTGCTGTGAGGAGCGTACGCATTATCAGCGCTTACGCATGTCCAGCAACACGGCCGTGAATCAAGCTTGGATAGGTGAACATAAGTGGCATGCTTAGCCATTAGTCCCGGCTGATAGGTGTCACTCGTCACGCCTTTAGGCGGTTTGAAAAATCTAATGTTAGGAGCGCTGGTCGCAAACACAGTAAAAAGTAAATAAGAATAACATTAACCTTTTGAGCGCAGTCGAACGACGTGTGTAAATTGTACTATATTTGGCAGGAAACAAGTGCTGGCGTACCAAAGGTTGCAACGCCTTGATTTTATATTGTTGAAATTATTCTTAAATTCTCATTAATGCATACTAGCCTTTATGCCTTTCGGGATAAGCACGGCAAAAGGTCACAAGACCACGCTTAGCGTAACGGTGAGCTTTTTACATGGTAAAGAAGAATTACAGATATAATAAGATGTTAGCTCATAATTCAAAAATCCAAAATGTTTATTCAGTAATTAGACCTTTACAGGCACTTTTCACTTAATCATTTTAATACGCGATGCCGCGATCACTATAGTAACCCTAGTCTACAGCCAAAATGCAACAGAGTGGCTATATGTACCTATTCTAAATATCGATGCATAATTGAAAAATCTGTATCACATAAGATTTTTAAAGTTTTTAATTTATTTTTTTGTAAAATTATAACAATTTTCTTATTCTATTTGCAATTATTCGATATAAACTTAAACATATTTGTAAATCCGAGGTATCTATAGCTTTAACGTGATAGGTTTGTAATCTTTGTTGTTTATTAATTCAAGACTTGAAGGTAGTTGTAAATTTATTATGATACCTAACTAGCACAGACTACTCAACCTACAAGACCACGCCGCTTTGCCGAGGCACAGCGCTCGCCATGCCTAGGTTATATCATAACCTATGAGCGGCCTTTTGTTTATCTATATTATTATATAGATAAACAAAAAGTATATATGTATTTAAGATTGCTTGATATTTAAATCTGGTTTTTACAAGACTGCCCCTATTAAAGAAGTGTAATGATTACAGGGTTTATATATGTAGTTATGTATGTTTGTATGCATATATATATCACCATAGGAAGTCCACTGCTGGACATAGGTTTCCCCAAAGTATTTTCAAAACGATCGAGTGGAAGCGGCTTGCATCCATAATTTTCCAGCAACCTTGCTCAGGTCGTCCGTCCAGTAAGGACATCCTCCTAGGGAGTCTTACTTATTTATTCCGTCATACTTTTGTATAGGTAAATCTATGAAGATGATATACAAAAAATCACAAATATATAACATTTTAAAAATTTAAATATAAATATATATTGACAAATCACACTGATTGAGTTAGCCCCAAAGTAAGTTCGAGACTGTTATGGGATACTAACTCAACGATACTAAATTGTATAACAAATACATATATAGATAACAATAACAAATACATATATTGTATAACAAATACATATCCAAGATCCAGTACAATTTGAAAAAGCCCATTTTCCAACTTACCCTGACCGGGGATCGAAACCGGGACCTCTAGGTGGCGGACTAGCATGGTGACCACTACGCCACGGAGGTCGTTAAACCGTGTTTAGATGATTGCAATTACTTTATTTCACGAGTGTTTTAATTATATTATAACAAGAATTAGTGTTTGTGCATGCGACCTTATTTTTTTGCTGATGATGTTAGGTACTATATAATAGAAATAAACATTTATTTTTATTTTTCCATTTTATCGTTAACTCAACGGTGTTTATCGATATCCAGACATAGACAAGACATCCATCACTATGGTGTTACCGGTGACATGTACCTGCTATCGTCATTTTAGGCGTGACCTTGAGCGAGCCAATTAAAACTATCGGACCTTGCCCGGCACCCCGCCAACTTTTGGCGATTTCGTTTTAGTAGTAATTTAGTAAAGTCCATGAAAGCGTGGTCTTTAGGTTATGTGGTCTGTGCTAACTAGATATCATTAACTAGGTAATTTTTTATACAAAAATTCACGTTCAGTAGTTAAAACTAAAAAACGTGGTTGTAATACACAAACTAATTAATTTTGTTATGTTTGTGGTTTATATTTATCTAAATCACAGGTCAGAACAATAACTAAAGTGATTTAATTAGCCTATCTTAAATATTTTGTTTTCCCATAGTGAATCAAGATCGGAATTGGGCTCCCTTATTTGTAGCCAGACTTGTATTTCAAACAGAGCTGGGAGAGAGGTTCCACCAAGATATTTTAACAATGGAACAGAGATATCAAGGCCGCTGGGACCCCGAAATTGTTGGTTTCTTTTATGGGAAAATAATATAGTAAGAAAAAACTATATTTGCAAAAAGAAAATCTACAAAACATTACAATAGTTACATGTGCCTATCACTTTGCCTCGAAAAAGAAAATAGTTTATATTTTCTTTTTCGAGGCAAAATTTATATCTGATGGAGTTTTTTTACTTTCTAGTTTAAACTTGGGAACCTTCAAAAATATAAAGATGCACCTATAGCCAATTCTGCTGCATTTTTTTTGTAGAGTAGTGATTGTGATCCCTTTTTTCCATCTTCACTTCTTCATGCTCAGCGTGGCCTTTGGGTCTTGTGGCCCTAAGCTCTGTCTACCCGTTAAGTAAAACAGACGTGATAATGTATGTTAAATCATTGCCTATTTGAATGATTACCTATATTTAGTGTGATTTGTAATTACATATATACATTTATATATACTATAAGCCACGCTTATTTTTTTAAAGTTTTTTTGTCTATAAAACCGGGCGTGCAGTCGATGACGGGCCCATTTGCTGCTCGACCGCCATGCGGATAACACCTTGGTGAAATCTATCTTTGTATTTTACTTGTTTTGCAAGTCAGTAATATTTCGGTTTAATTATTAGTAAATTGTTTAAAATGGCTGTTTAGTTTATTTAATTAGTGTCAAATTACATTTATGGATTATAACCTCAAATGTTCTTTAGTATTTGTGTTTTTTTTAAACAAAATCCCTTAGGATAGCTAAAAATACCAATTATTTAAACCATTATCCGCTTATAACAAAATCTTCCCGCAACATGTCACCTGCTCTCTCGTCATTGTCAACTTCATTTGGGTTATTAAATTGGTTTATACAATGTCCTTTTTAATTAAGTACAAATATTTTAAGGGGCGATTCAGTCCATCATTTTGAACAACTTTTCCCAATAAATGTATACAGAAATACGAAAAAAAATTTTAGGTTCTCATACAAATCGTAGTAGTTACGTGATATAGTGAGTATGAAAAATGCAAAAAAAAATGCGTATTTCGATAAACATTTATTGGGAAAAGTTGTTCAAAATGATGGACTAAATCACCCCTTAAAATATTTGTACTTAATTAAAAAGGACATTGTATATGTGTTTTATAATATAATAAGCCGGATAAAGAAGTCCCCTTTAACCTTTTGACAACCAGGTGTTTTTACGAAAAAAGTGCAAGACATTTAATTTTTAGTAGGTACCTAAGTTCACTACAACTGTCGCGATGGGCATTATAGTATAGCCGGTCGAATATATGTATATATTTTGGTATTATTTTTTTCAAGGTAACGAATGGAAAAACGTCAATACTGTAAAACATCATCTATAAAAAAACTAAAACCAAAAGTATGATGTTGACAATCTGTTCACATTTCATAAACACTATCGCTACAAAAAACCTCAGTAATCCGAACTTGTGATGTCTATCTATGTACTAAAAACAATGTTTCTATCTATTTATCCAACTAATTTAGCAAACAGACATCCGGCCTATTTGACGTTCAGTGGAAAAGCTACGTAATAAAAACACCTATAAAAATGATCATGTACCTATAACATTATAAAACAATAAACTACGTTTCCCTAATCTATGCTCGCGTTGTCCAAGTACCCTTCACATCTGAAATGTATGCATAATTTGTCATAAACTAGTCATATTTATTACAATTTCTATGAGAGACATGAGTGAAGTTAGCTTGAAAGAGTGTGTCTAGTCTACTTATGGATTAATAAAAGAAAAATAACAGGACTTTGATTCGATAGTATCGTCACACCGCCAAACTAAATTAGGCCTTAACATATTTCGTAGTGGTTTATTTTGATGAAACTGCAACGCTGTAAGCAAAAGCCCGCTTTTGTTTTGTATTCGTAAGCAAATCCAAATTTAAAACATCAAACTTCTTCTTGTCGAGTCGTAATAGTTCTAGTATAGCTATGTAGTATTTAATAATTTTTAACCAGTATGTGGCCACGCGGATAGCTCTGTTGTTTGCCTCATTGAGGTCCTCAACGGTACACGAGGTAGGGGAATGAGGATATGGCAAAAGGTCCAACATATTAATTTGGTTTGACGTCCTAGTGAAGAAATAGTGGCAACGCAGTTTGTTGTACGTGGGGCGCAATATAAGTTTCCGGAATGAATATGAAAAAATACTATTAAAGGTACAAAATTAATTTATTGTTTTTCAAAATAATCTCCCTTGGCGTCTATGCACTTTTTCATTCGATGAAACCAGTTTTGAAAACTTTTGTGCCACTCCACTGTGGTGACCTCTGAAACGTGTTTTTCATACTCCTCGACAGCCTCTTCTGGTGATGAAAATCGTTGACCGCGTAATTGGTTCTTAATATTTGGGAACAGAAAAAAGTCACAAGGTGCCAGGTCGGGACTGTATGCAGGATGACTCATGAGTTCTACATTTTTCGCCTTCAAAAAGTCGTTTGTCTGTCTGGCCGTGTGAGAACTAGCATTGTCGTGGTGCAGGATGATACGGCGTTTACGGTTATTTTTACGGAGTTCGTCAATAACTTCCGGCAAACAAATGGTCGTGTACCAGTCACTATTCACTGTACGACGATTCTCTAAAGCAACAGTAGCCACGTGTCCAGTTTTATTAAAAAAAGAAGCAATCATCCGCTTAGATGCACTCTTCACGCGCGCCACTTTGTTTGGTTTCGGCTCATCTTGAAAGACCCATACGCTCGATTGCTGCTTTGTTTTGGGATCGTAGCAATAAATCCATGTTTCGTCACCTGTTACTATGTCCCACACCAAATTTGACGCACCTTCGTTGAATCTGGTAAGCATGGCACTGGACCAAGTGACGCGGTCCGTTTTTAGAGCCTCGGTCAAGTTGTGTGGGATCCACCGCGAGCACAGCTTTCTCACACCCAAATGTTTGTGTAGGATTAATTGTATTTGACTCATGCCTATTTCTAAGGATGCGCGAATTTCATGGTAGGTCACATGCCTGTCTGTTTCAATCATACGGCGCACAGCATCGATGTTTTTGTTGGTCACAGCGGTGGACGGCCGACCATCGCGAGATTCGTCACTGAGATTGATACGACCACGCTTGAATTCTGCAAACCAGCTATAAACAGTTGTCTTGCATGGTGCTTCATTGCCAAAAGCTGTTTCAAGCCGAGCGATGCTCTGTTGAGCTGTCAAATTACACTTAAAATCGTAGAAAATCATACTACCAAAATTTTCCCGAGTTAAATCCATGTTGATGCAGACACACAATTTTTTAAATGGCGCCACAAGGTAAAAATAAAAGACAGTCAGATGAAACAAACTGCATTCTACAGCCAAAGAGTTCTATTTTCAAATGTTGCGATAAATTTTTAAATATTGTTTATGTAAGTGGCCAGTTCCGGAAACTTATAGTGCGCCCTATGTATCTTCTTCTGCACTAGCGTAGGCTTTAGTGACCTGTAGGGCCGGCGCTGTGCGATAAGCCTAGTTAACATTTTGACAAGTGACAAGTGCGAGTGAGAAGTGACAAGGAAACACAGTCAAGTGACAAGTAGGTGTTCACACGTCAATGGCAAGTAGATATGCAGTAAGCTCATTATATACATGTACCTACGCGTACATGTCGTGCGTGTTGTGCCGGCTACAGAAGAGGCGGAGGGCGAATGCGAGGAAAGCAAGGTAGCGCGGGGGACAGCCTAATGTCAAAGAACATACCAGGCTGCTTTATACTAATCACTTGTCATTTAAGGCGATTGACACACCGCTCCACACCGCGCGTAGCGCTGGGCCGCCATACAAAAATCACGCGCGTAGACGCGGTGCAGTATGTTGTCTTATGCATGTTTTCTTTACAAATTGAGATACTTGCATACAGTCAAGCTCCGTGCTATGCAGCGGGATGCGGAGCAATGTGTGAATCGGCTAACACTCACCCATTGTCAATCGCACTTGTCACTGCCTGTTCTTACGCACTAATCACTAGTCATTTGTCACATGCACTTGTCACTTGTCGATATGAAGACCGGGCTGTACCTTGGATATATCGACTCCGGTGACGCCCTTGACGAGCTCGGGGATGTGCTGCACGATGCTGAGCACTTCGCCGGTCAGCTTGGCGGCGCCCACTTCCCCGCCGCCGCACGACACCATCGTCACCTTGCGCGCCTGCGACAACGGCGCCGCTACTTCTGCAGCCACCTGTTATAACAATCACAATAGTATTTTACGATATAAGTGCGTTATGGAGTTATAACACATGAAGCGGCACTTTAGCCCGAGCCGCAGGCGAGGACGTAATAGAGCCAAGCGTGTTTAACCAATATACGCACGTATATCGTACGACGTTTTTCAACACACTTGCGAGGAAAAATACCTAATAAACTGAATTCTTTGATTTTAAATAAACTCGACCACTGTAATTGTCCCATCGTTTTAATATTTAAAATCAGCGCGGCGCGCGGCGTTCTGTACAGCAAGGCGACGCGCGGGGGCGGGCTACTACGTTAAAAAAATCGTTTTTCGTACCACTTGCTTAAAAAAGTCACATTCTATGGCACAAAAAGCGAACATAACAATAGTCATATTTAATCAGTTAAAAACAGGGAAAGAAAATTGTACTGAATTTCATTCATCCTCTAGAGGGAGAATGTGGTTTAAGTTTGGAATACTTACTGAAATTTATACTGAACTGAAATCATTTGTATATTGTTAAGCATAAAAAAATTACGATTTTCTATGTATATAATTGACAACATGTATCCGCAAAATCCACAAAACTACTTAAATTTCATAAGATAAAAAACTAAATCAAGTCATGTCATTGTTTGTTTACACCAGCTGTTTAGTTTTCCAAAAAGAAAATTAAAGGGTCATTTGCGTCTCACACATACAGCCAAGTTTTCTGCGTACCTATATTTATTTACAACGTAAAAATTTTCATATTTTTTATGTATGGATAAAAATTATTTAATTAATTTTTATCCATTTATTATATACCTATATCATGTATTATATATCTTTTAATAAATGCTTATCTCTTGTTATAATTGTCTTTATTTTTTCGCAAAGGGTACGAAAAGTAGAGTATTTTCCTCGGTGATAAAGCTGTCTTAGTCTTAGGTGAACTTAAATCCGTCGCTACAGTCAGGACTCTTCCTAAATCCCTCGCTTCGCTCGTGATTTAAGTATTTAACACTGTTTTAATTTAATTATAAAACCTAGAGTCCTTCGTTGCGCTCTCGATTTAAGTCGTCACCCGCGACAGAAGACACTGCTTTATCCCCTTAATACTTAATAGGTTAATTATCTACTATTTAGCAAATAGTGCGGTTATAGAATACTTCACTATATATATTTATAACAAACGCGTGTTTTATGAGCTGCTGTATATATCTAAAACCGGTGAAATTAGATCCACTTTACGAGCAAGTGTGTTTTAACACACTTGCTCGTAATAATATATTTATTTTAATTTGCAAATAATTTATTTACATCGATCTCAAAAATAGAAAAGGAACAATGAAGAAAAAAAATATTCTCAAAAAATCTTAATAATCACGTGATCTAGTTACTATGAAAAGTAAAAAAAACTTTTTCTGTATTTTCTATACAACGCATCGTTTATTCCTTCACACAAGTTTAAACTTAGTTTGGGGCTAGTTTAATCTGTGTAATTTGTACCTGCCCGTTTTTAATATCCGATGTGTCTGTCTGTCTGTGGCATCGTAGCTTTCGAATGGATGGACCGATTTCGATGCGATATTTTACGTTTCAAGCAAGTTTCCTTGCGATAATGCTTAGCTATGTTTAATAAAAATCGGTTCAGAAAGTTATTGGGGTGGAACGCTTGAAAAGTCAGAGGTATTTTTAATTTGCTCGTCAAATAAAATTGTGTTTATTGTGTTCACGACTAAAACTGTTATTTTGAACCTTCTCCAACATCAAACATAATATACTTTACCTTAGGCAGCGTCTCCAGCATCATGTCGACCATGGCCGCAGAGCCGTACTCCTTCCAGGCCTCAGCCTTCTTGGCCATCTGCTCCGCGTCCGCCACCGCTTTCGCTTTGATCGCGTACGCCTCCGCCTGTGCGAGAACATTACACACATTATAATGGTTAATAAATGAGTGGGCCTCGCCTTACTGCGGAAAATTCGGAACTAAATTTAACATGGGACCGCCCATAACGCAGATTCAAAACAACCGTAATGCCATGGTAGCGCCATTATTTCAGGCCCACTAAATCAGTTGTTGACTTTTACATTCACTTATTTCATTTATTAAATCAATTTTCTGCTTCAATAATCTTTCGTGAAATGCGACGGGAGTGTAAAAGGAATGCGTATTTGCGAAAACGTGACGTGTACAACCAGCCGCCGCCCGATGTCAACCATCTTTGAAATGCAGTTGTTGCAAGAGATGTCAGCTGTGCTTGGTACTTTATACTGTTACGACTTTCAAAGGAAGAGAGAGCCCATTGCACGGGTATGTATGATCTAGGCATACATACATAGAGGGACAGGCGGAGAAAAGCAATATAGTTTTTAACTATGTATTGAGACAGATAATTGCGTACCTCTCCGCGAACTTTGACAGCTTCGGCCTCGGCCTCGGCCTCGAGCACAGTCTTCAATTTGTGAGCTTCGGCCAGTTTCTCCAGCCTGAACTTCTCTGCTTCTGCTGGCCTGTGTTGACAGTAAACATTGGTGTTATTTTATCATAAATAAATGAAATAAATATATATGGACAAATAACACTGATTGAGCTAGCCCCAAAGTAAGTTTGAGACTTGTGTTATGGGATACTAACTCAACGATACTATATTTTTATAATAAATACATATATAGATAAACATCCGAGACCCAGGACAATTTCAAAAAGGCCATTTTCGAACTTGCCCTGCCCGGGGATCGAACCCGGGACCTCTGGGTGGCGGACTAGCATGGTGACCACTACGCCACGGAGGTCTTCAAAATCGTCATGTATTTCTACTGTTGAAAAAAAAAACTTTTTTCTGAGTATGTATCACTCGGTAGAAATTGCAATTCCCGACACGTGTCGTTTAGTAAAAACTAAAGTATGTGTGCTTTTGAGTGTTTACTTTATCTTGATAAAACCTATCTTTATTAGACTCAAACTCCTCTGGCGGTCTACATTAACCTGCAATCTTAGTTGGTGGGACTAACGTAGCTTACGTTAAGAAATGGCCACCATACCTGCGAATAGTGGAATCCAATTCCTTCTCCCTCCTTTGTACCTCCCACTTCTGCACGGCGATCTCCTGCGTGCGCTCCACCACGGCGATCTGCATCTGTTCCTCCTTGATGCGCTGCTTGGTTTTAGCGGCTTGCAGCTCGTACGCCATTTCTGCTTCAGCCTACAAAATTACAGTACGTTATACATTTCCTGTTTAAAATTTCTTTCACAATTAGAATATTTCTCAAATCTAGGGAAGAACAGAAGTACATTTCAGAGTTAGGACTCCAATATAGTTTTTAACAAGTCAAATCAGATATGTTTTACTTTTATCTACAAACATTTTACTTGGGATTTGTATGAAATATCAAACCATGTCATCATCATTGCCCAGGCGATAAAGAAATACTGCATTTCTTTTAACATCTTAAGTTCCTGTGATCTGAGCTGAAACTTAAAATTCTAGTACGACACAGAAGGATGTAAGTTGCCAATATTAAGTACCTCGATGTTATCCCTTGCATTCAAAGATTTTTGTTAATCATACCTTCTACCGTCTAGATTTTCACGTCATAGGTCGCCTTCTTAAGCTCGATAACCCTTTGGGGCTTCACCATGTCGGTGTGGTTGAGCAGCCAGGCGGCCATTTTTTTTTTGTCACGTGACTTATTTTTCAAACTGCAATCTGTTTGAGAAATAATTCACGTGATAAAATATGGCCGCCTGGCTGTTCTATCTTACCTTATTTGTCTGGCCCTTAACGTCGTAGGTCGCCTTCTTAAAGCTCGAAGTCCCTCTGGGGCTTCACTATGTCGGCATCGTTGAGTAGCCAGGCGGCCATGTTTGTTTGTCACGTGACTTCTTTTTCAAACCGAAATCTGTATACCTTACCTTCTTGGTCTGGACCTCAACGTCATAGGCCGCTTTCTTGAGCTCGAAGTCCCTTTGGGCCTTCGCTATGTCGGTGTCGTTGAGCAGCCGGGCAGCCATGCGTTGCTCCTCGGCCATTGCTTCTTTGATCCGAGCCTCAGCATGCGCCTCCGCTTCGCCGATGCGCGCGTCGCGTTTTACTTCTGCCGTGCGCGCCATACCGAGCGCTTTTAAGTAACCCTGCAGAAAGTTTTTGTGATTAGATGTATGGCGAATTCATTTTATACATAAATCGAGAACTATTGAGAAAGCGATAGGTTGCGATAAAACGAAGACGTGTGACAAGTCTCAATAAATCGATCGGAATTTAAAATTCCTATATTATATTTATCATTAGATCACAAAAATATTTTTCGAAGTTTCGAAGATTTTACACAATTTTCGAAGACTAATCACACAGATAGGCAAGTACAAAGAATAACAGCAAAACATTATGGTATTGTAACAAACACAAACCTATTTTTTTATTGGTTACAAGCATTGTCCTGCAGGCTTATTTGCAATAGCGAAAATAGCTAGAAAAATATACATCATTGCATGTAACTTAGTTAAATGCTTTAATTAGTACTATAGAAATCGTTATTCCACCATAAATAAAAGAAACCGAGAGAATAACCCTTGAACAACCTTTGGGTAGAAAGAGAAGTTAATTAAAAAAATATATATAATATGTTCTTTCAAACTCAAGACATGTGTAAAGCGTTTATTCTCGCTAGTACCATTGAAATTTATCCCATGGTACTACTGCAAGCGATAAAGTCGCATTTGTACCATTCAAACGAATGGAAAGTGTTCTAGTTGTATCAAGTGTACGAAAGCCAACATAAAATCAAAACCTTAAAATAAACGTGTGAAAGCAACTATCAACACTTATTAAAAGGCGCCGAATTTAACTTAACATATTAACCGACTTCAACAAAAGAGTTCGACTAGTTTGTATAGAATTATTTTATTGTATGTATTCAATAATGAAACAATTTTTACATACATACTTACATAATACCACGTCTTTATCCCTAATGGGGAGACAGAGCATTTTGAGTCTTGCGGTTTGAAGCAGACCGAGCCCAGGACCGCTAGACTCAAAGGCCACTCTTAGCGTGATGGTGGGCAAGGTGGAAAAAGAAATCTAAATAATGGAGCCGCCAATTTAACATGATTCTCATTTTTGTCCATTCCCTTGATCAGCTTCTACGATCTACGCGGAAAGAGATACATTCTTAGTTTTTTTTTTCCTAGACCAGCATGGAAGAATGAACTATTTTTCATTATTACGAGTATAACAGTAAGTGAACAATTATTTACGTAGACATAAATTGAAATCGGTTATGTTTTCCTAGAAAAGCTTATACCTAGTCTAGCCATAAATATTGTAAAAAAGAAAACAAAATATTATTCTATTGCAAACAACATTTAATACTTTTGCAAAAAAAAAAAAACAATTTTAAATATACAAAGCTTATTCGAAGTGCATACTACATCATTTGAATTACTTTGTGCAATTCCGCCACCAGTTAGTTCATGCAAACTATTGCCGGCCGGCGCCCACCCACTACTGTTAGTCCCAGCATACCTGCCACCAACAGCCCGTGTGCACCCGCCACCAACAGCTGATGCATGCTCCCTCCGATACTGCTGCATCCGCTGCGGCTGCAGCAATATCGGACACCGCATACGCGACACGTGTTTCGCCTCTCCACGAGGCATCTTCAGGCACCAAACAAGTTGTTGATCGTTCGGCAGTCAAGCGTCGAATGATAAAACTACACCGTATTGCCATCCTTTTATACTGTTAGAGAAGAGGGTGGGGGAGCGGAGTTGCCCGAACTTTCTATAGTAAAAATATTTAATAAAGGGGAATTATTTACCTCAAGCTGTTTATTTATTAATTGAATATTAGATTTTTTAAATTTATTTATTTCTAGTTGCTCCCAAATACTCAATTTTAACCCTTTTTCTTCGGTGTGTAATATTTTGTAGGTATTATTTGATGATAAATTATGATTTTTGTCAAGAAGGTGTTCTGCAAAATTTGACCTTTCTGGGTGTTTGTTCTTATACGCATTTATGTGTTCATTATATCGAGTTTTAAAATTACGGCCGGTTTGTCCAATATAAACTTGTTGACAATCATCGCAAGTTAATTTGTATATACCAGATTTTTTGTCTGACTCAATTTTATCTTTTACGTTACAAAGAGATCTTAAAGAATTTTTTGTTTTTAAGGCTACGAATACCTTATTATTTCTGAATATTTTAGACACTTTATCTGTAATTTTACCTAAATATGTTAAACTTGCTGTATATTTAGATTTTATATTTTGTGGTATTGCATATAAAAGTGGTTTAATCATATTCTGTCTTTTCTTACGTATAATGTTATCTATTAATTGTGTATTGTAACCATTCGACTTAGCTATTTGATATATAATGTTCAGTTCTTTATTATAATTACTTTTGCTTAGAGGAACCGTCATTAATCTATGTATCATTGACTGGTATGCAGCTAGTTTATGTTGCCATGGATGATTAGATGACGCAGGGATTGTTGTATCTGTATGTGTTGGCTTACGATAAATCTCAAAATCATGTTTTGTCTTATTTCTTGTTATATTCAAATCTAAGAAATGAAGAGAGTTGTTTTGTTCAAATTCTACTGTGAATTTAATTTTGGGATGAATTTTGTTTAATTTTGAAACAAATATATCTAACTGACGATTTGTACCTGTCCAACAAATAATTATGTCATCAACGTATCTATAATAATAAAAAATATTATTTGATTTCCCAATAATATTTTCTCTTTCATAACTATCCATAAATATGTCAGCCATAAGAGGACTCAAAGGAGATCCCATTGCTAAACCTTCTTTTTGAATATAATATTTGCCATCGAATTGAAAGTAGTTTTGGACCATACATAATTCTGTTAATTTTAGTATATCATTTATTTCACCCGGGTGGACCTTTTTCTTTTCAAGTTCAGATTTTAAAATAAATAAACAGTCTTTATATGGAACATTTGTAAACAAACTTTCTACTTTTTACTTAAAAACAAAAGTAATACCAATGAATACACATGCTCCTATGTTATACGGCCAACCTAAAACACATAAAGATAATATACCAGTAAGGCCAGTAGTATCTTATATAGGAGCTCCAACATATGAACTGGCAAAGTTTCTTAATAATTTTATTAGAGAAAAGATAGATTTTAGACCAAATCATAGCCTGAAGAATAGCTTACAATTGATTGAAAATATCAAAGAAGTCAAGCTTCCCATCAACGCGAAATTAGTTTCTTTAGATGTAGAAAGTTTGTTTACAAATGTTCCATATAAAGACTGTTTATTTATTTTAAAATCTGAACTTGAAAAGAAAAAGGTCCACCCGGGTGAAATAAATGATATACTAAAATTAACAGAATTATGTATGGTCCAAAACTACTTTCAATTCGATGGCAAATATTATATTCAAAAAGAAGGTTTAGCAATGGGATCTCCTTTGAGTCCTCTTATGGCTGACATATTTATGGATAGTTATGAAAGAGAAAATATTATTGGGAAATCAAATAATATTTTTTATTATTATAGATACGTTGATGACATAATTATTTGTTGGACAGGTACAAATCGTCAGTTAGATATATTTGTTTCAAAATTAAACAAAATTCATCCCAAAATTAAATTCACAGTAGAATTTGAACAAAACAACTCTCTTCATTTCTTAGATTTGAATATAACAAGAAATAAGACAAAACATGATTTTGAGATTTATCGTAAGCCAACACATACAGATACAACAATCCCTGCGTCATCTAATCATCCATGGCAACATAAACTAGCTGCATACCAGTCAATGATACATAGATTAATGACGGTTCCTCTAAGCAAAAGTAATTATAATAAAGAACTGAACATTATATATCAAATAGCTAAGTCGAATGGTTACAATACACAATTAATAGATAACATTATACGTAAGAAAAGACAGAATATGATTAAACCACTTTTATATGCAATACCACAAAATATAAAATCTAAATATACAGCAAGTTTAACATATTTAGGTAAAATTACAGATAAAGTGTCTAAAATATTCAGAAATAATAAGGTATTCGTAGCCTTAAAAACAAAAAATTCTTTAAGATCTCTTTGTAACGTAAAAGATAAAATTGAGTCAGACAAAAAATCTGGTATATACAAATTAACTTGCGATGATTGTCAACAAGTTTATATTGGACAAACCGGCCGTAATTTTAAAACTCGATATAATGAACACATAAATGCGTATAAGAACAAACACCCAGAAAGGTCAAATTTTGCAGAACACCTTCTTGACAAAAATCATAATTTATCATCAAATAATACCTACAAAATATTACACACCGAAGAAAAAGGGTTAAAATTGAGTATTTGGGAGCAACTAGAAATAAATAAATTTAAAAAATCTAATATTCAATTAATAAATAAACAGCTTGAGGTAAATAATTCCCCTTTATTAAATATTTTTACTATAGAAAGTTCGGGCAACTCCGCTCCCCCACCCTCTTCTCTAACAGTATAAAAGGATGGCAATACGGTGTAGTTTTATCATTCGACGCTTGACTGCCGAACGATCAACAACTTGTTTGGTGCCTGAAGATGCCTCGTGGAGAGGCGAAACACGTGTCGCGTATGCGGTGTCCGATATTGCTGCAGCCGCAGCGGATGCAGCAGTATCGGAGGGAGCATGCATCAGCTGTTGGTGGCGGGTGCACACGGGCTGTTGGTGGCAGGTATGCTGGGACTAACAGTAGTGGGTGGGCGCCGGCCGGCAATAGTTTGCATGAACTAACTGGTGGCGGAATTGCACAAAGTAATTCAAATCATGTAGTATGTAACTTTGACTTCCGCAAAGTAACACCTGAATCTATTAACTATCTTATTCGAAGTGGTCTCCATTGACTGCAATACAGTCCTTTAAACGTTGAGGCCAGTTACCAATAGAAGCACGCACTCTTTTAAGGGAAAATTCTTCACTTCCAATCGTAAGGATTGTTTTAGGGACTCCAAATTATCATGGCGTTTAGAGCATTCTGTACTCTCTAAAACTGACCACAAATCATATTCCAGCGGATTAAAATTGGGACTAGACGACGGCCAGTCTTCAGCTCTGGTGAATTCGGAAACGTTCGATTCCAACCAAGACTGCGTGGACCAAGCTTTGTAACCCGGTGCCGAGTCTTGCTTTAAGGACCATTCTTGGTTATTGAACATGGTGTTGTTAAGGGGCTTAACTACCTTCTAAAGAATGGTATTTTTATACACTTGTGCCGATGTTTTGATACCTTTTTTCGCAAAACTCCTTCCTAGCTAACACCCCACCAAACCATCAATGAAGTCGGACAATGCCCACGTTGCACTCTGTCGACTAATTGGGAAGCTTTCTTAGAGCTTTGAGCATAAATACGGTCATTTTGTTTGTTAAAATATTGCTCAATTGTAAAAAATTCTCATTTGTAAACAAAATTTTCCTGTGACTTCCTTTTCGTACCGCTTCAGTAGTCGTTTCGATTTTACCACCCTATTTTTTTAAAATATCAGTTAAGAAATTACCAGTAGTCTCTTATAGGAAGCAAGTCCTAAGTCGTCTTTTAAAATACGCAACATGGTTCCAAGTGCTATCTTCATCTCCCGTGATAAAATCTTTTGTTTTCGGACAGGATTTCTTCGAATTCTTTCCCTTACTGATTTGACCACCTTTTTTGTACGAACACTACGTGGACGGCCAGATCTTTTTCTGTCACAAACAGAGGTCTCATTGTACTATTAATAGCCCAGTACACAAACTTTGGTAGGTTTGACTTAATACCAAGCGTATGGAGAGTTTTAAAAGTTGCATTTGGCTCCATACCTTCTTTGTGTAATTAAATCACAGCGATTCGGTTTTCTTTATTACCCCACTCCATTTAAATATCGCAAAATATTGTACAATGTATTGTCGCCAAAAAAAGAAAAGACAATGAAAAATCATATTAACGGATTCCAAATTCAAATGTGATATTTTGTTTATTTTTAATTGTAACAGTATTTATGGTCAGACTAAGTATACTTTTTATTACTACTGAAATCTCCCTCTTTACCAGCTGACATAAAAGAGGTTTTTGTTTTGAGTTGGCAAATAAACTTTAAAGCCTGTTTCACATCCGTTTTCAAATCGACGTACCTTCGATCCCTGTTACCATAAAAAAAAAAAACAATATAAAACTTTAACAAATACAAAACACTAAAGCTATTTTAATGGCAATTTATTCCACTATACAAAATGATCACAAAGGGCAATATAAAAATTGGAGGTCTACGGTTAAAAAAAGTATTTTGTTTGATATAAATATGACTTATACTTAATTAAAAAAATCTACTTTTTTTTTCCACTTTAAATAAAGGGACGCGTTTATTTAGTCGAAGAAAACAATGTTGTATAGTCGTCGGGGTCAGATTTTCAGCGGGGATTTTTATTGAGCCTGAAAGAAGCTCCCATTCGAAAGATCCGTAAGTGAAGCAAGCATGTAACGGCTTTAAGCAAATGCAAAAAATACGACATTCAATACTCGAGCACGTCAGATTATGATACCTGAAGGTTTAGTTTGGTGTCCTGATCATGCTGCCCAAATATTCCTGCCTAAGCCCAAAATCTGACGATTATTCGGAGGGATTTTCTAAATCTGGCGGTTTTAAAACGCCTTTGTACAGCGGCCATCTCGAATTTAAAAAAGTTAAATATAGTTATCTGCCGTCGAATTGCTTACAACTTCCTACATTTTGAACTGTTTAAACTAACTGTTTCTGCAGGCCGTATCCCTTCCACATCAAGATCTGGCGATCAAGTGTGGGGACGGTGCGAGAAAGTTAGGAATACAGAAAAGTGAAAGGGAAAGAGCGGCGCAGACTAGGTAATACATGCTTTATACAAACTGCTCTCACTATAGTGCATTTACGATCTTTGCTGTTTCGGCTTGTAAAAATCGTCAGATTATATTTTTTCCGTAATTCTTAAAATCCGTAAATAAAAAATAAAAATCGACCGCGCTCGTGTATGTCCCGGTTACGTTTAGTTTATTGCAAGTTTGTGGCCCTCTCCCTCCCTTAAGTCACGCTAAAATCGTCAGATTATTAAAATGCATACTTTTCAGCATGTAATTAACCTATCTTATCTTAATCTGTCGCGCTCGGGTGTTTTAGACCATCGTTTTTTTTTTACTAATCGTACGGGTTCCCTAAGCGCACCTCCGTAGATCAATGTAAGCTATTGACCTGGTGGAGGTACTCAACAAGGTGCAAGGTAGCCCTCTATATGTTAATCTGACGCGCTTGAGTAAATCCAAAAATCTCTGCTTGGGTTCCCTAACTATTAGGTAGGTAGCGAAACAATCTAGAGAATGACCGAGTTGATATATTCTTATGTAAAAATCATTCAGTATAACGGAGTGAGTATGACCCTTAAGTATGTATAAGTTTCTGTACATTTTGTTCGATTAGACCTTAGAGTTTTATTGAGTACCACTTGTTTACATCTAAAATGCAACAGAGTGGCTATGTGTTTGTGTTCTAAATATCGATCCATAATTAAAAAATCCGTATCTTATTGCCAACATTAAAACACTCAGTGTCATAGTAATCATTACATCAACCAAACGAGTGTTATAATATAATGTTGTATTTTCATTATGCAACGCAAACTCGATCCCTACCTTACTAAACACACACCATTTTTAATGAATTTAAAAAAAAAACATTGTCATGTACGCGCCGAGCCGTTTACTACCACAACTCCGTAATTTAAAAAAAAAGAACTTATTGGTTATTCAAATCATACACTTAGAATTATTTTTACTGCATTCAAATTGACGTCGTATCCCGCCTTTTTGTTCGATATTTACTAATATCGAACAAAAATAATTTGCTTTCCAATAATTGTATGATCCAAAATTTAAATAATTATTTCAATGACTCACTCTGCACTCACTCACTCACTCATCACGAAATTTCGAAAACTACTTAGCCAATGAAGATAAAATTTGGCAGGCAGGTAGATTGTGACTAGGAGACGTCCGATCAGATGATGTTAAATTTGAAATTAATGTCAATTTATGAATAAAGTACACATGTACCGATTTAAAGTACATGTATCTAAAAAAACTTCCACATACACCCAACATCAGCCATTATGCGTCTTAGATTGGGACATATTTGCTCTCCGGTATTTTAGCGAAGATTAGAATTAAAGATAGCTCTCTGTGTGAGTGCGGCCTTGACGAGGGTACCCTGGAACACATCTTTTTCGTCTGCCCCAGGTTATCGGTCTCTCTGTACGACCTACTCCCGCGAAATATTCCTCGCCCCGTAAATGTGCCGCTTCTGTTAACCTTGGTCTTCTCTTCATTTGCAAATATCCTTGCCAAATTCTTTAAAAATAATAATATATATTTATAACCTTCTTTTTCTTATTATTTATTTACTGCCCCTGCTCTTCTACTTCTCCCCATCTGCATATCCTTGATTGGTATGGTCTAATTCTCGTACTAACCGTCTCTGTTACATTAGATAGTCCACTAACACTACTTACTAACTCTACATGTTTGTTTGTTTTAGGTTGCTCCATGCTCATCGGTACCGGTCAATTGTCAATCAATTTAGTTTTTGCTTCAATATACATTATCGTGTCATCTTCAACCTTGACATTGGCAAAATCATAGTATTAAAAACGATGGATCTATAATCTAAGAAAATAAGAAAAAAGAAGAAGTTGTGAATAAAGTGCATGTGCCGATTATACTGCAACCATCACCATGTCGATTTTTATTTTGTACTTTTTATAAACAGACGGCTAGTGTTAAAAATATCACTACAAAATCCAAATGAATATAAAATGAAGTCACAATATACAGAAATATCGCTTAAACATACATCTCGTATCTGCTAATTGTAGTCACTTATGAAAACCAAATGGTGGTCGACGTTTTTGATCACTTGACCGAAAATAAAATGACGATTAGGTTTTTAAATTGAAAATCAAACGTTAGTATTTATAAAAAAAATACAACTGTAGTCGTATTACCTAAAAGCATGCCTACCCATCTCCTTATAATAGTAGATTGTGCTACAAGGGGCTAAGGTAATATTTTGAAGGCGAGGGCGCTACTTTGAATGTAGCGAGGAATTCATGTATATCGCCCGAGATAAAAATATTACCGTACCCGAGTAGCACACTCTACTTTTCATCTCCATCTATGAGAAAAACTAGCACATACAAAACAGAATATAAAGAACAGTAGAACACCTACTGTTCTCGTGACTTTAACCGACAATTTAATACTAACCTTTGTTTGGTGTCGTTTTCATACAATAAATACTAAGAAATATTTTTTCGAAGACCACCTACTTAAGATAAAATGTTCACTCATAACTTTGTTTGCATGGTCCTTCATATCTTTTTATTTTTATACGTAAACTTGATAACTATTCACTATTTGCTTAAACTCACGAAAAAGTATTCACATTTACATAAATAATAAGATTTCAATACAAATAACCTAAAACTTCTGCAATTACTTGAATCAAAGGGAAAAATTGCGCTTTTTAATTATACTTCTTTCTTTTCCGAAGCAAAGAACATAAAAACTTTAACCTACATTCATCCATGTTGAAGACGATATGTATAACTTTAAAAAAACACGAAGTCTGTGCCTATTATTTTTTATCTTAAAACAAAATTCTTTTTTTTTTTTTGCTGTACTGTACATTATTTTTGATTTTACATAGATTATACTCGTGTTCTGTTTTCAAATTGGTTTTAGTCCCTAGAGATTTTTTTTTTCACGTTTTAGTCCCGAGAGAATAACCAGTAACTTTAGCTCCAAATGTTTAGATGAGATGAAAATATAATTATTTCTCTGCCTTGTAATTACTTAAATGAAATGCAATAAATATTTTTTTTTTCATCTCATCTACTCGAAAAACGATGTTTTCATCCCAATACATTTGGAGCTAAAGTTACTGCAGTACAGTTATTCTCTCGGGACTAAAAAGTGAAAAAGAAAATCTCTAGGGATTAAAACCAATTTGAAAACTGAACACGAGTGTAATCTGTGTAGAATCAAAATAATGATGGCAGTCCAACAAAAAAAAAAGAAGAAGAATTTTGTTTTTAAATTATTGTCATAGACGACGTGATTTTTTAAAATTTGGAATAAGTACATATCGTCGCCAACATGGATGAATGTATGTTAACATTTTTATGTTATTCGCTTCGAAAAAATAAATAAGAATACTTAATTGAAAAAGCGCAGTTTTTGTCTTTGATTCGAGTAATTACAGAAGTTTTATTTGTATTAACATGTTATTATTTTTCTAAATGTGAATATTTTTTCGTAAGTTTAAGCCAAAAGTTAATAGGTATTAAGTTTACTTATAAAAATAAAAAGATATGAAGGACCACGCAAGAGTGAACATTTATCGTAAGTAGTCTTCGAAAAATTATTTCTTGGTATTTATTGAATGAAAACGACACCAAACAAAGGTTAGTATAAAATTGTCTGAGTAGGTATTGTTTTCTACTTTTCTTTATATTCTGTTTTGTATTAGTTTTTGATAAAAAAAGTTTTGTCTCATAAGTGGTCTATGTGTGACAAAACTGTCTTCTGCGCTCAGTCTATCTAGAATTAGGTGGTAATGGTTTAAACAAAGCACCAAAGTTAGTCCGTATCTTATAATAAAGTAAATGTTTAAGGGTCAAACACCTCCATACACTATAGCTATGTGTATAATGTGGTTCTATAGGGATGTGTGTCTGGTGTTTCTATATTACTTGTATTCATTTTATACAAATTAAGCTAAATTTAATATGACAAAATACATTGAAAATACTCCACCGACAAGAACCTAGTTCTTAAATTTATTGATGATGAAACTTATTTTCTTTCGTTCATAAACCTATTTCGTACAGTACTCAAGAACAAAGTAAATAACATAATAAGAAATAAAAGGAAAATGCGGGACCAGCATGTGAAATAAACAAGTGATAGTATTTTATATATATCGGCATTTCAAGATAAGCAATTTGATACGGAAATCAGTGTTATGATACGTATAATTTACCTTTGAATGATTATTTAATTATTTTACAGCTGAAAAAGAACGACATCGCTGCCCCCATTCAATCAAAAACGAAGATGAATCTATAAATTTCTGAACGTTTGGATAACCATAAAACTAATTTTATAACCTAAGCTACTATTTATTAGGAGATATTCCATAAAAGTCATGTTTACCTCGTCCATGAAAATGGCAAGCTATATAATGTTAACAAAAAGCAGCTCGCTCTCTCTTGGAAAGATCATACTTGAGAGTCAAGACCGGACCGGACTAACTCCCCCGTTTAAAATTTTGCACAAGTGAATTTTAGTTCTACAAATGTACTGCTTGTGTTATATCTACAAATGTATGCCATCTTGACGCTCACAATATTACATTACAATATAAGTGCGTTATGATACTTAAACACAAAACGTATATCGTATGACATTTTCAACTTACTTGCGAGTAAAAATACATAATAAACTGATTTTTTTCAATTATAATAAATCAACCATTAAACTGTGCACACGGTTGCCGCGCGGAGCGGGTTATTTGATTTTTGAATAAAAAAAAAAACAATTTGATGCATATAAATAGGAAATAGTGCGGTTACAAAATATAAGTACATTATTACACCATTATTGAGGCATTATTTAATCATGTGTATACTACTTGGTATCACTATACCAAAGTAGTATGTGTAACTGTAAACATTAGTAACATACCCACTCATCTGATAGTACCAAACTGATGTAAATAATTACCTCTTCGTCCCTTATATCTTTGAGTGTGTAGGAGACTACCGTTATTCCCATGTTGATGAGGTCACTGGAGGCCACTTCAAACACCTGAAACAAAAACGCAAACTATATAGTAACACAAGTACCATTACAGACATTATTAACTTCAAATCTAGTTCATAATAGTACATTACGATATAAGTGCGTTAAGGTGGTTATAACACACGAGGCGGAATTTCAGCCCGAACCACAGGCGAGAGCGCAATAGAGCCGAGTGTGTTAAACTTCAATACGCACGGAAGCCATTTTTGGTGTGATCGTCAAGTGCAGGCGGCCAGCTCTTGATGATAATAATATCCGAACGTCTCGTAATGATTCTTCGTTATAGTATTTTACTGCAGAGGCCGGAAAGAATGACATAGGGCAAGCCTGGACAATAATTACGAGTCTGGCAATCCCATTCTGGCCGAGGTATTTATTGCGCTTTCCCGCGTTTTTATGTGCAAAGGAAACATACATAGCCAATACAACCCAGTCATATTTTACGCCAAGATATTTTTCTCTCGCAACGAAAGATAAGCATATTTTCGTGTGATTTTATACCAACATTTTAATAAAATTGTGGTCATATTCATATACATGCTCCAAGAGTGCATTATGATGTGGTAGCTATGGAATTAAACGCTAAATGTCTTTACCAAATGTAAAAACAGAACTCTCGTCTGAAATGTCAATGTAATGCTAAATGTTTGTTCTGAATACACTTCCTTCTTGTCTTCTAGTTTTGAACAGCGGCCAAGAATGAATTTTTATACTATTTTCCTGGCCTAGGCCGGTAAAGTAATGCATGAGCCAAGAATTACAAACTTCTGCATGCCTACATTTCCGATCATGTTTGAGAAATAATACATTACTTCATCGAGGCCTTGACAATAATTACGAGTTCGACAATGCCATTCCCGCCGAGGCATGTAAAGTGCTTATCTTAATAAATGTAAGCAAATCATTAAAGAAATAACCAGAAATATGCAAATATTTACCGAAAGCAATTAATGTTTACTGCAAAGAGTATAAAATCAATCACTTCATGCTTTGAAAGAAAAGAAGCTGCTTTCCCACGTTTTTAAGTGCAAAGGAAACAGCCTATACAGCCCCGTCATATTTTACGCAAAAAATGTAATACCGTAGATTAGAATTTTTTTCTATCGCAACGAATATTAAGTATATTTTCGTGTGATTTTATAACAACATTATTTTAATAAAATTGTCGTCATTAGGAAATAATTAATAATAATAAATAATGCTCCAAGAGTACATTTTTTATAAAGTGGTAGCACTTGGCTGTATGACAAGTTGTGGAATTAAACGCTTAATGTCTTTGCTAAATATAAAAACAGAACTGTCATCTGCAACGACAATGTCACTGTCTTGTCATTCTAAATTCACTTAGGTCGTCTTTTTGAGCAGCGGCCAGGAATGAAGTTTAATACAAATTTTCTGGCCTAGTCCAGTAAAGTAATGCACGAGCCAAGAATTACAAACTTCGATCTTTCTTTTTCTGTATATTACCTACATTGTCTACAGAAACCCACGTTACAGTTCCAAACAAATCAGATGGTTCTGACATTAGTGCACACTTGGACATCTACCACACTTTGTATTTTAAGGTATTTAAGGTTTACCTTAAATACCGCTATAGGCGTAAACGCCTATAGCGCCCCAGGTATGCTAGACTAAAGGCCTCTTCTTATAAAGGTAGGATTTACTCATAATCAATCACCAACCTCTTCCCAGCCAGAGTGGTGAGTCTGGGCAGACTGGTTGGTGATTGCAGATGATGATAAAGTATTTGCACATGCAGATGCCTGTTTCCTACAACATAATAGACCTCCTATGGTCCCTTTACTATAGACGCGTGGGTATATAGTATAGGGAATATAAACTAAACTCTAGTCTACTATGAGGGTGACGACAAATCATATTATATTCTGCGGTCACCACAGGGCCAAAACAAACAAATTAACAAACCTTTTTAGAGAATATTTTTCTATCCTTGTATATTTCTTCCACGGTCATTGAGCCCATGATAGCACGTTGGTGGCCCTCTAAAGTCAAGAGGGCTATGTGCTGGATCTCCTGTTCCGTCTTGCCCAGAAACTGTTCGCAGGCTGACAGCAGCATTTCGGCATTTTGACCTTGAATTTTGACCTGGAATGAAAGAGTATCGATTTTAGCCTATATTATCGAAAGGTTAGATTTTCCCTCGGACCGACTAGGACCTCTGCATTAGTAGTACAATCCGACGTAAAATATGTACGGTCATTTTCATCGACCTCTACTTACTTGCGGTGAAGGAAAAAGGAGTCATCGCGTAGATCCCGCCTGTTATTAGATGGCTGTTGTCACGCTTAATGTCAGATGCTTTAAACAGCAGCTTGAATAATAAATACGAGTTGGACTACACGAAAAAAAATTACAAAGGCTTTTAGTAATTTTCTATGGATTTGGCTTTACCTGTGCGATACCAGTGACTGATATCGGTACGCCCTGGATTGTGTACACGGTGGGCGATTCCACTTGCAAGGTCATCGTGTTCAATGAAATCCTTTGGACATTCTGGATCGCTGGCCAGACGAACGCCCGCCCGCCTGGCACCAGCAACGGCTTGGAGTAACAGCATCCTATCAAAAAAAGCACATACACTTGTACATTATCCATTCATTCTTAGGAGGTAGACAGAGGCAATAGTCGAAAATCCTTTGTGTTTTGCGACTCGGGGGGCTTTGGTCCACTCTAATTTAAGTACATACAGGGTCTAACAAAATGTCCTGAAACTAGTGAATTTAAGGCTAAATTCAGTCCATCCTCAGTGAACATATATCGAAATTTGTGAAATCATTTTCGGTCCCTCACACAAATTGACATGATCACATACAAGTTTGTTTATATTCAAAGCAATTTTTTCTATAGGTATTCGATATAGGTATGTTCCTTGGGAAAAGCCGTTTAGTGACATGGACTGAATCTACTATTTTGTTAGAAGTTATATGGTTAAATAGGAATCAGAAATAGTGATTATTATCGTCATAGTCCACCGCCTATTATATAGATATAAGTACCTAAGTTTACGCTGTTGGTACATTCTATTATAAATTTTTTTAATTAATGAGTTGTCGAAACTGACTGTCATACTCAACTCCCATTTTTAAAATATCGATGTACGGAACTTCGAAAGGTTTTGTATGGAACTACGAAATTTGCTATGAAGAAACTTTCGAAGTTCCGTGCATCGATATTTTAAAAGTTGGAGTTCAGTATGACAGTCGTCGAAACTCCACCACTTCTGCAGCTTCGGATCCTGGGGTCTGATTTCTAGGTTTTATCTCTTCCACAACCAGAATTCCTACTTATATATGACATAGATATAAATTGACTAAAGAAGACTATCTTCGATCATAAAAGTTATCAATCGCAGGCATAGATCTGGGCAAACGTTGTTAAATCTGAATGATCCTTCGCCTTTGTTAGCATTCGCATTGGCAATTATGTATATCCTTCGAAGTGAAGCTGTCAGACTTATTAAAATATTACGCATTTGCTGTGTAATAATGAATTTACTTATATATTTTTTTGTACCCAAAGTACCTAGGCCTATGCAGAAATCCATTACTAGGTTAATGTAAAAGTCCATTTTTGATTCACTTCTACACTCTATAGTATTTATAGTATGTGTTTCTGTGCAGGAGGATAATCAACATGATTTTCCTTGCTCCCAGACAAGGATTTAAATACAAGTAAATAAACACTCAAAAACAAGTACGTTCATTTATATAGATACGTAAGTAGGTATTCAAAAATCTTCCGACCTATTTTTGGTTTGATATTCATAAACCTGTAAGTCTCAATACCTATCATATTTAAATTTAAAAATAATTTATTCGTTTTGTTTGTCTGGGATATTTAAAACTAGTAGTTCTGTGAGAACAGTAGTCCTCGCGAGCCTTTATAACTTTGCAACCATGGTTTAGCCGATATTTTAATCGTTTTCCTGGCTTAGCAGAAGCCACTTGAGGGCATAGGTAAAAACCTTTTTTTTTTAGTAATGGTACCTCTTCTTCTTGTCCCACAGCATCTATTTTGTGTGTAAGGGATAAAACAGGCAGAGGAATGGTAAGCAATGGCAACGGGCGCTTCGGGTAGTGGGCAAATTCTGGCTCGTGACTTAGCGGGTGTCATTACAATATTTAGCTCAGGGAACTGAGAATCGTTGGGTGAAATATCCAAAAATTTGCACCATTTGAAGATATTCAGTGTTATTATCGGAATAAATTATACATAATAGCAAAGACAGAGTTTCAATTGATTCCGCCCTGTACAGACATGCCGTACCTAATTGGGTATCAACTCGGCAGTGTTCAGTATCAACACTATGAGAGTCAAACAAAAAAGCTCTAAGTTTCGCTTCCAAACACACACTGCCATCCCTTGTGTCGTGAAAGTAAATCCTCCCTCATCAACAAATACTTTCCGAAGTGCCTCTAAAGCTTAAATATACAAAGTACCCGACGTATATATTTTGTGATATGGTCAGCAATATCCCCAGTTTCAAAAATCATTTATTGTTCCTCAAGTCGAGTGAACCTACCTTGACGCATTTCGATTGGTGAGAGAAGATCATCGGAACACAGTTGTACGTTATAATTTCCTTCAGTGCCTCATTTTTTCTAAGCATTTCCTATAGTAACGATCCCCTGAACGCAAACGTAATTGATATCAAAATTTTGAAATTTATTCCTTGACTTTGGCCATAAATTATACCAAATACAGCCATTCCGACACATTGTTCTTGTGGTTGATCAGAACCATTAAAATGACTGAAACCTCCCTGTTTTGCCTCGAAATACATGGTATAGTTGGTTTTAGGTAATTTGCGCAGCAAAATTAACGATTAAAGATTAAAGTCCAATAAAAGATTAGTAGGTAACTATTATAAGTATGTATTTAATATCTTTTTTTTTATAATAGGATTCTACTCATACAAGGTACCTATCTTCTTCTACCCGGCAAAGCAAGCAAGCAATCCAATACACGACACAATTGAACACAATTAACCGACCAAACAAATTAAACAAAATTTTAAACAAGCAAGACAACGAAAAGTCATACGATGCTAAAAAAAACAAGTCAATCTTGTAAACTTATGAAAAAATAAGCATAGCGAGTTCTACGAGTTTTAAAATTTTTGTTGGAACATCTTTAAATTTTTTTGTGAACTGTTTATTGAATGTACGCAACAAATGTTTGACAATTTTCTTCTTTTCTTAAAAATAGTGGTCAAGACATAGGCCTTGTAACTCGGAAGTCGCGGGTTTGATTCCCACGGGAGACATGCATTTTTAAGAAAGTTGCTGAGTAACCCGGACTGAATTCACCCTTAAATTGTTTCAGTATATTTTGTAAGAAGATGTGTACCGTATATCCGTCACGGCTCAGTCAGCTAGACTTCGCAAGTCACCCTAAACCCGTTCAAGTATAACGTATAAAAAATTGTACAGAGAAAAAAGTTGTTCAAATAAAAAAATTGCATTTTTATAATGGCAACAAAAAAGTCTAACGACATTTTTGAAAATATTTTGAAATGGCGGATATATGACAGTTTTAAAATTTTAAACCCACATATATCCGCAATTTTGAAAAATGTCGATAAACTGGCTCGACAAAAAAAATCTATTTAGTTGCTGAACCTGCTTACAAAATTTCATAAGAATCGGTTAAGAAATGCGACCTGTGGGCGAGAACAGGCAGACAGACGGACAAAAGAATTTTTGGCTAATCTCGAAACTGAGACGCTTCGCTCGCTCGGTCAATGATCACAGAGGGACAGACGGGTTTTTGTTATTTAAAAAAAATAAAGGGAAAAAAAGATATAATTTATTTGATATATAAACATCCATTTTAGTATAGACAGACGGCAAACACACCCATTTTGCATTGCATAACTGTAAATTGAGACTAAGAGACATTCAATAAACGTTGCATTGGAAATAATTTCACACTCGATTCTTTGATGTCTGACTCGCTGTTTAATGGTTTATTGCATTTCAATGGCCGTCGAGGCAAATTGGCAACTCAATTATTACCAACATACTGAGAGAATTTGTGCAATTAAAGCTGACTGTTAAAATTTGATTGTTTTGCAGATGGTACAGATTATTCTGGAAATAATAAAATTGTATCTAATAAGGGTCAGAAAAACAGAACAGTAAAACGTGTTAAATTAAATGTGCCTAGATAGGCAAGATTGATTCGAATGACGAATAACGATTGAGAATAAAAATAAAGTATTCGCGAATGAATTATTCCTGGAATAAAATCATTTGCGAATAAAATACTCCACAAAATAAGTGTTTAGGAAGTGTGTAGATACGGAAGGTAGGTTAAGTGGTGCACTGCCGTTACCATCACAATGTCAATAGGTATCGATAATGTCGTCGAGTTCGTTGAGGTCGTCGTGGTCGATGTCGAGGTCGTCGAGTTCGTTTTATTGGTAGCTGCCCAGTCCATCGAGGTCGACATTGTTTTATTGGTAGCTAACTAGATTTTCAAAATAACGAGTAGCTAACAGGTTTCTTACAACTATAGACTATAGGTACTAACTAAGTTTTGCAAGTAGTTCGTCGAGATCGTCGAGGTCGATTTCATGTCGACATTGACCTTGACGACCTCCACGACTTCGACGTCCTCGACGACCTTAGCGACATTGTTTAATTGGTACCTAACCACTGTCTTTTTTAAATAACATGTAGCTAACGGGTTTTTAACAACTACTTAGTCTGGCCATAAATACTGTCACAATTAAACATAAACAGTCTTATTATAAAAAAGGCCATAATCGTAGTTTAGTCCCGTATTATCTAAGTCGGGGTTTAGTACGGTAACAAGCGATAGATCTACTTTAGACTTTCTTTTATTACAAAACCTAAACCAAACACAGATTATGATAGATCCAACTTAGTCTGACCGGAAGTAGGAAAATCGTTCCATTTTTCATAATAATATATTTTCGTCGAAAAGATTTTAATTAAAAGCGAAATGAGTTTAAATAAAATTAATTCAAAACTATGCAACGTACATAATTTTATCAATAACCTCTTATTTATTGCTCTGATTATTAAATAACAATTATTAAAGAATGATAAAGTAATTACAGTATCAAAAAACGGAACGAAGCTAAGTTGACAAATTTGACAACGTAATTCTATATTTAGTCTATGGGCACTCATCATAATAAACTGTCATGGAACCTAACCTATGATTTTGTTTACGTTTGTAAATTGTAAATAATCTTAACAAATATTTTTTTTATATGTGTGTTGTAATGTGTTATTATAAATATAAAATCGTGTTTTTAATGTTGTGAATGGAAATAAACGAACAAAAGTGTTGAAATTGTGTTTGTCATGGAAACTTGTAAAACAATAAAAACACTTTTATATCATAATCTTGGCAGTATTAACACATTTCCTGGATATAATAATAATTTATTATTAGCCATCAGGTAAAATTTTGGATTTTGTTTTGATTTCTGTCACGGTTTTTGGTTTATCTTTAGGGCGAGGATCGTCCTCAGAACAAAACATAAACTTTGTTTTATAATAAGATTTTCCTTGTTACCTAGTTTAGATCGACTTTAAAACTCGATCTATCGATAAACCTTGTTTTATAATAAGACTGAAACAAAATATTACATTTGAATTTGGAATCCGTTATTTTTATATGATTTTTCATTGTCATTTCTTATTTTTGGCGCCAATACATCGTACAATATTTTGCGATATTAAAATGGTGTGGGGTGATAAAGAAAACCGAATCGCTGTGATTGCATTACATAAAGTAGGCATGGAGCCAAATGCAATTTTTAAAACTCTCCATACGCTTGGTACTCGTATTAGTCAAATGTTTGTGTACCGGGCTATTAATAGGTACAATGAGACCTCCTCTGTTTGTGACAGAAAAAGATCTGGCCGTCCACGTCGTGTTTGTACGAAAAAGGTGGTCAAAGCAGTAAGGGAAAGAATTCGAAGAAATCCTGTCCGAAAGCAAAAGATTTTATCACGGGCGATGAAGATAGCAAATAGAACCATGTCGCATATTTTAAAAAATGACTTAGGACTTGCAGCCTATAAGAGACGTACAGGTCATTTCTTATTTGATAATTTAAAAAAGAATAGGGTGGTAAAATCGAAACAACTACTGAAGCGGTGAAGCAAAGGGGGAGGTCACAGAAAAATTTTGTTTTCGGTTGAGAAAATTTTATTTAACCAAGAATGGTCCTTCCAGCAAGACTCTGCACCGGGTCACAAAGCTCGGTCCACGCAGTCTTGGTTGGAATCGAGCGTTTCCGACTTCATCAGAGCTGAAGACTGGCCTTCGTCTAGTCCCGATCTTAATTCGCTGGATTATGAATTATGGTCAGTTTTAGAGAGTACGGCCTAAACGCCATGATAATTTGGAGTCCCTAAAACAATCCATACGATTGGCAGTGAAGAATTTTCCCATGGAAAGAGTGCGTGCTTCTATTGATAACTGGCTCAACGTTTAAGCTTTTTATATATATTTTTTTTATATTTATGTAATAAACTAACACATTGTAAAAGTAATAAATGTTATTTGCAATAGAAAAATATTGTTTTTCTTTTTTACAATATTTATGGTTAGATTAGGTATATACTAAAGAGACTAAAAAATTACTTTTCGCCTATCACTGTATTAAATACGAGTATTTTTCGCGGTATTTATTGGAAAAATATTCGAATGAAATGAAGAATAATTCATTTATTATTCGAAGAAGTGGAGGAATGATTTATTCGCGAATAATCTTATCACGAATGATTTTTATTCTAATAATGCCTAACTCTGAATGTGCCTCTATGACAAAGTTATTTCCCATATCAATTTTAAATAGACAAGAAACAAAATCTCTATATACAGAGGTTTTTTTTATAATCTTCATAGTGGCAGCACAAACACAATACAGTAGACGGATACGTTCCACGATCCTTAAATTAATGGCAGCATACATAGTGTTTACGCGAATGGCAACCCTACTGCTGCGGAGCCCCCTGACGGGAGAACCTCGCAACTACTGCTGTGGAGCCCCCTGACGGAAGAACCTCGCAACCATCCGCCCATCTTCATCACGTGACGAAATGTCAGCTGTGGCCCACCAATGAAGCTCGGTCTACTCCTTAATGTGTATATACCATTGGTCAATTTTGTTCCCAATACCTTAACCCCAGACAATGTAAAAATTTAAAATCGAATATACTCGTCATCGAACTTTCAACCTGATCACTGCATTTTATTTATCACCAAAATCATCAACATTAACGGCAAATCACAGAGGCACTAAAAATCAAAGTATCTACACGCGCCGATACAAAGCTTGGTCCTTCGAGCCGGATCCGAAACCAGCACCTACGGATCTCCATATCTCCGAAGTGCCCAGTGGATTCCAGTGAGTGTGGTGAGTGTTGCTTATTACCCAGGGTCTGTTACAGCCGTGTGCCGCTGCTAGCACAAGCTGTCCTGACCAGCATACGATATTCGCACGTAAGTACCTCATCTTCTCATAACCCGCCAAAATGCCCTTAATGTCTGATACTGATAATGTTACTAAATCTCGTGATAGGTCCCCTTTTAGATATTCTTCTGATGAAAAAACTGAGCAAATCATTCGTGATCTGATTAAAAAACGGGGTATCATAAAGGGAAGGCTTACCAAATTTTCAAATTACCTAGAAACCGTTAGTGCTACGACCCCAGATTCTCAATCAAAAATACATTTAAAATTACGCATAAAAGGCGCGGATCGTTTGTTCTCTGAATTCGATAACATTCAATCTAAAATTGAAGCGAATATTTCTGATAGTTATATTGAAGATCAATTAGATCAACGTCAGCAGTTTGAGGATAGCTACTATAGTACACTAGCCCGAGCTGAATCTATTCTCAATGAAAGTGAGGTTACTAACGGATCCAAATCATGCAATCACGGCACTTGTTCTAGCAAACAGTCATCAGTAAAATTACCGACCATTTCGTTAAAGTCGTATGATGGCTCGTCATTGGAATCTTGGTTGTCCTACAGGGATACATTCATTTCACTGGTGCACAATTCCACTGAAATTAGCGACATTCAAAAGTTCCACTATTTAAAATCATCGCTAACGGGCAGTGCCGAATTGGTCATAAGTGGGATCGAACTTTCTTCTGCCAACTACGCGGTTGCATGGGAACTTTTATTAAATAGGTATGATAACGCTAGGTTATTGGTGCAAAGTCACGTCAAAGCACTATTTTCTATACAAGCACTGACTAAAGAGTCACCTTCACTTTTGCGCAAACTCATTGACACTATTACACTAGTTTACAAAATTTAACTTTTTGTCTGTTGCCGCGAATTTGATGGTTGATAATGTTCACTTATGACTAGTTTTTGTTAAATCTACCCTTAAAATTTTTTGAGCAGCTCGAGTTACTTTGTTTTGATTTTTATTATTTAAGCGTATATATTAATCGATAACAGGCGTATTGTACTGTGTTAAGATTAGTTCTGAAGTTTTTGTGCCATGAGTAGTTCACTAAGACATTGTTTAAACAATCCAGATCATTTTTGCTATATATGCAGAGAATGTGTTTAACGATCGTAGAAGAGTTATATCAGAGTTAATGAAAAATATCTATTTTAGGTATTTTGGAATGCTCTTGGATAAAAATGAGAAGTCTTAGGCTCCCAATTGTGTTTGTTAATCGTGTGTGAAATATTTAAGATTATGGAAAAGTGGTAAAAGAAGTGCCTTCAAATTTGGAACACCTACTATTTGGCGAGAACCACGAAATCATCTCGAAGACTGTTATTTTTGTAGCGTGAACGTAAACGGTTTAAACACTAAAATACGAGCTAAATGGCAGTAGCCAAGTACTAGTTGTGTTCAACGTCCAGTGCAGCGTTCACCAGACTCTTCAGAGCCTAAAAATATATCTGAAGTCTTAGAACAAGACATTGAAGGACCAAGCTTATCACAGAATGATGCTGATTTTGAAAGTATGTCAAATGAGCCAAAGTGCTTTTCCCAAAAGCAGTTAGATGATCTTGTAAGAGATTTAAAGTTAAGAAATTTAATTACGGCGTTTTTTTTTTTCGAAGAAAACAATATTACCTTTTGTTCCGATATTACAAACTGGTTGATAAAAATGGGCTTAAACCAATACTAACGAATTTTTAGAACTCAATGATTAATTATTTTTTTAGTACAGCTTTTCTTAGTTTTTTTCCTTTTTTATACCTATATAGCTTAAAACTCAGAAACTAAAGCTGATAAAAATCTTTTAATTATATCTTTGAAAACAGCATATTATATGTAGTCAGCAACAGCTGAAATTTTTTCGGCAACAGATGTACTGTAAACTAGTGTTATCAATAACCTACGCTGTTTAAAAACCCTAGGTGAGCCTACGGAACATTGGGATACGCTTCTCATATACATTGTAGTCACTAAGTTAGATAAAACTACTGAACTCGAGTGGGAACAGCATAAAGGCACATTGTTGTCTAACTCCGATGTGAAGGTCAAGTTGAAGGTCGATCAGTTGTTGCAATTTCTCAGGGACAGGGCTGATTTGTTAGAAACGTTAGCACTTTCGCACGGCAAGGATATTCAGAGCAATTTTAATAAAAAAAAGTCATACACACACACTAAATCTCACTTTTCGCAGTGCAACGTTTCTTCAAATAAGACTCAGTCCTCCGAGCGATTCTCACACAAAGCTTGCTTGATGTGCAAGGGTAAGCATCCAATTTATTCGTGCACACAATTTTTAAACTCGGATTTACAATCCAAAATTAAATTCGTAAACGATCACAAGTTGTGTGAGAATTGCTTGCGTTCCGGGCATGACGTTAATGACTGTAGGTTTGGTCCGTGCAGGCAATGCAACCTAAAGCACAACACACTGATTCATCCTAACACGCATAACACTTCCATTTGTAACGCAAGTTCCCACGCGATTCATACTGACCGACTGCAGGCGGCCTCGGAAGATGCACCGGCGCAATGCCCCACTCCGGTTCAATCACAAATCGTTCATAAAAAAGTTGACAATCCAGTAAGCAATATCCATACGAACACTCACACAAGTACACAGTGCGGAAGTGTACCAGTCCTTTTGTCTACTGCACTAGTCGAGATCCGAGATAAATACAATAAATATCATACGGTATGCGCTTTACTCGACAGTGGTAGCCAAAGCTGTTTCATTACGCAATCACTTTGTAAACTTTTAGACATTCAATTAATACAGTCAACTAATGAAATACGAGGAGTAGGTAATTCAGTATCGCAGTCGACGCAAACCTGTGATATTAGTATTAAATCGCGCCTAAGTACCTACTCGATGCGCATTAAGTGTTACGTTCTGCCAGAAATCACTTCTACTTTACCAGCTATATATGAACAAAGTGCGCAGTTCAGGATTCCTGACCATGTACAGTTGGCAAATTCAGATTTTTTAGGTTGCCAAAAAATTGATATTTTGATAGGTGCTGATAAGTTTTGGGACTTATTAGTCGATGGCAAGATGCGCTTACCAAACGGTCCGTTCCTTCAAAATACCAAACTAGGCTGGATTATTTCCGGACCCATCCATCACAATACGCGCAAAAATGGGCAGGTTCAGTGTAACTTTTCTCAGTCTATTGACCTACAATTACGCAAGTTCTGGGAGCTCGAGGAGCTACCTAAACCTCTTGATACGCTTACAGATGAAGAGCGGGCATGCGAGCATTTATTTGCTACCACTACTATTCGCAATAGTGAAGGCAGATTTATTGTTCGCATTCCTCTTAAAGAATCACCTGAGGTTTTGGGCGAATCACTTCCCCAGGCAGAACGTCGATTCCTTGCGTTAGAAAGCAGGTTATCACGCGCGCCTGATAGTTATAAAAAATTATATATTGATTTCATGCGAGAATATGTTGAGCTGGGTCACATGACTCAAGTAAGTGAACCTTCACATATTCATTATTTTACTCCACACCATGGAGTGTTTCGCGAACATAGTACTACAACAAAACTACGTGTTGTGTTCGACGCGAGTGCAAAAACCAGTAGTTCTAAGTCTTTGAACGACCTTGAGATGGTGGGACCCCCTATACAAGGTGATTTACTCGCCATACTGCTACGCTTTAGGCAGTTTAGGTACACCGCTATTTCGGACTGCGAAAAAATGTATAGGCAGGTATTAGTCACACCTTCTCAACGCGACCTCCAGCTCATCATCTGGCGTGAGGATCCATCTCAGCCTCTCCAGTTTTATCGCCTGAATACTGTAACCTACGGTCAAGCTTCCTCAGCTTATCTTAGCGTTAGATGCCTAAAGCAGCTAGCAGCCGAATGCTCTGACCTCAAAGTACAAAGGCTTGTTCGCGACGATTTTTACGTGGATGACCTTTTAACCTCGGATGATGATAAAGAGGAATTATTAAAAAATTGCAAAGGCGCGGTAGCATTGTTGAGGTCGGGATGTTTTCCATTGCATAAATGGAAATTTAATTTTCCAATTGACGCTGACTTATGTGATTCCTTAGACTCAACTAATACCTTTAAAGATTTGAATCTAGGTGAGCAAAACCAGTGTCGCACATTAGGTTTGGGTTTTTGTAACACCACTGACCAATTCAATTTTAATACGCTCGTTCATAATCAAAAGGGTAACAAATCCATAACTAAGCGCTTAATTTTGTCAGTCGTTTCGCAAATTTTTGACCCTATGGGATTATTGAGTCCATTTGTCATGATAGGTAAAGTGTTGTTACAGAGACTTTGGCTATTAAAATTGCAATGGGACGACCCACTCCCAGCTGATGTCGTGCGAGCGTGGAACCGGTTTCTCGACAGTCTGCCTCATCTGTCCAATATAACCGTACCGCGTCATGCTTTTCAATGCAATCCGACAATGACTGAATTGCATATTTTTACAGACGCCTCACTAACTGCTTATGGTGCATGTATATATGTGCGTACTATACGCGAAGGCCAAGTAGTCGTACGCCTTCTTATCTCGAAGGGAAAGGTCTCACCGATCTCCCCGGTCAGCATCCCACGCTTAGAACTGACAGCATCTTTACTAGGTGCTAGACTTTATAATAAAGTCCGCGCTTCACTCACTCGTCCGATCGATGATGTAATTTTTTGGACAGATTCTACGATCGTTCTGGGCTGGCTCCGTACGTCTCCCTCGTTACTTAAAACGTTCGTACAAAATCGCGTCGCTGAGATACACGATCTGACGAGTGAATTTAAATGGCGTCACGTGAGCGGTAAGGAGAACCCAGCAGACCTGGTTTCTCGAGGTGTAAGTCTGGAAGACCTTTCTTCATCAAGTTTATGGTGGAACGGACCCGACTTTTTACGCGAAGCAGAATTTCTTAATAATTTTAATCATAATAATCATAATATTTTTTCGTCCGAGCTACCTGAGCTAAAATCAAATTCATTTAATTCATTAATAGTAAAAATTAATAATAATGACACGGAGACATTATTTCCATTTCATAGATTTTCACAATACAATCGCATGTTACGTTCTACAGCTTATTTACTTCGTTTTATTCATAATACACGCAACAAAACAAGTAAGCTGTCGGGCGCGATCACTGTCGATGAGCTCAGGAATGCAGGTAGCACGCTCGCTAAGTTATCACAACGAGAATCATTTAAAGATACCTACAATTTACTGCGGCACGGAAAGGGTCTCAAACCAAAACATAAGCTCGCCAGTTTGAGTTTATTTATGGATGATAACCATGTAATACGCGTAGGTGGTAGAATAAGGAATTCTCCCGAGTTTGACTATGGCAAAAAACACCCTGTACTCTTGTGTAGTAAACACCACTTTACTATTTTGTTATTTAGATATGAGCACATCCAATCACTGCACTCAGGCCCACAGGCACTCCTTTATCGTATACGCGAAAATTGGTGGCCTGTGTCAGGCAGAAACTTGGCTCGTAAGGTGTCTCATCAATGCGTTACCTGTACGCGCCTTAGAGGAAAAACGCTTAACCCATTTATGGGTAATCTTCCTAAGGAACGTGTAACTACTTCTAGCTTTCCATTTTTTCGAGTCGGGTGTGATTTCGCAGGCCCCGTTTTCATTCTTAACCGTAAGGGCAGAGGTGCTCAATTGGTGAAGAGCTACATTTGTCTATTTATTTGTTTTGCTACGCGCGCAATCCATTTAGAGCTAGTTAGTGACCTCACTACTGACGCTTATCTACTTGCTCTAAAGCGCTTCATATCGCGAAGGGGTAAGCCGTCCGAAATATTTTCGGACAACGGTCGTAACTTTGTAGGTCTTCGTAATGATTTTGCTCAGTTTCTTCGTCAATATAGTTCTGATATTACTGAATATGCTCACAGTCAGTCTATAAAATTTTCATTCATAGTACCCCAAAGTCCGCATTTTGGGGGTTTATGGGAGGCTGGGGTGAAATCGTGCAAATATCACTTGCGACGTGTGATAGGCAACGCTCATCTCACTTTCGAGGAATTTACCACGGTGCTCAGCCAGATAGAAGCAGCACTCAACTCCCGTCCGCTGATACCGCTATCCACGGATCCAAACGACCTGCAGCCACTCAGTCCAGGACACTTCCTCATCGGTCGTCCTCTCACCACTCCTGTTTATGCCGAAGACATCCAGGATGCTCCAGTGCATCGCCTCAATCGTTACCAACGGGTGGAGCAGTGTAGGCAGCAGTTCTGGGTACGCTGGTCAAAAGAATACATCTCCGAGTTGCAGATGCGCATAAAATGGAGAGAGAACACAGCTGAGTTGCGGCCGGATACACTTGTCGTCGTGAAGGACAATAATCTTCCACCTTTAAAATGGCAACTGGGTCGAGTCATCAAAAGCATACCTGGAAAGGATGGTATCTCCCGCGTTGCTGACATCCAGACGTCTTCGGGCATCATCAGACGCCCCTATGTAAAGATCTGTCCTCTCGTGGAGAATGAAGACTCAGAAAAGTCCTTTTAAAAGCTGATGCTTTCAAGGCCGCGGGCATGTTTACGCGAATGGCAACCCTACTGCTGCGGAGCCCCCTGACGGGAGAACCTCGCAACTACTGCTGTGGAGCCCCCTGACGGAAGAACCTCGCAACCATCCGCCCATCTTCATCACGTGACGAAATGTCAGCTGTGGCCCACCAATGAAGCTCGGTCTACTCCTTAATGTGTATATACCATTGGTCAATTTTGTTCCCAATACCTTAACCCCAGACAATGTAAAAATTTAAAATCGAATATACTCGTCATCGAACTTTCAACCTGATCACTGCATTTTATTTATCACCAAAATCATCAACATTAACGGCAAATCACAGAGGCACTAAAAATCAAAGTATCTACACGCGCCGATACACATAGGTACTTACTAAACGAAAATGGCATTTTTAATCAAAAGTTCCCCTATACTATTAATTATTCAAAGAAGATACAACTTGAGTTTTAGCGTGGGAAAAGAACAGTTGACATTTTGTCTATGACATTAAACGAAAAAGCCAAAAGCGGTTCTAAAAGCATAGTGTAATAAACTTCTAATTGAGGAGTTCGAAGTCCGTAATATTTGCGTTAACATATGTCAAGCAACCCCGGTTGAGATTTGCACTAGAAATGGTCACCACAACTCAGCTTTTAATTTCTTTTTCTTATCATTACCCGCACAGCACATTCCGTTTCTAGGATCTCGTTCCAAAAATTGTTCAAACAAAAAAGTTGCGTCTCCTTAATAAAGGGTAATAAAAAAGATTTGACATTTTATTTTTATTTATTTTTTTCGAAATTGCTGAAATATGTAATTTTAAAAGTTTTCAACCCCCATATATCCGCCATTTTGAAAACTTTCGAACAACTGAATCGACAAAAAAATTTTATATACTTATTGAACTTTCTCACAACATTTAACGAGAATCGGTTGAAAAATGCGACCTATAGCCGATGTTCTCGTCTACAGGTACCGGATAAACTGAAAGCCGGACAAAAGCATTTTTGGCCAATCTCGAAACAGACGCTTCGTTCGTTTGATCAATCATACATATCTCATACTTACCTTTTTTTGACGAATCGAACAGATTGAGCTAACTCCAAAGTAAGCTTAAGCTTGGTTACGGGATACTAACCCAACGATACTAATTTATGATAATAACATATATAAATACCCAAGACCCAGGACAATTTCAAAAAAAGCCATTTTCCAACTTGCCCTGGCTGGAGATTTAACCCAGAACCTCTGAATTGGCGGACTAGCGTGTTGACCATTACACCACAGCGGTCGTCAAATAAAGTCAACTAGTGTAAGAAACGGTGAAGGCAATGGCAACTATTCCATGATCTCCGCCAGAAAATCGTCATTGTGTGCGTCTCTTTCCATTCATGACAACGTCAAGAATGTCTGTAAAACTGGCAGTGCGAAATTGCTCTTGCCGATTTCGAGAAATTGCCGATGATGTTAGCCTTACCCTAAGGTGGCATAAACTATTGTCAAAAATTGAAAGCAGATTAAACTGAATATACACAAATTTTTGCTAATTTGTTGCTATAAAACCGTACTACATTCGACTTTGAAACCATACAATTTTTTTTTGGGCCATATTATCCTTACTAATATTATAAATGTGAAAGCGTGGATGTTTGTTACGCTTTCACGCAAAAACTCCTTACTTAATAATAATAATAATAAAGGCGTCGGGACGTGACGACCCCATCGCCCGCTGGATTCCCAGTGCAGTCAGTCAACGCAGGGCAGCTTGTGGCGAGCTGATGGTGAGTGGCGACACCACGTACCCTACCTCCAGGGGGACCATACACACATGCGCTTACACACACACATACACACAGTTACACACCCCCCGCCTCTGTCTTGCCTTAACTGGCCGGCCAGAGTGGAGTCGCAAGAGCAGAACATACGCTCCAGGGTGGAAGTGTATTGCACGTAATGGCGTAATAACGGGGAAACCCGCTCTCGGGGGTAAGCCCCGTGATGGTGAAACCGGAGCCGCACCTCTCGACACTCTTAGCTGCTCACATTGTGTTGCGCCCTGGCTGCATTTTCGTGGCTAGTTAGGGTGCCCACAGGCAGTGTAGCCAACGAGCAGCAAGTCACCATCTACCAGGCTAAAATTGTTGTGAGAGATTTTTAGGTAGATGTCCGTATCTAACTCCATAACCCAGTTAACCGGTCAATTAACATCCCATCCATAAAGCCCAAACCAAGTAAATCCCTCCCTGGCAATAGTTCGGCAGCTGTGGAGGACTGTCCGTTAATGCATCTCAATGGTACATTAAGGGATAGACCTCCATAGATGCAGCCATCTCACTTTTTAGATAAAAAGGTACTAAAAGGCCTCTTCATGTTGGCTTTGGCCCCATGAACGCCTCAAAGGACCGGGTCCCCATGGACCCGTGGCTGAAAAGCGTACCAACATAATAATAATAATAATAATATAAATATACTCCAGAAACCGTCCTAGAAAACAGCACGACTAAACTTTACTTTGACAGAGCTATTCTTACCGACCGCACAATTCACTACAACAGGCCAGATATCACATTAGTCAATAAATCTAACAAAACTGCACTTCTAATAGATATTGCCGTCCCAAACACTCACAACCTCCAAAGTACAATAGCCGAAAAACTAAGTAAATATACAGAACTAAAAGATGAAATCACTAGAATCTGGCACCTACAAAAAGTAACCATAGTCCCCATAGTTCTTTCTACAACTGGCGTCATTCCTAAAAAACTATATCAATCTCTTGAAATGCTAAATCTACATCCTCATACTTACCATTTGCTTTAAAAAGCTGTTATACTAAATACATGCCGCCTGGTCCGAAAATTCTTACAAATAGACAGTCATACACCCACAGTTACACCTAGCACTCACAACATAATACAATCAAATCTACCTTTAAATTCACAGGTCCCGAATATTCACCCCGCGCTCTCTAACCTAAACACACCAGGTACAGACAATCCTGACAATATTATACGAGTAAATCTCAACACATGTCCTGAAAATATAAATCAGACTATTACCTTGCCTGATGACGGCGTAGAATCCCTGCCTGATACATACTTGGCTTAGGCTCGTAGTATCAGTGTACCGGTCTGACGAAAACCGAGAATAAAAAAATATAGATATAAATAATAATAATAATAATATAATAATTGACCATTACACCACAGCGGTCGACAAATAAAGTCAACTAGTGTAAGAAACGGTGAAGGCAATGGCAACTATTCCATGATCTCCGCCAGAAAATCGTCATTGTGTGCGTCTCTTTCCATTCATGACAACGTCAAGAATGTCTGTAAAACTGGCAGTGCGAAATTGCTTTTGCCGATTTCGAGAAATTGCCGATGATGTTAGCCTTACCCTAAGGTGGCATAAACTATTGTCAAAAATTAAAAGCAGAATAAACTGAATATACACAAATTTTTGCTAATTTGTTGCTATAAAACCGTACTACATTCGACTTTGAAACCATAAAAATTTTTTTTTGGGCCATATTATCTTACTTATAATAAATGTGAAAGCGTGGATGTTTGTTACGCTTTCACGCAAAAACTACTTGACGAATAATTATGAAATTTTGTACACATATTCTGGGAGGTACTAGAAGTAACATAGGGTACTTTTCTTCTAGATGACAGAGATGACTGTGCGAACATTAGTGTAAGTACCCAGGCCCATGAGCAATTGAGGAGGACTTTGGATGAGGCGATTACACTATATCGATTCGCATCTAACCTTAGACCGCGATTACCGCGCTTGCCTACGAATAGACGCAATCTGGCGTTAATGGGAGCCCTGGATGACTTGCTAGTCTCGTACTTAGAGACTAGCGAAGACCTTGTTGATACTCACTCAATTTTGTACTGCGGGGCCATCGCGGCGTGTCGGGTTGCACGAGTCAAATTCCCTAAAGTTGACCGTGCACCTCGGGCCGCCGGTGGTGTACCCGCATGGCAAATGCGAATTGAGCGACGTATCAACACATTTAGGACTCTCATTGCAAAGCTAATCTGTTTCAGAGGGGGCAACAACCGCCCCCGAGTCATGCGCTTCGTGAATCAAGCATTTGCGGGGACTGGAATCAGACCCCGTGATTATTTGTATTGTGTCACGGAGCGCATTGACTTTTTGAAGCAGAAAGTCTATGCGTGGGCGGGTCGTATTCGTCGTTACAGGGAGCGTGTGGATCGATTCCAGCAGAATCGCCTCTTCCAAAGTGATCAAAAGAAGGTATACCGGAAATGGGAGGGAACTGACCGTCGTGTGTCCGACGGGCAATCACCGGATGCCACAGCTGTTATTAATTTCTGGCGTAGCATCTGGTCGGTGCCGGTTGAACACACGGAGGGCGATTGGATTAGTGTCGTCAGGCGTGAGTGTGAGGATATCGAAGCCATGGGGGCTGTCACTATCAGCCCCGATGACGTAAGTTGTGCAATTCGTACGGCACACAACTGGAAATCTCCTGGGTCGGATGGATTGCACAACTTTTGGATAAAATGGTTTCGAAACTCACACGAACGCTTGGCGGAGCAATTTCAACACGCCCTAGAGCTTGGTTCACTTCCCACGTTTCTTACAACGGGTATAACCTTCCTGCTTTATAAGTCAGGTAGTACCATGGATCCGAAAAACTACAGACCCATCACGTGCTTGCCTACATTATACAAGCTCCTTACATCCATTTTGGGAACAAAAATTAATAAGCACATTGTTGCGAATAAAATTTTGGCCCCAACTCAAAATGGATGTAGGGTTGGGTCCCGTGGTACTAAAGATCTCCTCCTCATCGACATCACCATTAGCCAACAAGTTCGAGTCTATCAGGCATATAATCTCTGGTTGTTCTCATCTGGCTAACGGTGAATACTTGCACAGACATAACCTCGTAGCCAGAATTATTCACCAGCAGCTTGCTCTTCGATACGGACTTGTAGAATCTGAGGTACCGTACTATATGTACACACCGATGCCGGTTCTCGAAAATGGTCGTGCCACGCTCTATTGGGATCGATCTGTTATCACGGATAGGACTATTGTTGCCAATAAGCCTGATATCGTGCTGACAGATCGATTGATGCGCCAGACAGTGCTTGTTGATATCACCATCCCGCATGACGAGAACCTCGTGAAGGCCGAGAAGGACAAGCTTAGTAAGTACCTTGACTTGGCCCACGAGGTGACTGCCATGTGGAATGTTGATTCAACGATCGTTGTCCCGATAGTCGTATCGGCGAACGGTCTTATAGCGAAGAGTCTTGATCAACACCTCAAGACTCTCTCGCTAGATGGCTGGATCAAGGGTCAGATACAGAAGGCAGTACTCCTGGACACGGCACGCATTGTCAGGAGGTTTCTCTCTCTGCGGCCCTAACCGCCGGTAGCTTGGGCCTTAAAGCCCCGCTGCCAGTGGGCAGCTAGATTAGGTTTTTTTATAAAGTATGTATATTTTGTAGATTTTTTTATATTTTACTTTTTATAGATATTGTATAAAAAAATCTAATCTAAGAATATTAAAATAAATAAAGTGAATAATAATCATTACATCAACTTCTCCAAAGGGCCTCTACGTGTTGGATCTATATCCCCACGCAAGCCTCTCAAAGGACCGGGGTGAAAAGACCCGTGAATCTAAAGGAGATAATAATAATAACAATGACAGATGCCGCAAATGCCACAGTCACCCTGAAAACATACAGCACATAACCGGAGCATGCTCCAATCTTGCACAGACAGACTATACCCACAGACATAACCAAATAGCAAATATCCTACATCAGACGCTAGCACTCAAACACAAACTTACACCTATCACACATACACCGTATTACAAATATGCACCTGAACCAGTTCTTGAAAATGAAACACACAAAATGTATTACAATCGAGCCATACTCACTGACCGCACCATTCACTATAATCGTCCAGACATAACCCTGCAAGACAAAATAAATAAAATTACTTACCTTATTGACATCGCCGTACCCAACACCCATAATATACAAAAGACAATAGCTGAAAAAATACATAAATACACCGATCTACAGGATGAAGTCACCAGAATCTGGAGGCAGGAAACAGTTCTCTATTGTCCTTTCAACCACTGGAATTATCCCAAAACATCTCCACCATAGCCTCAAAATTATTGATCTGAAACCATCTACTTATATACCGATGCAAAAAGCCGCTATACTCAACACATGCCGCATCGTTAGAAAATTTCTTCAAATAGACGAAAACGGACAGACAGACTTACAACCTCGATAAAATTATATCATTTACTTGGTTTACACCCGTAAATGGAATATTAATGATACCAGCTCGTGCTGAGATATTAAAAATGTAAATAAAAATAATAATAATAAAAGCGTTGATGTTTGTTACGCTTTCAGGCAAAAACTACTTGACGAATAATTATGAAATTTTGTACACATATTCTGGGAGGTACTAGAAGTAACATAGGGTACTTTTTATTAAAAAAAAAATATTTTAAAAAAAAAAAAAATTTATAGAAGTAACATAGGGTACTTTTTATTAAAAAAAATATTTTTTAAAAAAAATTGTCAACAAATATCAACATTTTGCTACTTTAGCGCCATCTAACATACAGTAATGAAGTTCAAACCCTAAATATGATGTGAAAGCGTGGATGTTTGTTACGCTTTCACGCAAAAACTACTTGACGAATAATCATGAAATTTTGTACACATATTCTGGGAGGTACTAGAAGTAACATAGGGTACTTTTTATTAAAAAAAAAAAAAGCGTGGATGTTTGTTACGCTTTCACGCAAAAACTACTTGACGAATAATCATGAAATTTTGTACACATATTCTGGGAGGTACTAGAAGTAACATAGGGTACTTTTTATTAAAAAAAAAAAGCGTGGATGTTTGTTACGCTTTCACGCAAAAACTACTTGACGAATAATCATGAAATTTTGTACACATATTCTGGGAGGTACAAGAAGTAACATAGGGTACTTTTTATTAAAAAAAAATATTAAAAAAAAAAAAAAAATTGGCAACAAATATCAACATTTTGCTAGTTTAGCGCCAAATAGATACCACACGCCGTCGATAATTTATAATTGACATGCTTGCTACATTCAAGCAAGGGTTTCTCACTGAAAAAATATAAAATGAATTTGTTGCTCATCGTAGCATCACTTATTGTCACCTGAAAAGTGAGCAACTAAATAAACACCCGAAGATCGGGTGTCCCGTTAACCGGTGACTAACACATCGGCTATGCTGGCTTGAAACGATTTTTCCAAAGAAAATTTTTCCAAAGAAACATATCGAGCAACAAAATCGATTTTATGGCAACTAATTAGCAACAAATAAGCAACAAATTATGAGTTATTTTTTTCAATTTCCGCCTACTTCGCACTGCCAGTTTTATAGACCTCCGTCAAGAGCTTAAATTGGCTTAATCACAAATTGACTGAGACAGCAGTAAGTAGGTTAGGTACTATATCTAGTGTGTTGCGTCGGTCACAGGTTTTCCTTGTGCATATTTAAAACACTTTACTGAGGAACTTGTTTCTTTTTTTTTTTTTGTTATGGCCAGGAGAAAAGTACCATCTGTTTCTATTGTGTACTAAACGTTTAATATTATGTCACCCACTATCCTCTCTAATCACATTTTTTATAATATTATAATGTTGGGTGTAAATGTATATAGGAACTTTAGTTTGACATCAAGCTAGCTTTGAAAATGACACATTCATGAAGTTGGGGTCTAGGCAACTTTGACGAAAGTGCAACCAGCGACGTTTCGCTAACACTCGATCTAACAATGTTTGTTTAAATCTGCTTCAACCGGTCGGTATTTTCGAGTGCACTTAGAAAACGTATAAAATAATCATACACTTTTTTACAAATGAAGTCCCCCTTTTTACAAATGAAGTACTCTGCTATAATAGAGGAAACTAAAAGAGGCGATGCTACGATCAGGCGTTAGTTTATTCAATAATAAGCGGAGCACTCCCAAATGCTATTTTTACCTCAACTAACAGTTGTAAACACGGCAACGCCTGTGGAGCTAATTAAATGGAATGGGCGGGAATTGAGGAACGTTCAGTGTACTCTCATGAGCTATAGCTAGAACGACGCGGTAATGAATTGTTATCAGATTGGACAAGTAAATTCTCTAATGGTTTTCATGAATTCGCACGGTTTCTCAACCTAAGGCACAAAACAGCAAGCGCCCGAGGTGCTTGCTATGTTTCGTGCCTAACTAAAGAAGAAACCTATTTACATTTTGTTCATAAGTTTCTTTTGCAATGTAGCTAGAATTCAGTGGCTTAACCTACATAAACAAAATCTTTCTCTATTTAAGAGGATTTGTTACCGCTTCTTCTGTACTTGCGCTTTGGAGGCGGCAGTAAACTTAGTTGTAAGTAAATGATCTGACGTCAACAACTATTAAGAAATCGAAAGAAAAAAGAAATGACAATTATCAAGTGATATAAATATCCAAAGATAAATAAATGATATTTGAATTTTTTTTTAAATTTGATTACTGCTGGGGTTTTTCAAATAAAACATAATATAGGTATCTACTCAAGAATAACAAGAAAGCTCTTTTTTTAATCGGGTAATGATTCGTTGGAGTAAAGTTTGAATGTTCGCACATTGGCTAAAAATATTGTATGACCTTCAATGCTCTAGAAACATCTGGCATTATATACTTCAACACTTGAAAATATTTGTTGAACTCTGATAAGGCATATATGATATCGCGCTTTGAATTACCTACAGCTATTGCTACTAAATAAATATTTGTAATTATACTTATAGGAGTATCTTTTGAAAGAATGAAGAAATGCACCAATTTACGTACAATGTACACACAACATACAATCACAGTTATAGTTATAACATGTATATAAAGGGGTAAAGACCTCTAATTCATAAAATTATTGCATGTCATTTATATAAATAAACATATATGTATATTGCACTGCCATTGTGTAAATATTGTCATAAGGCACCTCCAATTTATCATACAAGTACAATATGAAGGCATTAAAGCATGTCAGTTTGCCAAATAGGTATACCAAATGAAAAGAACCTTGAACTCAGAATGACTAGAGTCATTCAGTATGTTTCATAGTCTCACTAGATAATTGATTAGACTGATGTCATGCGTAGTATATGTCACATGCTTACAACATTGTCACAAATGTATAATCTACCATGTTGGTCTGACAGAAAAGAAATAACCGGCCAAGTGCGATTCGGAACCGCGCACAAAATACAAAATTTCTTCACCATTATCTATATAAAATCATGTTTTTTGTATGGGACTTTTTTTATTTTATTCTGTTTTTAGTATTTGTTATTATAGCAGCAACAGAAATACATCATCTGTGGAAATTTCAACTGTCTTGCTATCAAAGTTCATGAAATACAGTCTGGTGACAGACAGACAGGTAGACAGACAGGACCAACAGACATCAGAGTCTAAGTAATAGGGTCGCGCTTTTACCCTTTGAACCCTAAAACCTTAGAATATACCAGCTCTTCCTAACAAATAAGAATGGACAAAAATGCGAATCATGTTATCTAATAGGCGATGCGGCTAGCAGCCCAACACTATTTTGATTCCTTTTTTTCCGCCTTATTGTCCATTGTCGTGCTAAAAGTCGCAAGACCCGTAGGCCTCTGTCGGGCTCGTTAGTAATAAAGATGTGATATGTATCTAACATATGTAGGATCCTAAAGATGAATATGACTGTGACCAAGGTGATGTCCAATGTGCCCTATGACTCAAATCCCTCAATTTCAGTGGAAAAGATGCTATTAAAGACCAACAGAAGGAGAAGATTTCAAGGTGTATACAACTAGGGTGGGTTCCATTCAGAATTTAGAAGACATTTGAAGTCGTACCAAATTCCATAAGTCTATCGATAGGCTATTAACAGTGGGACTATCAATCAGCAACACAAGTTCACTCAAGGCAAGTATTACTGGGTGTGATATATCATTGTCAGCAGCTATGCGTATGACACTATCATGTTTAAGAAACATATTGAGTCATTAGGACCTTAATAGCTCCACAGTTCAAATTATTACAAAAATGTATACACTACCTACCTCTAATATATATAAATATTTAAGTAGAATTATACATTACCAGACTTACACATTTGTAATTTTGAATTTTTTTATGATGGGTATTTAATACACATTTGACCCAATACATGATATGCCTGCAGAAAACTTGTAGCATATATGTATTGCCCACGACAATCATATTCCTCTTGACATCAGGAAACTATGCTGAAGAACTGGTTTCACTTCTTCCTTCACAATATCATTTATCATTGAGTGTAAATAATGATATCTTTGATAAAATAAGCACTAATAATAATAAGAGCAGACCTAGGATTGTATCAGCATATTAGTCACAAACTGTCATGTATTAGGTATGATGAATTTCTTTGGCATTTGCTGCAATTGTGGACTAGAAAAACCGCCGTTTTTATCTACTCATAGGTTAATTTAATAGGGGCTATTTGTTGTTGTTTACTTGACATGATTCAGATGCAAGTACCTACAGCTCATGGTCTGACTCATAAACTTGCAGCTTCAGGTAGTAATAGGAACTCTTCCAAACTAACTAGGTAGATCATGCAATGTGAATATGGTTCACATTGCATGATCAGTTAATTTACAATACATGTTATAAGACCACAACAGCACAAATAATTGTAATCAAAAGTGTTAATATTAAGTACAAAGCTTAAAGAAGCATCTTAGAAAATTAAAAAAATACAAATAATAAATTAAAAGCAACAGGGTTTATAAATATTTAGGAACAGAGGAAAAAATAAATAGGTCCCCAGTTTTATTTACTTGTTACCTACTTACATTTCGCCGAAATGTATACCTTCGCATAGCTACAGTAGAGACGACAACAGATAGTAAAAATGTTATTAAATCAGGTATACCACATAAATATATTACAATTACATACTTTTTCTAATTATATATTACACTGGTATTATATTACCCGTGATATTACACTTTTACAAAAAGTGTAGTATATTGTGGTATACCAAAAATACTGAAGTTACATACCTGATACAACAAGAGCCTCATTTGGGCCGCAAGTAACAAACCCCCAAGTCATTTTAGTACACACCAACTTAAATAAAACTAATAATTCAAAACCAGTAAACTATTGTAAAAATTTTACGTCAAAACACAAATCGACTTCATGTAGGTAAACGCAGAAGGGGGATATCGCCATCGCCACTGCCGCCGCCGCGCCACACTCTTTCGGTGTTGCCAGTTGCCATTGCCAAAGACAAAAATAGTGTATATAGTTAGTGACAAGTAATGGGCGCGCCCCAAGTTGCCCCTAATAAAAGAATATTTGGTTAGATTTGGACTTCTATTTACCTACATGTACCTATGGCCGCTTATTGCTAAATTATATTGATATTGGTTTATAAACCAGCAAAAAGCTGAGCTTTGTGAGAGCTCGCGTAGTTTTTATAGAATATATATTTTATTTAGAGAACTGTCCTTGTATATTCTAAATCTTTGGAGATCTGTATATTCTTCCCTGTGTAAAAATGTACATGACAGGATAAAATTCATGAATGGAAAAGTAATAAAATGAGTCGTCACACGCAGGCAGTTTATAAACAGTGTTTCTAATGTCTGCTAAGAAAATATAATAATTTTAAATTTAAACACGCGTTTTGTAAAACAATTACGTTAGAAAAATATAGTATATGTACGTAATACTTCCTAGAAAAATTATTGCAACCAAAGACTATTAAATTTTTTAAAATTAAATATTATTCAAATATATGTGCAATGGAACGTTTCAATTCAAATCATGTCGTACAGCTAATTTAACGAAAAAAATTGCCGCCGAGTAGGTATTACCGTCACTTCAGATTCATCAAAAGATGGCGCTATAATTTCGTAAATAATAGCGCCATATATTATTATAATTAAATATATTTTTTTAGTTTGTAAACTTGAATAATACATTAAAAACATTGTCTAAAGATGTCTGTCTACGAGTAAATCTGTAAACATACATTTATGACGCGATTAGTTACCTGTATTCGTTGTTGTTCCATACGTTTTGAATAGTTAACTAGTAGGTAGACACATAATAAGTTGAACACATAGACGGACGGCGAACCTAAATGGCTGTTATCGGCGCAGTTGCAAATAATGCGCCGACGACCGCCATTTTGGTTCAATTTACGTGCCGGTAATTTGTACAAAAATGTGAAGCGCGTTGGGTAAAGATTAAGCCAAGCGCAGGATCAAATATTATGGCTAGGCGTAAGCTATGTACACAGGAAGGAAGGGAAAGAAAGAGATCACTATTTACAGTTTGTTTATGTACACTTCACACTAGCACAAAAAAATGTTATATATACAGAAGGTGAATGATGTTATCGGAGTTATAGATAAATGATGCTCTCCAAAAGTATTTACAATTCCCTATTAAAATTTATTTATCACAGGAAAATTTTAAAACAAAAAAACGTGAGCAAAAAATAGTTACTCGACTAGCCGCCGCACGTCAGGCGTGGCGACACCGTCTTCATAAAAACGGTTGATGGCCACGCATGCGCGCAGCGGTCTTTCATAAATGACAATATATTTATATACATGTAAAAGAATGTATGTCCGCTTGTATGTTGTGATTCATGAAAATTTACAATATTTACAACTTATTCATACAAAATATATGTATATACAAAATACAAGTATAAAAGGAGTGGCAGTGCAGGCCACATCACCCCCCTCCAGAGACCGTCAAGGGCGATAATAGATGCCTAGGAAACCGTACAACACGACCTGAACGTGTCCATAGGATATCATTTCTTTGGGGTTCAGGGAGTGTATCGTGAGGTAATGACGGTATAACTGGGGTGTGTGTACGTGTGTTAGAATGTGATGGGGTGGCATGTGTGGTGTTTGTGTCACAAAGTATGTAGGCCGGCTTAATGCGGTCTGTCGATACCGTAACCGAGTTACCACGAATTAATATTTTGAAATTCTTGTCCCCTCTCTCTAACACTTCGTGAGGTCCAGAATATGCAGGAGTAAGAGACCCACGAACAGTGTCATCACGTATAAATACATGTGTAGCAGTTGCAAGGTCCTTGAAGATGAAAACCGATTGCTTGCCGTGTCGAGAAGCTGGTGTAGGTCTAATATTACCTACAAACGACCTAAGACGTGACAAGTAATCAGTTAAGTCAGTGGAATCTTCTTTACTAGGATGGAAAAATTCACCAGGGAGTCTCAAAGGTTCGCCATAGGTGAGTTCAGCTGTCGAAGACGAAAAGTCTTCCTTAAAAGAGCTCCTGATACCTAGTAAAACTAGAGGAAGTGAATCGACCCAATTTGAGCTGGAATGACAGACAATCGCAGCTTTTAACTGCCGATGGAACCTCTCGATAAGGCCATTACAAGACGGATGGTAGGCCGTTGTACGTTTGTGTTGAAAGCCTACCAGATGAGAGAGACTTTTGAATAAGGCAGACTCAAATTGGCTGCCCCTATCGGTGACAATACTAATAGGACAGCCAAACCTAGAAATCCAACCATGTAGTAAGGCCTTAGCAACGACTTCAGCAGTGATTTCTTGGAGTGGTATTACCTCAGGCCATCGCGTAAATCTGTCAATAGCTGTGAGGCAGTACCTATAACCTTGGCATAAAGGAAGTGGGCCAATCAGATCTATGTGAATGTGGGCAAACCTTGCACTCGGAAGATGGAAAGAACCTAATGGAGATGAGACGTGTCGAGTGACCTTTGATCGCTGACAAGCAAGGCAACTTTTGGTCCATTCTCGGCAGTCTTTTCTGATTCCTGGCCACACATATCGATCCGTGACTAATTTTAGAGAAGCATTCACCCCTGGATGACTAAGGGAATGCAGACAGTCAAATACCTGCCGACGATATATCTTTGGGACGTAAGGTCTCACGTTCCCGTCTCTTTCTTCACAATATAAATCTACCCGAACATCTGGCAGCTTCATCTTCTTCAGACGCAATGACGTGGTGTTTTCAAGGAGAAGTCGCAGTTCAGGATCTGTAGTTTGAGCGTCCGCTAATTGATTCAGATCAACAGGCTGTACGATCTCTTCAATCCTCGAAAGGGTATCGGCCACGACGTTGTCCTTACCTGCTATGTGCCGGATGTCAGTCGTAAATTGGGATATAAAATCCAAGTGTCGAAACTGGCGAGGTGAGCAGTTCTCTTTTCGTGAATGGAACGCGAATGATAGGGGTTTATGGTCGGTATATACTATGAAGTCTCTAGCTTCGACCATATGCCGGAAGTATTTGATTGCTTCATAAATCGCTAGTAATTCGCGATCATAGGGAGAATACTTCTTCTGCGCTGGACTCAGCTTTCTAGAGAAGAAAGCGAGAGGCTACCATCCTTGGTCCTCCTTGAATTGCTGCAGCGCTGCTCCAATAGCGTTGTCGGACGCGTCTGTCACGACTGCAAGTTTGGCGTTGCAATCTGGGTGTGCAAGAAGGGCTGCCTGGCATAGACCTTTCTTGCAGTTTTCAAAGGCTTCGCTCTCTATTGATGAAAAATACACAGGATGCGAGCCTTTTACAGAACCTTCTAAAAGTGCATTTAGGGGAGCTTGTTGGACAGCTGCACCAGGAATGAATCTTCGGTAGAAATTAATCATCCCTAGGAACCGACGAAGCTCGCGCACTGTTTTGGGCACAGGAAAGTCTTTTATAGCATCAACCTTTGCAGGGAGGGGCTTTGTACCTTCAGCTGAAATGAGATATCCTAGGAAAACTACCTCCGAGGTGCCAAAAACGCTCTTCGAAAAGTTTATTACGATGCCATACTCCTGCAGCCTGGAAAACAGAGTGCGAAGGTGTTCTTTGTGCTCTTCTGGAGTCCTGGAGAAGACCAGAAAATCGTCCAGATAGGGAAAACAGAAGTCCAGGTCCCGCACCATCTCATCCACAAAACGCTGAAAAGTTTGACCGGCGTTACGTAAACCAAAAGTCATGTACGGAAATTCGTACAATCCGAACGGCGTTGAAATGGCTGTTTTGTGAATATCGTCTGCGTTAACTGGGATTTGATGATACGCCTTCGTCAGGTCGATAGTGGTGAAAATCTTGCATCCTGAAAGGCTGTGAGAGAAGTCCTGGATGTGGCGTATTGGATACCTGTCCGGAACAGTCCTCGCATTAAGCAGTCTATAGTCCCCGCAGGGACGCCAACCATTGTTCTTTTTAGGAACAAGATGAAGAGGAGAGGCCCAGGAAGACTCTGAGGGTCTGGCTATGCCACTCTGCAGCATAGATGCAAACTCCTCTTTAGCTATTTTTAATTTGTCTGGGGCTAATCTTCGGGGTGTACAATAAACAGGCGGGCCGGGTGTATTGCGTATGTAATGTACTGTATTGTGTTTAGGTGTGTGGTGTGTACCGTGTGGGCGTGTGATGTCAGGAAATTGTCGTAATATGTCAAGGTAATCGGACTCACCAGTTACGGATTTGACCGAAGAAATGATATCCGACAGTCGTGCAAGCGAAGCCACAGTCGACAGACTAGTGCTATTGTCGATTAGTCGCTGGTTCCTGCAATCTACCATCAAATTATAAAACGACAAAAAATCAACACCTAAAATCGGCTTTGTTACATCGGCAACAATAAATGACCAAGCAAAGTCACGACGCAAGTCTAGGTTTAATACCAAGTTTACGTGCCCGTAAGTTGCTATAGTCGTGCCGTTAGCCGCACACAAATCATAATCAGTACGAGCCCGGCGCTCTTTACAATAAATACGGGGAAATACACAAAGATCACTTCCCGTGTCTACCAAAAACTGCAATTTAGTCTTTTTGTCCGTCACAAACAAGCGACCACTATTCACGCAATCGTCGGCCGCCATTACCGATTGCACGTTGCGTTTCCCGAACCAAAGTCACACGGCTTGATGCATTTATCCGCCTTATCACCAAACTTGGCATGATACCAACAATTTGGGTAATTCCTGTAGTTGGACTGGGATCTCGCTCTAGACCGGGAACGGCTTTGGTTGCGGTTGACTGATCGACGACGGCTGTCTCTTCCCGGCATCTGGTTAATTTTCGTTGTGAGGGCTGCGACTTGTTTAGTGAGCTCAGCGATCCGGTTTTCCACTGTCTCACTGCTCTTACTAGATGGGGTTTCTCTCGAAGTCGAAGCAACCTGACACGGTGAGACAACGTCATGGACACGGTCAGCTAACTCAGCTAGCACATCCAGGCTTGCTCGCTGCTGGGAAGCTATGATTGTCTGGGTCCCAGATGGCAGTCGGCTCGTCCAAATTGTCCTAAGAAATTCCTCAGGAACCCCAGGGCCAGCCAAGTTCTGTAGGTAACGCAGGAATGCTAATGGTTTGCGATCTCCTAACTGCTCATGGTCCATAAGCTGTTTCAATTTCTTCTCACGAGATGCCGACAACCTCTTGATGAGCTCGGTCTTCAGTTTATCATATTTATTGGTCAACGGTGGGGAGGTGATGACGTCCTCAACCTCAGCGGCGTACTGTGCTGCCAGTTGCCCAATAGCATAGAAAAATTTGGTTCCGTCTGCGGTGATATTGGCTAGCTGAAATTGGCCTTCAAGCTGCGCGAACCAAAGGGCCGGTTTTTCGGCGTAAAAAGGAGGTACCTTTACGCCGACTCGAAATGTCTCCAGCGCCATTTTGCCTTTTTGGCTATCTCTGCTCTCCGAATCACTCATTTCTGTGTTCAATGTGGGTCACCAGTGAAGCGCGTTGGGTAAAGATTAAGCCAAGCGCAGGATCAAATATTATGGCTAGGCGTAAGCTATGCACACAGGAAGGAAGGAAAAGAAAGAGATCACTATTTACAGTTTGTTTATGTACACTTCACACTAGCACAAACAAATGTTATATATACAGAAGGTGAATGATGTTATGATGTTATCGGAGTTATGGATAAATGATGCTCTCCAAAAGTATTTACAATTCCCTATTAAAATTTATTTATCACAGGAAAATTTTAAAACAAAAAAACGAGAGCAAAAAATAGTTACTCGACTAGCCGCCGCACGTCAGGCGTGGCGACACCGTCTTCATAAAAACGGTTGATGGCCACGCATGCGCGCAGCGGTCTTTCATAAATGACAATATATTTATATACATGTAAAAGAATGTATGTCCGCTTGTATGTTGCGATTCATGAAAATTTACAAACTCATTCATACAAAATATATGTATATACAAAATACAAGTATAAAAGGAGTGGCAGTGCAGGCCACAAATGCTTTGAAGTCCGCCATTTTTGTACAACTTATTTGTGTCGCATCGTACTTCATTTTATTATCAATTGACCTTCATACTTGGCAGGCTTAGGATTGACAACTAAAAAGTAAATGATTTTACTTCAATATTCTACAATCTACAAAACAAAAATCTTAATCATTAATTCGCTCTCGCGATCGGAACCGCTCGGTATTCGTTCGTATAGTGTTGTGACTCGCGAGTACTTAGCGGCGACAGAAAGCGTGGCACGGCGCACGGCGGCGCTGCAGCGCCCTCAGATTTGGCTCGGACATGTTAGGAACTGTGGACCGACTAAGCCATATCAGGAATGCTACCACCAACACTTATAAAACCATTCAGAAACAAGGCAGTTGAGGTGCAGTTTTTAAGCAGGTCAAAAGCAGGACAACTTTAAATCCTACCGTTACGTTCATAATGCTGAACGTTTTTGAATGGTTATTCCTGAATGGTAAACTGTTTGTTGTCTCTGGCTTGTTTTGGTGATGAGACTGCGAAGTCTTCAAATCCTTGACAAAAAATTAATATTTTTACCGGTTTTTTTATTTACGTTAAACAAAATTATTTCTATCATTTTTATTTAAATATCTAAAAGTTAGTGTTATTTACTTTGTTTTCATTTGATTATGTACATAATTTTAATTTGATATTGACCATTAAAGATGGCTAAAATTTTAATGAGTGCGAAAAAAAATTTGAATGAAAGTTTGAACGGATGTCTGCGTCTGGTTTTTGAAATTATAAATAAATCGTAAATTCGTGAAAACATAAATGTTTTATGTTTTAATGCTGGAAGCCGAGCAACCACCTGACTAAATATATCCATCACTTCATTATTATTATCGTGCTTTTCCGAATTGCCGTGATAAACAGTTATTATACGATGGTAACGACTAGTATTCGGAAGTTAATTTTATCGTGGGCTTCATCGTACAAAAGCACAGTATCTTGTCATAAATATATGATTATATTTTATTAATAAATGTGTTAAAACTTGCAGCTTCTTCACTAAGTGCTATTATAAATAACATAAATAAATACAGATAAAGTAAGTTCGAGACTAACTCAACGAGATAAAGGCTAGGTTTTAGTAAGTACGCAGTGATTGTAGTGCACAAAGAATTTTATTACAAAGTATGGGTAGGTATTTGATATTCGTAGATTGCGACATGAATCTAAACTATTATTTTCTTTCAGGTATTCTGGTGAAAAAGCGAACCAGCCTAGCAACAGATCTAGCCTTGTAAAATGCTTGGAATTCAACATTCTGCCATTGCACTGGTTCAATCACAGGTTCCAAAGGAGGCTGTAATCCTCTGGCTCTCTCAGTCTTGTTTGTATTTAATAATGGGCTCCAGTGAATCCTGTCTTGTATTTTTTAATTGATGTCATCATGGTACTTCTCAGAGAGTAACAAAAGAATCCTGTAAGACAAAATGTATAAATGTATGTAGTTGTAATTTTAATAAATAACTTATACTTAAGAATGTGTTCTTATTTGTTATCGTGTGTGAATAAATATTTTACAAGGATTAGCATTATTATTACTTACAAAAAAATATGTTACGTAAGTTTGAATAACTTACTATTTTTCACATAAGTTGTACTAAAACAATGAAGTAATATATCTTACTTTGTTTTTGAAATCCAAATTTCCAATAAAACGTATTAAGTAGGATTAATTAAGGTCCCATGGTAGCGTTACTTCAATTATCTACTAACTGTTTTGTAAAAATCTAAAGTAAAGAAAAAACATATTCACATTCACAAGAAAACCAACTAAAATCCTCCATAAAAGTTACTGGAAAGTAACTTTTTAAGGATCGCTTTATTTCACACTTGTGACGCGCAATAATCGTTTTCGTGCTGTCAAATAGACGTGATGGTAGGAATAGTCCATACAAAAAAAGATGAATGGTTTTGTGACGTCAACCAAAACAATCCTGTTTAAGGGCTGCTATAAAGGTGTAATGGTAGCATTAAGCAATACAGTTCAGTTTAAGTGCTGCTATAAGAGATAACGGTAGGATTCCAGCTTGGATTGGACCGATGTCGTTCCAGCTCCGGACATAGTTCCGAGAACTAGAACGACACATGTCTAGTGCGTATTTGGTGTCGTGGAAATCCAATTTCTTGGTTACTCTGTATCGACCGAAGGAATAAAATCCTTAAAAGAAAAGGTCTAACCCATCCAAGGCTATCCTCTTCCAACAATAGCTAAGTAACTTCGTTGTTTCCTTGGCACGTTTTACTAGATACTGTCGCAGATTCGTTTTGAAAACAGCTGAAATGCAACACTCATCAGAAATATCAAAGGTGCTACTCCCACCCATTAACATGACTATAGAGATGTTATGTTATTAGATTTCTCTCTCCAAAACTACACTTTTCGCGCATCTGGGTGTCGGAAAAGAATTGGCATTATTCACAGATGCGTCAAACGGAGCTGTTGGTGCAGTTTTACAGCAGAAGAGGAATGACGCCTGGAAACATCTGGGATTCTTTTTACGCCTTTACAACCAAAAAAGACGGTTGCTCACCGAGACAGTTCAGATAGGTACCTCAAATTTCGCAATTCACAACTGACATCAGATTCAAAAACGTTTTCGCTGACGCCATGTCACGCATTGAGGAAGTATCCTAAATTATAAATTTCACCATTCTCATCTCAAGATTTCAATTTTACAAGAGATCATGAGCATGACCCTGAACTGCAAAATATGTTACAAGTACATCTTACAACAGAAATCTTCTCTCATCTTCAAGAAGCTACCTGACTGAGAACAACTTATACTGTGTTGTATTGTATGCCTAGCGCATGAAGGCATGGAGGAGTGCTTCACAAAGCACTCCTCCATTCCTTCATGCCCTAGGCATGGCACGGGGTTGGTGTGCGCATGTCGTCCGAACATTCCATAAGGGTCACTTCAGGTTGACAGAGTAAACATGAAGATCTTTTTCCGGTAATCTGCATTTAGAGATTAATTAATATACGTGGAAGACATATTCTCTCTTATTTTATAATATATTTTTAAAATTATAGGTCACGGTCTCACGGTCCCGCTCCTTAAATATGAAATGAATATGTATGATGATTAACATCTGGCTGGGAATCCATAAGCTGAATTTCAGATAATTATTTTATATACATTGCTGGTTTACATAAATTATACAATTTTGACCGATCGCTACAAAGCAGGCTAAGCATGTGAAATGAGCATCTTAATTTAAGATGAATACCCTTTGCTGAATTTAAGAATCTTAATAGTATATTCTTATCTTAGCCATTTTCTTTTATGAAATGCAAAACTGCAAAACCAGGTAGTGGCAACATTGGTCATTTGTCAAAATGTTACTGTCAGTACCTATACTATATAATTTGTGCTGTCAGTCGACTCATAAGAATATTGGACGTTTTTATTTTGAAATCGATCTTATAATCTACGATTGAGATTACCGGTTTACCTGAGGTGACTATAGCACAAATTAAATACCTAGTTATGATTAAGAATTCACGAATTTCAATATTTATTTCAAATATAATAATAGCATACTTATTATAGGCATGTTTCCTGAAATACCCTCGAGGTAAGTTTATTTATAATTTCTTATTTTGCAACTTCCCTAACAGTTTAGAAGAGAAAGAACTTACTGGTTATTGTACTTAAATCCTGCATCTCCTGGATAATTCTTATAAATCCGTACATCTAAAAGAATTTCATATCGTTTGAAAGGAATAATAAATTGGCATCATATATCCTTTTATTTTCGCAAGTCAGGGATATCTCTCGCTGAAGCTGATTAGTGGGTAGGTACATGATGTTTTGTTATGATAGTAGAGACTACTGAAAACAAAAGGTTTGTATCTTGGATGTTCACGCCTTTTGCACTAACATTTCATTTATCTTTATGGGGTAGGTGTAAAATATTGTTTTTCGCTATTATTATCCCGATTGTCATCATTGTATTGTAGTCGTCAAGCTACGTCAGATAGCTGAAAAATCTGACACCAGTATTTTCCATTTACACACATCGAAAAAAAAAATTTTTTGCAGGGTCAAAACAGGACCTTACTACTAACACACACTGTCTATCTGTTCGTCTGTCTGTCTGTCACCAGGCTGTATCTCATGAACCGTGATAGCAAGGCAGGAAATTTTCATAGATGATGTATTTCTGTTCTGTTGCTGCTATAACAACAAATTCTAAAAACAGAATAAAATAATTATTTAAGGGGGCTTCAATACAAGAAACGTGATTTTTTATAGAGAATGGTATGGCACCCTGCAGATTTCTAATGCAGATTTTTCATTTTACAGGCACATACTTGGAAAGAGGTAAGTCATGCATGAAAGAGATTTAGAAGAAGCAAATGCATGAGAAATACGCTTGGTTTAGGGTTAAGAAATACAATGGTGACATATATTTTTATAAGGCAAGTAGGTCTTCTTTCATTCGCCTTTGGTCACAAACTTATTGCCTATTCTCAGGCACAAATTCTATTACTTGCACAGGAAGTAGAAGCAAAGTACTGGTATATCATATGTTTCACCTAAGTGCTTAATAACTAGACTCCATAACTTGCTATATTTCAGAATCAAGAAAGTGATTTCTAAAGAACATCACAAAACGCTCATTGAGGCAACTGGTGATCATAAAGCTGGCAGCTATTTCGCTCAGCTATAAGTATATCAATTCAGCGAGGAAATGTTGCCAGTATTCTGGGTCCATTGCCTCAATGCGGTGCATTGGAAAAAGTCTTCTCTTTGTAAATCTTTTATTTATTTATTGTTTTTTATGTTATAATAATATATATTGATTGTTGATAATAATAAATGATTGCAACATGGGAAGAAAGTGATTAAATTACTGGCAAATTAGAATTTTGATGATTTTTCATCTCATCTACTCGAAAAGCTATGTTTTCATCCCAAAACATATGAGCTAAAGTTACTGATTTTCTTGGGACTGAAAAGTGAAAAAGAAAATGTCTAGGGGTTAAAAACAATTTGAAAACTGAACATGAGTGTAATCTATGTAAAATCAAAAATAATATCGTCGTCAACATGAATGAATGTAGGTAAACATTTTTATGATCTTCGTTTCGAAAAAAAAAACACAAGTATAATTTAAAAAAGCGCATTTTTTTCTTTAATTCAATATTATAACAGAAGTTTCAGGTTATATTGTATTGACATATAATTACACATATATTATTTATTCACGTACACGTTTATGAAAAAGCCATTAGCAAGATATATAATTATTTCAATTTGAATACTTTTTCGTAAGTTCAAGCCTAGGAAGTATCAAGTTTACTTATAAAAATAAAAAGATATGAAGGACCACGCAAACAAAGCCATGAGTGAGCATTTTACAGAAGTTGGTGCTCTTCGTAAAATTATCTATAAGTATTTATTAAATGAAAACGAGACCAAATAAACTCTTCGTTTCGCTCTGGATTCTAAGAAGCGCCCTCGCCTTCAAAAATTACCTTTGTTCCTTGTAGCAAAATCTACTATTAATGAGGCTGGTTAGTCTTTCTAATGAATATGTACGAGTAAATTATACTCATTATAGGTATTCAGCATGTGGAACATGAAAAAACTGCCCTGATAACAAGGGAACTAGGCAGATACAATATTGACATAGCTGCAATAAGTGAGACCCATCTTAGTGACTCTAGGGAGCTTTGTTAGCAACTTAGTGGCTACACATGCTACTGGAGCGCCGACATGCCGGCAAGAGAGCAGCTAGCGGTGTAGTTTTTGCTATCCGCAATGGCTTAGCAAAAGATCTGAGTGACTTACCGAAAGGTGTTAATGACCGCCTCATGAATAGAGATGGGCGATGGATTTCTGCCTTCTTTGCCCAAACGATTTAAATCGGGCAGAAAAGAAATTTTGCCCATTTCGGCGGGCATAAATAAAAATTTACTGTAAATTAGTTTTTTTGTTTACAACTTTCTACCTATGAAAAATATCACCTGAAAAGCTACAATGGTTTGGCTAACATTATCCGAAAACCAAAACATAATAGGCCAATCTCTAGGTTTTCCTGCTCGGTAAGACCCCGAGCATATGTAGGACCGTGACTATGCAGACCAACTACCGGAGGCACCGATATACACGTCGCGTCGCGGATAAACAAGGCAGAAGGTGCCTTTGCAAGCTTTCGCCCCGTGTGGTGGTCCAAACACCTCTCCGAAATAGTGAAACTAAAAAATCTTTAATACCAACGAAAAATCGGTGCTGCTATATGGGTGTGAGACTTGGAAGGTGCTGAAACACCTGACTCATCAACTGCAGGACCGATGATAACCGATGCCTGCGCTACATAATGGGTATTTTTTGGTCGGACACAGTTATCTCGAACGAGGACTTGTGGAATCGATGCGAGGAAGATCCAACTGACGTACAAATCCGTAGACGCAAGTGGAGCTAAATCGGTCAACCCTGAGGGTTCCTTGATTACAACCCACAGGGAAGGCGTAAGCGTGGCCACCCCAAACAAACTTGATGCCGTACTGTCATCTCGGAAGCTATGCAGCTTGGATTATCCTGGAGCGAAATCAAGAGCGTAGCGGTTGACAGATCAAATTTACGATATGTTGTGTCTGCCCTTTGCCCCGACAGGGGCATGTCTCCCTTCGGAAACGAAGAGGGATACCTACAGACAAATATTTTAACCTTACTATTTATCCTGTTTTCATCATTTTATAATCCCACAAAGGTTTCCTGTACAAACACTTAAGTTCGTATTGAATCTTGCCGTAGCTTTTGTTATCGATTATGCACACGAATGAAAAGAACAAAAATGAATTTAATTTCCGCCCGACCTATATTAAAAATGCCCGGCATTTATTGGGCAGAAATGGATTTTAATCCAGCGGTGGATTTAAATCCGGGCGTTTACCCATCACTACTCATGAATCTGTGCCTACCTATCGCGTATAATAAATACGTTCACTTAATAAGTGCGTATGCTCCGACTTTGCCTGCGTCTGACGAAGATAAGGACACATTCTATCAACAACTTCACCAGATTCTTGCCAGCTTACCCAGACATGATAAGATCATTTTAAACCGACTTCCAAAAAAGGAGGAGGTTATCAATTCGTCGCGATCCTTTTTTTTATGTATGTTCACCGATTATTCAAAGACGCCTGGACCGATTAAAAAAAAACTTTTTTTGTTTGAAGTGGTATACTTTAATAAGGGTACCATGGAAATTTTAACAAAATCGGATGTGTAGTTTGGGGGTGAAGTCGGTTTTTAGTTTTGAAAAATTATACTGGGAGATTTCAACGCTCGTGTCGGCACCGAACATGACCTATGGAATGGTGTCCTCGGGAAGCATGGTGTCGGGAAAAGCAACGATATTGGACTACGTCTTCTGTCTTTGTGTGTCGAATTCGACCTTGGCATCACTAACACTTACTTTAGGCTTGCCGAGAAGGATAAGACCTCATGGATGCACCCTAGATCTAAAAGCACTGGCATCTTCTAGACTACGTTATTTTTAGCCGAAAAGACCTGCGTGATGTCCACATCACAAGAGCAATGTGTGGAGCAACAGGCTGGACTGTTTCTAGAGCTTAAAGCTCCACGAAGAGCTTCACACAAAATTTCTCCAAAACTGGCTTTTTTCTGCACTGAGTGCCTTCTGCAACTGTGGATGACGAATGGCAATCTTTTGCGAAGGATCTTCATGCCTGTGCTTTGGATACTGTAGAAAAACCTCGAAAAAAATACCAAGATTGGTTTGACACATGCGATAGCGATATCAAAGATCTCGTTGAAAAGCACAGATATGAACTAAATTCAAGATCGAGTGACGATGGTCGTAGAAGGGCTGTCCAGCACAGACTAAGATCAAAGGCCCGAGAACTGAAGGCCAAATGGTGGAGGGAGAAAGCAGCCGAACTCATCAATCGGGAAATTTCTTCGAAGGCTTAAAAGCAATATTTGGTCCGAGAGCCAGAAAAACGGCACCGATGTTTTCTAAGGATAGGCAGCACCGAGTTATTAAAGCGACGGGCTGAACATTTTTACGATGTACTGAACCCAAATGCGCTCACTAAAAAAGCTTCCCGTTTGCCAACATCTTGATGACCCACCTACCTTTGAAGAGTTTGAGAGGGCGGTCAAACGACTTAAGAATTATAAGGCACCAGGAATGCACCAACTCTCTGCTGAGGTGTATAAGTATAGTGAAGATGTTTTAAATAGACTATATCAACTTGTCTTAAGGGTATGGGATACTGAGGAGGTGCCGCAGGGTTGGAGAGACTCGATTATTTGTAAACTGTACAAAGGGAAGAGAGATGACTCCGATTGCGGTTCTTATCCAGGAATATTACTTCTCTCCAGCGCTGGTAAAATACTTGCTCATATCATTGACTAGCTTAAACCTGCGACTTCGTCCGCGTAGAAGTCGAAAATTTTTCTAATAGGATTTTTAATTGTTTTTTTTACCGTTTGTTCCCGTTCCCGTTCCCATAACCGTCATTTGCTAGAGCAAAAGGGAGCGACGGATCTATTTATCACATTTTTTTTGTCTTTCACTCAAAAATGAGGAAGTTTCATAATAATATAGATACATTTGCAACTCCTAATGCACCCCCGGGAATAATTCTTTTTTAAATCCAATTAAAGGCTTATTATTTTGTACTAACAACTAATTTATTTTTTTTATGTGTCTCGCTTCAAAAATAACGAAGATTCATACAAACTTATAACCCCTATTCCGCTCCTATAGGGATGTAATTTTCAAAATCTTATAAATGCATTATTATTTTCTACTCTACCTAAATAAATTAAAAAATATGTTTCCCTTTAAAAATTACGAAGCTTCATACAAACTGACAACCCCTATTTCACCCCTTTAGGGATAAAATTTCCAAAAATTCTTTCTTAGCGGACGTCTCTTAGTTACTATTACCTTCCTGCCAAATTTCATTTTCATTGGCTAAGTAGTTTTCGAGATTTCATGATGAGTGAGTGAGCGATTTTCGCTTTGATATATATAGAAGATAGCCGCCTTTGCGAAATAGCTGAACAACAACTCCCCGAAAGCCAATGTGGCTTCAGTCCCAGTAGGGGAACTATTGACGCCATCGTTGTCGTGAGGCAACTCCAGGAGAAAAGCCTTGAACGTCAACGGCCGCTCTGCATGTGCCAAGCAAGCATTTGTCAGCGAGGCCCTTAGGGTTGTTCTTAAAAAAATCGGATATCCAAAAAAGTTCGTCAACTTTATTCGTCAATTTCATATTGGCAAGAAAGCACGAGTTCAACATGGAAACGAAGTTTCTGAAGATATCCAAGTCACCAGTAGAGTAAAACAAGGTTACGTAAAGGCACCTACTCTCTTCGTTATATACTTAGCAGAGGTTATGAGACATGCGCTGCAATCTTGTAACAATCGAATCAATCTACATATAAGAACAGATAGAGGCGTATTTGATGTGTAAAGGTTCAGAGCAAAGACAAAAATTGAAATAATACCTGTATTGGAATACTGTTTGCCGACGACGTGTGCCTTAAGTCTGACAATATGGAGCATCTACAGAGCTATGTTGACGCTTTGCATCAATCTTGTCAGCGTTTTGGACTTGTTATCAGTGTTTCCAAGACCCAAATTCTCAAACAACCATTAAGAGGTAGCGAAGTGGATCAAACTGCGCTGTATCTGGATAGGAAACCACTAGAAGAGGTATCAAATTTTAAGTATCTAAGTAGCACCATCCGACACGATAACACCTTAGCTTTGAAGATACCATCGCGCATTGCTAATTCTGCTGCAAACTTCGGACGACTCAATGATCGTGTCTAGAAGTCCTGTGATCTGGAAGTCCCATGAAGCTAGAGACGAAGATTAACATCTGTCAAGCGTTGATCCTACCTGTCGTTTTATACGGCGCAGAGACATGGTGTCTTTACAATGCCGACATTAAAAAGCTTGACACATACCATCTCAGGTGCCTACGATTCATCTGAAAGATAAAATGGGCGGACCGTGTGCCTAATACTGAGGTTCTGCGTCGATCAAAAATGTACGGAATGGAAGCACTCCTTATGAAACGACAGCTTCGGTGGTGTGGACACGTCCTCAGGGCCTGATTTAGGGGAGGGCAACCGGGGCTACAGCCCGGGGCCTCCGCAATAGTAAGGCCCCCACAATAGACATTCAGGAAGAAAAAATCTTTCAGATTCCGACTAGTTAACACTAGTAAATAACTTTTGCTTTGATTTTTTTCGCCGTTTTACCTCTACCTATAGTACTTTTTATAAACATGATTATGTTGTTCTTAACTATTAACAACAATCATTGATCTATATTGTTCACTCCAATCAGACAATCAGTAAAATATTACAGGCCCTGGCCCTAAACCAGGGGGCCTCCACTCCTTGTTGCCCTGAGGTCCTCAGACCTTGAATTAGATTTATCTTTACGATTATAGTTACCGATTAGATTATATGAATTAGATCTATCTTTACGTAGCGCCAACTACGTAAAGATAGATCTAAGTAAACATATATATATATATATATATATATATATATATATATATATATATATATAGATATGTCTTTAAGCTTACGCTTACATCTATCTTAGTAAGTTCGAGACTAATACATACGTACAACTCAGCCGGCCAACTGTACTGTATGCCGTGTAACAGAACATTTTAAAACCAAATTCGGTCTAGCGAGCCATATCAGGGCTCGTGGTAGAAACGATGCTACCACCCAATGATTTTGTCCGAGGTCGCTGTTGTCGAAAACGACAAGGGGGACTATATACAATGTGTCCCGTCATCGGTGTCGGAGCCTTTAGTGATATGATATACTGCATTTTTTATCAACAAATCACCCCCAATACTTTTTTTTTTCTTCTACCTACTGTTGTAAAATGGCAGCTATTTTGTTTTTTTGGAAAACAAGGCAAGGACTCTTATAATAATTCAACCATAAATATTCGTGTAAAGATCCTATACTCATAAAATAGCTGTCATTAGATAGCTAAACATCTAGACAATAATTAGATAGCGAACTTGTTTAAATTTCCCATAGAATAAAAAAAAGAAAAAAATGTAAGCGAAAAATCTATCATGATTTTTTGTGTATTTTTTTGGATTATTAGCTGTTTTTAAAAAAACTAGGTTATTAAACTGCTTGTTTTGTTTTTTAAAACGACACTAGAGAATATTATCTAAAATCTTAACACCTTTGCTTTTAGTAAGATAGTTTTGAAGTTATTACAATTTGAATAAGGACAATTTAAAAATTGCATACATTTTAAAAAATTAAATAAAATAAAAACGACTTATAATAGTTGATTTGTAGATAAAAACTGCCGTATACCATACCACTAAAGGCTCCGACACCGATGACGGGACACATTGTATATATCTATATATATAAAAGCGAAAATCACTCCCTCACTCACTCATCACGAAATCTCGAAAACTACTTAGCCAATGAAGATGAAATTTGGCAGGAAGGTAGATTGTGACTAGGAGACGTCCGCTAAGAAAGGATTTTTGGAAATTCCATCCCTAAGGGGGTGAAATAGAGGTTGCAAGTTTATATGAATCATCATCAAAAAATTGAGACAAATATATCATTTGTTCTCGTTTGCCCTAGCAAATGACGATAACGGGAACGGAGACGGGAACGGGAACGGAAACGGGAAACGGGATATTAAAACACAATTTATAACGTTCCACGTTCTTCCACGTTGCATATATATATATATATATATATATATATATATATATATATATATGTATATATATATACACACATATATATATAGATATATGCAACGTGGAAGGGACATACCCGTAATAACCAAGGGTTATACTATCCTTTCGATATAGTATAATGAGATTAAAATTACAAACAAAGATCCAAAAAAAAATCTACATTCCCATACAAATTGCCCGGGCGTCTGAGCACCTTTGTATGGAAATGGCGAAATATTTTTTATAATTTGGCTGTTATTTTAATTTCATTATACTTTAGAGATCTAGTATAGCTCGTGGATCGATTTATGACGGGTTTGTCCCTTCCACGTTGTATATGCATATATTTTGAAGATATATTTTGAAAAAATAAAAAAAAGGAAAACATCATTAAACCGTGGAAAAACATTTTCTGCGTCTCCTTTTTTTGTATGGACCAAGTGCGTGCTATACTTGAGAGGACTAAACTATAGCCATGAGCGTGTAAACGCAGTTTGCGCAGTTCAATTGAATCAATGTGCGGATCCTAAATGTAGTTCATACAAAAATACGTCCAATAGAATTCAACCGAGTGTGTTTGCGCAAGAAATTGGAGTCTACGTACGCGTAACGAACAATCACGAGGTAATCGTATGTTGATTCGTCCGTGCTAGTTTTATTTGTAAAGAATACATTGAATTTTACTAGGCGTTCTATTTACTGAGGAGCATCACTGGCGCTTGCGCTCGGCGTAGTTACGAAAATGGATTGGTGTGGCAGAAAAATGTCGCCAAGCCACTCCGTGCTTCGAAAGGCATGTCCAGGCGTGTGCACCACTATCAATGTCAAGGCAGCTTAAGAAATCTTTCACCTGTGTTGGTTACCTACAACGAAACATAAACAAAGTAAGGGGTATTTTAATTTTACTTGGTGAGGGTTATTCAATGAAACACTTGCTTGAGGTTCGTAGCTAGAAACATTAAACGTAGATTGTAGAGGGTGGCCGGTCATTATCCACACAAAAAAGGCAAACATTGCAAACGCGCTTGTATCTACGATTTTTTATGTTGTTACGTCCGCTAGAAGCAGTTTATACCAAAAATTGCAACACTGAAAACCTTGTGCTTCTACCATGGTGTTCAAAACCTGCGAAGTTCTGGCTCTAGTTTCATCTTCTAGGTGTCCATCAAAAACCACAGCATTATTAAACATTATTCAGTATAATGTTTTCATCATTTACCCAAAATCCGATATTTTGCTATTTTTTTATTTTTGAGAAAGCTTGAGGCCTAGCGGCTCCACTTTGGAATTAAATCAAAGCTTACTAAATTTTCTATAAATTCTTTTCTCATTACTTTCTCTAGGACCATTAGTTTATCCAGCAAATATCTAGACAAACAACCCTACCGATAATTTTCCACTTAATGGAAAAAAATGCCCATCTTTGAATAGCTGTATCTCCACAAGTTCCACAACTCATGCACCTGGAGAGCTTAGGTTGGGCATAAATTGTAGTAAATTTAGTTTTCTTGACAAGAGTATAGAACAAATATACCTGAATAACCGGTCAAGTGCGTGTCGGGCCACGCGCAGTGTAGGGTTCCGTAGTTGCGAATGCCCAATTTGAGTTCACGCCACTAAAAAAGGTCTAAAAACTAAGTTTCTACATATTAAATTTGCATAAACTTTTCCTTGACGCGTAAATTTTTAACTTGGTCGCTTATACCTTTTTAATTAGTAAACCCTTCTTACTTCTGATTTTTTTTAAACTTCGTTATATATTCTACTGCTGTGAATTTTTTCACATGCCCATATATAACCGTTAATATATATAGAGGGACGGGGGACTTGACTCTAACAAAAAATTGCGATATAAAAAAGTGACTCTTATTTTACTTGTATAGGAGCTACCCTATAATTTTTTCTTTGCAATATTTTATTTTACCACGTTTTTTGGCATTATTAATATACATACATATCTAAATTACAGCTTTCTAGTATAAGGGTTCCTTGTTTACTTACTACGGAAACCCAAAAACCCTTAAGGTACTTTTTTCAAAAAAACTGAAACATGAGCCAGAACTTCGCAGTTTTTCGTGCACCATGGTAGTAGCACAAGGTTTTCAGTTTTGTAATTTATGGTGTAAACGGCTCCTAAGGGACCTAGCAACATATAGAAAAATCGTAGATACTAGCGCGATTGCAATGTTTGATGTTAATAATGACTGGCCTAATACATGTTGGAAGACTTAAGAAGTACATAAAACGTCATTAGATCTATGTTGGTTGAGTAAACTAGATTATTGATCTATATACAATGATTACATGGATATCTCGTTTAGTGTGTTATCTATCACACACCATAGTATATCCCATTCGTCCCAGAGGACGCCCGCCCGCACTGGGAATTAATGAGTCAATTTTCAGTTTTGTGTGTTTCGATTGCCACCATCGCGTCACCATCACCATGTTAAATAGAATCAAGAAGTTGTACTAATCCCTTAAATAAGAACACTATACTTAACATCGAAGTCTTTTTTTATTGTTTTTATAATTTTGTATAAAAGTATAATCATGCTATAAAAAGTCAATTATTTAATATACTGGGGACGAAATAATATCCGACCCATTGCCACCAATAGGGTCAAATGGGAATCAGAAAACGAAAACTCCCGTCTGTCACCACTACTGACAAATGGGAATTGTAATGAAAGTCTGTCCCATTCGTCCCCAGTTGGGACGATGCGGGGAGGACGTCGGGCCCTTGAGGTCTAATAGGATATACCCAAGGCGTTGATAGGTGAATCTCCGTGTCCGTGGCAAAAACTGAAATCCCTTTGTTGGAGGTTTATATATTCTAGATTCGGGCGTTTCGCCCAACCAGCTTTATTTATTCTATGGTCCAAAACGTACAGAAACCAAAAAGGGGACTTGCATGAATGGGTTTCAGGGGAATATAGTATGTACCGAAACTAATTTTGTTCAAGAAAAAGTTAAATAGGTAATTAACAGTTAATTTTGCCAATACCATACTACTTTTACCTGACTCTTGTCGGTGTCCTTGTTTGGACGGAGAAGCACACAATGATGATTTTTGGCAGAGATAATGGCGTGGCCATTGCCTTCCCATTTTCACACACTAGTAAACTTAATAACTCACTAATGTGCAGGTTTTTGGTTGTACAATGACTGATTGTACTAATATTTTCAACTACGTCTACTTGTTTCGGGTGAAGAAAAACACAGTGAAAACACCTAAGTCAAACTCAAGAGGTAGGTACAAGTCGCGCTGAGTGAGGGTCGAACTTGTACCACACAGACGCTCAGCCAATGCTCCTGCTTATCGCCATATTAAACAAGTTTATTTGCCAAGCAAATTAAAAAAAAACCTCACTTGCCATAGTTTCATATGTATGATTTATTATCATTATCATATTGTACACTCCATCGGGGTTTGTAGAGATGGTGGTGCCATTTATTGCTTCTCAATATTATTAACTTGAATGGTGTTGGAATAGAAACCTTGATAGCGCCATCTAGATATAAACCATGGTTTAAATTGTGATAAAATGCTGGATCGACTTTTACCAAACATTTTAGCTAAGAACCACCGCAAGGAAACTTGCTTTCGTGTAAAAAAAAAACCGCATCGAAATCCGTTCATCCGTTCGAGAGCTACGATGCCACAGACAGGCAGAAAAGGGATGTGGATACTATCCGACGCTCGCGGAATGGGCACGACAGTGTTTGTCGGATAAATCCGACGTTCGCGGTGAAAGGGTTAAAAATGCCGGTGTGAGGGTCAAACGAGTTCGTTATCTACTCACTTAATAATATAAAATTTAATTTAAAGCCCTATAAAACGCCAATATTTTATTGTATTTTACCAGCCATTAATACCCATTTACTTAAGACACAAACAAACAGGAAATAGGTCTATGGTATGGTATGGTAATAAAAGTTTTTTTAGTGACATTGGCCATCTATTTCCTATTAAAGGCGAGTTATCTTATGAAATATATAGTATTTTTTAATATTTACACGAAAGTATTTCCATGTATTCTTAGTAACCATGCATTTTATGAGTATTTATGTCCGTATATAATTTGTAAATTATATAATTAGCAATCCAACAAGGTATATATATATCATTGCGCTACGACTTTTAACCAATGAGTTAGGTCAACTGGGAGAAGGTAATAGTCATCTTTTTTTGTATGAAAAAAACAACATAATTGTTCTGAAACCTATCATGTGTGGTAAAGGGTTTTTTGTGGTGATTCGAAAAATACATGACATCGTTAGAAAGTCACTTGATGTAAATATATAAAAAAAAAAATCTTTAGTCATGTTTCTTCTTATTATTTTGGTTTAATTTTATTAGTAGATGATAATTTTTCAATAAATTAATTTACCACAAGTAAATTATTTAAAAAATTATATTTTTTAAACAAGCTTCTATCTAAAACAATGAACTTAAAAGTTGAAAGTGCTCATCAAGACGTAGCAAACGAGCCCATACTCGTTGCGGTTACGGCGTTTCATTACAGAGCTATGGCCTGGCCACCTTTCGGCTCCATCATCAGATCAGTTCCATGTTATTATAATATTGCATTGTCACGCGATATATTATACGTATGCGTGCAAAATTTCGGCTCAAATGGAAACCGGGAAGTGGGTCAAATGTAACTTGCAAGATTTGATTACAGGCAGACAGACAACGGGACAGGTGAAACTAAATAAAAGCTTGTGAAAAGTAATGATAACCCACAAAAAACATAAATATGAACGTGGAGTGCAAGTTCAATATCCGACAAAAGAGTTGAGATCTAAATAGCTGCCAAGTTCTGTAGAAAATCCTTAAATTTATTTATAATAATCTCAACATTCGACTTTGCTAGTTTTACCATACCTAATTACCTACTTATAAATATATATAGCTAAATTAGCTTATTTATTTCGTTACTTTGACACACATGACTAATAAATGTTTGGATTCATTTTAAATATCTTAGTCTATGTAGGATCTTAAAACTACGGAGTTTGTTATCATAATGTAAGGATTAACTTTAACAGAGGATCGTCTGAAATTATGATGATGTAGAGAAGCACATATTGTTATGATACCACATTTACTCGTACATATAATGCTGTACTGCCAGTGAAAAGAGATCAAGTCGAGTTAGATCGCTTTGCATATTCTTGATCAGAAAAAAATTTGCTATTTTTCTGTCTTATTCCCATATCCCTAGGGCTTAAAATGCCTAAGTTAACGCTTGTGCACAGTAATATAAGTAGGCGATTTTAGGGTTCCGTTAATTTATTTTTGTGTATTTTAATATAATAAATATGCGTTTAAAACACTTTAAACACACAATTTACACAACAGATACCTAAAACATCGATATTCGTACATACTGATTTAAATGGGTCCGGCCGTTAGGCCCTCATTCCGCAAGGCGCTCGACCGCGACGCTCTCGAATTTCAAAATTTGTTTGTCCGTGACGCCCTCGGCCGTGACGCTCTCGTTTTAATAATTTTTTTGCAAAAATCTCGTATGAGTACTGTTAAGCGCAGAAATATTAAACGAAAAAAAAAACATAAAATTCACGTGCGTAAGGATCATTTAGTGTACATGAAATATTGTAATTTTAAATTGTCCAGAAAAATAAAGTAAAATAAAAATATGTAATTTCTGTTCGAGTAGACATTTACGGCATCAAAAACATAACTTGTAAATAAAATAGTCTCGCAGTTCAGTCCTTCTATCGTGAAAAGTCTGTTTATTTTTTCAATCCCTCCTAATGGGACCTTCTGCCTTACGTCATTACGTTATTAGCCAACCTAACAAAATCAAAGTTAAAGTTAAAAAAAAGTTAACGTGGGATAAATTTATCTTATTTTGAAGGTATTATTTTAGTGCAAAAGCTAAAAACTACTACTCGGAACGACCACTGCTGGGAAGTTTACGCCGAAAGAAACCCAGTTCAGTATTGGTCCCTTCCCAGCCCGATGGGCTATGTTTCAGTTACAATACAGATTTACACTTAAGCTTAGTATACATTTTATTATACATCTAAATAATACAATTAAAATTTGTAGTTAACTATTTCCAAGAATTTTGATGAGAGAAATAGTCATTTACATCATAACAAGCATTTATTAATCAATGATTTTTAACGGCAGTCTTAAACTTAGATAATGGTAACGCTACTACATTATCTGGAATTTTATTATAGAGACGCAAGCTGAGACCCACAAAAGACTTTTTGTCTTTTTTAACCGAAAAGCTGAGATAGCTAATTTATTTTTATTTCTAGTGTTAGTACTATGAATATCATAATTTTTCTTATATAAATGTATGTGCTGACGCACGTACATAATGTTCACATAGATGAATTGCGAAGGGAGAGTCAAAATATTTATGTCTTTAAAAAGTTTCCTTAGAGACTCTAGAGTTTCTTTAAGAAGTTTCCTTAGAGAGATAAATAGAATCCGATCCAAGGTACAGTTATTTTTTAATAAATAAATACACTGTAGTAAAACAAAATCAATAAGTATCATGTGATGATAATTGACTAATTAAAACTAAATTTACAATCATAGTTTTCGTGTTTGCTCACCGGCTGGAGTCCCGGAGTAGGGCTCTCAACATTATACTAATAAGATCAGGCAAGGTAGTGTGAAATTTATACTCAACACGGCACACGTTCCAAAGAAAATTAAAATATTAAATCAGAAACACTTCTTTTCTCAACAGTACACTTACCTTGTTTTACAATCGAGAGCGGCACGGCCGAGGGCGTAGCGGACAAACAAATTTTAAAATTCGAGAGCGTCGCGGCCGAGCGCGTCGCGGAACGAGGGCCTAACGGCCGGACCCATTTAAGTTTGCTCACATCTATAAACATGTAAATTTTTTGTAGGACTCCTTGTTGAAAAACGCTGCGTCTGAATATAAGTGGGTAATAATAAGAAAATAGGTGTTTAGGGATACAACTTTATTTATATCAATTGACACTAGTCGTCATTGCAGCGTTAATTATTGGGAAAATTGATATAAGTTAAGTTGAATTAAAAATATATTACAAGTTCAAGAGTTACTTACGAGAATTTGCTAGTTGGGCTTATTCGCAAAACGTCTCTTTCGCAAAATGTGCCCTAGTCGTAAAACGTCTCTTTGTCATAATGTCTCTTTCGCATAAAGTCTCTTTCGCAGAATGTCTCTTTCGCAGATTGTCTCTTTCGCACAATGTCTCTTTCGCAAAATGTCGCGACAGTGACTTAGAATAAAATTACGATTTTCGAAGCAAAATCATTTAGATTAAAGTAAACTAATTATGACATCATTTTGGTACCTTAAATTTACAGTATGTATTCCAAATAAGAAAAATATTTTTGTACATTTATAAATAAATATTTTGTTACAGTTAAAAATAAATATTTTGGTACAATTTGAAGTTCGGGTAATTCGAAAAAAACTTATAAATGTATGTGTCATTCATTATTGCCGAGCTATGTTTTGTCTATTACGTTTTATTGATTTTCACATACGATTTTCTCAAAACTAATTTTTTTGACTAAGATCCCTTTGACTGGCAGTACAGAATTTCACTCTTAAGTATATAGGTGATTTTATTTTATACAGTGGCTGTTATTCCACACCGTTATTAATTTTACATCTAATAAAATAAAGCTTTAAGTTACTACGGTGCGGCAATCATATTCAGTTTTCTTGAAAGTTGAGATAAATTTTCCCAACAAGCTCTTAATAATTATCAAGCGCGCGAATCGATGTGAGTCGTCAGGGGAGGGGGGATTCGAAGACGTGAGGGGGCCGCAATGTTGGTGCGGGGACGTGGGAAGCGCGGCAACGCGCAAGTCGCCGCCCGTATCGACCGCCCCGGATGTGCATTGCAATGCCGGAGAGATCAGGCGACCCACCTTCTCGCGGAACACCACATCATTCGTTTCGAACGATCGGATTCAGATCGGATGTGCTGCAGTCACGGTGACGGCGCCTAGGTCGTGTCGTACCGTTGCACTGTCAGCTTGTCACACTTTTGCGACCTCTCTTATTTTATCATCTCAAACATCGCTTGAGTTTAGACCATATTATATTTGCTAATTATAAAATAAAACTTTTTGATAGTAATAAACACTGACTATGGACGCTTATTTGTTGTAACGATAAATCCTAGACTAATGCTGACAGACTATAATAAATATAATAATATAATATCGTTCCACAAGGTTCTGGTCTATTCGTCGTTTTTCAAAGAAGAGAGGATTCTCCTACGTGTTAATGTCTTAATCTCATGGCTTAATGATGGAGACAAACGGACTTTGATTCCCGATAATAATAGCTACTATTTATTGTCAGTGCATGTTCCGTACAATTATTACATTCCTATTGGTTAAATTAATGCACAGAGGACTCCCCGCCGGAACTGTAAGAGGGAGTATCTATTTCCGACGTCGGTCGGTCAATGACACCGATCCGGAACCATAGTTGAGCAATTAGGTAGGGTGCCGCTTATTACAATATTAGCACACATCTATTAGACTTCACAAGTTTTTCAAGTATACGGCAGTCATGGCACGCCCTCCGCCTTGTTATTTCACTTCGCAGACTCAGAATAGATCAATAACGAGTTTCTTATCGGCTCACTTGTTATTACTAACAGCATTTTAAATCTGCACCTATTGAAGTTACAATGTATTTACAGAAACGCATACCTCGTTGCATCGAAAATCCATCAGGGACATTCTCTTAAAATTGACATTATTTTGTCCCTTATTTAATTATTTGATCGATACCATAGCCCTAGTTTTTTATTATTATTATTTATATCTATGATCCATCAGTCTCACAAATGACCGAGCGAGCGTAGCGTCCAAGTTTCGAGATAGGCCGAAAAAGCTTATTGTCCGCAGTCTGTCTGTCTGACTGATCATGCCTATTCGCATTTCTTAACCGATTTTCTTGTAATTTTGAGAAGTCGATGATTATAGTATAGGATATCTATGTCAATTCAGTTTTTTTCGTTTCATAAGTGCGGAATTATGGCGTTTGAAAACTAAGATTCTAATTCAGCCTATAAATTTTGTTTTGCTCTTTGATTCAACCATTTAAAAATGTCGTATGTTATTTAGACGCAACCTTTTTGTCCGAATAATTATTTCATCCGATAAACTTCAAGGGGTTAGCACAGTATGTGATGTGGTTCTATGCAAAAAGAGACTCGCGAGGTCTACAGCTCACCAAGCCATTAGTTCACATGCAATACATATACATACATACCTAAATAAAAATCTTCATGATATACCTAAATCAGAATATTTGAAGTTCACTAGTTGTACCAAAAGACAAGACCAAGAGTGCGGTATTGGGAAGCAGGTCCCTTTTTTGCGACTGGTGTGAGTGTGACGTAGCTCCGTGAGGCCCGCCGCGTGCCATTCGGCCCCACATTTATACAAGGCAGGTAGGTATTGGATAGGAATTAACACCGCTTGCCGTAACGTTTTTGCGCATTTTTTATCATAACCGTCCTATCTGCCAGGCAAGTTTTGCGTGATAGAGAACCGTAATGTCAGTGTGTTCAATGGACTACATATTAGTTTCGATTACGGAAAACGCCTGTCAAAGGGACTCGAAGGGCTTGTTCTCTCGGAATGCGCAGTAGCATCCGCAACGCATTGTAATAAAAGTTTGGGGCGTAAAAAAGTTGGCCAGTGTTCCAAGAAAACACTTCGCGATCTTTTTTTTCTGTATTATTACCATATCTGTAAGCATATGACGTTGCTTCGTTCATTAGGTAGGTACACGATTTCTACAATAACTGATGGTTTTTGTTAAAAATGATGTTTTCGACTGAAAATCAGTTTTATGGATAGACTACACAAGTACACTATTCTAATGGTTTTCACCTTATAAAGTAAGTAATTTGCTCAAAGAACTGCAACTGTATTGCACTTTGTACAAACCCTGACTGAGGAAGTCGACTTGTACAAACTCATTTTCGTTAGAGATCATTTCTAGGGTTCCGTACTCAAGGGGTAAAAACGGAACCCTATTACTAAGACTCCGCTGTCCGTCTGTCTGTCACCACGCTGTATCTCGTGAACCGTAATAGTTAGACAGTTAACATTTTCACACAAGATGTATTTCTGTTGCCGTTATAACATCCACTATAAATACAGAATAAAATGAATATTAAAGTGGGGCTCCCATACAATAAACGTGTTTTTTTATAGATAATGGTACGGAACTCTTCGTCCGCGAGTCCGACTTGCACTTAGCCGGTTTGTTGAACATATCTCTAATATAAACTGTTTTTATTTTTGATTTGAGATGTTTATTAAAGCAGGAGGTAGGGATGCAATCTCGACTCGAGATTGATGAATCGAGATCTCTTCACAAAATTTTAATACGAGATTAAGTCGTTCGAGATCTCGTCCAATTATCCGACGAGATCTCGCGAGATCTCGCTTTAATTGAGATTAGACTTACTTTCAGAAAACACCTTATTTATTGATCAAAAATTATTAAATTGAATAAAAACTACCTATGTGACTGTCATAATATTTTGTTAATAAAACAATAATAACTGAGCAAAAATTTAAAAATCAACTTTTATCATAGTAAAGGTAAGAATAACAAGAGATACAACAAAACGAATTAAATGTTATTGTTTTGTAAATAACTTCTCAGGAAGCATTATTTATTCAAGGTATCATAAATCATGCGGCACCTAATATCTGGAGCAATATATACCGAAAGCCCGCTCAGCCTTCACGCTGATTGGAACTACAGTAAGAAGGCTATTATATGCGAACTTCAAGTATTGCCCTCTTTCTCCGCCGCATTTAATAGATTTATTTAATAGATTGCCCATGTATAGGTTTCAGTTGGATTTTTACATCCCCTTAAAAACTTCTTGCAGTTCTTTTTGTAAACATGCTCTCAGAAACTGAAATCCGAAATTCTTGAATATGTGAACAGCCCGCGACGCCGCACGCTACTCTGCTGGCTAGAAACTCAGCTCAGATCAGACAACTCAGATCACAAGTGCTGTTGATCGATGAGCACGTAGTTTTTTCATGCGCGCTCAATCTCGATCTCGAATGCGATCTCGAGCGATTTGGTCGAGTTCTGGAATGATATTTCTAAAACAAGATTATCTATCTTCGAGATTGAATCTCGAGATTTCGCAAGAATCGAGATCTCGCGAGATCGAGATTGCATTCCCTGGTAATTAGGTCTTTTTAACAACTTTTTGCCTTAATGTTTCGTAAAAAAAACATAAGCGTATATTTTCAGACATACGTTTTTATTAAGAAAATTGTATCAAATATATATTTACAAAAATACTTTGCTGTTATTTAACTTACTACATTTTAAAATCACTTAAGAGCCTTGCATTTTATTATTAAATTAAATTTCTGTAAAGGTACCCGAGACGTTCAGACGTCCTTTAAAAATGTATGTATGCTTCGGTCACATTATTATACGATTATCTATGTAGAGGGTGATTTATGCATTATCTAGTTATCAACTAAAGTTTAAATGGTAGGATGATGTCCGGCGGCGTAGTCTGAGAAGCGCACGGCAGGCGGCGCGGCAGCGTTTCTTTTTTGTCCCCGCGGATTCCATTGCCCCATGCCATGTTCAACCTGTAAGTCCGGCAGTTTGCCGTGCGTTGACCGCGCGCCTCGCCACGAAGCGCAAAGCCGTTGGACAAGTAACGTTGGAACTTTTCGATGGCTCCTGTAAATATCTAAACGTTATTCTCTAGCGTCTTCAACCCTGTACCGTTCTCTTTCGTATAATAACGTTTTTTTTATGTTTTTGTACCTTTTTTTATAACTATATTTGTAACTTGTATTAAACTTATATTTTAAATGCTTTTCTTGTAATTCATATCTGCTGCATTCCACTCTGAGTACGTGCATTCGGTACGAAACTTGCCTTTTGCTATTGTGTCTTTTACAGTATAGTTTATTGCAATGCACAGATACTTTCGGTTTCGTTAATAGTCTTTCGAGCTCTTGTATCAACGTTGTCGTTTTAAGTGGTTGAGTGCCAGTGGAACAAGTAGCTTAAGTGGATGTCAGTGAGCTATACTATAATATAGCGCTCATAAAACTCAAGTACTTACACTCATTTATAAAGTTTATTGACCTGGAACTATAGGAGGCTGGGTGATTGGCAAAGTTTCATTTCATAAGCATTACTCATTGTCTTAACGTCATTAAGTACCGTTTGCCATTGGTTGAGCTATAGTCCTTTGACTTTTATTACATGATGTGCTAGGTTTTCATGGCTTCTTTTAAGACATCATTATTTATCAAAACTATACCTGCTTAGTAAATGACTAGTATACATCGAAACGTAACTGTTACGTTTTCCAAGTTATTTACTTACAACGTAATAAAACATATTGTCACTACAGATTAAGTCAAGACTTCGGGAAACCCATTCATAAGGTAACCCGGTTATATCGGTTAAACTTTTTTCGGTTAATCCTTTGATTAGGCTAACCCACAATAAGGTTAACAGTAACCGTTATCTGAATAGGTTAATTAGGTTTTCGGTGATGCACAGCCGTTTGGTTGAGTCATGTAACCGCTTTTGCAGGGATAGGTATCGTAAACGAGAAACAAGGCATGAAAAACGTAGTATCATACAGAAACCTAAATAATATGTCGATTCGGTTATAGTTACCCGCAATAATAGGTTAACAGGCTATTTCAGTTAACTAAAATATATGTTAACCCATTTCCAATTGGGTTAATAACACACTATTTCGGTTTGGTTCACCTAACCCGTCCGAACCCTGGTTAAGACGTCCTTCCGTCACGAAAGTGTGCAGATCGGTACGTCCCAAACGAATGACTTCCCTGAATTATCAGTTTATTTAATTTTTTACCCAGTAGTTGCGATAAGTTTCTTGTAGAAGGCTTCCAATCGCAATTGGTCTGATGCAGTTCACAGTACCTAATAGCCCTGTAATTTGTCAATGATATTGTATGCATGAGTGTGGCTTCATCATACGTGACATGATGGCTGACGTGCAGCTATTAGAATAGTCATGCTAGATAAGATGATGCAGGAGCAGGAAGGGAATAAAGCAAACAGCCGGGCGAATGAGATAGGGAGAGTGGCCACGGCAGTTGCGCGCGCGCCGTTCATTGATGCGCAGGCGCCTTAGAGGGCCGGGGGGCGGGGACGAGGAATGCGGCCGCCGCCGGCCGCGGCGAGCAATGACCGCGCCAGGGTCGCTTCCTTTACGAGAAGCGCGGGCCGTCGTACTACAGCCGAGCCCCCTCCCGCGAACCTCTGGCTCGTACTACATGGCCCTCTCGCCTGCGACGCGCGCTTTTCGACCCATAGTCCGTTACAAAAATTAAGTGCGCCGCATTCCGCGACCGCTCTTTCTTCTCTCTTCTACCCGAGCTTTAGGTCATTTTCTGTCCTTGTTCATTCCTTTCTCGGGTGGGCAGTGCGTTGTTTGGCGTCCAAACTCGAGCGCAAGGCGCGAAACTTGCGCCTGACTGAACGCGCACCATTTTGCTTTTGCCTTGTTTTAGGTTGGTTATGGTCACGTCACGCAGTCACGTCATATCAAGGAACAATACTGATTATTATTTATTACAAGGAATTAAAAACGTGTTGACAACCTCCGTGGCGTAGTGGTCACCATGCCTGTCCGGAGGTTCCAAGTTCGATCCCCGGTTAGGGCAAGTTATAAATTGGCCTTTTTTCAAATTGTCCTGGGTTTTGGGTGTTTCTCTTATATGTATTTGTTATAAAATATAGTATCGTTGAGTGTCCCATAACACAAGTCTCGAACTAACTTTGGGACTAGCTCGCTCAATCAGTGTAATTTGTCCCTGTATATTTTTTTATTTATTTCAATAATGTTTTTCTCGAGCGCGCAACGTCCCAGAAAAACAATAAGGTTTTCTTGATCTGTATTATTTTTGCGTGCAAAAATTAGATTAATAATATTATGTATTAGAAATCGGTAAATATTAGGAGCACATTAGACTACCGGCCTCGGTTTGTGTTAATAACAATTTTAACTCACGGAGAGAAGCAGGATTGTGCTTGTTTGGCCTACCTACCTCTCATTATCGTAAAATGAAAACGTCCAAGTGCGAGTCGGACTCGCGCACTAAAAGTTCCGTACCAAAATCTTTTAAAAAATCACGTTTGTTGTAAACGCCCAACTTAAATATTTATTTTATTCTGTTTTTAGGATTTGTTGTTATATTATAGCGGCAACAAAAATACATCATCTGTGCAAATTTCAACTATCTAGCTATTACAGTTCACGAGAAACAGCCTGGTGACAGACAGACAGACAGCGGAGTCTTAGTAACAGGGTCCCTTGTTTACCCTTTGGGTACGGAACCCTAAAGAGGAGTCGTTATCAACGTTTTACCTTTAAAAATGCCTGGATTCAATTTTTTTATATTGTGCGATGGTTTAAGACTAGCTTATGTTTAGTTTAATTAAAATATTTTCAGAGTTTCGTACAAAAAACGGAACCCTAATAGGATCACTCGTGCGTCTGTCTGTCCATCCGTCTGTCACATCCAATGGAGAAGATGCACGATGAGTAGATTTTGATAAATGTCTCTTATTGAATGATTTGATAAATGATTCTTTAAGCATTTACGTAAAAAATGCCTTTAGCACAGTTATATTTTTTTATTATCGATTCATAAACTTGGCTTTTAGTTGCTTGAAAAAGTCAATTTTTGAAGTAATAAAAAGTTTAAAAACGTATATTACCATAGGATTTTCAAGTGACAAATGATAAAAAACTCTTACATCCCGTGCTCTGTGGAAACGATTGATGTTAGAACAAAGTAATGTACTACAACTTTGTAGAACACATCAACAATAAGTGTTATTAAATAGTGCTAAAAAATCCTTATTTTACCTTGGTGTTACCCCTTATCAAAATAAATTACTTCATATCTAGACACGCAGCAGCGTGTCAGAGCCAAGTTCATAGAAAGGAACTGGCGACGCAGCAGCCGTGTGTATATTTACACGAACAATTTCAAACTACTTTTGACCTCTTCACATCTTGAAAACTATTGAAATCCTCTAGCTCCAAATCCAAAAATTTTATAATTCAGCTCAAACAGTTATTGGTATAATTACGTTTAAAACTCCTAAAAAATATGGTTGACCACTTATCTATCCATCATAAAAAGGTAACCTACTTCCATATGACCTGAAAAGTTGATATTTGGCATCTAGGTAGACTATTACGCGTATACAAAGGAAAAATTAAAAAAGTTAATTTCGTAGATTTGATTACTTTCAAAAAATGTAACCTACTTCTATATGACCTGGAAAGTTGATATTTGGCTTCTAGGTAGACTGTTACGCGTTTACAAAGGAAAAATTAAAAAAAACAGTAAGTATTTGGATAGTCAACTTATCATCTTTACGTTATACGTTATTGTTATTACATTGTAAGATCTCATGCAAAAAAATATAACCAGCCCGGTCAAATGTTGGGATTCTTATAAATGAATTTCAATAATCTTTAAAGAACTTGGCAGCCATTTAGATCTCAGTTGTTTTGTCGGATTTTGAACTTAGCTCCCATTTTCACATTGCTGTTTTTGGTGGGATTTAAGACTGCTTCAATACTTTCATAGAACTTTTTGAATCATTCAATTCGGACACTCCAATAGAAAAATATCACGAATTTAAACATGTATGTCAAAATTCGCGTGGTCGCCGCTCACCCCGCTCGGCTAGCTAGGCACCACCGTGATATCCTATGAGATTTAGGCGCTACTGGGGTATATTCTCGTATTATAACAATAGTTGTGTATATAGTTATCCGCTTTAAAAAGACTCTACGGTGTACATCCTTCTCAATTGTGTGTGTCAGTTTTTGATTTTTTTGTTAAATACCCGTGCGAAACCGGAATGTGCCGCTAGTGAAGATATAAATAACGTAATATGCCAGGCTCAGGCAATGGATGAAGCCGCGGCATCGTCACCAAACCGCTTAGACTCTAGTTTAGAAACATTAAAATAAAAAATATTATAAGTACTATGTATGTTGATTTAACTTTAATTACAAAGATTTTATTTTGATCAATAATATTCGCAACTAAGTAACATGACATGAAAGGCATAAATAAAACTGTAAATGAAACAAACAAAAATTTAAACTTCGAAAAAAACCGGATTTTAATACTGACATCCGGATTTATATACAATTTCGGAATCCGGATTTTTAGTCTTTTTGGGATTTTGAAGTATCCGGATTGCAATCGCTATTTGAGATCCTCACTACGAGCCCTTTCAATTGTAATTATTAAGTATTCATATATAAAAATACACAGCAGGGTTTGCAAAATATTTTTTTAATTTCCTAATTTATCCCCCGCAAATTGGCTATGACAGACGGACGCACAGGCAGACGCACGAGTGATCTTATAAGGGTTCCGTTTTTTCATTTTTTGTACGAACCCTTCAAAATCTGTTTTCTTGTATGGAAGCCCACCTAAAAGTATTTATTTTATTCTGTTTTAGTATTTGTTGATATAGCGGCAACCAGAAATACATCATCTGTGAAAATTTCAACTGTTTTGCTATCACGGTTCATGAGATACAGCCTGGTACAGACGGACAGCGGAGCATTAGTAAAAGGGTCCCGTTTTTACCTTTTGAGTACGGAACCCTAAAAAACAATTGTGGCTGTAAAATAAAATGAATGATTGCCTTTTTGGACCGTAACAACATGAATTTTACAAATTACCACGTTTAAATCTGCAACTTTCTTTATATCTCCGATGCATTGTAATAGTCGTGCATTCTCGGGCCGATATTGTAGCCATTTTGTTTATTTACTTGTAGTTCTGTGAGAACAGTAGACCTCGCGAGCCTTTATAACTTTACAACCATGGATTAACCGATATTTTAATCGTTTTCCTGGTTTAGCAGAAGCCACTTGAGGGCTTAGGTAAAAACCTTTTCTTTTTAAGTAATGGTGCCTCTTCTTGTCCCACAGCATCTATTTTGTGTGTAAGGGATAAAACAGGCAGGGGTATGGTAAGCAATGGCAATGGGCGCTTCGGGTAATGGGCGAATTCTCGCTCGTGACTTAGCGGGTGTCATTACAATATTTAGCTCAGGGAACTGAGAATCGTTGGGTGCAACAAATCATTTAGGACCCTAAATTTTATTCGAAAAGGTCGAAAAAATGTCGTCATTGGAGACATTGGATATCGTTAAAGGTGACCTCCACAGGGTTCCGTACCCAAAGGGTATAAAAGGTACCCTATTACTAAGACTTAGCTGTCACCAGGCTATATATCTTTTATGAACGGTGGTAGCTAGCCGAGTTGAAATTTTCACAGATGATGTATTCATGTTGCCGCTATAACAAAAAATATAAAAAACATAATTAAATACATATATATTTAAGGGGGGCTCCCATACAATAAACCTGATTCTTTTGCCGTTTTTTTGCTATATTAATATAGACAACAGTGAGACGTTTGAAATATTCACGGAATATTTAAAAAATAAACAATTATATTAAAATAAAATAAATGGTTAAGGGGGCTTCTATACAACTAACGAGATTTTTATTAGATAATGGTACGGAACCCTTCATTTGCAAGTCTGACGCGGTCACACTTTATTTTGTTTGTTTCTGGGTGGCTTGGATTGTCTTACTAATCTTTTATGCTTTTCGATGAATCTATCTTCTATATACAATGTCCTTTTTAATTAAGTACAAATATTTTAAGAGGTGATTCAGTCCATCATTTTGAACAACTTTTCCCAATAAATATATATCGAAATACGAAAAAATTTTTTGCATTTTTCATAGTAACGATATCACGTGACTACTTCGATCTGTATGAGAACCTAAATATTTTTTTTCGTATTTCGATATACATTTATTGGGAAAAGTTTTTCAAAATGATGGACTGAATAACCCCTTAAAATATTTGTACTTAATTAAAAAGGACATTGTATATAAAAGCGAAAATCACTCACTCACTCACTCATCACGAAATCTCGAAAACTACTTACCCAATGAAGATGAAATTTGGCAGGAAGGTAGATTGCGACTAGGAGACGTCCGCTAAGAAAGAATTTTTGGAAATTTCATCCCAAAAGGGGCGAAATAGGGGTTGCCAATTTGTATGGAACTTCGTAATTAAAGTGAGACACATTAAATTTTTAATTTATTTTAATAGTTAGTAGAAAATAATAATGCATTTATTAGATTTTGAAAATTAAATCCCTTTAGGGGTGATATAGGAGTTGCAAGTTTATATAAATATTCGTCATTTTTGAAGCGAGACACATGACATTTTTGGATTAGTGGTCAATAAAAAATAATAATACAGAAATTAGATATTAAAAATTGCTTCCCCTGGGGTGCATTACCCCTAATGCACCTCAGAGGAAGCAATTTTTAATTTTGCGATTTTATATTATTATGATTTTTTTTCATTTCTTGAGTGAGAGACAAAAAAGTTGCGTCAAATAGATGATTTGTTCTCGTTTGCTTTAGCAAATGACGAGAACGGGAACGAGAACGGGAACGGGATATTATAACACAATTTATAACGTAAAAACCCAATTAAAAATCCTATTAGAACCAATTTCGACTTCTATGCGGACGAAGTCGCGTTTTACATCTAGTACTTTCATATTTCAGCGCAGGAAAACAAAATATATATCCGCCCAAAACAAGAAGACCTCCTGAAAAATGGCATTTCTTTTCTGCCACTGTCAACTTTATTTAGGTGAATACTGGTTTGAACGAATCCTTAAGTTAGTCGGCATTATTTTATAATAAGACAAGTCTCGCAAGTTCGTATAAACAAACAGTTAAAATAACCAGCCAAGTGCGAGTCGAAATGCAACACAAGACTACCTTCTCTAAAAAAATGTTTAGCCTAACTAAAAACCTATTTCTAACCTAATATAAATAGGATACACCAAGTATAACCAACCATCTGAGACCGGCTGTACCTATTTCTAATGGAAATGAAAAAAGCTTAACCTAGTAAGTTAGTTAAGTTCTAGCCGAATACATCTAAGTTTAACCATCGGAGACAGGCTGCATCTTGTTCTAGCCGGGTAAAACGTGTACCCATATTTCAGCTTTTACCCGTAACATATACCTACATGAATCCCTCACTTTATTATATTCAGGATTCCACCATAGAATCACACAACGAAACCACAGTATAGACATACAGTATTCGCACTCGGCGCTGTCCTTGAAAAATATACCTACGCCACGCGTGCGCTAGGGCTGCCCGCCTACACTTGTGATTGTAATGTGAATGAAAAAGGAAGCGTTAAATACACGTAAAAATACATGTTATGTTTTTTGCTTTTTAGTTTTAGTAGATTTAATAAAAAATCACACACATGCATGAGGGATGGCGTAAATAAAAACTTATTGCGGTTAAACGTCTTAATTTATTTTTTTGTAAAAACCTGAGATCCCGCGCGCACACTTCTTGCAACCGCGTTCGCCATTCCTCTCCCGTCCCTCTCGCACACTTCGTACCTCTCTCTCTATCCACTACGTTCCATTTCCCACATTCGGCCGTCCTGCTAAAATGTCTGTCCTCAGACATTCTTCTTCATTCATAATGTTTCCTCATTCAATACAATTCTTCACACTCACATTCTACATTCCCTCCACACATACTTAACAAACTTGAAAGTCCTAAATTCTATAACATAATCACAATAAAACTTAGGCGACTATATGACATGGATACAGTTAACAAAATAGTAACAGCATCATTAATAAGCTACTTTACTTTCAGTTACAACTGTTAAATATAAATTCAGATAACAAAAGACAAAAGCAAACAAATAGAAGTTTTATACAGGTTTTAAACTCTTACATATTTTTTTTTAATTGTGCTATATTAAGTTTTAAATTAAACAAATAATAATTAAAAAAAAACTCTTATAAACTTGTAACAAATATCTTAACCAATGATAATAAACAATGCACATGGTGAGCAATAAAATAAAGTAAACATGAGTCATTCATCATCTTTCATTCTTCATCAAATCATAGTTACCTGTTAAGAACTTAGTTCATCTTCCGTAGGTCATCGTTTCATGTGGTCAGCTGAGCTGGAAGTTCTGTTTGATCCCTCAGTGGCCATATCTTTTTTTTTCAGGTCATAGCGGTCGTTTCTCTTAACCTTTACAACCTTGTAGGGTCCTAAGTATTTAGCCTTCAATTTAAGGCCTGGGCCAAATTGTGTCCGTTTTATAGCCACAGAATCCCCAATTTTGTACAGCGAACTGATCTTCCGTTTTCTATTAAAATTATTGGCATTCTCTTCTTGGATTTCGAATATCTGTTCTTTGGCTTGCCTTCTGAGATCTTCTCTACCTTCATTAAAAAAACTTGTATGTACTCTTCCTGTAGCAATTCTTGTATTTTTATGTCCTCTTTCACTCTTATCTTTGTGCCCACTAGTAGTTCATAGGGTGTACAGTTTATGCTCCTTTGAAAAGTGCTATTAATAGACTTCTGCACTCGGCTCACATGTTTGTACCAAAGGCTGGAATTCTCCACACATACCTTTGTAAGCAATGGGATTAAAATTCTGTGTATTCTCTCGACCTGTCCATTGCCTCGTGGAAGGCATCCACTACTGTCAGTATATAATTATACTGCTTGCAAGTTTGAGTTAAGGGTCCGACATCCTCATGAATGGTATCTAATGGAATACCCTCTTTTTCAATAGGATGGAGAAACCCTTCCTGTTTGCCTTCTTTCTTGGTAGCTAACAAGCATGGAATGCATGTCACAATAAAATCTTCTATTTTACTATCTAATCCTTTTATGTAATAATCTCTATCTATGACATCTTTCATCTTCCTCTTGGAAAAATGGCCATTACTATGAACTCTCTTCAACACTTCCTTTTCCATAGTTTTAGGTATAACCAGTAGCTTTTTATCTCCCTTATACAGTATTTCATTCTCAGTCCAGAAATCTTTGTATGTTTTTTCTTTTAAAATTTCTTTTATAGCTTTCAACCCTTCATCCTGATCTTGCGCTTGTTTTACTTGATCATGTAGTGTCATTACTCCGACAAAAGGATGACGGCTTAGAGCATCGACATGTTTCATCTTGGTGCCGCTTCGATGCTCGATTTCAAAGTCATAATCATTGAGAAATATTACCCATCGGGCTATCTTGGCTGACAAGTCCTTCTTCTTTAATGTTATTTCAAATGATCTACAATCTGTTACTATCTTAAAGTGTATACCAAATAAGTACTGATGAAACTTTTTTATGCCTTCAATAATAGCAGTTGCCTCTAATTCATAGCTTGAGTACTTAGCTTGAGCATCATTTGTTTTTCGACTCATGTAGTGAACTGGATGGAGTCCTGTGTTTGGATGATACTGCATGAGTATAGCTGAATAGGCGATACTAGAGGCATCCGTGTGCAACTCTGTCTTCAAATTTGGGTTAAAAATCTTTAAAACAGGGCTTGATGCCAAACTTTTCTTTAAGGTTTGAAAAGCTTGTCTTTGTTCATCTTGAAATATAAATTCTTTTCCTTTTCTTAATAAATCTGTAAGCGGTTTTGCAATCACTGCATAATTTTCAATGTATTTTCTGAAATAGTCCAATAAAACTGTGTAACTGATGGATATCTCGTGGTTCTGGGTACTTACAGACAGCATCTGTCTTCTCCGGACTTGGTTTTATTTCACCGTTTCTCACCACATGTCCTAAGTATTCAATTTCCCGTTTGATCAAGTTGCCTTTTTTCCAGTTTATCTTTAATCCATACTGCGAGGCCACTTTCAGCACAAGTTGAAGCCGTTCAATAGCTTGTTCTTCGTCTTCAGCTGTAATTAATATATCGTCAATAAAAATCATCATTATGCCTTGTGAAATCAGGTCCCTGAAGATAATGCTAACATATCGCATAAAATACTTACCCTACGGAGGAACTCATATTGCCCATGGTGTGTCACAAATGACGTGTATGGAACTGACTCCTCAGATACCTTCAAATGAAAAAAAACATTTTTTAAATCCAAAACACTGAATACTTTTGTATCACACAGCTTATCAATCATATCGTCGATGACCGGCAAGGGAAATTCATCTTTAATAATCTTTTTATTCAAGAGCCTATAGTCTACACATACCCTGGCAGATCCATCTTTTTTTCTCACTAATACTAAGGGACTTGAGTATTCAGAAAAATTCACCTGGATAATGCCTTCATCCATCCACTCTTTTACCTGCTTTTCCACTATTTTTTGTTCAGCTAAAGCCAATCGTCGTGGTCTCTGTGCTACAGACACATCATCGTTAAGAACTATCATTAGCTGAATAGGTGTTTCCTTCTGCTGAACTGGATTATAATTTTCGATACACTGCAAAACTTGTTCCTTTATCGTGGGATCTAAAATGTGGTCAAAATTTGCGGTGCGCTGTTTCGCCGCCTGCGTTTGCGACTGCGACATTTGCGACCGACCGCTGGCGCCCCCTGCTGACGATCCGCTTGAAACTCTTCTTCTTTTCTGCTTTGAATTTCACTGGTATCCGTCTTGGTTTTACTTTTCATCTTTTCATATAAGGTTAATTTCTCCTTCAATACTGGATATGTAGTAGCTCCGTACAAGATGGATTTGTTAGGTTCATGATCAGTTATTCCGTCGATAATGTATTGCACTGAAACATAATCGGGAAACTTCGCCCTACGGCCCAATTCTTTCATGACGAGCATGTACTCGTAATAGGATTCGTTCTTTCTTTTCTTGCGAGATGACATGATTTCGTGCATTTCTTTAGTATTTGCTGTATCAGGAAATTCTTTTTGTACAGCCGTCTTCAGTTCGTCGTAACTTTTGAACGTCTTCTCACTTTTTAACCATAACGCCGCCGTACCAACTAAAGATCTTCGAGCAAAAATGAGTTTTTGCTGTGCTGTCCAGTTGAATATTTCAGCGTTATCCTCCAAATCTTGAGCCCATTTAGTGGATGACACCGTCTTGTCGTCACCGCTAAACTTCGTAATGCCATCTAGGAACAAAGCTGCCATCGTCGTAGGTTCGGTAGCTTTATTTTCGTCTCCTGTAGCCATGATCGTCGTTGTACGTCTTGATATTTTAAAATTTCGTCGTTGCATGCGCCGCGAGCACGTGGTCGACTGGCACGGCACACCGTCTTTTGCGCGGGATCGAGCACAATCACGTCGTAGCACTGTTATTTATTATCCCAGAGGGGCCCCCAAAAATGAGGGATGGCGTAAATAAAAATATCCGCATTCTGACAATCAGTGAACATTCATAAAAAAAATCTTCTTTGAATTCGGTTAAAAATTAAAATTAAGTTATTTTAGTTTGTTCAATCCAGTTAGATTGCAGTCCTTACTTTATACAGCACGGAGCAACACGAAATAAAAATCTTTTTTTTATCGCGACCGTAGGGCGTAGGTAGTTAAGATAGGTCACTTGTGTCACTGTCTTCCACCTTACCCACTAATTTATTTTTAAGTTCAGGTATTTTAATTTGTGGAAAAAAGGAAATACTTACATAATAAAAATGAAACAAATTACGTGCGAGTAGGTACCTATATAAAAACTATTTTTGTCTTACCTTTCGGTGTTTTGAGGTTACCTAAAAAAATTATCTCTAGGTGCTTTAATGACGTATTTAAGCAACCAAAAACAGCACAATATTGTCTATGTTTTGCCATATTATTCCACGAATAAGATAATATATAATAAATGTATTCACAAATTGCACGCTCACTGCTTACAACACACCGTTCGCCACTGCGGCCCAACCCCGACTGTTTGTACGCCGAGTCATGGAACAAGTGTATGCTGACCTTGGAGGCGCGTAGGTATGACTTGCGTTCCGACCGTTTGTATGAATACAATATGAATGATACAATACTGTATATATCTGTACCGTGACGAAACTGAATCCTTCGTTTCGCTCTGAATTCAGTGTAGCGCCCTCGCCTTAAAAATATTACCTTAACCCCTTGTAGCACAATCTAATATTTTAAATTTACTATGATGAACTGGTACACTGGGTTGTTGGGCGATTCCGACCGCGGTCCGAAACACTCGCGGTCTGAAGTACGTAATGTTTCTGAAGGGGTCATTCGCACCGCGGTCCGAATTGCCCAAGAACTATTTTGTAATGGGTCGATTGGGACCACAGTGGGAAACAAAACAGTTCTCTTGTGGATTGAATTAAAACAGAGAACATTATGTAGTTTTATTACACATCCTTTATAGTACAACCAATCACAAAAAAAGGTAAAGAAATAATTACATATGTATAAGTTATATGTCTTAAGCCCACTACGTAAATGTTTCGTCAAATACTGTAAATAATATCGATTTTTTACTGAGCTATGTTGATTAGTTAAGTAAAAAAAAATTGCATTATAAATAGGTGCACGCAAAAAGGTGCCGATATTCATGCACACACTTTCCAAGAATCGACCCTTTCCAAGAATCGACCCATTCCAAACGACACCTTGGGCCATTCGCACCGCTTCAATCGCTGCGGTGCGACATTACCTAGTAACATCCCTTCAGAACTGGGATGTTACTTATGTCAAATTTTCTACATTCGCGAATGCGAATGCGGATACGAATGTTTAGGTTGCGAATGTGCGAATGCGAATGTAGACATAAAGCAATACAAAAAACATGTATAAATTTATTATTATTGTCTAGGCGTAAAAAATCGCCATATTTCACTTTTCTTTTCCGGTGCCGTAATGAAAAACTGTCTAATTATCCCAAAATAGTTAAAATACAATAAACTAGCCATCGAACGCCATCAAGCGTTTGCTCATCAAACCTATCCAAGGATTGGTTATGGTTTACCCTTTGGGTTTCGGAAGTCAGGCGGCAGTTGCTGTGTAAAAACTAGTAACCTCGTCAAATCACCGGGGCTAGGTAGCGGACCCCGGAAATGAAGCGTCACTGCTAAGGTTGCAACAGGGAATACGCGCGGATGATGATGGTGATGACAATAAACTATTTGTTTATCTTAATAAGCAATTACAGCGGACTGCAACTAGAACAATAAAAAACTAAGTAATCACAAAAAAGTCACGTGAAATAAACGCTTCCCATTTTAGGAAATAATCATGTTATGGGCGAATCATTAACACGCAGAATTGCGGCGTGGTGGCGCGTCCGCAATGCCGATGGGCAGATCATGACGTGCACACATTCGCATTCGCATTGATTGATGCGAATGCGAATGTCGATGCGAATGTTTAAAACGATGCGAACCATTCGCATATGCGAATTCGAATGCGAATATTCGTAACATCCCTACTTTAGAAACAGTACTTGGCGATTCGGACCGCGGTCCGAAAGGCCCGATAACCCGCTACACTTATCAACTCATTCCGTTAAATATTTATTTTTATTACCCATATTATTTTTCTCTGTTCCACAAATTTTCAAGCAGTTTTTTCACTGTCGCTTATTTATCTCTGCCAGTCCTAATCAATTAAATTAGCTTAAGGTTAGCTGATAATGTCATATAATTGTAATATTTGCATAGTCGAGTGCTTTTTGGTAACCGCAAGTGTGTGAACATTAAAATGAAAAAATTTAATTTTTTCGTAATATATTATTAATATTATTACAATAATATATTATTATTACACATAAAATATTATTTAAATAAAATTATAACTTAACGTAGGATATATATTATTTTTATTACCTATATTATTTTTTACTTATAAACGCCACAGAGTCGTGTTCATAGAAACTTTTTACTTTTAAATTTGGCTCATTCTGAAAGTGTAAAGGGCCGACGAAGAGGCATGGCAAAAAGTATAAGATTACAAGATAGGCGTCGAAAATACAGATTTATAAAAAATGCAGTAGCAAGTAAGATAGTCGTAATGTGGACAAGGTTTTAGGCGCCATTTTCCTTTGGTATGGCTATGACATGTTATAGGAGATATTGTCGTTAGTAATAGAAGTATTCGACGAGAATCTGCTTAAATACTCAGGATGTCGCTCATGAATTTTGAAAATCAGTATATAAATGTCTATGTGCTTAAAAGGGATACCTGAATTTTTCGGGGTCCAGTGCTCCAGTCCAGTCCATTTAAAATAAAATGTTGATAGGAAACGGAGACTTCATCTGAAATTTTGTCTTGACCAGGCACTAGATAACCCTTCAAACTATTTCTTCAAAGGAGGAGCTTCTCAATTTGAATATACCTATATTACTTATACATAGGGCGCACTATAAGTTTCCGGAATTGGCCACTTACATAAACAATATTTAATAATTTATTGCAACATTTGAAAATAGAACTCTTTGGCTGTAGAATGCAGTTTGTTTCATCTGACTGTCTTTTGTTTTTACCTTGTGGCACCATTTAAAAAATTGTGTGACTGCATCAACATGGATTTAACTCGGGAAAATTTTCGTGGTATGATTTTCTACAATTTTAAGTGTAATTTGACAGCTCAACAGAGCATCGCTCGGCTTGAAACAGCTTTTGGCAATGAAGCACCATGCAAGACAACTGTTTATAGCTGGTTTGCAGAATTCAAGCGTGGTCGTATCAATCTCAGTGACGAATCTCGCGATGGTCGGCCGTCCACCGCTGTGACCAACAAAAACATCGATGCTGTGCGCCGTATGATTGAAACAGACAGGCATGTGACCTACCATGAAATTCGCGCATCCTTAGAAATAGGCATGAGTCAAATACAATTAATCCTACACAAACATTTGGGTGTGAGAAAGCTGTGCTCGCGGTGGATCCCACACAACTTGACCGAGGCTCAAAAAACGGACCGCGTCACTTGGTGCAGTGCCATGCTTACCAGATTCAACGAAGGTGCGTCAAATTTGGTGTGGGACATAGTAACAGGTGACGAAACATCTACGAGCTACGATCCCAAAACAAAGCAGCAATCGAGCGTATGGGTCTTTCAAGATGAGCCGAAACCAACCAAAGTGGCGCGCGTGAAAAGTGCATCTAAGCGGATGATTGCTTCTTTTTTTAATAAAACTGGACACGTGGCTACTGTTGCTTTAGAGAATCGTCGTACAGTGAATAGTGACTGGTACACGACCATTTGTTTGCCGGAAGTTATTGACGAACTCCGTAAAAATAACCGTAAACGCCGTATCATCCTGCACCACGACAATGCTAGTTCTCACACGGCCAGACAGACAAACGACTTTTTGAAGGCGAACAATGTAGAACTCATGAGTCATCCTGCATACAGTCCCGACCTGGCACCTTGTGACTTTTTTCTGTTCCCAAAAATTAAGAACCAATTACGCGGTCAGAGATTTTCATTACCAGAAGAGGCTGTCGAGGAGTATGAAAAACACGTTTCAGAGGTCACCACAGAGGAGTGGCACAAAAGTTTTCAAAACTGGTTTCATCGAATGAAAAAGTGCATAGACGCCAAGGGAGATTATTTTGAGAAACAATAAATTAATTTCGTACCTTTAATAGTATTTTTTCATATTCATTCCGGAAACTTATAGTGCGCCCCACGTATATACGTTAAATTAGCTCTGCCTCTTGTATATTTTTTCCTTAACTGAGCAATGAAGTTTAAATAAATAGATGAATATGTTTTTTTATTTATATTGCTCAATAACTTCTTCGTTTTTTAACCGAATAAAAAATTCTTTTGGTATATAATATGCAAATTGGTCCCATTGTCACCCGGTGAGGATCTGATAATGAAACTTTGAGAAATCGAAGGATATTCTATGCACACATAAGCGTTGCCAGACGTCCAGATAAAGCCGGACATAGTTAGGCTTTTTGAATGCGTGTCTGGCCAAATAAACGGTATCCAGCTTGTCCGATTTTTGTTAGGCTTTTTAGATTTTGCAAACAAGCGAGCGCTGAGCCAAGCGCAGGCGAGTGGACTGTCGGTGGCTCCCGCAGAATTTAAGAAGAATTAATAAAAATTTATAAATTAATTTCATTCAAATTAAGGATAATTAAAAAATGGCGATAAATGTTTATCTAGAATTGGCTTGTCAACTAAATGATATGAAATTTTTGTAGATGGTTTTAATAGAAAATATAGACCATTTTAAGAAGGTAATTTGAATAAAAAAATTCTAAGTGTTATCAGGATTTTTTTATATAATTTCAAACTTTGCACCGGAAGTGATGACACACAGCAATCAAAGTTTACATTTTTCCTATGCCTGCACAAATAAAAAACAATGACAACGGTCATCTGTCAATGTCACTTGTTTAAATTATTTTTATTGTTGGTTGTAGTCGTTTGGCATATATTGTTGTAGGGTGATGACAGTGACAGTGACAGTACCATGGAATTATATGTACATCGTTAGACAGTACAGTACTGAAAGCGGAAATTGCCAATCTTCACCGTGACTTCACTTCCTCAAATAAGTTGACCTTGCTTGAAAATGAAGGTCATTTGGACTTTTGCAAATATTTAAATAACTAAGACCTTATTTTAAAATCTGATTAGAGAAAGCTTCTCCTAGAGGTTATTTGGTTTGCGAATTAGATCTTTTTTCAAATTACTTGACAAGCGAATTCATTGTGACTGATGAATTTATTTGACTGATTTATAATAAAGCTATTTGACTGATTTAGCATTCGATTTTATTTATATTTAATTAGAATTTAACATGATTTATGGTAATAATCAAAAAAGCTTGATTTTCCATAAAAAAATTTTGTTACTATTATACGTAATACTGACACACAAAATCCTAATAATTCGGGTGGCCGGCCGAGGGTGTCCGGCCTTTTTACCCAAATGTCCGGCCAAATTGGCTGGTCTGTCCGGCTATTAGGTTTGGTGACCTGGAAACCCTACACACATATAGTGATTTTGATGTTTTTGTCACTTAATCAAGCATTTGCATTCAGCAAGTGTTTTTGGTGAAGTGGCGCTTATGAAAAATACCAGAAATTTAAGTCGATATTATTTTACACACTATACATACTTTTTATCCCAACCCAACATTAGGTTAAGTAATTTGTCATAGATCATAAATATATTCGGGAATGTAAAAGCTAGCCGAGCATATATGACACCAACATATAAAAAGTTGGCGGTAAGGTCTATCCCTACCCCGCTAAGACCGACGAAACAGTGCCTGAGATTCGACTGTCCCAAATCAAAAAACGCAAAAATTCCCATTTGTCGTCACTGGGGACAAATAAGAATTGTAATGGAAGTCTATCCCATTCGTCCCCACTGGGGACGAATGGCACTGTGAAAAAATTGTTATTCCCATTCGTCCCCAGTGGGGACGACGCGGTGGGGACAATCGAAACTCACAAAACTAAACATTGCCCCACACAAATGGGATATACCCGTTGGGATTATTTTCATTGATTATAATTGTATTTTATTTTGATTGTACTGTTGGTATATTGTTTTTGTTAAAAAATATTTCGATATAATTCTTGTAAATGTAATGAAAATTTTAAATAAAAAATCTTTGGAAATGGTAGATAAGATTACTATCTGCTTTTTTGTACAAAAATTAAATTATGGTTTGGTGCACGTTTTATGCTAAGTACTAACTTTGAAAACCCTGAAAACCAACCCAAAACACAGTTCTCTTTTTAAGCCTCAAGAATATTCTAACTTTTGCTCATCCTGCTCTAATGAATTACTTAAAATGATAAAAAACCCAAACAATTAACTAAATACGCGCAGATAACGAAACTACGTCCTGCCTGTCCAATCCTGTTAATGCGACGGACTGGCAATCAGCGCAACGCTATGAAACGACAACGAGATAACCGACATACGCTTCAACCACCTACCGGAATAGAACGCGCAAATTTGTTGAATTTTCCCGAATCAACTCTAAATGTGTGGGGATAGGAATCCGATGGGCCATACTGGGTTTTTATAGATATTATGATCTTATGGGCATTTTAATTCCCAGTTTAAAAACGTAGCAAGTGACAATCCCCATCCAAAACTATAATACCTTGCTGTATATTGGGCTGGAGATCGGCCCTTGCTAGGTTTATGAGTTGGAGATTGCGGTTTCATCTGTGCACTTACTAGGTTGCGCTATTTTGTAAAAAGGGACTTTGCATAGTGTGGGCACTTACAGTAGAAAAAGCATAATGTCGATTTTGACACAAATGTCCCTTACTGTGTTTTGATTTGGGACAGCCGTGCTGTGTTTGTCTCTCTTGCCCACACAAATATTCTGTGTGTCCACCTGGATTTACCGCCTCAAGGTACCTATAGTCATTGTAAGTCAGTCATCTCCTAGGGATTAGAATTAAGCCAAAAGACTACCCTATCGTATTGTATAAAGAATTCCAATAAAATAGCACGACTTCTGAAGTCCTAAACAAATTAAAAAATTACACTGATCAATAAAAAAACCACTTTTGCAAATCCATGAAAGGAATTCAACTGATTTTAAGAGAACATTAAAAAACGTTGACAGTGGTAATAATTGTATGCCTTAGTTAGCTCGGGTTTACTGTGGATATCAATTAAAAGATTTACAGCTCAGTTAAAAGTTTACTTATATTAATACATTTATTACTTTTAAAAGTGTAAAGTTGAACTACTTTTTCTTCTATTATCGATATCTACAGCTTCTCTTCTTAACGTCTAACAATAGTCTGCTAGCATAGCAGGGCTCCACTTTCCCTGATAACGCTGTTCTGATGCCTGCTATATTCTGATGGAAACTCGGTCGCTCACCGTGCTCATCACTAACGTCTTCCATACATTCAGGTAAAAAATTTAAATGTGAGAATATGTATTTTAAGGGACATTTTACAGCCAATAACGCTCAGGGCTTCAATCATATATTTTACAAGTGTTTTATAGTTCTTAGTTCTCATATTTCCGAGAAAATTAGTAAAAACATGTACCATGGATTTCCAAGCCAGCAAGGCTTGGAAATCCATTCTTCTTTATTCAGTTGATCAATGATAAAACACTTAGATATAAATCGATGTAAAAAGACAAACACGCAGAACTCAATTAAAAGGTAAAAATTTACTTAAGACGAAGTGGTAGCTAAAGTGGCGCCCTCATTTGAAATAAATTCTTTAAAACTAAATATGGTGATAATTAAAAATTTGATTGGTATCACTGTCTAGAAAGGCCTTTAAACTATTTTATGAATAACCTTTGAAATGATTACTAATAGTCCGTCTAGTTTTAAAACGGGTTTTCGCCAAAAGTGGCCACTTTTGGCAAAAACCCGTTTTAAAACTAGACGGTCTACCAATATAATTTTTAAAGGTTATTCATAAAATAGTTTAAAGGTCTTTCTAGACAGTGATACAAATCAAATTTTTTATTATCATCATATTTAGTTTTAAACAATATTTCAAATGAGGGCGCCACTTTAGCTACCACTTCGTCTTAAGTAAATTTTTACCTTTTTTACTTCGTCTTAATACAAAATACACTATTCAAACTATTTATTAGCTACAGATTTAACACTCTAGACGTTCAGTAGATTCAGATTGAATACTGCACACAAGTTTGTTTCTGTATATCATACTCGTTAGATATGAGCCATTGAACAAAACAAAACACGTTCGTGGATATGCGCGGGGTTAACACTCAATAATGTTACAACAAGCACACCATGAGCATAACTCAGAAAATCGAACTAAGCCAGCTGTGAAACGTCTATGGTTGATGAATAGTCACAGCGTACTTCCTGATATTACACCTCATTATCACTGGGCAAAAACCTTGTTGACCAGTGTTATCAATTCCCAATCATTCAAATCTAAAGAAAACTTAACAAAAGCTAATTAGATGTTGTTTACGTAGCAGCTGATATAAGACTGTCCAAAACGTTCGTCGCTCACCTCCAATGTGCTGTGGCTGTGACGTTAACAAGGTACGCTAGAGGGAGCTACTCGCGCCTTTAGATCAATTGACTATTCGTAAATTATCTGAAAATTATCAGATAGTACAAATTACTACTATTATATTTAACAAATGTAAGTAGTAACGTGGAATGACTTTGCTGTAAAATGTTTACATTGAAAAATATTTTTAACAAAATAAAGAGACTTCAATTTCTAGTCTTCTTCATCAGTTTTAATTCACCAAATTACACTTTACTTTTAAATAAAAAAAGGATTTCTTAAGCGATTCAAAAACGGAGAGAAGTTATTGGAGAACATAAATACATGAAGCTTCTTCTTTCTTGCAGACGCGTAAAATATGGGCTTTGTTCAAATTTAAAAAGTCATTATCCCTATATTATATTTACACGTACCTATATGTAACGAGGGAGTTAAGTCAGTGGGTAATTTTAACCGCGCTTTTCTTTAAAAAATACCTACATTTCAAATAAGTATTAATTAATAATTCTGCTGAAACTTATAAGGAAGATAGAAGATAACTTTTTACTCTCGCTAGAGGTAGGTAAAATAAAAGTTTCCAAGTTATCAGGATTTACTTGAAGCAGTGTATAAAGCTTAGTAGTTTTACTGAATAGTAAATGAGGACACATTTTTCACCGCTGCGTTAGTCACCAGTACGAGTACTAATTTACTGGATTGAAGTTGCAGTAAACTTCTATGTGTTGTTCGTAGGGAATGCAATCCGGACTATCCGTAATCCAAAAAATCCGGATTTTCGCAAAGTTTCACTCGAATCCGGATTTTCTGATAAGAAATTGTAATTCGGGAGCTACATTACCGCGCAGATATTCGTGTCGCCGTGTGATCGCTATGGTAGAAACAAACGATTTATAATAGTTATAAGAAGCAGGAACGTAATCGGGATTTTGTAAATCATAATTATAATAAAATAATTCAGTCGTAAAATAATCACAGTTACGTTAAATCACAATACGCGACTCGCGCGCTATTTCGGTTTAGACCGGTGACTTCGTACGTAAGTAAATACCTATATTTATACCTATATTTGTAGTCTTACCTATACCTATTTATTATTCTTTAATTCTATTATTTAAAACATTTATTTCTTTAAAATAAAGTTTAATTATTCATTCACACACAATGCGATAAGATTGCATACATTATAATAAACGTTCATTGGAGAGAGTATCTGATTCGTAAGTTAGAAGTAGGTAAAATATTCTTAGTTACTAACTTATCAATCACTATATCAGTAAAATAAACTATGATGATAAAAATAGTTAACAGGTTATTTGTTAACGGGTTAACAGGGTATTTTATTTATTAGATATACATATACACTTGATGTACACTTATCAGTATGTCATGAATCGTGATAGCTAGACAGTTGAAATTTTCACAAATGATGTACGTTGCTGCTGTAACAACAAATACTAAAAACAAAATAAAATAAATATTTAAGGGGGACTCCCATACAACAAATGTGATTTTGCCTTTTTTGCTCGATATCAATAACGGCAACAGGTAGGCACTTGAAATATTCACAAAAAACTTAGTTGTCATCATCAAATCCATAAAATCCGGTTAATATGGATTGAACCAAAAATCCGTTCTTAAAAATCCGGATTATAAAATAGAACGGATTTGCATTCCCTATTTTCCCCATATTCCCTAGTTGTCCGGACTTCGGACAGTTTATCGTTATTGGTTCTCTAAGTTTATATTATAATACACTAATGTAATTTTTCTCCTGTCGTAGTGCGTTCTAGTTTACGATGTACTACTAACCTATTTTTCTCTTTTATATAGAGGTACCTTATGATTTTGATATTTTCCGTATTATATAGGCGACAATTTGGAGTACCATGATGACGATAGTCAAGAACTCACGACTTGGCTATGGTGTACTCGTTTAAGCTGTTTATGATTGACGAATATTTGTTTTTGTTCAATAAAATGTTGTCAGTTTTGATATAAAAAACCTAATATAATTTCTTAAAAAGAAACAAAAAATTGAGTGTTATGGACGTCATAGGAAAGTGGACGAGTTGAGGAAGTGGACAAGATGGGAAAACAGCCGAGTTAGGAAAGTGGACCATATCATCCCAATGGGTTCTTTCATTCTGAGGAAACCTCCAGTAAATGTCAACTATAAAGTAGGTAACTCCTAGGTACCTATCTAAAAATCCATAATATTTTTTTGCGTCGGAATGCTACAAGCATCGGCAAATAATCGTGTTGTAGCGTCAATATAAATACACTTGGAAGGAGGACCACAGGCAGGCAGGGCTCACAATGGGCGCAAAGAGTTCACTGCCATCCATTCCATCCTGATCGGGAGGCGACGCGCTTAACCGGACGCGGTCGGCGGCGTCCTGCATACTCGAACCACTATGTAGATGGAACGGCATTAGTATCGGTATACGTATGGGTATGTAGGTTGTTTGTGTCCCAGGCAAGCCAGCGCAGTGCAACGCGCGGCCGTGACGCGCCCGCGACCAATGCGCCTCGGTGTAAACGTAAACATCATGCAAGGTCAACCGCCTTGCGATCATCGCATCCTAGTAGATGCAACTTTTTATCGAGCCCTTCCAACTTGCAATGTTCTTTCTTTTAAATTTCAATTTCATTTTAAACCGAAAGAAACTTAATTAAGCGCCTGAACTAATTTTAAGTTGGCGAAGATAAGTACATTTTTAAATTCTGTTGATTATGTATGTTTCCTAAAGCGATATCATTAAAAATATTTGTTTCATTTAGCGATCATGCAAATGCGATACCTAGTGAAATCTTTACTAGTACCGGGGCCTATTTAATAAATGAAACAACCATTTTTTTTTAGTTTTTCATAAATAGGTATGTCGAATGTCGCGACAAGACGTTTAATAAAAGTGACAATTAACCCAAATGTTACCGGTAAAATACTGACAAAATTGTAAGACCTGTTTAATAGAAGCGGCAATTGTCAAATTTTTCCTTTCGAGCTTCTTGAATATAACCCTATTGTTGAGTCTCTAAGCAAATATTCTCTGATTTATTTGTTATGGTAATTGACAAATTGTCATACTTTTCTACATATTTGTCATAACACTCACAAAATTATATCGAGGCATGCCTATAAAAGAACTTAAATTACAATTTTACTTTCGTTCTATTTCTGTTTTTGTGTGCTACAACAATGGACAGTTGAAAGAAAAGCTAATTCTTGGTTTAAATGTGCGTCAGTGTACAGTTTGCACTAAATATTCATCTTTAATAATACTACTACAGCTATCTGTCGACGACTATAACACAGAGTTTTTTAATTACTAGGTAATTATTGAACTGCCGTTTAATATTACCTTAACGTTTTGTAAGGATGCTAACATTGGATTAGGTAAGAATATGTCCACCTGTCCCGATAATTCAATGTTTAGTAAAACTAATTTGACAAGTTTTCCAGCACAACTTGTCATGTATATCGTTTGTCAAGAGAAATTGCTTTCAAAATTTCATCACTAGTCGTCATGTTTGTAGATTTTCCACAAAGATATAGTATATATAAGTAGATTTTCCACCATGACAAATTTGTTAGTGATCTAATAAACAAAAAATTAACAAATTGTCGAATGTTCACCTGGCTGTCACTTGTCATTGTCACGTTTATAGCAAAGATTCAAGCGTTAATTTCGTTGAAAAAGGGTCTCCGCGATTTCATTCTCGTCTCGTCTCTCCTCGCGCCTCCGCTAGAAATCAACCGCTAGTTCGTATAGGATGGATTTCTCGAAAAGTTTAAGGCCCTGTCGTCCAACGGCATTGTCGGACGAGGTTGTAGGGCGATCCGCGAGGCACTCCGCAGACTTCTACATATTTCGAATGACTGGGGAATGAACGCAAAATGACGCGATACGTGGATTGTCACGGTTTTTATAATTTAAACAAGATGTATATCTTGTTTAAATCCGCTATTTGCCAACAAGTCAAATCAGATACTTTTTCTAAACGTCAAAACAAATATTTTCTATGGGATTTGTATGGAATACTGGCAGATGACGTCACAGTTTCTTGGAGACAAATAGCGCTCTTATTATCAGTTTTTCTGGGATAATAAATCAATATCACGTTAAAATGTATATGTTCAATGACAAGTGACATTATTTTGCTACGCTTTATTTTTTTAACAGTACAAAATAATTTATTTTTGACCTAAGAAAATACACAATTATAAAAACCGTTTTAAACGTATGTTTAATAACACCAATATCCGACTACGGGAGCCTTATACGGCTAACAATGTAATATTTTTGAAATGTGCTAATCAAGACCTTTTACCTTTCATTCGGTACTCCAGTAAAATTTTGATCCATTGAAAAAAAATATTTTTTACTCTCACTTTAATTCGTTATAATTTTTTTTTGCATACAAGTTGTAGCCTATGACGATTCGATTGATATGTCATTTGTGAAAATGGTGGAACTGACCCTTTCAAAACTGTGTACCTAATGCTTAGATGAACAAACGTTCCACCGTAGCTTCCGAATTCGCTTATCCAATATATATTATACAACGTGGCAGGGACATACCCGTAATAAATCGAACCACGATCTATACTATATCACTAAAGTATAATCAAATTAAAATAACAGTCAAAAAACAAAAAGAAAAAGTCGGCATTTCCATACAAAGGTGACCAGCCTCCCGGGCAGAAACTGAAACGGTTTACCAACATCCGATTGGTCCATGAACCGTTGGTCAACAGAATCTTTACCCAATTAACTTTTCATCCAAAGGACTTTTCACCCACTAATATGTCGCCAACATAACATGCATACACTGACCTAAAGTTATGTTGGCGTAATGTTCGTAGGTGTAAATATGTTTGGATGAAAAGTTAATTGTTTAAACATTCTGTTGACCAACGGTTCATGGACCAGTCGAATGTTGGTAAACCGTTTCTGTTTCGCCCGGGCAATTTGTATGGGAATGTGGTGTTTTTTTACTGTTATTACAATTTTTTTAAACTATAGTGATCTAGTACAGACCGTGGTTCAATTTATTATGAGCACATCCCTTTCACGCTGTATACACATGAATAACATACATCATATTAATATTAATATTCCATATCGCGTTAAGGGGCTACATGAATTTTCCGGGGTCCAGTGCTGCCCCCATTTGAAATAAATCATTCGATAGGAAACGGAGACATCATTGAAAATTTGATTTTGATCAGACCCTAGATAACCCTTTAAACTATTTTATGAACTACTGTTTACAGTTTAAAGTAAGAACGTGAAGCTTTTCTACGCACAATTGCGAAAAACGGCCACTTTTGGCGTATGTGCGAAGAAAAGCTTCACGTTCTCATTTTAAACTGTAAACAGTAGTTAATAAAATAGTTTAAAAGTTTATCTAGGGTCTGATCAAGGCCAAATTTTAAATGATGTCTCCGTTTCCTTTCAAATGATCTATTTCAAATGGGGGCAGCACTGGACCCCGGAAAATTCAGGTAGCCCCTTCAGCCCGCCATTTGTACACTTTTTTGTGCAATAAAGTTTAAATAAATAAATACCCACATACATACAAATATATTATAAAACATAGACTGCTAAAATCATTAAAACTCTGCCAATTTTTTTCAGTACAAATATTTAGTGGCTTTAATTGAGCACAAGAATTAAATGCTAATATATCAGTAGTTCAGACAGTCTTAAAATAACAAAAAATGGGTTGCTTTGGGATTTTTTTATCGGGTGAAGTTTGTTAGATTATGTAAGTGAGTGCAGCTTTGACTAGACTTGATCCTTAACTAAGACATACCTTTTTTTCTAAACACTATTTTCTGTCTCAGATGATTTTAAAAACTCAAAATGTCGGCCTGCCCAGCCTATTCCAGGCTCACCTCCAGAATCTGCAATTCACCTCATCAGTGTCAATGGCCTCGTATTGTTTTCGAGTTCTCCACTCTTTAATAAAACATAGGGATCCTGTTTTTGTTCACCGTCCTATGACAGGCAGGCAGGCCACATCCTACTGCTTCGCACGGGCGACGGCCGTGACGACGGCGCCGCCGTATCGCCAAGTCTTCCTTGATACCTTCTCATATATACGTCCAGTTGCAGAAAGTAATGCGGAATCTTATGAATAACCAAATCCAAAAAACACATGCTTGCATTGTCATCCGACTTACACAAGCATGCGAAATTTCAGCTCATTCGGTCTAGGGTAACTTATTCAAAATTGAGTTGAGAGATTTGACCTAAGAAAACATTTCTTACAAGGTAAAGCTTATAAAAATATAAATATTATTTCTTAAACGATTTTTAACGTTAATTTTTATGCGAATGAATACATAAACCGATTAAAAATTTATACGGTAAAGCTAAAATATTCCATATCTGTAATATGTATGTCCTTTGTCGCAGAACTTCTGACCACTTTTTACCCGAACAAGCCTTAATTAGGTAGCCGAACACGAGGGGCTGGCCGAGTAAAAGTTATGTTGTACATAATATACATTGCATTTTATGCCGACATCAAAAGGGACCGTTATTTTCGCGAGCCTTTCGAAAGCCAAGACAAAGTACCTACACAGACAACTTTTTTCTCCAGCAACTCGTTGGCCGTATGGCCTCAGGCTCAAACGCAGTCACACTCTACTTGGTGTACTGGAGACTGTTCCCACGCTCAACTTGGCATTTCTTGTCGACGTAAACACTCATTTTAAGTACTTGATATGGAATACGGAACCTTCATATAGTTCAATAGTTGTGAATGAAAATAATTTAGTACAATAGAGCTCCACGGAGATAATGTCATAATACTCATCGTGTGTGAGAGAGCTGATCGATGGCTTATTATAAAAAAACAAATATAAATATTTAAAAGTTTTAATAAATAAAATAAATAAATATAAAGGGACAAATAACATTAACATTTAAGTAACCACGTCGTGGTTGTTCTTGCTGCATTATTTTGCTTAGGATTTAGGTTTATCTATAGTATCTATGAACGTCCTCAATGCTGATGAATTCAGTTACACAATAAAGCTTATCGTACTTATCGTTATCGTAAAGTACAAATTTTCCAAACTAATAAAAAGTACATCACCACACACCACATTTGACATAAAAAAAATATTGTGTACAATTGGCTGCGTGCTACGTTTTTACTTTGGACTAAAATACAAGAAGGGAAGGGCATTTTTTTGACGTACTTATAGAACTTTGTACGTGGGGCGCACTATAAGTTTCCGGAATGAATATGAAAAAATACTATTAAAGGTACAAAATTAATTTATTGTTTTTCAAAATAATCTCCCTTGGCGTCTATGCACTTTTTCATTCGATGAAACCAGTTTTGAAAACTTTTGTGCCACTCCTCTGTGGTGACCTCTGAAACGTGTTTTTCATACTCCTCGACAGCCTCTTCTGGTGATGAAAATCGTTGACCGCGTAATTGGTTCTTAATTTTTGGGAACAGAAAAAAGTCACAAGGTCCCAGGTCGGGACTGTATGCAGGATGACTCATGAGTTCTACATTTTTCGCCTTCAAAAAGTCGTTTGACTGTCTGGCCGTGTGAGAACAAGCATTGTCGTGGTGCAGGATGATACGGCGTTTACGGTTATTTTTACGGAGTTCGTCAATAACTTCCGGCAAACAAATGGTCGTGTACCAGTCACTATTCACTGTACGACGATTCTCTAAAGCAACAGTAGCCACGTGTCCAGTTTTATTAAAAAAAGAAGCAATCATCCGCTTAGATGCACTTTTCACGCGCGCCACTTTGGTTGGTTTCGGCTCATCTTGAAAGACCCATACGCTCGATTGCTGCTTTGTTTTGGGATCGTAGCAATAAATCCATGTTTCGTCACCTGTTACTATGTCCCACACCAAATTTGACGCACCTTCGTTGAATCTGGTAAGCATGGCACTGCACCAAGTGACGCGGTCCGTTTTTTGAGCCTCGGTCAAGTTGTGTGGGATCCACCGCGAGCACAGCTTTCTCACACCCAAAAGTTTGTGTAGGATTAATTGTATTTGACTCATGCCTATTTCTAAGGATGCGCGAATTTCATGGTAGGTCACATGCCTGTCTGTTTCAATCATACGGCGCACAGCATCGATGTTTTTGTTGGTCACAGCGGTGGACGGCCGACCATCGCGAGATTCGTCACTGAGATTGATACGACCACGCTTGAATTCTGCAAACCAGCTATAAACAGTTGTCTTGCATGGTGCTTCATTGTCAAAAGCTGTTTCAAGCCGAGCGATGCTCTGTTGAGCTGTCAAATTACACTTAAAATCGTAGAAAATCATACCACGAAAATTTTCCCGAGTTAAATCCATGTTGATGCAGACACACAATTTTTTAAATGGCGCCACAAGGTAATAACAAAAGACAGTCAGATGAAACAAACTGCATTCTACAGCCAAAGAGTTCTATTTTCAAATGTTGCAATAAATTTTTAAATATTGTTTATGTAAGTGGCCAGTTCCGGAAACTTATAGTGCGCCCTATGTATACGATACTTTTTCTACGACTATATTTACTAATTAAATAAAAAAATTAACAAATGAAAAATGAAAATGCTTGACATATACCTATGTTTGGTAGATACTAAGTAACTTATTTTTTTTAAATTGATTTCTTGACTATGTTACAAAGTGACAAGACAGTGTTAAAAAGCGGCCTAGTGCGAGTCGGACTCGTCCATAAAGGGTTCCGTAGCAACAAGTAACATAATATAAAAGTTCTTGTAGATCGTTGTAACTTTGATAAATGTTTTAATAAACGTATTAAATAAAACTACTTACTAGATTTCGTTCAAACCAATTTTCGGTGAAGTTGGCATGGTAATGTACATCATTTTTTTTTTGTTTCATCACTCTAATTTTAGAAGTTAAAGGGACACAGATTTTACCACTTTGGAAGTGTCTCTCGCGCAAACTACTCAGTTTAGAATAAAATGATATTAGAAACCTCAATATCATTTTTGATGAACTATCCATAGATCACCCACACGTATGATTTTGATGAAAAAACATTTTTGAGTTTCAGTTCTTAGTATGGGAACCCCCAATTTTTTTTTTCTATTTTTGTGCGAAAATCTTAATGCGGTTCATAGAATTAATCTTCTTACCAAGTTTCAACAGTATAGTTCGTATAGTTTCGGAAAAAAGTTGTTGTGACATACGGACGGACAGACATGACGAATAGAGTTCCGATTTTTGCCATTTGGCTATGGAACTCTAAAACGTTTGGCTTATGTTGGCAGTATGGTAGATCTAAAGAAAAAATAGTTCTAGGTCTATGGCTAGTAAAACTAGAAGAAATTTGGTTACGATAACGTAAATTACTGACTCTGGTTTCACACAATGAGTAGCACTTCTCTGATGCTAAATATGTTGGTGAGCCTGCGTGAAGTGGTTGTGTTACTTACATATGGCGCCTGAAAAATTGTTTATAGTGACAAAAAAAATTAAAGGGTAAATGGCTGACAATTGTAAAGTCAGTAAGTACTAGTTGTACTCATATGAATTATGTAACAACATGGCGATATACGTCGTTCCGTACAATGCCAAAGTATTATCACATTTGAAATCTTCACAGTAAGACGCGAGTAACTACTGCTAGCGTTGTCTAGTGGTGTTTTAGTGAACTTACTTTGGGGCTGGCTTAACCTGAGATTAAAAAAAAAAGGACTTGTGACCCAAGCACAGATGTGCAAAGTAAATATTTTTTTGTTTAAATAGGAGTCATTTTCGGGAAACAAATTAGAAAATATGAAATGGCTTATTATGAGGATATCAAATATATTAGTGTTATTATTATAAAGTAAACAGTAGAGGAAAATAAACCAACCCCATGTTTCCCATGATTTCCAAACCTACTGAGCCTAAAATTTTTGGTTTTATTTTATTTTTATTTACAGACTATTTGTGTTCCTCAAAGGAAATCAAAATGAAGGAAAAACTAAAAAACGGCGATTCATAAATTTTCATAGCAAAGTGATGATAGTAACAATCTAGCCATGATAATCTATACTATAGTAAAAGAGTTAAAAAAATGTATCTGCACATTGAAAATTTTTTCAAAAAAAATATTTGGGGCGATGGAGACATATTTAATAGTGTAAGAAAATTAAAAAAAATCTCTGTCTGTTTGTCTGTTTGTACACGCTAATCTCTGGAAATACTGGACGGATTCGAATGAAACTTTTTTTGTTATATAGCTGTGAAGCCTGGGCAACATATAGGCTATAATTGAAAATGGAACACATGATGCAGAACTATAATGGTCCAGCTAAACTATAAGAAATATTAAAATGCCGCCTTAGCAAAAGTTGTTAAGTCTGATGAGACCTTTTTGTTGAGGTATAATAAAACTGGCCAAGCGCGAGTCGGACGCGCGCGAAGGCTTCCGTACCATAATCTATGAAAAATCACGTTTGTAGTATGGCCCCCCATAAATATTTACCCATAAATATCCATAAAAAATTTCAACTGTCTAGCTATAACTGTTCATGAGATACAGCCTGGCGACAGACAGACAGATTTTTGATATCGACTTGCCTCAACTGGCTAAACCTCTCATTTGCTGTCTAATCGTTTGGGATGAATGCACAATGGCCAACAAAAAGGCAGTGGAAGCTGTAGATAAAACGTTGCGAGACATTCATCGAGATGACAGGTCAATAGACAATGTCAAATTTTGTTCTCGGAAGATTTTCGTCAAACCCTTCCAGTTTTATGTCGGGGCTCTAGGGCAGATGAGATTAACTCCTCATTAAAACAGTCTTATCTGTAGCTTCAAATACAAAAGTTCAGATTGACAATTAATATGAGAGCCCAGCTTGGCGGTATTAGTTCACATGCCCAAGAGTTATCAAGAATATTTTTAAAAGTTGGGGAAGTTCTCTTTCTTGAAGAGAATAGTCAGGTGAGTCTTCCCATAATACTTGGCGAAGTGGTTTCGTCCGAAGAAGAACTTATAAGTTTAGTATTTGCGGGCCTTCAGAGCATAACACACGAAAATTCTTGGTTATGTGAACGCGCCATATTAACACCAAAAAATGAACAAGACACATCAATTAATGAAGAACTTATGACGCAAATTATTGGTAATGATGTGGTTTTATACTTTCTTGGATAGTGTTATTGATAGTGTAATTTTCAATTTCAGGGTAATACCCATCTCAAAGATCTTCGCTCCTCTAACAATTTCAACTTATTTTTGCCAGTTTACCGGAGTGGGTTCTTTACAAATTCTTTCATCATCCAGGCTATCAAACTATGGAACGATTTACTAGTTGATGTCCGGAAGGCTAAAACCCGCTTTTCATTTAAGAAACAGGTGTAGGCACACTTTCTTTAAAAACTGTCAGACAAATCATAGTGTATTTATGTAGTATATGTAGGTATTGTTTATCATAGTATATGAGACTGTTCGCGAGAAAAGGTACCTTATGGACGTTTATAGTTTCGAAGATAATTAATGCTTTGTAAATTTTGCAAGAAATATAGATTTTTTTTTATTGATTTTTTGCAAAGCATAGGATCTGAAATTTATTTCCCTATCATTATTTTTTATCTTATGTAAATAATAAGTCCATAATGTGGTCTCAAAGTTTAGTAGAAAAGGTACCTTACGGCCGCGTGTTATGAAACGCTAGATGCCGTCCTGACGTGTTCCGCTTCTGTCATTCATGCCGCTGCAACGTAGCAATACTTTGTCTTTGCCGCCAGGCATCTGCACTACTCTTACATACGCTTTAAGCATCGTTTTCTATCTCGCTCATCGCTAAGGATACGGCAGTCGGCAACGGCACACGGCACTAGTCATTGCTTGTTCGTTTATTCTTTCGTTCGGTTGAGTTAAAAGCGTTCCTCTGCAAATTTTAGTGTATTTATTAATAATTTTCAACACAATTTGAGATTAAAGTGCAGTATAAATTTGTTTGCATCGTGATAAATAATGGAATGGAACCTTTAATATCGTGTAACTCGGCCATAAGGACCCTTTTCTGTACATAAAAAAATAATTATAATTTTCAAAGAGACTGTACAAAAAACTGATATGTTTGTAACGATTTATTACTAAAATGATAGAAATAAAACCACTCATTAAAAAAACAATTATCATCAATGTATAATCTTAATTTTATTATATTGACGGATTATAATTTGTTACATTATTTCCATAAGGTACCTTTTCTCAAATGTATGGAACAAAGACTGCTATTGTGATGTAAGTTTAAGTGACTTAAAAAGCTAAAAATTAGCCTGTAATGGCGTATTGTCAGTGTTATTTCAAGTTAATGAAAGATTTTCGTTGATTTAGGTATGAAAAATTATATTTCTTGTAAATTATGACTGAAATTTGTTAAGTTTTGTGATTTTGCATGATAATTATTAAAGGTGATTTTTACCCCTAATTCTTGTTTTTATTTTGACAAGATTTTCTCTCGAAATTGTGTTCTAATAGATCAGTTAAAAATCTGTAGGTCTCATTGCTCGAAATTGGCAAAATTAAACAAAACATAATTTTTTAGAAATTGGTCAATAGACACATTGATTGGTCCATAACAAGGTTCTGATTAGTAATACAGAAGTTGTCTCAACATTTTTCAAAAGACAGTAGTCCTAGGAATAATTTTTCGTTGGCCATTATGTAACTTACAACGGCAACATAGTATTCGAGGTGACTGAACTTAAAATGTCTGTTTCTCGAAATTGCACAATTTCGAATATAATTTAAAAAAAATTATATCTCCGTAACAAAACATCGTAGGAGGTTGATCTTTTTTGATATCTACAGCGTATTAGTCGCAGATTACTAGCGTATGCATAACTCCATATCGACCACAAGGTACCTTTAGCCGCTGATTGTCACATATACTTAATAGCGTGTATTTTTTTGTATGTAGTTTATTGTTTTGATAGTCTTTTTTTTTTCGCCATGTACCTATTCAAGTTTTGCACTACCCCTGTCATTCTCTACATCACCCGTTTGGTTGACTGGCAGATAAGGCCTTAGGCTTTAAGTCCGCCATTACACATGTATTTGTGTATGAATTTAAATAAATAAAATAAAAAATCAGGACGACGCCACCAATTATTCAGTTGAGTTTCTTAATTCTCATGTAGCAAATGGACTCTCGGCTCACAAAATAAGTCTAAATGTCGGAGGGCCAATAATGCTGATGCGAAATTCGACTCCACCGAAACTGTAACGGAACCCGACTTAGTGTCTCAGCACAGTACGCCGAAGTACAGCGGCTGAATTTCAGCCAAAGCATGCCTGTAATGTTATTTGCATTACTAGCAACACATAATGCCGAACTTTCGATGCGTTTGCCTGAATCGGAACTTCGGACCCGTACCCGTACCCGCTCCCGCTCCCGCCCCCGCTCCCGCTTCCGCTCCCGTTCCCTCTCCTGCTCCCGTTCCCGTTCACCGCAGATGCGCTAAAGACGCAGAGTAAATTCTCATATCGGCACATCACTACTGTCCGGCATTTCCACCGAACTTCAGCAGCTGAACTTCAGCTTATTTAGTATGTCATCCCCACCGAACTTTAGACACTGAATTTTAGCCGCTACTGACTTCGGCATCGTCTGCTGAGACACTTACGAGTAAAATCAATGTTTTGAAGCGAAACATAACTGAAGCTGAGATTCTCACTGTGAGTGATGCCAGCGAAACTGTATTTATTCCGCGTACACCACTCATAATACCCAACAATTTTCCTTTTGAAAATACACAGTCCCGTTTGTTTACTTGCTTTGATATGACAATAAGTCACAGTTTCAGACGTTTAAAGCCGCTGATGTCGATCTAATCTTTAAAGACCCCCAACATAATTTATAAAGAATTAAAATAATATTGACTTTTAACTTCTAACACTGCTACAAGGACTTTCTTATCTTTCTCTCTCTCTCTATCTCTCATTAGTTTGTATTTATACTAATACGCCGGAGTCATAAAGTCCACGCGAACGAAGTCGCGGGCATCAGCTAGTAATTAATAAATGCGACCAAAAATTTGTTTCAATTTTTTATTACTAAGCTAGTGCATACTATTTACTTATTCCTTAGTCATTTTTAGCCATTTACCTTATATTGATTATAATTTTTTTGGTTACAATAAAGCATCTTTGACTGGGCGTTGCTCCATAACACAACCGAATTTTTGTTCAGTTTTAACGTTGTCGTTACCTAATTTGCCTGTTATGGGAAATAAACTATAGACTTTTCTGCAATCATAAATTAGGTATCAGTGTTCGTAACTATTTAAAGGACATACAACAGTACAGGAGTAGAGAAAAGTAGATTGTGCTACAAGGTGTAAAGGTAATATTTTTAAGGCAAAGGTGCAAGGATTACACAGTTGAATCACGAGCGTAGCGCTAGCGACTGATTCTACGGTGGTACTGGTATCTTGAGTGAAGCGAGGGATTCTTGTATATCACCCGAGATAAAAATATAACCGGACCCGAGTAGCACACTCTACTTTTCATCTTCTTCTAAGAGAAACCCCAGCAAATACAAAACAGAATATATAGGAAAGAAGAACACCTACAATATCTAATCAGAGTCCAACCGACAGGTAAGTACTATTATTTGGTGTAGTTTTCATTCAATAAATCTTAAGATTTTTTTTCGAACAGCACTAACTTCTGCGGGGCAAGCATGGTGACAGGCGATAAATTTTATTCTTGTAATTTGTCGTATTTCGCGTAATTTACTGCAAAAATGACTTTCATTCATAAAACGTAACGTCTCATGCCTAACCCCTGTGCGAGCATGGTTTTGACAGGTCAAAGTAGACATTTCGACTGTTGGTAACGTGAAATTGTATACATTTGTCGCCGATTTGCTGGACCCACCTACGACTCAATTAAACTATTTTAAATCGTATTTTAAACAGGTATTTCATTGAACTAATATTAAAATATTTAATGTATTTAAAAGAAGGCAGACATCTTTAAACAATGTTTTATTGAAGTTTACAAACTTAAAAAATATTTAATTATGAAACTATAGGCGCCACCTTTGATGAATCCAACAACCATTCTGGAGTCCGTCGGCTTTGAATGCATTAGTGTACTCGGCGGGCGGCGTTTTTTCTCCTTTATGTTGGCTGTACGACATGAGTTGAAACGTTCCGTTGCACATTCATTTTTATAACATTTCATTTCAACAATTTTTAATACTCTTTGGTTGCAATATTTTTTTTGGGAATTTATACGTACTTATATAATTATTTTATCTATCGTGATGGTTCTATAAAACACGTGTTTAAATTTTAAATTATTATATTTTCTTAGCAAACATTAGAACCACTGTTTAAAACCTGCCTGCGTGTGACGCCTAATTTTACATGTTTACAGAGGAAAGATATGTAAAGACCTCTCAGTTAAAACACAATGCTTGCTTGGCTGATAAAATATTCACCCTTAACTTTGTTTGTTGGTATGCAGGGCCCCCGTAAGGGCTACTGGCGGCGCCTGTGTGCAAAAAAGGATTTTAGCGCCCCTTAAGGCATTTTGAATTATCTAAAATATCAAAATGAAATAATAATAATAAATCCTTGTTCACACTCATTTTAAAGCATTTACGTAACTAATGGGGTACAGACACGTTATTCATAAATACTACAAAACAATACAAAACTAAAAATCACATTTTTTTTGCACAAATAACAGAAATATTGCCTCACGTCTACATATACAACGTGTTAATGAGAAAGCGCAAAACCGGAAATTAGTTTGTTCAGAATCGATATACTAATAAAATTTCGTGTGCTCTTATACCTAATCCTATTTAATTTCTCAACTTTTATTTTAAAATTATTTTTGTTTCTTTTTTTTTCAAATTTCTTTTGGGTCCTTGGTTTTGGCGCCCCTAAAGGAGCGTCCGTGTGCATTGCACACTTTGCACATATGGTAACGGGGGCCCTGGTGGTATCTATTTATTTTTATAAGTAAACTTTGTATTCACTATCGGCGTAAACTAAGTAAAACGTATTCAAATTTACACGAATAATTACTTCTGTAATGCCAAAAATTGCACTTCTTTAAATATACTAATTTATTTTTCCGAAGCGAAGAACGTAATAATTTTTCAAAACTAAAAACCTACTTCGCCCCCAAACTACACTACCGATTTTGATAAAATTTATATGGTACCACCTGGAAAGTATACCCTTTCAAACAAAAAAAGAATTGTTTAAATCGGTCCAGGCGTCTTTGAATAAATCGGTGAACATACATAAAAAATAAATATAAAGGATCGCGTCGAATTGATAACCTCCCCCTTTTTTGGAAGTCGGTTAAAAATGTTGACCCACATTCATTCATGTTGATGGCGATATGTTTTCCATATTAAAATAATTACGACGTCTGTGCCAATTATTTATTGTTTGAAAACTAAATTCTACTTTTTTTTGCTGGACTGCCAAATTTTTTTTTAACATTTACATTCGTGTTATCTTTTGAAATTGTTTTTAATCCCTAGAGATTTTCTTTTTCACTTTTCAGTCCACCTGAGAAAATCAGCACTAACTTCCGCTCCAAATGTTTTGAGGTGAAAACATTGTTTTAGGGTTCCGTACCCAAAGGGTCCATCCGTTTGTCGGAATCGTTTTGTTATGTCTGTTCAACGATTATTCGATGACTCAAAAAAACGGTGGATTCCTCAAGTTATCGCGTGATCACAGGAAATAGAGATTCATTTTAATATAAATAAATAATAATATAAACGGACAAATCACACTGATTGTGCTAGCCCCAAAGTATGTTTAAACTTGTGTTATGGGATGGGATACTAACTCAACGATAAATATATACATATAGATTAGTAGGATTAGCAAATTAGGCGAATACGCTGTGTGCGAGTTTCCTTAAATAAATAAGCTTCGTCCTAAAGCATCGGGAAACATAGACAGGCAATAAATCAATCATGTACATGCACGAGCCTCACCTTACTTGAACCTTTATTATTATGCCGCGCAGGTTGCTTGACTTGCTTCCCGTAACGTTATTTTGCGAGTATGTACTTAAATGCTCAACGAAGATAGGAACCGTAGTTTGTTCCCATATATGCCTTTTCCAAGATACGATTTTATGTTACGGCTTTCTATTTAGTCGACGATATATTCCGTAAGCATTAAATATTTTCAGTATCTCTTGAGGAACTAACCGCACGGTCTATCAAAACATTTTTTATCTTAGTCACGCAATGGCAACCATTTTGCTTTGAAAATATGATGTCTCGGATTTGATGCTCGTCCAGGTCAAAATGGAAATTCGATCATCAAACTAGGCAACTAAAGACACCTAAGAACAATAAGCTATTCGCGTTGGTCAAAATTAATTTAAAAAATTATGTTATTTACATAGTCTTCGCTTTAGGAATCACGAATATAGTGTAATTTTTTTACAAAAACTTATGATTGATTAATAATTTCAAAAACAAAATTGTACTATTATTTCCCGTGTTAAATAATAATTATTGTATGTCACGTGATCACAAACGTCGTCCGCCATTTTATTTTCATAAGTGACGTCCAAATAGCAGATACGAGCTGTAATTAAACAGTGATTAAGTGATAAATCTTTATATTGTGACCTCAAAGCATATTTAGTGGCATTACACACGATTTATAACAATAGCCGTCGGTTATTTATAAGTGGAAATAAAAATCTACCAAGGAGAGACACGGTGATATAAGCAAAGTTCTGTGCTCATAATACTGACTTATTTTCTACTGAATGCAGAAATATTTAATGGAAGTAAGTACCTACTTATATTCCATTTCATTTGTAAAGATTGGTATTAATACAAAAAAATAATACTGTGCATTATTGATGAAAAGTTTATAAACTAGCATTTGTAACTGCTGGTATGACGTCGCTGTCGTTTCGGCGGCGGTTAGCATTTAGCGTCTTAATTTAAAGAAAATAAAAATACCAGGTGTTTTAACGTCACATTAAGAACATATTAAAGTAGATCTCGAAAAATTGTAAAATTGCCTATTGTAATTGTAGTTAGGTTAGGCGGGTTCCGTTTTTTTTTGTATGGAACCCTAAAAATTGAAAAGATCCGATTTCTTATTTCTGTTACTCATTCTCAAAGACCACAAATGTATTAGTCTACTCAATCGGATGATCTCGGCAACGAGATATGGGGTTCTCCCCTGCTCGACCAATTTAGCTCATGTTCGAACTTTAATTTTTTATTGGCATTTCTATACGCCTACAAAATTTCATGAAGCTCTGATCAAACCTACTCTAGTTATCATCGAACAAACATATATACATACAAACACTGGATTATTCAAGTAGATTCGGAGAACTTCGGTCACTCATCATCATTATCATCTCAGCCGCATAACGTACACTGCTGGACATATGCCTCTCTTAAGGATTTCCAAAATGACCGATCTAGAATGGCCTGCATCTAGCGCCTTCCAGCGACCTTGGTCAGACCGCCTTGTGGGTGGGTGTCCTACGCTTCGCTTGCCAATACGTGGTCGCCATTCGAGAACCTTTTTTCCCCATCGGCCATCGGTTCGTCGAGCTATGTGTCCCGCCCACTGCCACTTCATTGAGCTAATCCGCTGGGCTATGTCAGTGACTTTTGTCCTTCTACGAATTTCCTCATTTCTGATTCGATCACATAGAGAAAAACAGAGCATATCTCTATCCATTGCATGCTGAACGACCTTGAGCCGTCTTAGAGAACCCATAGTAAGGGACCACGTTTCAGAGCCATAAGTCATAACTGGTAACACATATTAGTTGTAGACTTTAGTCTTGAGGCACTGAGGTATTTTGGACGAAAAGACACTGCGTAACTTCCCGAACTCTGTCAAGCCGAGTCGAATTCGACGAGAGACCTCTTCCTTGAAGCTGAAACTTCCTGCCCGGATCAATTTACCCAGTGGAACGGTGAATAGTTTTAGAAATATAACGTCTCCCTGTCTTACACCTCTTTGCAGTGGAAAAGCCCTCGTGTACTGCTCTTGTACTCGGACTGTCATAGTGACGTTACTGTATAAGCACTTCAAAATTTTGATATACCGATAGTCAATACGGCATCGCTGGAGAGACTGAAGCACGGCCCACGTCTCGATCGAATCGAAGGCTTTTTTATATTCCACGAACCCAAAGTATAACGGCCGGTTATACTCCCTCGTCTTTTCTGTAACCTGCCGCAGCGTGTGAATGTGGTCCATGGTACTAAAGCCTTTAAGGAAATTAGCTTGTTCGGGAGGCTGGAAAGCATGAAACCTGTTTGCGGGACGATTCGTGATGACCCTCGATAACAACTTATGTACATGACTCAGAAACGTGATAGGCCTATAGTCTCTTTAATGGAATTTTATCTCCCTTTTGATGAACAGGACCACCACGCCCCTATTCCACACTTCTGGCGTTACGCTCTCGAGCAGAATGGAATTAAAGAGCCTCTGAAGGACTTTCAGTACCGGCGTTCTGCCTCCTTTCAGAAGCTCTGCTGTAATTCCATCCCCGCCCGTTGGCTTTTTGTTTTAAGGCTGTTTGAGGGCTATCTAATGTCGTACAGGCTGATGTCCGGGATATCTTCGGCATAGTGTCGGGTCAGCTTGGCCCTTGGGTCTTTAGTCATTTGTTCGCTGGGTTGTGAAACTGAGGTATACAGCTGTGCATAAAACCTCTCGATCTCCGCTAGCATCCCTTCCTTTGTCGACACCACGCCGCCGTCCTCCGTCTTCAGCTTCATCAATCGACTTTGCCCAACCGACATAGCTCTTGCGAACACGTTGGAGCCTTTGTTCTGCCGATCGTCTCCTATAATACATTTTGTATTAAAGGAGAGGATGTGATGTTGCAAGGACTTTTGTATACGTTTGTTGAGCTGCCGATATGACTCAGCATTGTCGGAGGTCTGCAGCGGCCTTGATCGTCGCTCAGCCATTAAGTCTAGGGTCTGAGTAGAGATTCTCTGAGGTTGTCGTTTGGGGCGGGACCTAAATACCTTTGATCACACCGCTTGGGCAGCTTCTACAAATCCTTGGTTTATATCGTGCACTAGCTGTAACGCAATCCTGGAGGCCTTCGAAGCTGATAGATTTGAGAGTTCAAGCTGGACGTTAGGATGTCGATTTCGTTCTTAACAGGGGGCTGGTTCTTCTTTGTTGGACCTATCCAGGTCCACTTTTTTTGCGTCGACTTCTTGCTTAGTAAAGAGTCCCTTGCTCCAAAAAATCTGCCAGCCTACGTCCCCTGTTATTTCGCACGCCGTACCCGAAGTTTCCCAGCCTAAACTCTCGTTTCAGAAGGAGGTATGCCCCCACCCCCACTGATGTCCTTATACACTTCATCCACCTCTTTATCGGAGTGATCTTCAGTTGGCATATATCTTTATTTTTTCTTGCACCTCAGCTAGTCTCTCGTCAGTCCTCAATGTGCGGACGTTGTGTGTTACCAGGGCCAGTCTTCGACGGGAGTGGAAGCCGGATCTCTACTCGTTTAACTAAAATCACGACTTTAAAGTACGCGTATACAATCGTGGCAAAATAAACTATGACTTGAACTGTAAACATTTTTCAAATTTACTTTATTATTCATTCATCGGCGGTCGCCTTACGCTATAAAAATTTCTTTTACCAATATCCTGGGGGAGGCACAGTCGAGCTACCTCGTCTGTGTCATCTCCGCAGCGCCCTAACTTAATATACAAAGCCGACATGGTTACAGTTATATACATCCTTTACGTAGATGTTCCCTGGGAAACAATGTTAATTATCTATCATGGACTAACTAAACTCTCCCTTAAAATTTGAAGACGACGAATAAGTTATATGTACCTGACGTATAACCAAGTGTATATTTACTTGGTATTATAACCAAGTGTACACTTGGTTATACGTTCTTCTGGTTTTTTGTCATACGTTTTGTAAAAGAACATAAGTAGATAATTAGGAATAAGATGTCATATATACGGTAATTTTTTGTTGGTTTTGGAGCCGAAGGCCATTTCATAAGGATCGTTAGGAAGACCTAATTAGCTAGTCAAAATAAAAATTCAGAAACAAAATATGTTGACTAAAACTCGAAAGTAAAATCGTGAGATCAATTAGTAGTACCGCCGGCCGGCTAGATTTCGAGTTCTTCGGGGTCACGCGTCCGTTTTGTACGGGCGCAACTACGTGGTCTCGATGGAAAATCATTTTCGCAACTTTTTTATCTTATGTCATACACAAATTTAGATTACGTATATGGATAGAGGATTTATTTTAGTACATGACATTCTTTTTTCCAAAACCAATGAAAAGTCAGCGTGTATAAGATGTATGAAATAAAAAAATATTTTGTTTTTGTCTTTTACTGTTAGGTACCTTAGATCCAGGTTAGAATAGCTAGCCTTTGTTTCCATAGAAAATAGCAACGTAAGATAGGTACACAGAGAAAGTAGGTACGGCGTATATACTTACATACACATATAGGTACTCTATCTTGGAAAAAAGTAAATGACACTTGCCTTAAAGTACATAAAGCATACATGGATCAAAGGAAAAAGGTATGTTTGATCGCCAAGACGCTCGCTTTAACAATGATTAGCACGTATGTTCAGAATGCAGGTATTTAACGTTGAACTAGTCGATACTTTTTCTATACCTACAAATTTCGGAACGGATTTCCTCCATTGTTTTACATTGTACAGTCAAAGTTTTACGTGATATTGGCTTGTCTCATTATGAATTTCGTCTGTTCTGATACAGAATAGTAAAATAAAAAGCCGTTCAAAAGTTGTAAGTCCGCAGAGATGCGTTTTATTTTTTTTCTTGTTGTTGGCGATTAAATTCGTTGAAGCTTATTTTGCCAGTGTCTAGTTAACCCATGGCGCCAATTTCTTTATTCCTAACCCTAACCTAATTATACAATCAAAAGTTGGTGTAGGTCCTTTGATTGCTTCAAGGGAGCTTCTGGCAACAAATCTATACGAGTCCACTGGTTTTCATAGCCGAATTAGTGGCGGACGGCGTCTAAAGACGCCCACCTCAGACCACAAATAAATATCACTACAGCCGCACTATGAGTGTCCACTTTAACCATTTTACATATTGTCCATGAGCCTGAGCATTTATAACACTAAACTACACAGATTTTATATTATAAAGTCCACTAGAATCAATTTGCAAAATAATTTAAAGCAAACTCCAACTGAACCCCTTGACTTCCCGCCAAAAAACTCCGATGCGTTTTTTGTTTATGTTTACGCAAATTTCGTCGTAAAACAGTTAGAAAAGTAGTGTAAAATCTGACAAACAAAGTCCACACTGACACAGCTTAATTGACAACATTTCAAAAATTTTATATTCATATTTTATATTTTTTCAGTTTACATCTTTGTCATACTTTATAATTAAAAATTAAAACTTTTACTGACGTCTATAGAGTTGTGTTTTGTAGCAGTAAGATATCGATAGTAATATGAATTACAAAATGTAAAATTAAAGAAGTAGATATAATCCTAGTATTTTTATCTAAACATTAACTAACAAAAACTTACGTATCGTAAAATAGTGCTACGAGTGCTTTGTTAAATTTAAAAATTCAAACGCTTCTATCTCAGCTATTCTTGGCATTTTATATTGACGACTTGGTATGTGGAAAACAAATGGCATAAAAAATTAAGCTTGTAATATTCGACAAAAAAAAAATTGCCCTATCAGCTCTATAGGTACTTGAAATGGGGTTTTTGGGTAACCCACGTTTTTTAACGGATTCTCATAGTCGCCCCTTACAGGAATCTAGGACACAAAGAAAAAATTGCTTCACTTTTTACTTTTTAAGTTACAGTGTTTTACATTTAATTGGGGTGAATTTGACTAAAAAAAAAAACAAGGGCTTCGGCGTACACGCGTTGTGGAAAGATGGCGGACATACCAGGATTGCTATTTCAAAAATATAAATAAATATGCGTTCAGAAATTTGGAAGATTTAATTAAAAACCAAAAAAAGCTATTATAAATGTCACCTTGTGTTTTGAAAGTCGCCCCATTTTAGGGTAGCATTCTTCCTTACTTAAATTTTTTTAATAGTTTTTTAACCTGGATGTCAATATTATTTTTATTTAACCTGAAATATCAATCATAATAGGTTAGGGAAAAAGTACTTTCGCATTTTATATGAAATTTCAAAATATTTTTTAATATAGTTTATTTACATTTAACTAAAGTATGTAGGTACCGTTTTGTTCGATAACTTTTTGCCATCTTAAAGGTAGGGACATGATCCCATTGCTATAGAAATTTTAGGGCTTCTGATCAAAAAACTGCGTCAAGTAGTTTTGGAAGTCCTCTCGTGATGTTAACCTGACACTGCCTAAAGAATTCTGAAGAGACCGAAACAGGTGGAAATCTGAAGGTGCCAGGTCAAGACTATACGGCGGATGCATTAACACCTCCCAGCCAAACTCTCTTAATTTTTAAAGATGTGTGAGGTCTAGCGTTATCATGATGACAAACCACACCCCTTCTGTTGATTAATTCCGGCCGCTTTCTCTCAACTTCTTGCTTGCAATCTTATCAGTTGTTCGCAGTAGAGTTCTGAATCGATGGTCCTGCCTGGTGGTAACAGCTCATAATGAATAATGCCCTTCCAATCCCACCACACACACAGCATCACCTTGTTGCGAGTTAACCCGGGTTTCGCCACAGTCTGTGAAGCCTGACAGGCCTTTGTCCATGACCTTTTTCGCACGTTCTTGTCGTACGTGATCCACTTTTCATCACCAGTTATCAATTTCTTCAAAAATGGTTCGGTCTCATTACGTCGTAATAAAGAATCACAAATGAGTACACGGTTCATTAGGTTTCTTTCAGGGAGCTCGTGAGGTACCCAAATATCGAGCTTTTTTGTGTACCCATTTTTTTTCAAATGCGCCTAAACTGTTTTATGGTCAATTTCAAGTTCTTCAGCTACATCGTAACTACTGATATGCCGATCTTGCTCCACTTTTTCAAAAATAGCATCCATTTTATTCTTAACAGGGCGATCAGAGCGACGTGCATCTTTGACATCAAAATTTCCGGATTGAAAACGCTTAAACCAAATTTGTGCTACTTTCACAGACACTGCACTAGGTCCATAAACATCGCAATTTTTTTTTGCGGCTTGCGATGCATTTTTACCTTTTTGTTAGTAAAATTTTAAAATGTATCTAATTTCTTCATTAGATTCTCTCATCTTGACGGTAAGAAAAAGAAATGAAAATCACGCATTTTCTTCATTTTAATTTGGAATTATCTTCTTTAAAATTTAAACTTTTAAATGATACCAAAACCAGCCAGGTACAAATAGTAATAGCCAAAGTGGTTTTATTACAAGTTCCTACATACTATATGCGAAAAGACTTTTTCCCCAACCTGATATAAAGGAAATATTATCATTTCGTCACCAAACTATGTAAACATTTGAATGCATGTGTATTTTTTCCAATCCTGATTCGACTTTACTGAAAGAGCTATCGATATTAGATGGTCTTCCTATCGAACTGATACTTTTATAGAACAACACTACTATTATCTGTCTCTCTCTCACTCGTGATGTCAGTTGTCAGATTGTAGCACGTGTCAATTGACAGCTGACAGCTTGTGCTTTTATTACTTTTAGATGTTCAAGCAAAGGCGTAACCTGTTAAATGCCTATATCTTTTTAGGTACTTTGAGTTTTTTTCATTTATGTCTAAAAATATAACTAAAAAAAAACTGAAAAAATATTTTACGTGTTCAGAATCGTTAAATCTCGAAATGATTCTCGAATTTTCATACCTTTTAGAAAATGAAAATTGTAATAAACTTTACTTGTAATTGATTAATGCAGTAGTTTTTGCATTAAACCCCTTTTCCCAAAGGGTTTTACGTATTTTTTTACGCGCTCAGTTTACTATGAATTATCATGCATTTCACCTCACTGCTTCGCGCGAACACAATGTTAGGTGAGACAGCATGCTTTTAGGCCGCGCCCACTTGTAAGTTCGAGCTCGCGGCTAGTTCAACCTTAAAAGGACCCCCCTCTAGCGGGGTGCACGGCATGGCTAATTTATAGTCGTGAGTTTTCCGTGGCTTTTCCGCGGTAAATAGAGTTCTTGGCATTCATACGAATGTAGAAATAGATAGATAAATACAAAAGCTACCTATACGCTAATATAAGTCTCAACATTGTCGACTTATAAGGATAGCATGTATCGGAAGCGGAAGGCAGGGTATGCGTTCACGCGACTATAAATTTAATGCGGCTAGCCCGCAGAAGTATATCCAGATCAGTCCAGTACGAATACGATCGCGAGCGCGGAGCCGTTAGAAGAAAGAAGAAACGCTGAGAAGAAGCTTTAGCCTTCTCTCCCCAAAGCGTGCTGTGTTTTAAACCGCCTTACTGATGTTTTGCTGCCCTTCAGCCCCCTCCCGAATAAACGCAGTCCACTGCTCGACCCAGAATATCAGACCGCCGTGTGCGAGGCGGATCATCGTGTCCCCTCGAAGGGCCGTCCAGCACAAAATAGTTTTCAGTATATTTCATTCGACCCTGTATTACACGAGAGAAAAAAGTAAAAATTCATGTGACGTCATTTATAAATTTTAATATGTGCTTACTTTGTTTATTCGAAATGTACAATGATAAATCCTGCCTGTAAAAGGTTATAGTTTTATTAAAAGAATACATATCTAAATTATGTTAAAAAAAGTTAATTGTTGTCATAGCAGAAAATAAACTTATGGGAAAACAACGTCGGCTTAGACACATTTAAAAACTAGTATCAGGAAAACAAGTAAATCTCAGAAGGATAAATCGTGCGGTGCTCTACGTAGCGCGTCAGGCAGGCGCTTGTTATTTTGAAAACTGAGATTGTAGGTGCACATTGTTACTTTGTCGCAGGTTTAAAATGAGCTATCGAGTCGTAGCTCCTAAGCAAGTACCTTTTCAGATTTCAATACAGATAGAAAGTTTGTTATAATTAAACATGTCTTTAGTATATAATATTTCCTAAGCCCTAACTCCTAACTATGTATTTTGCAGTAGGTCCTTAACTTTTTAGGGTTCCGTACCCAAAGGGTAAAAACGGCACCTTATTACTAAGACTCCGCTTTATACTACTAAGACTTTTTGTCTGTCTTTCTGTCACCTGGTGGTGGTCACGTTTCTTGAGATACATCTCAAGAACTAGCTGGACAGTTGAAATTTGAACAGATGATTTATTTCTGTTGCCGCTTTAACAAGAAATACCTACTTAAATCAGAAAACTAGTAGTTCGCCGCAAACTTATTCCAAAAGTTTACTGGCCAGGCAAATTAAAAAAAAAACCGACTTTCTAGCGTTCACCCCCCATAACTTTTCAACCGTTGAACTGATTTCTATCAGACATCGCTAAAACCCATCGCAAGGAATCATGCTTTCAGGTAAAAAGCCGTTTCGATCGAAATCGGTCCTTCCGTTCGAGAGCTTTGAAAACACTGAATAAACTTAATCTACCCTACAATAAAAATAAAAAAATAAATAAAAAAGATTCGCAGTATCATGCTTTAATCTCTTAAATGGCTTGCTAAGCCAGGGAAACGGTAAAATATTGGTTATTTCGTGGTTGTAAGGGCTCGCGAGGTCTACTGTTCTCACAGAACTACTAGTAATCTCTGGGGCCACTTGTTCAGTTTCACTACTTTCGGAATATTTTCGGAAGTATTATTATTCATTAAATCTTTTAGTAGGTATATGTAGGTACTTAAAATGTACTATAGAAAACTATAATTTTATATAACCCGTATTGTCAATTTCGCCCGTTTGCAAGCCTAACCTTATGGATAGTGTTTTACGGTATTTCAGAACAGATCGATGTGCCACCTAATAGTATTCCGTCACCCAAATGCGATTAAATATCTATGAATTCGGATATTGAGGCGTTGCTGCAGAGAAACGAAACCCATACTTTTAATAAAGTAAAAATGAAACCTGCTGAATTCCTATATATTATATATTAATTATATGAATAATAAATTTAATTAAACAATTAATTAAGTGTTACGTACAGCACGGAAAACTTCCAAGTTCTTTAGAAGTATTATAATTATAGATATTTTTAAACAAGTACCTACGTATTTTCACAACTATACCATATTTTAAGTTGGGTGTATGATAAAGTGAATTTCGGCGAGATGGACCATTGACGTGAATAAGGTGGCGGGTAGTGGCTGGATGGAAGGCGGAGGACTGGGTGTGGTGCCGAGTCTTGGGAATGGCAAATGTTTACCAGTGGATCAGGCTGTTGATGAAGATGATTATGATCGATTTCAAAGTGCATCAAACTTGGCATTGGAATGGATTTCAACTCTTTTTTAGGCGAATAATTAGCCGATAGGAACTTGGCCCGCTTTTTAACTATTTTTATTTTTGGTGGGATTTCAATTTTTTTTTTCAAGAAATCGTACATATTTTTTATACCCCCTCCTCCTTCTCCTCCTCCCACTTCCTCATCGTATCACTTGTTCATAAATATTTTTATTAAAAATTCCATATTAGATTGAGCCGACTCACGCTTGACCGATTTCTTAAATTTCTTCTACATATAAAACACGACCTTCGTGCCAAATCTATAACGCTAGGACAATAGGAAGTTGCCTAGAGGTTTTAATTACCGGTCAGTGAGTCAGTCAGTCGGTCAGTGCCAAAATTAGCTATTTTCACAGGGTCATATTTCGGGATCTACTAAAGCTATATCTACTAGTATATAATTACGGAGGTTAAATTTAATCTCTGTACTTGCAATAGGCACTGAGCTACATGGGGTTCAAAAGTGGGTCGAAACAGTTCGTGTAAATAGTGCACGGCATGCGCGCGGCCTCTTGCTGGAACTTGGCCTGCGCACTACCGTGCGCCTGCGCACTACCGTGCGCTTAGATTAGATTTTTGATCTTATACTTTAGCAGAGGCGAACGTGCCATTAGCAATACAAAATATAACTTTTATCAAGTTTTTTGCCAGGCAAATTAAAAAAAAACCTAGACTTTCAAGCGTTCATCCCCCAATAACTTTTAAAGGATTGAACGTATTTTCATCAAACATATCCAAGAACCTCCGCTAGGAAACTTGCTTTCACGTAAAAAAAACCGTCGAAGATGTCATAAACTGTATTTCCGAAGACCCTTGAAAGTTAATTTTTGAATAGCTATTGTTCAATTAAAGTATTTATGTAAAAATAGGTAATTTATGTTTATCTATTTTATTATACGCTTATAAAAAACCTGATTTGCCCCCCCCCCCCCCCTTCCTCCTGGCCTAGAACCTGGGTACGCCCATGAATACTGCCTGTGCCAACTAATGACGTCTTGAAAATCTGGGTTGTCTTCAATTAGTAATGCGGTGAAAGTCAGAAGTGGGATCCTTGGCGTGCTTTTTACTTGTCACTCGATGACAAATGAGTAAATTAAATAGCTGTTGATGGCAGTCACCTTTTAATATTGGACGCACCATTGATGGATTAAATTTTTTCACTGTGAACTACTTGAAAACAAGCTTTATTTTACTTTAATTGAAAACAAGTAGACTTATTTATAAATTCTCCGGCGAGAATATCTATGTGTTAGTTTTAGTACACGATGCTTAGAAGCACTGGGGTAATATTTGATGTGTATTTAATTTAACTTTCTTCGTCGTGATTAGTTTTAAGTTGAGTGGCTCTAAGACATATCAGGCCGAACTCAAATCAGGTCCAACTCAAAATTAGAGATCGAACGGAACTTAGCCAGTTATTATGGGACATATGTCCCATAATAACTGGCTAAGTTCCGTTTTTACCCTTTGGGTACGGAACCCAAAAAAATTCAATAACCTGTAAACACCTGAAAACCATCCATGTATCAAGAATGTACAGAGAAGCATTTAGGTATTTGGAATTATTTACATTTACACATGTAATACAAACTAGTGTAACGTCGAGGCAAGTCTGCAGTGTAACAAAAATCTATTTAAATTACTGAAATCACATAATATTTCTATCGTCAAGGAAATAGGGCTAGGACGAAATGGGAGGACGGGAGAAAGGGTAGAAAGGAAATCGGATTTAATCTAGTGCGTTCACTACCCTAAATAAAATAACCAGCCAAGTGCGAGTCGGACTCGCGCGCGAAATGTTCTGTACATTATCTACAAAAATTAGGTTTCTTGTATGGGGGCCACCTTAAATATTTGTACCTTAAATAGTGAATATACAATTAAATATTCTGTGAATATTTCAAGCGTCTACCTGTTGCCGTTATTAATATCGAGCAAAAACGGCAAAAAAAATCATGTTTGTTGTATGGGAGCCCCTCTTGAATATTTATTTAATTCTGTTTTTAGTTTCGTTTTTGTAGCGGCACCAGAAATACACTACCTGTGACAATTTCAACTGTCTAGCTATCAAGGTTCATGAGATACAGCCCGGTGACAGTCAGACGGACGGACAGCCATGTCTTAGTAATAGGGTCCCGGTTTTACACTTTGGGTACGGAACGCTAAAAAGTAAATGCGTGTGAGTTATGATATGAAAGGTTAAAAATGTATAACCTCAAAACTGCAAAGTGGGCAACTAAATTAACGAGCCCCGTTAATAATGGTTGCCCACTTTGCAATTTTGTCATCATCGTATGGAGTCTTTCCCGATTCCAGAAATTATCAACATTTTTGGGTGACCTTTTGTAGTGAGTTGTTAAGTTCAATTAGAGTGAACTTTTGTGATGTTCAATTAAATTCAATTTTAATATACTTTACACGTAACATAAATTATACTTATTGACGTGTAAAAGTGCCTGTAAAGGTCTAATTACTGAATAAACATTTGAATCTTTGAAAGTGAACTTGCAAAAAGAATGATAGTTTTGGCCACATAGACCTTATACTTCAGGACGTATTTTCATGGATTCGATTTGGATGCGGTGCAAAACTGGTCTAAGCGCTGCTTCAGACTAGAATGGCAGCGGCCGACAGCGCACTTTCATTGTTAAACCATATTAACTTTTCTCCGTCTTTCCTGCTTTTCTTAGATATAAGTTAAGGTGAATAAGGTTTGACAGAGAATTGCCCAATCGCTGCCGTTCCAGTGTGAATCGTAGCTAACGAACCAAAGTGCGAAATTGTTCTTGTATAATTTGTTATTGAATTTAGTTGTTTATACCATCCACGGCTATGAATTACTCATACACCACTCCCTGTATACTGTTGCTCTTTTTGTTTCTGACCTCCACAGTGCAACGTATGCAATGTTTTAAGGCGAAGGTTTTGCAGAAGGGGAGCTTTCAATTAAAATAAATATGTATGTAGTTTAATCGTAAAAAAAGGTAATAATTTACATTCTGCTCAATACGGAGTAGGTGGTTAACTGTTAGATAGCCCTTTAAAATATTTTATGAATACACACATTTTTGGAAATATCAGTTTAAAACGCTTTTATTACAAACTAGCTGATGCCCGCGACTTCGTTCGCTTGGACGTTATTACCCCGGCGTATTAATTAATCAATACTCAATACTTTATTGCTCCTCAGATTACATGCAGACTATACAGATACGTAATGTTATACTTACACATTGTTGTACGATTCTACACTCATTTAAGGACCCTGCTGGGCACTGCAAAGCAGAGAGGAGGAATCTTGTCAATTATTTGTACATATTACTCGTAATATGTACGTTCGAACTAATGTAGATATATAAGAAAATATTTGTAGCAGTGTTATTTAATGTCAATAAACTATTCTTTATTATTATTTATTTAATCGAAGATCTGGAACACCTATTTCTGTTCCAGATCTTTGATTTTTATACCTCATCAAAAAATGCTTATCAGGCTGAATAACTTTTGCTAAGGCGTCATTTTTATATTTTTATCGAGTCACCAGTCTACGGCGGCAAACGCAGCCACTAAACTTAGTGGACTGTTGACAGGTTTTAGTTTACCTGGACCATTTATGGTACTGCATTAGGTGTTCCATTTTCCAAAAATCAATTATACCCTATATGTTGCCCAGGCGTAACAGCTATATAACAAAAAAGTTTTATTCGAATCCATCCAGTACTTCCGAAGATTAGCGTGAACAAACAGACAGACATTTTTTTGTTCTTCTTACTTTATTACTATGTCTCCAGCGCTAGAAAGGTTTTTTTTTTGGAACTATATTAAATGTACAGACACATTTTTTTATTGTTTTATTATATGTATTGATGAAGCCCCTTTAGGCGGCGACTCGTTTTAAAAAGCTTGACGGGCATACGAAATATGTTCAGCGCATAAACTGAACTCGTAGCACCGCCTTAATAGTCGTCGCGTCGATTTCTTTGTGCATATTGAAGGACTCCGTCGCGTCGCATCCGCATTAAATTTAATATTTTGCAAAGGGCGCGCTTCTTTATAGTGTGTAATGGGAATGGGCAATCTTTTGTGCGGTTTATCGAAAACTTTTTACGTAATTCATGACTTTAATTATCGATTTTTATTATAACAGTGACGGTCATGTTCATTTATTTTTCTTTAATTAGTTGTACAATTCTGCCAATCATTAAAAATATTTTTTTTTTCACATCCATATACATATTACACAAGATATACGTTTACAAAACTAATACCCGACTACCGGAGCCATATGAGTACGGCTAACAAACTATTTATTTTGAAATGTACTTATCAGGACCTTTCATTTGAGATCCCACTCGATGTAGAAATAAAAAAATATATATTCGAGTGTAATTTTTACCCGACTGTGCAGAAGAAGGGTTAAATTTTTCAAAAGTATGTATGTATAATTGTTTGGCACGCTAAGCAGCCTGAACGGCTCGATGGATTTTGGCTTGAGAGGTGTCGTTAGATTGATATTTACTGTGAAAGTGACACTGGGTATATAAAAAAAAATGGCGGATGTTTGGCGCCAAATTCAAATGTTTGGCACGCTTTGCAGCATTAACGGCTCGATGGATTTTAGCTTAAGAGGTGTTGTTAGATTCGTAGTTACTATGAGAGTGACACTGGGTATACCAACATAAAAAAAAAATACAAAAAAGATAACAAAATAAAAAACGGCACTCGGGTTTTTGTTTTTGTAACAATTACATTTGTTGCATACAAATAGCCTATATCACCCGGGCAATAATGACGAATCGATTGATATATCATTTGTGAAAAACGGACAAGCAGTTCGGATGCTGCGGTGGAACAGACATACATACATACCCACATTCATATATACATAGACTGCTAAAATCATTAGTCTTTCTCTTGGCTTCGCCGCAATAAGGTAAAATTTACTAACAAACGTTTCACATTTTGATTATGAATCTGAATGATAAATTAATTAGGCCCTTGAGCTTGGCGCTCAGTAATTATACGAAAATTTCATCACATGGCGACCACTTCGATCTCGTAGAGCCAAAACAACATAGTCGAAGTAAGAATAATAATTATTTGGTGGCCTAGCTTATATTTTCACAGAATAAGTACGGTTATTTAAAGGCAAAGCGTCGGTTCTGTGGTAGAGCAAGAGAATGCCGTTGGACCAGTCCGGTGATGCTCGGTGCAAAAATATTCACAGGCCCGTTCTCGTAACTGCTTGGCCGTATTCGAAACGTCTCGTTATTAACTTGCTTATTGCAGACATTTAGTTGCATGTTCAATGTAAGGTATTTGATAGATGTGAGTGAGGTTGCCTTACCTGCAAGCTGCAGCTTTTGTACTTGATAGCGATCTAATTGTTTTTGTATTTTTGCACTTATAGTTTTAAAGCGCGTTTGGCTGAAGAAGTTTTCTATTATTATAGCAGTATAAGTATACTAAACAATCTTGAAGCAATATATTATTTAGCTGTTTTACTAAAACTTAAAGCAGAAAATAAATAAGATTACTATGATGTTATGATGAATTTCTTGTATAGAAGTTTCCGAAGTGAAATGGTTGGTTACTTATTTTGAAGTCAAATGCTACAGCTATTTTGTTAGAGTCGACATCACAAAAGCTGATGCAATAAGAACTTCAGTTTTTTATCACAAGTACTTACACAATAAAAAATAATTAAATTAATATAAAAAGGCCTTTTTTAGTTCCATATCCCTTTTTTTTTCGGGGACCATCTAGTATATAAATTACAAATTTCCTAAAACCAAAGCTACAGTATGTCTAAACGCCAGATGTGATATATTTAAGAAAGAGGGAATAACAGCTTTCCTAGAAAATAATATATTGACAAGTTGTAGCATAAGACGATGCCGTTCAATACTCATATCAAAATACAAAACTCCACCATGTAGACCGCTACGGCTTTCTTCGAAGGCCTAGACCGTTACTGATTGGGCCTTTGTCGCCCGGTCGCTTTGCTAAAGTGCCGTACTTAAATTAATATGTGTCCGGCGTAATGATTAGCATCACATTAGTATGTGCCACTGGTCATGTTTGCCAAGCACTCCACTCGAGAAATATTTGGGTAACCGCACTTTGGTGAGCTGAAAATGGCGGCTGGGCACGCCTTGGAAATAGCTGGGAATCTTTAAACCATTTACGTGATGATTTTCAGGGCGTTGTAACGAACATTATTATATGGTATAAAAAAAATTGAGTTACATTTGGTTAATTCCAAGTCTTTTTTAGCTTAATACTACATAGTTGGACCTATGGAAGGCCACCTACATATTATATCGCGACGTGTAGTTTGTTGAACTCTTTTTAACGATTTACTATACCAGTTTCTTTGAACAACAAGACAAGTATTCAGAAAATTTTTCTGTTTTTCTTTGTAAAAGCAATCTTAAAGAGATATACTTTAAACCTGTTTTGATAATCGACTAGAATTTTTAAACTTGGGCTCGGTTTATCTTAATATTTTCATATAAATGTGTTATGTGAGTACGAGGAAGACCGGTCTGTGTTTATTGAGATTCCGTACCGTCTTTTAGCCGCTGGTGTTTTATTCAGTTTATTTAAAAACCCTGTAACGTTTCCAAATGTGTGTTCTTTGACTTTATTTCATAGTATTGATATTATGGGGCTATATTAACGTCATTTGCAATAAATCAATTATTTAATCAAAAACGAAATGATAATAACTTTTGTTAATGTTTAGATCTTTTCAAAAATTTTTAAACATTAAAACTTTAAATTGAATTAACTATATTATTTCCAAATAAAGAACCGACAAAATGCGTGTCGGGCCACGCGCGGTGTAGGGTAACGTAGTTGCTAATGCTGACTTCAATTTAACGGGACTAAATAAAAACGTCTTAAAACTAATTTTCTATTGAATTTGTATGAAATTTTATTTTGTCCGAGTACATTTTATATGTTGTGTTAACCCGACTGCGCCCTGATAGTTTTCCTAACTTCGTTATATACAACGTGGAAGGGACATACCCGTAATAAATCTAACCACGAGCTGTACTAGATCACTATAGTATAATAAAATTAAAATAACAGTCAAAAAGCAAAAAAAATTTGGCATTTCCATACAAAAGTGAGCAGCGCTCGGGCAATTAGTATGGGTATGACGAATTTTTTGTTTTGCTTTGTTACTGTAATTTTAATTTAATTATCTATCAATTGTGATCTAGTATAGCCCGTGGTTTGATTTATTACGGGTATGTCCCTTCCACGTTGTCTACTACTGTTGTCTAATATTTGAGAAACAGATCCTTCAATGGAATAACCCGATAAGTGCGAATTGAACTCGCGTGGAGAGGGTTCTGTACAATTCCATAGATTTTCCGTAAGTGAACGTATTATATTGAGACCACTTTATTTTCCATTGATAGAATTCTTATAAGTTTTCCTGTAATTTATAAGTAATGACCTGTATTTTGTATTTTTTTTTCAAAATGTTAGGCTCAGTCATTTCGGAGATCAGGAGGTAAATTTATTCTTTCATTAATAAAATCAAAACTATTTATTTTATTTCCTAAATTGTCCCCCGAAAATGAACCTTATTTAAAAAAATATTTTTTTGCACATCTGTGTTTGGGTCATAAGAGTAAACACCATCTTACCTTTCACCTGATTTGGTCTAGTAGATTCGGACCAAATTGGCTGTGACAGACGGACGGACAGACAGACGTACGAGTAGTCCTATGAGGGTTCTGTTTATTTAAGAGTTAATTTTTTAACGGTACCCTAAAAATGGTGTTTACAATATTTTTGAAAGACTTCATTTTATCACTTTATCGGCATAATTACTATACATACCAAATTACTGCTTTCTAGTACTTATAATCCCTGAGTAGAACCGCGGACAGACAGACAGATAGACTCTATTATTGTAGATATAATTATATATTTATAGACGAGCAGTTTAAAGCAGATGTGTCTTATCTTAATTTGCTGTTGTGGTCGATTTTTTTTCGTAATTTGTTGCATATTTTTTAGGATAATTTGTTTGAAGATCATATCATAGATTGAACTTCTCCTTACATGATGACAAAGCATTTTCCAGTTACTGCTCCATAAACGATGGTTGTCCGACGTTAAATTGTAACGACTAACAAAATATAAGTACTGAGATGGGAACTTTTTTGCTTTCCATAGAAACTCGGATCAGCTGGTAGATCAATTAGCATGGGAGGCCAAATATTATGATTCACATTTCGATATGTGATGTTCCTTAGGGAAACTTGTTCTGTGTCACAGACGAATTCAGCATTTTGACATTCAGTATCAAGGTTACAGACTTACACTCTGTATATTTAAGATACATATTTAGCGCCTGTAAGGTTTAGGGGATCGAACAGGTTTTAACGGAAACCGAAGAACCCGGGTTTTTCTATTTTCGATTAAGTCAGTTTTACTACCGAAAACGCGGAATCCCTGGTTTTTTTAAGGATGAAACACCGGGAGTGTCGGGTTTTCGGTCCTTAGTAAAAATCCTTTTTAAATGAATTGTGAACGTTTAAATTAAACAAGCACATATTGTTTTGGTAAACGAGTAGTAGTAGGGTCAAAAATAAATATTTATTACTGATAAGAGAGTAAAACGTCACAAAATAATGTCACTTGTCATTGATTATATTCATTTTCAACGTGATTTTAGATTTATGAATGCAGAAAAAACTATGGTGAAGCGGAGAACCCTAATTATCCGAAATATTTAATAAATTCTGATCGAGTATCAAAATCCTTATTATATTAGTACTTTGAAATAAAATTCCGATTAATAAACATGAAATTCATTTTAGCTACGTAACGTTAGTAATTTTTTAAAACTAAAAACCGAATGTCATACTTTATATAACACACATTTGCTATAAACTTCAGTTGAGTACCATAATTTTCGAAATTTGAACATTATGGTACTCAACTTTAAAAAAATAGATTAGGTTAAAAATATTGTGAATATTCGAACTTCGAATAGTCTCCATATTTTTAACCTAATCGTCTTCACTCATTTTGGCAAAATTTATTCAGGCACTTTTTCACGTCAGTAAGTTCTATATACATAAAATCATCATCATCATATACCCGGTTGCATTTCAGTGCCCGAGGAGTATTTTCGATACCCTAGTGCCTGTTCTTGTATGGTCACTATAAGTTATAGTGACCTCATAAAAACTTAACTTATAACGTCCAACAAAATATAAGAACTGGCACCATTAGGGTAGATTCAGTCCATGAAACTGAATGAATATCCCAATGAACATATTATATAAAAATAATACAAAAAAAATTATAGAAATTCGGATCCGCTGATTGATTAATTTGTATGGGCTCAAATTACATTTCAATTTTTTTATACCTAAATAAATGTTTCTTGGCGAAAGTTGGTTTAGTATAATGGACTGAGTTCAGCCTTAAATTGTTTCAGTAATATAATTTACGCACAGAGTCCTTACTAGGGATATATCGAAGGGCTTAGTGTTCGTGTCTTATGTCAAATAATATTGCGTCCTTGACGGTGTGCCCGGAGATTTCGGATGGCGGATGGCGAATGGCGAAAGCTGTTGGAGTAATTCTGGCATGCATTCTAAACGCGGTCAAACAAATGTTTCGTGAAAATTAATACAATAGAGGAAGAAATACTACGTTGATTGATACAAAAATACTGGCTTCAAATATAATCAAACTTGAAATTTCGAGCATGCATTCTTAACATGGTCAAACAAATGTTTCGTGCAAAATAATACAACAGAAAAAGAAATGCTGCGTTGACTGATACGATAGTTCAGGTTTCGAATATTTTAAAACCCAAAATTAAGTAGTAACATCAGTTTGTATGTACTGTATCCTTATATGAATTATTTAACTTATTAGGATACGATACGTATGAACTTCGTGTAACTTTTTAATTTTAGATTTCAAAATATGTATTCGAAGATTGAATTATTGCATCAGCTAACGCACTTTTTTTTCCTCTGTTTTCGACGAAACCACGATGAGTATGTACTAGTACTACTATAGTTCAATATATTTGCCTTAATATTTTTTTACATTCTTACGAGTTTTTGTGAATGTATCGTCGAGCCTTACATTTAATGAAATGCTTGTAATTGCAGGTTTGAAAGATGATTGGAATAAGTCGTAATAGTATGTACGTTATGCGAATCATTAGGTAGGCTCCTGTTATTATCAGCTATGCTACTGTCGAAATTTTGCGATGACGTGTTGCTGAACTGGCGAAAGCTGTCGCGAGCGGGGACACCAGCCATTGTCTGCGCTGAGTCATGGGCGGCGCGCGCGCTATTTGCGTGGCGGCCGGCGTAGGCGGCCTAATGCCGTCCTTATCTTTGCTGCTCAGACCGCTGAGAGACTTGCAGGAATGCTGATATGTTAAATTCCTATAAAAAACTAAATTTTACAGGTTCAACGTTAGCGTTACACTTTTCGTTTTGAAAACTAGTGCCACCATCTTGCTGAGGTTTTTATAAAACAGTTTAGATGATGGTCAACATTTGGTTGCTCGTGTGCGTGATTATCATAAAGTCAAATCATCTTCTAGGGTTATCTATTGTTGGAAATAAGTAATATTATTCTTTCTCAAATGCCCGAAATGTTATCGAGATCTATGACATCTATACAATGGAAATACTCTGGCAACAATAGTACTATTCTACCTCAGACAAAAGGAAAAAGTAAAGATATAAGAGTAGCTTTGTCACATATCCCACTATATGCAACTACGGAACAGAAAATATACAACAATGTTTGTGCACTATGTCTCTACATCAACAAGCTACGTATGTACTCGTATATAAATATACTAACAATACTACCTAATGCATCATCTAGAGATGCCCTAGTTATCGGCTATAGCTGCAAAATAAAGATAAACAGATAGTCACCTGTGCACTTTTGATTTCGTACGTATCCTAGTACCCCGGCAATCTGCTCCAAATGACTACCCGTTAGAGAGGCCACAATCGTGCGTTTCATTTCTTATTCGGGGCCGTACTTACTCAAGCGTTGGCGAGTAAAAAAAAACTAGTTCATTGAATGCTGCAGAAAAACCGCAGGTTACTCGAAACTAAGAGTATAGTCGAGCCGCTGTGGATGTGGCAATATTTTGCAGTTTTTTAATATCCTTTGCATTTTTTTATGATTTACGGCGTAATATACGACGTGGAAGGGACATACCCGTAATAAATCTACTTCTAATACTACGTGGAAGGGACAATATCTCTTCCAAAATTCTTAAAATGTACAAACCAGAACTATGTTCGGCCATTACCCATATTTGTAATCTATGTATTACAAAGGGCATTTTTCCTAACGTTTTCAAAATTGCTGTTGTCCAGTCCCATATCAATATTGCCAGCATTGTCCAAAATTCTTGAACGAATTATGAGTAAAAGTCTTATCAATTATCTTGAGAAAAACTTACTTCTTTCGGATAATCAATTTGGTTTTCGTCCAGGGAGATCTACCTCTCAGGCAGTTGAAGTTCTTGTGGACAATGCTGTTAAAGCTCTCGATTCTGGCACCCGCTGTCTAGTAATTTATCTTGACCTCAGTAAGGCATTTGATACCGTCTTGATTTCTCTGCTTATTTCAAAGTTAGAAAAAAATGGCATCCGTGGAACACAACTAGAGTTATTCCGTGACTATCTAACCAGTCGGAGACAACGTGTTAAGGTTGGTGCTTACACTAGCTTAGATCAAAATATAGAATTTGGAGTCCCGCAAGGGAGTATATTGGGTCCGAATTTATTCCTAGTGTATATGAAAAAATTATGCAATCTATTCCTTCAAAATTGTAAAGTAGTTTCCTTTGCTGATGATACCGCTCTGATATTTACAGGCAAAACCTGGTCAGATACATTTAAGTCAGCTCAAACAGGTTTTAATCGTGTAAAACAGTGGTTCAATGATAATTTTCTTACACTGAATATCAGTAAGACTAAATACATAGCCTTCAGTATCAGAGACGTAAACCGCCCTGATCCAAACTTACACAAGTTGTTTGCCCATTCTCAAGCAACTGCAGACTGCTTTAATGGCTCTTGCATATGCCCAACCCTAGAGATGACAAACACCACGACATATCTTGGTGTTTTGATTGATTACAACCTTAGCTTTGCCCCACATACAATGCAACTTTCAGCTCGAATCAGGAAGCTCCTATATATTTTCAAAAAATTGCGTTATGTAGCGGATGCCAATATACTTCGCATGACATATTTTGCCTTATGTCAATCCCTGTTAACATATTGTATTACGTCCTGGGGAGGAGCCGCTAAGTCTCATCTAATTCTAGTTGAGAGAGCGCAAAGAGCTATTCTGAAAGTCTGTACTTTCAAACCGTACAGATACCCTACATCAGACCTTTACAAAATTTGTGAGGTACTAACGGTCCGGCAGCTCTTTTTCCTTGTGACAATAATGCAACAACATTCAAGACTGCCTTTCCTTCCGCAGCTTCTTACGAGAGGTAACAGAGTAACCTTACTATTCCGTCATTTAACACCGAGTTCATAAAAAAGTTCTTCTGCTTTCTTGGCCCTCTTCTCTACAAGGAAATTAACTACAAAGTGCTTATATTTCCACTGAATACATATGATTGCAAAAAGATTGTAAGTGAGTGGTTACAAAAAATGACATACGAGGAGACCGAACGATTGATGAAAACTGTGCGCTGACTAACTTTATTTTTATTATTATTATTATTTTGTTTATACTTTCAATGAGATACGTTATAGGTAAAACATATTTTTGTTAAGAATTTAATTTATTTGTTGTTGTTTAGAGGTAAATTTAGTTCTTTTTTTCTTTTTATATATATATTTTTTTAAATTGCTGAATTTAAGTATTTTGTTAAAGTAAGCGAGTCCTGGTGACCCGTAATTACAGGTTCTTCGGAAACCTAGCATGGGCACCAGTCCTCCAAAAACATTTAAGTTAGTACCTTTGATATTAGTTGAATAAGTTTTTATTTCTTGTGTATTTTGTATAAAATGTAATGTAATGTAATGGAGGAAAATAAAAACATTTTATTATTATTATTATTTATATTTGTTTATATTTTCTCTCAAAATAGGGTATTTTGAGGAGGTTTAATGCGTACGCGGGCTTGTGGCCAAACGTAAGCAATTTAGAGAATAGAAAAGATGAATAGAGATTTAAATAGAGGCTACGATTCAGTGGAAAGGAACTTACGTACTATTCGACAAGTATTCAAAATAACTGCTTTCTGCATTAATATAAAAGTGAGTGGGTGTATTTGTAATAGGTTTAGGCTTGTGTGCAGGGATTTAGGTATAACACCGGTGGATGAGATTAATATAGGGACTGTTTTTACAGTCTCTACATGCCATTGCGTCTTCAGTTCTATGGCCAAGTCTGTATATTTTGTAATTTTTTCAGTATATGTAGGGCTAAGGTTATGGGTGTTTGGAATAGCTATATCAATTAAATATACTACTTTATTGCGTTTGTCGTGTAATGTTATATCCGGTCTATTGTGGTGGATTGTCTTATCAGTTAAAATTGTTCTATCCCAGTACAATTTACATTCAGGAGAATCTAATACTATTTGGGGTGTATATTTATAATATGCTATTTTTTCTGTGATTAGTTTATATTTAATTGCAAGATATTGGTGTACAATGGAGGCGACCTGGTCATGTCGATGTTTGTAGTCACTCTGTGTAATAGATCTACAGTCACCTGTTATATGCTGAATCGTTTCGGAACTAGCGTGACAGTGGCGGCAAATGTCATTTTGTGTGTCTCGTATGATATGTTTCCTGTAATTTTTAGAGTCCATTATTTGGTCTTGTATAGCTATCATGAACCCTTCCGTCTCCGGAAACAGCTCCCCTCGCTTGAGCCAGGCGTTTGACGCAACTTTGTCAACATTCGGGTTCATCAAGTCGAGGCGATGTCTGCCATGGAGAGACTTTTGGGTCCATGAGTCTATTTTCTGTTGAACTGTGTTTTGTGTTTCATTCCTTTGCTGAGACCTATCTTTTAGGTTAAGCGGTGTTAGTTTTTTGTCGGCTTTAACTATTGATGTATGAAGTAGTGATTGTTGTAAGTGGTGATGAAAGAAGGATCGTTATGTTGTTATTTGCTTATAATGGAGGTTTTGTATATCAATTATTCCTCTCCCTCCTTCATGTTTTGGCAGTGTTTGTCTTTGGATGCATGCCCTAGGATGGTGTTTCCGGTATTTGGTCATTAAGGTGTTAATAATACGTTGAAGGTTTATAAGATCACTTTGGGACCAGTTAATAATCCCAAAGGAATATGTCAGGATAGGAATAGCAAAAGTGTTAATAGCTTTAGTAATATTACGTGCGTTTAAATGAGTGTTAAATATTGTATGAAGCCTGTGTTTGAAATCATTCGTAAGTTTTAGTTTTACCTCCTTTTGGTGAATTTGTTGCGTTTGTTGATAGCCTAAGTATTTATATCCTACTGTTTGATCTACTGGATCAATTTCCTCCGCGGTTTGTAATGTATATGTGTTATTTTCTAGCTTTCCTTTACGAACCGATTGAATTTTGCATTTATCTATACCAAATTCCATGCAGATGTCTGATGAGAATGTTTCTGTTATATTTGCTAGTGTATGTACATCTTCTAGGGAACTTGCGAACAATTTTATATCGTCCATATACATTAAGTGGGATAAGGTATGTTGGGTATGGTCATATTTAATTTGAAATCCTATGTTGCTGTCTTTAAGCATATTAGAGAGAGGGTTTAGTGCCAAGCAGAACCATAAAGGGCTTAAGGCATCTCCCTGAAATATTCCTCTACGTATACTGATTATATCTGTCTCAATGTTTGTATCATTGCTGTTAAGTATAAGCTTAGTATTCCAATGCTGCATGACAGTTTTCAAAAAATGCACTAAGGTAGGATGAATCTTGTATTGTTCCAAAATGTAAATCAACCAAGAGTGAGGTACCGAATCGTAGGCTTTTTTATAATCAATATACATAATGTAAATATTTCGTTTCCTTGTAAGGGCCTGCCTGGACACTACTGAATCTATAATCAACTGCTCTTTACAGCCGCGACTATTTCTGCGACACCCTTTCTGCTCTTCGGCCAGGATATTGTTGATACTTATATGTTTGAGTATATTTTCATTTATAGAAGAAGTAATGATTTTATATAGAGTCTGTAAACAGGTTATTGGACGATATTTAGCTGGGTTGGCAGTATCTGAGCTATCTTTTGGGAGCATGTATGTAATTCCTTGTGTCAAATATATCGGTATTATATTTGGTTCCTGTATAAATTTATTAATGTGTGAAAGCAGAATAGGTTGTATATAAGTCAGTTTTTTGTACCAGTAGTTATGTATTTTGTCGGTTCCTGTAGCTTTCCAATTATGGGTTTTTGAGATCACTTGTTGCAGCGTCTCAATAGATACATTTTCGAATTGCATATCCGATATATTTGAATTCTGTATTTTTTCTTGTTCTAACCAATCATTTTCTTTATGTTCTAAAGCAGAGGTTCCCAAACTTATTTTGTCAAACGCCCACTTTAAAAAATCGGTTATTTTGTAGCCATTTTTTTCACCATAAAAACCTGAATCACATATTTGTCTTGCCTGTAGTTTAATTCAACCTATATTCTAAACTAGACTTTTTTACAAGAGAGAGCAATAATAATACATACACCAGTACATTAGACTATCTTTTATAAAAAAATAACAATAATCAACATTGTTAATTTTAAATAAAAAAATAGCAATAATAATAATACAATTTTACAATAATAAAGAGTATCGGAAGTGGGGACCTCACCTGCGAAACTTTAAAACACGAAATTTTTTCAGTGTTTGATTCCTTTAACGATATAAATAACGTTGTGAACGCATTAAAATAATAAATATTAACTACATTTTTAGTTTATAACAATAAAAAAGGATATAAATATGAACTAATAAATGGATGTTGTGTAGTAAGAGGATTTTAATTTCAGTGAAATTTAAAATATGAAATAGCTGAAGTTATAAATCACTCATTGCTTAAATCACATCAGCGCCCCCCAACTTTATTCTGGGCCCGTTACCGCCCCCCTTAAAGCCTCCAGCGCCCACAAGGGGGCGTTATCGGCCACTTTGGGAAAGACTGTTCTAAAGGGTTGGACCATATGTTTGACCAAAATTCGTGGAGTGTTTCTGGTTGTGGCATTTCGTTACTAATGTTTGTGTGTTTTTGAGCCAGTGTTCTGTAAAAACCTTTTTCATTTGTACTAAACTGTTTATTTTGTTGTTTTCTTATGGTAGTTTGTTTGTATCTACGTAATCGGCTAGCAGTTGCATTTATTTTTTGCTTTACAGTGTCTAAAAAGTGTACTAAATCTGTATTGTGGTCTTCATGTCGTGAGTGTATAAGGTGTTGGCGTTTTATTAATTCTATATGCTTCTGAAGCTCGCGTCCACGATTTCCATTGATATACTCTGTTAGTCTACCGGCTTTTGCTCTAAGATCTTTAATTTTTTCTTCCAGTCGTTTTTCCCATACTGGTTTGTGTGATCGTTGCTTTCTATTGTGTTGTGCTTCTGTGATTTTTGAACCGTTTAGTGTTGTTGCTGCATATGCTGCTGAATATATAGCAGTTTGTAAAGTTGAAAAATCTGTTTCAGCAGGTACATACTTTGGCAGTATCTTATTGTTTAGTGTACTTACTGTTACAGCTAATTTTTTGGATGGCTTTTGTTTTGGAATGTGCGGTCGGTTTACAGGATCAGTGTCAAAAAATTTATCTAGTAATGTCTTAAATGTATCTTCTAACTGAACTTCTGTTTCAGTTGGCAAATAATAATTTACCTTTAGGTTGTGTGCTTGGTCTTGGTGTTGTAAAACAGATGTTTCCTCCTGCTCTCTATTTTCGTCGAAATTATTTATGATATTGTGTGTATCTGTTGGATAACTTTGTGATGTATCTATATGATTTGGGGTGGGTGACCTAAAAAGTGTTAAACTACGTGCTACATTGTCTTTAATTTGTTGTAACTTTTCATCGCTTAATAGTCGGTTGTTAACAATTACCCTACGCTGGTCTGCAATTCTTTGCTCTGAAACATGTGCTATCTCCGGGTGTTTATTAATCACAGTTTGGTGTAAACTTTGTCTATACGCTGATTTATTCGTTTCTATTGCAGTAATTGTATAATAGGCGGTCATTATGGTCTCATTTATTCGTCTGACCATCTCATTCGTGTTTGGGTAAGTTGAGTTGCTGTATGTGTTAACTGAGTTGTATTGTATGTTGGATTATTAAACTGTTTTTCAACTTCAAGGTGTATTTGCCTGATCTCTTCATCTGATAAAAGTTTGCTACGCACTATTGCTCTTCGTTGATCACCTATTCGTTGTGTACTAACTTCTATTTCAGGGTACTGTTGACTGAATTTTTCATACAGAATTGGAAGGTAATTTCGTTTATTTGTAGTTTCTAAAGAAGTAATAGTTAAGTAGGTACGCATTATAAAAATATTCATTTCTTTCGTCCATTTTATACGTACTCGAGAACCAGTCATGGCGGGTACAGGTAAGTTGGCGATAGTTGCCTCCTGTACAACATCCAAACTAGGTTGAAAAGTTGATGAAGTCTTGATTGAAGAGTTTGGTGAAGATTCTATTTGCAAGTAAGATGGTGGGGAAGATGGGAGCGAAGGAAATAGTGAGGAAGGTGATGAGTTCATGCTTGTAGGAATTTGACTCATTATACTATTTGGATATGAATGTGAATGACTATCAGTTTCAGGCAATTGTTGGGGAGCTCGAACACTCTGTTCCCCGTCGCCACTAACCAATTGTTGATCTCGAGACCTATTTGGGCGAGATTGTAAAAAATATCTTTTATTATAAGGTTCCATATAGTTCCCACGAGAAGCTAAGGAAAGTCGGTCCGCACTCTGCAGAGCCCCGCATGCAGAGGTAAGGCGATTTTTACATCCCGAGGTCGCCCGGTATCGGGAGTTCACCGTTCGCGACCAAGCTCCCCCTTGATCACGCATCTCTCGGCACGGTTGATCACACCTTAGATTGGGTTTGGAGCCGTTGGTTGAGGACGAGAAGGAAGAAGACCTTGATGGCCAGGAAGTAACTCAGAGCTTTCCTATGATAGAGTATGTCCTTCTCTCCCCGTAAGCCCCCCCACCACGTCAAGGTGGCCCCCCGGGGGGGGTTATTATTATTATTATTATTAAAATCGAACCACGAGTTAAACTAGATCACTATAATATAATGAAATTGAAATAACAGTCTAAAAGCAAAAAAAATTGGTGTTGCGCCCTGGCCGCATCTTCGTGGCTAGTTAGGGTACCTTCAGGCAGTATAGCCCGTTTAGGCACATAATGTTAAAAGAGCAAAATATTAAAAGAGCTAAATGGTAAAAGCGCACAATGTTAAAAGAGCAAAATGGTAAAAGCGCAGAATGGTAAAAATTGCAGTTGTAAAATGTATGAGCTGTCACCAATAAAATTATAATATATATCTAGTACAAGTCGTACAAAAAACAAAAACTCAGCATATGCAAACCAACATAACGATATAAGGTAAAAGCACCTATGGCCGTGGTAAATTTCAACATAGAAGAGTAGAGGTAAAAATTAAGCATTCAAATAAATTCCAGATTTACTGAGTTTTTTTGTACGACTTCTACTAAGATATATAATTTTATTGGTGGCAGAACATTGAATTGAAAAATTTGATGACTATAAAAAAGCAGTAAACTGCTTTAGCCGTGATGACAATTTCTTTTATGTTTTGTTCATCTACTATCTTTAGGTATCTATGGTTTGGTTAGGTATGACGTTTTATTCTAAGTTTTTTTTTATGAAAGTCATATTAACTTAATTATATAACAGAGTATTTGTTCTTTATGTTTTTGAGATTTTGTTGTTTTAAAACTTGTAAGTGTTTATATTATTGATGTCTTATTATCTTGGGGCTGACTTGACTATAGGTATGATTAAACAACATTAATACATGGTACTATTCTCTCATTTTCTTTCTTTAAGCCTTCAATGAAAATTGTTATTAGTCGTACAGGAATGTATAGGCAAATTTTTATATTTTTAATAGTAGATACTATTTTTTTAATTTAATTCTTTTTATGGCATTTATAGGTTAACAATATAATAAGCACAGCAACACCTACCTAATAGGTTTCTTAAAAATTAGGAAATTAAATAATTTATAGTAAACATTATTATGTTACAAAATTAAATAAACATAAATATGTTACAAAATTAGACTATTGCTTAGAAGAAAAGTCAGAACAAACTTTAAAAAGCTTGTAAAAAGGCAATATCATTTTTAATAGACGTAAAATTACAATATAAAAGCAAGGATCCCGACATTTACAAACACCGAACAAAAAACCTTTCGCAGTACCGAGACGTCGCACGATGAAGGCTTCGCTGTAAGGTTGGCGATGTATCAATTTACTAAGAAGTGTTTCGCAGACACGTAGGGAACCCGTTAGAACTTAGAACCACTACCAGTAGTGTAAGATAAGTAAACTATATATCCAAGTTTGCAGCTTCGAAATACATATGCTCTAGAAAAACCACGAAATGTTTGCACTTGTTTGGTTAAGTCCAAAACTATGCGGGTTTTATAAAGAAATCTTTACTTTTTTAAGGTATATTAAAATAGCTACAATTTAATACAGAACCAGCTCTGTAGGTTAACTATCAAAATACAACTCTCCAAAAATAGTCATGTTTTAGAAAAACGTGTAATTTTAAGATTTGGTATATTTCGACCCCGATATTGGTGAAAATACTATTTTTTCGGGTAAAATCATGTTTTAGCTAATGTTATAAGCTATACTTTAAGCAAACAACGACGTTTGTAGGTCATATGGTTTACTTACAAATCTTAATTACCAAAAAATTGGAAAAATGCCAGCTCTGTTAAGTTCTCAAATTAGCTTGATGGTAGATTGAAAGGAAAAACCATATCCACAAGAAATATGTATTTTAACTAATGTAAATATTTATTAAGCATATTTACAAGGACATGACATTATTTTTTGAACGATTTGTGGTTCATAAAATATTGTCTGATTCAGCCTGAAAAATCTGCATGATTTCTCTTTCTTCGGCAATTTGAAGTTTGGCGATGTTATAGCAGGATACATCGGAGCTAAATTTGAAGAGTTCTGAAATGCCATTTTTCAAACGCGGCGTCACCTAATCGAATGTTTTTTCCATACAAAAGACCGTTCGTTTAGTGACTCCGTGTTTCTAAAATCGCACCACTGAGCATTTTAGGCATGCTTTTACGCAGGCACAGGTACAGCCGCCTCTGATATAGCCTTCTTATGCATGATGAAAATTTAAAAAAGGATGAGGAATATTGAAACAGAGAAGCGTAGTTGTAGTATCAAATTGTAGCAATTTTAGTATACTTTAAAAACCTATCGAGTCTTTATCGACCTTGAGAACTAGCTGTTGCCCGCGACTTCATCAGCGTGGACTTTAGTTTATGAGCATTGTGATTTTGGTATTTTCAATAAAACTGGCAAAGTGCATGTCGGGCCACGCGCATTAAATGGTTACGTAGTTGCAAATGCCGATAAGTTAAAATAATTAATAAATTTTATTATTTAATTTAAATAGTTTTATTTATATGCCATACTGGTCTGAGAGAAAGGCAAAAACTTAGAATGTACCAGCTGCTCCTTTTTCCACGCAGATTGTAAAAGATCGAGAGAATAGGTGAGATTTGATTCATGTTGCGTAGCATTAGTGATGCGTCTAGCAGCCCATCACTATTTGGATTTTCTTTTTCATCCTAACGTCCATCATCACGCTATGAGACATCTGCCGAACTTTAGGTACTCCCTACACCACGCCAGGTATTTGACGTGCGGTGCCTCGGCACATCTTCCCCGAAAAGCTTCAAGGATGGCAGGAGGTTGGTTTTCTCTGAGATCAATGTTTTCTTCTTGTTGAACACTAAGAACCTCCATTTAAAGAGCCTGCCAGGCAGGGCGTGGACGCCCTGCCTGGCAGGCATTCTGGAGGTTCTTTGCGGCGTACTTTGAGCTGATATTAACTGCAAAAAGTCGTCGGCGAAGAACGCCAACTGCCGGCAACGGGGTTATCATCGGTGTAGATACTACGCGTATCAACGTGGAGAACATCAACTCTGACAGATTCCCCGACCGCCACCGTGATCTATCCGTCCTCCTAGAAGGAGGTCGCAATCCCAGATAGTATCCTATCACAATATCCTATCACTACCTATTTTGATTCATTTTCCATCTTTCTCCCACAATTAAGCTCAGAATGGCTGTTGGGCGGCGTTGGATCTTTCGACCCTGGGCTCTGTCTGCAGAGGCTCTAAAACTTGCTTTCCGTTCCACTTTTTGGTTGCGATATCCGACAGGGTTCATAGTGCACCTATTTTAAGACGGTGACTATTAGAAATTAGAACTGATGTTCATTATAAAATGTTGATAAGCCCAGAGCCGCATTTAAATTTAATATTTTTGAACACCGCTACCATCCATCGGTTACTAAAAAAACTAATTTTTAAGGAACACTCCAAAACCATCGAAATTGTAAATATTTAGGACTATTTACCCAAAGGGTAAAAACGGGACCCTATTTCTAAGACTCCACTGTCCATCTGTCTGTCACCAGGCTGTATCTCATAATCCGTGACTGATAGCTAGACAGTTGAAATTTGCACAGATGATGTATTTCTGGTAATGGTACGGAACCCTTTCTGAGCGAGCCCGACAGCCCGAACTGATAGCTAGACAGTTGAAATTTGCACAGATGATGTATTTCTGGTAATGGTACGGAACCCTTTCTGAGCGAGCCCGACAGCCCGACTCTTACTTGGCTGGTTTTTATTAACTTTTAATCATCATTTTATATAACGATTAACGATTTAGCCAAAGCTAACCGAACAGTTATTTTTAAAATCAATTTTTCGAACAAAAATGTATGACGTCATTCTTTAAATTCATATAACTTTTTTATGATCGGATTTAAATGAAAGCCTGAAAACCCGCTTATTCAATCAGTGTGTCCTGCCCACCATGACCTATGGTGCCGAGACTTGGACGCTCACTAAAAAGACTGTACATAAATTGAGGGTCGCACAGAGAGCCATGGAGCGTGCAATGCTTGGCATCAGATTGCAGGACCACATTCCTAACACCGTGATCCGACAACGTACCAAAGTACGGGATATCGGAAAAACGGTTATGAACCTTAAATGGAATTGGGCAGGACACCTGGCACGCCGGAGTGATGGCCGGTGGAATAAGGCGCTAACAGAATGGTGGCCTAGGACGGGTAAAAGAAGCGTCGGACGTCCTGTAATGAGATGGGTTGACGATATAGTCAAGGTCGCGGGTCGCACCTGGATGAGAGCAGCACAGGACCGAGAGTGGTGGCGTAGACGAAGGTAGGCCTATGCTCAGCAGTGGGCGAAAGAAGGGCTGACATGATGATGATGAAATGAAACAAACACTAAATGTTAAGTGAAGCTTACCCAAATACATTAGTGAAAACACAGACAAACAGATAAACAGACAAAAAAAATTAAAATTATTGTTTTGTGTTCTATTATTTTTGTTGTATTGTATATTGCTGTATTTGTATTGCGTTGATAAAAGCCTCCAACAGTATTTTTTCTCATTTATTTTCTATGTACTGACAGCGATCGGTTACGACTTACGATTTTGTTATATGTATGATTATTGATGATAAATAAAATTCGTGATGTTTTTATTTGCTGTCTGGATAACATACTTCAGTGATACTACATACAACTACATACTCAAGTGTCTTAAAATCTATGAAGAATTCAGATCTCAATGATTTATACCTAATGCTAGAACTCTAATATCTTAAACTTTGTATTCCATAATGATTCGTAGAATGTGTTGTTTATTAAGCTATAGTGAATGTATCACATTCTCTGGTGTGAGTGTGTTGATACCTCATCTATCAATTATATCGAAGCTGGAGCAGACTGCGCGATGTTGTGAGTGAGAGCCACGAATCGCATGTGCGCGGTTGTTGAATGTTGACACGCTGCCGCCGCCCGGCCCGTTAGCGGCTAGCGTACCGCCATCCGGCTGAGGCGCAATCTCTCGGCCGCCGACTCAGCGTTTTTTTAAAGTCTATGAATCATGAGATGACGCTCTATTTATTATGACGGAAACGGGGTGTTAACCTGGTCATACCATTTGGAAACCGGGCACCATCATTTTCAATTGATATCTTTTGAATAATTATTAATTATATTAAAAATTAAAATGTCTTTAGCTTATATATAGAATATGTGTTCTACTAGTATTATTTTGAAAGTTATCTTGGATCAGTTTAGCAAACCTCGTTAATGCAGAACGGGACAAGCATAATTTTTTCAGTGGTCATGGCAGAGGTAGTGGTAGTGGGTGATGCAGGTCGTAGTGTCCCAATGGGCGCGGGCGGGAACGCTTCGTGTTGCGGTATGGCCGGAGCGGCATGAGCATGGCAGCAGCATAGTGCCGCGGTGAGGGCGAGCGCGGTCGATGAGCCCGACGCAGAGGGCAGCACGGTGCCAGGGGAGGGGCAGGTTTCCTCAGGCCCCCGCGACCGCCTCACCTCCCCGTCAGCCTGCGCACTCAGTACTGCCGCGCCGCGCGCTCACTAATGCGTCATACCGCGATCGAAGCCGACGCGCATGCTGCCGCTCTGGAGCAGCAGTTCGCGCGCGCCATGTGAACTTCAGTGTTGACTTATATAAAGACTAAAACGGTGTCGCGGTGACTAAACAGACATCTCGCCAGCATCATTCGAACTCTTTAAACCATGGACAGTGAATTTGGTGCCTGTACTCTATCCTGTGATACAAGTGGTACACGAGGTTGGCGCACGTGCTTTCATCGTATCCGGAGCTGAGTAAGTCTGCGTTAGTTTATTTTAAAGTGTGACTCGTTTACTGGCGTCGTCGGCTGGTTCATGAGATGGTGCGGTGTGCGTTATTTTCGCAGCGCACGGCGGGCCACGGCGCCGGCCGCCCGGAATGCGGCCTCCGCCCCACCGCGCGTTGCCGGCGCCGAGCGCGCCGCGCGTAGCGTAATAAATAAAGGCGGGGCGCGGCTGCGTGCGCGCGCACCCTCCCGCGCCCTCCTTGCCCTCGGGTCATTGACTCGCGTCCGAACGCCGCCAACGCTGCCGAAGACAACAATTCTTAGAAGCGACACCGCGTTCTTGGCCCTTTAGCCGTAACGGCACGCTGCACCTCCAATGTCAATGCCGCTGGCTAGGTGGAACGGAAGAAAACGCACAGGGCACGCACGGCTATAGCACATCGATTCTGCTTGTTTAGTTATCGCGTTAACTCGGATTTTGACCCCAGATCTACACCTGGCCGTTTCACAAACCCCCCGGGTATTTCACTATAGCATAAGTTCCGAAATCTAAAGCCCCTTCTTTTTTTGCGGACTGGTTTTAAAAATAGCCGATCCACCGTTTTATTTCCTATCGACAGACCGGTGCCGTTTGCCTGCTCGCTCACTATTTTAGATTTTTTCTCTATGATGCGGACGAGAAAATATCCGTAGTCAATGGCAGAGCCGTTTTACTCGTCTTTGACGCACCCACGCCAAGCTTGCTTGCCAATCTTATCTCCCAAGCGAAACTCGCGAACAGGGTTTGGTGGTGTTAATGTTTTATTATGATAATGTTAACATGGGCATGACATGACACAATTCAAACGACAACAAATTGTTGTCGCTGATTATTTCACGCGATTTTTGGTTTTTTTCATTTGTTTGTTGATTATTGGTTTTATTTCGTTCAAAGGTCGTCTACTATGATCATAAAACGAGATGATTAAGCAACATATTGAAGACAATATTCTTTACAATTGGACTTGCAAACACCGTTATATTATGATCACTGATCGTTTCGAGGAATGCTAAAAATAAAGCGTGAACTTCCCGGTTGAATGGCGTCGTCGGCGCGGCAAGCGCGGGGAGTGGCAGGCAGCCATTGCCCTCACCCGGTTTGTTTACAACAGAGGCTTGGAAAGCAGCTCAATCCTGTGTGCACCCTGTCCTCTGCACGTTAGGGTGCATATTTCCTGCAGCTGGCGCCGGGCATGCGACCCCTGCGCTCGCGCCATCTGCGCGCGCACTATTAAAATAAACTGCCGCCGACAGATAGCTAGCAGAAAAACGCGCTTCGACTCGGTCGCCAGGTGTAATGCGACCCTCGAATGCGATGAAGGTGCGCCTAGTCTTAGGTCAGTTACTGTCATAAGATGGCGTAGGGCGAAGACCTCGTGGGGCGTGCCAATGACCAGTTTGCCTTGCTGGGCCTCTCTGTTCGTTGAATTCACGTGTTCTTGAACTTGATATGGCGCATATTAAACTTCATTATATCAGAACCATCTAGAACAGACTTCCATGATTATTCGTTACTCTGGTTAGACAAATTTTCAAGAGTCTGTTAAGCCTGGTCAGCATTGGTTACGTAGATGATAAGAAGTTTTGTGCTCGTTCTTAGGATTTGATCCACGATTAATGATATTACAAGGTTTTCATCGCATGTCTGCCTGCTTGACACTCATCAAACCGATCACTGAATACTGTAATTACGTAATTTTTACATTCTTTGGATAGGTAATTAGATATTATTCTTTTTTTGGATTGAAGTTTTAGGATAATTGTAACTATAAACGTAAAAAAAATTGCATATTATCTTGATTAATTAATATTGATTCAAAAAAGTAATACTCGTACGAGTCAAGTGCTGATATATATAGAGAACTTTCCAAAATTATATCATAGTGAATTTTAAGAAGTTCCTAACGTATCCTATTATGAAAGCCACTCATATTTCGAATCAAACAAAATAAATCTGAAATGAGCTACCTATACACTCTTGAAGTCATGAAAATTTCGTCTGCAGGCTGTTGCAGTTGGCGAGCCTACTCTCGTACCGCCACTGCAAGGTCATGTTGCTGTTTAATGGTAGAGAAAGTTCAAGTTGTCCGCTTAAATTCTAGTCAACTAAATGATTTTTCCCCCTTTCATTTTGAAATAAATTTTTGACGCAGTATATCTGCATTTAACTTGACCAATGCTCGTTATTCAGTTACGGTGTACACTTGTTAATTATACATTAAATTGCATCTGGACTATCAGGTGTCACAGATTATAATTCATGTCGTTTAATGGGTAGTCTGTGTTTGGGCTCATTAGGTGTGCGGACACACTCCTCGTGCGAAGTGGAGTGCAACGGAAGCATTGCCGCTGCGTCCGATTACACACGCGACGCCTGGTATGCGAAGAAAGCCATCTCTCCTGCATCATGCCATGAATGCTCGGCGAGATCCGTCGTCATTGTAGATTGTAGGAAGTACATAATTGCACCGTTAGAAGATATTAAGACAAGAAGTCACGCCCTTAATTGACTGAGTGATTATCTCAAACGAAGGTCTCCGTTTAAGCTTCGGTAAAAATTATTTTGTTTGTCCGAATTCCGGATGTCCTTTCCGGCTGGTCTCTCCCAAAGGTCGCTTTTCCCAACCGATTTTCGTTTTTCGTCTGAACTGAACAAATTTTTTATCCTATAAACGTCAATGGTGGTGACTCGCGAGGTTTACTGATACGAAGCTCACAGAGCCACTGGTTAACCCCTTACTTGTCACTGGGAGGAATTTCTCCCAGATCAATTGTTTATTGTTTTATTATTTGCAACAGTGAAGAGTTATGAGACGATTAGTTTTAAGAATGGCCACAATATTGAATTCTTATAAATCTTTGTTGTAAGACGCTGCCTGATTTGTAGACTTTTTGGTGCTGTGTGTATTGAAACATCTTAAAAAAGATCTCTAGCTTTGATTAAAATTGCCTTTAGATTAGCTGGCTAGCGGGTGTCTTCTGGAGACATTTCTAATGAATGCGTATTTCAAATGGTCCCGAAGGTGAGATATCTGTTGTTATGATGTATTATTATTCAAGGTGTAACGTATTGTGTATTGTAACAGCTAAATTTCTAATAACGAGACAAACATTTCAGGAAAAGTATGAATGGATACTTACTTAATTCTACTTACTAAATTCGTTTTGCTATAGAAAGTAGAAAACACAATAATAAGGAATATAAAGAGTTTAGCTGATACGTAACCGCAATAGCAATTAATATTTTATTACGAGGTGTCTTCTTCTACCAATACCTAGTATTAGTTAAATTGAATAGCTTTTAGTCAGTTTAAAGTAAAAACATTTTGTCATGAGTAGTCTACTTCCAAACCAGAATAATCTACTAATTCAAATACGAGCCGATAAACGTTATGCGCTCATGACCTTTGGGATAATCACAGCCTAACTACGGACTTACCGTCCTTAGCATTTTGTTTAACTATAGCTTGGTTTCAAAGTCTACGAAACGAAATATTCGATATTAATTTGCTTTTCTCTAACTGGCGAGCGGTTAACACCGTGGGCGTGTAATTTTATTTGTACTAGTTGGTAACTATCACAGCAGACATTCTCCTTAAACAATGTGGGGTAACCGGACGCTCGGAGCGACATAAAAACACCTACACAGGCGTACGAGATATACTTACATCTGAGAATTAAATTGCTTGTGTGTTAGCTGCAGTCTACTCATTCTAAGATGCCGCGCTGCTTTTAACATTCTACTCATGTTAAAAGCAGCGCGGCATCTTACAACAATTATTCGGATTGAATTTGTGCGTTTAAGTCACTATTTATTTTTAATTGTCACTCCTAGGGAAGAGAGAGAGAGAGCCCTCTATTAAGAAGGACAAAAATGCCTCGTTATAATAATATAACAATACTCTTAATTCATTGTATTATTCCCTTTAAAATATCTTCCTGTGGTACGTTAGCTCTCAAGTATTTTTACTTGTTCTTGATCATATAAACTAAAACTACTGTGCACATCCGCATCATTAAAACAGCGCATGTTGATTAAACACTAGAACTAGGTACTTGAAAAAATGGCTTCACTCCAGTAGCTGTTAGAATTGGAAGACATGTAACTGAGTCAATGAGTTTAAATCACTTCGTAATACGGCTTTGCTAGTAGGCGCTGCTGTTGCTTCTCTTTGGAAAGCTGTTATCCGTGGCGCTCGGTTGGACACGTCGCATGAGCGTCTGTATACTGTTCCATACTGTTTGTATACCGTTTCAACCATACGATCATATGCAGTTGTATTGAATCGTATTGTATCATACACAACACAGTAGTTCGTTGCGTGCAGATGCGCTACGTCACCGTGGTACTTTCATTCCTTTTGACTAAGTGATCTAATCTACGTATTCTCTTTAGATAGTTACGATGTCAGCTGTGTCTGTGAACACCGAGATAAGTATTTTATATTACGCCTCACTCATTGTCTTAGCTAAATCTAATATCAAACGAGATTTTCCTATCGCGTTGAAGCTTCTAGCGCGAACTAATTACGTTGTAATCGGAAATCCGGAAAGTAAAACAGTCAATTGTGTTGTTGTGGCGTCAACGAACAAATTATGGATTATAATTACGTTATGAAGTCAGCATTGTCGAATTATTTGCTGGTTTCTAGCTGTTTTTTTTTTAACTTATCTATGACAACTTGTTTTTTGTTAAATTGGATTTGATCTAACCGGATGTCAGTTCTTGCATAAATTTTAAGTCGCGATCGACGCCCTGCTCGTAGCGCGATGGTCACTTGGAGTTCTAAGTGACGTGACTTGGAATCATATTATCAATTTAAATGAACGGCGCGGCGACTGCATGTCCTTAGCACCTAAGAAGATCTTTCTGGCTTCTAATTTGTTGTTATGCTTTATGCAGAATTGCAGACGTGTTTGACATTGAAGAGGTGTAAGTAGGTATTGTGTTATTTATTTGCATTGGATGGAATTGATTTGGACAGAAACATACAATATTAAATTATCTGATCCTTGAATTACTTTATTAATAGTTCAATAATCCGAAAACTTTAAATCCTACCGATGTAGTTTAGATGACGCATACTGAATGAATGAAAACGAGAGACAGATACATAAGTAATGAGTAAACTTAAACTGTTCAAACGTAGAAACTAATTTAAATAGGTAGTATTGAGTAACCTGTGCACTATCGCATTATCAATACAAAGAGTATTAATATGGGTATTTACTAAATGAATAAATGGCGTTCATAAATAACCTTACATATTAGTATTCCAAAAGTTGTATCATTAGTTGGGTGATATTAGATTGCCGAAAGACTGAATTTATAAGTGGAAGGTAGAGGTACCACAGTAAGTTTGCATTTCCACCAGAGGACACCGGATGTACTTCATATCCGCTTAAAGTCAAGCGAAACATTCAGTGATAACTCTGATTGTCAGTTTATCACCACGCGCCGCTTATCTTCATAGCACATAATATTGTCTTTAGTTATTTAGCGTTAGATTAGCAACAAGGTCTATCTGAAACCGGTTGTGGTGCGGTCTACGCCACGTTCCGTTACACCAAGTAGAGCATTGCCGCACGTATTCAGCATTTTGCATTAACATTGTTTTCATAGTAGACATAAGCTTAACGTCAGACTTAATTGTATTCACAACAATTCCATTTGTGACCTATTTTAAATACTCTGTCTGTGGTACGTGCTTTGGGACTGAAAGTGATAATTATGACCTGAGTCAGATACAGTTACAGTTGGGTCCAACTTATAGGTCCACAAAAGAACCAGATGCAATTTGGTGGTACTATACAAAAATCTGCTAATATATCCGTTCCAGTGTCCACTGCCCAAAGTACCTCTAGATCTGCTCTCTGGATGGCTACAAAGTTATCAAGATGTTTTAATATTGGAACCATAAAAATGAGCACAGATTCGCCAAGAAGATAACCACTCAATGTACTTTGTGACTTGCAGATCGTGACATTATCATAAAGCCGTTACGCATTTCTTTCCTGGGCGCACCTGAAACTTGTACATTCTGAACGAATATACTTATCTCTATATTATTGTATTTTACTTACCTACCTACTTTCACTTAAAACTAAAATGTTCAACCCCTCTAATTCATTGTTATTCAAAAATGAATTCAGTTATGTGAGAATGATTCATAGATACATTTGTATTTATAATTTATATTTCTAACTTCCTGGTGCGCTAATTTGTCAATTATAGCCACCGGTGACGCCAGGCCACACCGACATTTATCTTTTGCCTCAATATTAAGGGAGCTTTGCGTAAACGAGTATGCGTAGGTACTGCTATTAGTTACAATATTGTACGCACCTTTGGCTTTTTTTCTTCTATATGCGTAGAAGTAACTATGTCTAGCAGGGCCCTTCATCCTAGGCAAATATAATCATTGTACATCGGTAGTGCTTTTATTAAAAATTATGTGAATAGCAATTTCCCTCTCCATTTGATCGACGCAACTTCATAATCACCACAGGTGCATGACGTGAATACATGGAATGCCCAATAATTATAACATTGTTGCCTGCTAAAATTATGCATTTTGGCGAAGCATTGGATAAAACACTGACCATAAATCTAAATAAATATAACTCAAAGGTGACTGACTGACTGACATAGTGATCTATCAACGTACAGCTCAAACCACTGGACGGATCGATCTGAAATTTGCTATGCAGGTAGATGTTATGACGTAGGCATCCGCTAAGAAAGGATTTTGATCAATTCTATCCCCAAGGGGATAAAATAGGGAATGAAAGTTTGTATGAAACTTTGTCAATTTTAAACCGATCGGGCTGAGACTTTGCAAGCATAAAGCTACTATGACTAAGGCAAGGCATCCCCTAAGAAAGGATTTTGATAAATTACACTCCTACGCGAGCGAAGCCGCGGGCAAAAGCTTGTAATTAATATTTACTAAACGAGCTCCTAACGTTTATTCAAAGAAAGTACAGTCACACGCACTAACGAAAAACTTCGTCGTACAAAACAATTGAGACAGTTACTGCAACAAAATCCTTAAGTATTGAATTTAATGTCGGTTACTGTGCTAAAGACTCTTAGCTCTATGTGAAGGGATTTGCCGGTCGATGCTTTGGGTTTGTGGAGCGACGAGAGACAGAATACGTTAATTTACAGCCAATGCACAGGTAGTCGACCGCCGGCATTCAACAAGTCACCCCTGTGTACAAAAAGCGGGTCGAAATTTGTGCAACGCATTCCTCGCCTTTTGTGCGTGTGCCTATGGGGCGTTAAAGCGTTGCGACTAAATTCCGTTATGGAAAACAATTGTAAAACAAAGTGGCTATCGCAGGACAAAGCTCGTTCTTAGACACCGCAGTGTGCTTATTGTTTCTTGCTTGACTGTGAGATTTCTTACTTTCCTTTTTATTATTTTAAAGTATGTCGCCTTGTAGTTAAATATAACGTATGTCTGATTCTTTTAAATTCTTTTGCTCTCAGATATGGTCCCTCGTACGATGCTGTTAACAAAGAAACCAAAGAAGGAACGGAAAACAATATGAACTTTACTAAGAGGTTTCACTTGATCAGATACCACTTATAATGACTCTAATAAATACTGAAACTTTAGAAGACAACAACATCGATTGGAAGAACCGCCGTAGAAGTAAAAGTACATTACTATTCAATAAAACAAATAATTCACACCAGGTAAGAAAGTTTTTGTTAGCACATTTTATTTTTATATATTTAATCTTTAAAATGAATATTTGTAACGTCATAAAATATGTACACTTGGTTAGAATTCAGGATTTACACTACTAATGTCCAAATCATAAAAATGACCAAAAATAAAAATGATCCAAAAAAAAATTGAAGAAATGAAAAGGTAAAAAAATGGGACTTACAGATTGAACTACTTACTAAATTCAAATATAATTTGAATATTACCAAATTATATTAAAGATCACATTTTTTTGAGCTCCGTACAAAACGTGAAAAAAAAAAACTAGCCTATTTCCTCGGAATCTACTCAGGTGAAATTTGGACCAAATCAGGTGAAATTTGGTAGGATTGTGTAATCCTATGACGCAAACACAGATGTGCGAAGTAAATAAATATTTTTTAAAATAAGGGTCATTTTCGGGGAACATTGTTTTTTCTTTTCAACCTTTAATGTCCCGCTGCTGGGCAAAGCTCCCCCCTCCCATGTCCTTCCACTTATCCCGATTAAGTGCGACCTGTAATCAACTCTTCTCAAAATGTCTGATGTCATCACTCCAACGTTTTCTAGGCCTGCCCGGCTTCCTGTGACCGTCTGCAGAAATCCATCCTGTGAATAATTTGGTCCATCTAGCTGGGTGCATCCGGCATACGAGACCTGCCAAATCCCACTTTAACTTGGTGGCTTTGTGCCCCACATCTACAACTCCCGTTTTTGAACGGAGTTCGGTGTTCGACACTCAATCCAGCGTCGTATCAATTAGGCTCCACCGCTCTTTGGCAAATCTTGAGCTTGGACTTCTACTCTTTGGTAAATGACAACTCTGAGCACCGTAAGTTAGGATGAGCAAGATGCACATGTCAGTGAGTTTGCGCTTTAGTGAAATTGAAAGTTCCTCCTACAAGCATTGTCTATGCGGCAGTTTAGTTCTTTTTCTTGCTTGATGCTGAAGGAGACTAACTGGCCCAAGTATATGTACTCATCGACATAGTGTATTTCTTGCCTATCAACCTCGATCTTGAGTTTTGTGCTGTTGGTCATAACTTGCATTTTAGACCTATTCATAGAAAGCCCAATCTCAAGACTTGCCCTGCATAGGTCTTCGAGCATTTTTTGTAGGTCTTGAGGAGTTGAAGAAAAAAGCACTATGTTGTCTGCAAATCGTAAGTTGGTTAACCTTTGGTGCTGATCAATATACCCTTGGTTTCCCACTGATTCGACATCTTTCTGAAAATTTCTTCGAGAGTAGGTACTTGTGAACAAGCTAGGGGAAAGCGGGTCGCCCTGCTTTACCTCTTTTTCTAATGGGGTTCCTGGTGACTGTAATGTGACATTTGCAGTGCTGGTGTTGTAAATGCGTTCTAAAAGATCTATATAAACTCTCTCAATATCTTGTTTTTCTAGTGCTGTAAATATTTCCTGATGTTTTATGCTATCGAATGCTTTCGTGTAATCCACGAAAGCAATGTAGATGGGCTTATTGAGCTCCTTCGATTTCTTAACAATTTGATTAACTGTGTGGAGATGGTCACTAGTTGAGAAAAAAGGACGAAATCGGGCTTGTTTGGGAGATTGGGTACGAATCTAGGGTGCTGTCGATTCGTTTCTGGATAATTTTGATAAAAATGTTATAATCATGGGACACTAAACTCATAGGCATGTAGTTGTAAATGTTTGCTTTGTCCCCTTTTTCATGCAGGAGGACGATATTGGAGTGACAAAAATTGGCTAGGAGTTTATCTGTTAAAAGAATTGAGTTAAATAGATTGACTAACTAAGGAATTAGGATGGGCGAGCCTACTTTAAGAGCCTCTGTTCTTATACCGTCGCCGTCGCTAACGCAAACGTAAATTATACCTATTGGAGTCTAAAAGTGCATGTAAAGGTCTTATTACTGAATAAACATTTGAATCTTTGAGTCGCTAGCGGGGCTTTTACCTACACTCTTGGATTTCAAAGCATCAAAGACTTCTCCAGTTGTTATCAAAGGGATCTCGTTTGGGCAAAAATAATGTTTCTCTGGTTCTGCTTTGCTATTATTATCTGTCTAGAGAGATTTATAAAAATTGGTACATATGTCAATAATTTTACTCTGGTTATGATTTTTTTTTACCCTGGTCGTCGCAAATACTGTTAATCCAGGATATCCTATTTGTTATGCCTTGTTTTGCCACCCTTTAAGACTTGTGCTTTTATATCGCTACTTATTCAAATATGTATTATATTTCCTAATGTCACTTCTTATGCTCTTACAAATTAGAAAATTTAAAAATAAAATTGCAAACCTTCCTGTGTCATAATATCAAATGAAAGAGCTTGTTATGGGCATCCAAATATATTGTTATTATTATAAAATAAATAGTATTGATTTTATTCATGAATGAAGACGAAAATTGACCATTCTCGCTCTGATCTTCGAAACTACAGAGCCTTAAATTTTGAAAAGAATACAAAATATAGTTCATTGCTTGTATATTACAGGAAAACCTATAAGAATTCTATCAATTAATTTTAAGTGGTAAACTCATAATAATACGTTTACTTACGGAAATAGTTTACTACACACCACTAGATAGCGCTGGTAATAGTTATGAGGATTTCAAATGTGAGATTTTGTATTACATAATTTAAAAACTTTGGCAATGTACGGAATCCTTTCCGAGTGATTTCAACTCACGCTTGGCCGGTTTTTTTACTCCAGTTATCTGTTCAACATAGAAATGTCGGTATATAAGTAATCGCACATGCGTATTTTTTACAAACCAAAACGGCACCTTTCTTATCATTTTAGTTTAGTTCTTTTACGAATGTTACGAGAGCTAAACTTTTTATAAATGCAGCATTGTAATGTCGGTATCAAACATACCGAGAATTATTAAAACTAAAATTAACTATCTTTGAAAAAAGGCAAGCGTGGATTTCTAATCAAAGTAGTCAAGCATTTTTTGCTGGAGGTCATTTTTAGCTTGATTACCCATTATACCTATAGAAATAGTTAACCTAGCATTAGGTTTATCTCTAATGTAATTGCGTTGTTGTAACTGATGGAAGTTATATTACTTATAAATATTATAATCAAGGAATAATGTCATTAATTTTGTTTTAAAATACCGCTTAATAATAATGTGCTTTGATAATTTGCTTTCAGAGAATTTAACTGTGATAACCTTTTGTTTTCATGTCGTATCCCTTTGTCTTACGTCCGAAGTCCGAACTGACGTCATACACGACGCGGGTATAATTGTATGTAAACCTGAACACCTACCTTATCGTTTTACTTTCTAGTGCAGTTACTCTCTTTACTCGTAAGCTAGCATCTGGTTCTTAAGCCAAGCGCATTGGTCCCAAGTGGCTTCTTAGTCTTATAACTTCTTTTGAATGGCGTCCTTAGAGTTAAAATTTTCTTACTTTTCAGTTTGTCAGAACTTATTTTTTTAACTCCGGACGAAAAAAGAGGGGTATTATAAGTTTGACGCTAACGTCTGTCTGTATGTGTGTCTGTCTGTGGTATTCTAGCGCTCGAACGGATGCATCGATTTCGACGCGGTAATTTATGTGAAAGCAGGTTTCCTTGCGGTGGTTCTTAGCTATGTTTGGTAAAAATCGATCCAGCAGTTTAGACAATATCAGCTCTTTATCACCATCTAAACCAGAGGTTCCCAAACTTATTTTTGTTAAACGCCCACTTTAAAAAATCAGTTATTTTGTAGCGCCCCCCATTTTTTTCACCATAAAAACCTGAATCACATATTTGTCTTGCCTGTAGTTTAATTCAACCTATATTCTAAACTAGACTTTTTTTTACAAGAGAGAGCAATAATAATACATACACCAGTACATTAGAGTATCTTTTATAAAAAAATAACAATAATCAACATTGTTAATTTTAAATAAAAAAATAGCAATAATAATACAATTTTACAATAATAAAGAGTATCGGAAGTGGGGACCTCACCTGCGAAACTTTAAAACACGAAATTTTTTCAGTGTTTGATTCCTTTTACGATATAAATAGCGTTGTGAACGCATTAAAATAATAAATATTAATTACATTTTTAGTTTATATTTGTACAGTAAAAAAGGATATAAATATGAACTAATAAATGGATGTTGTGTAGTAAGAGGATTTTAATTTCAGTGAATTTTAAAATATGAAATAGCTGAAGTTATAAATCACTCATTGCTTAAATCACATCAGCGCCCCCCAACTTTATTCTGGGCCCGTTACCGCCCCCCTTAAAGCCTCCAGCGCCCACAAGGGGGCGTTATCGCCCACTTTGGGAAAGACTGATCTAAGCCATAGTTTCCAACTAGATGGCGATATCTATCGCATTAAAGTGAAAGGTAATTTCGAAGTATAGTGTAACTCGTCTTCAGCTCAGTTGATTGAGCGTATGACTTGTATACTCGATGTTACCGGTTCAAGTCCCAGCATACGTATGTTTATTTAATTTATTTTTCTGTTGTTTAATTTATTATTATGTATAATATTCTTTATGTATTAATAAAAAGTGTAAGATTTTTCCTTTATTTTTTTGTCATGAATTAATAATTTACTATAAAAGGTTTCCATTAAGGGGCTACCTGAATTTTTCTAGGTCCAGTGCTGCCCCCATTTGAAATAAATCATTTGAAAAGAAACGGAGATATTATTTAAAATTTGGTCTTGATCAGACCCTGGATAACCCTTCAAACTATTTTATTAACTAATGTTTACAGTTTAAACTGAGAACATGAAGCTTTTCTACGCACAATTGCGAAAAACGGCCACTATTGGCGTATGTGCGTAGAAAAGCTTCACGTTCTCACTTTAAACTGTAAACAGTAGTTAATAAAATAGTTTGAAGGGTTATCCGGGGTCTGATCAAGACCAAATTATAAATGATATCTCCGTTTCTTTTCAAATGATTTATTTCAAATGGGGGCAGCACTAGACCCCGAAAAATTCAGGTAGCTCCTTAAAATTCCGTAACAAAAAAGTGTGGCTGCAGTCGTAGCTGTATTCAGATGCAATAGACATGAAAGATAATGAAAAAAAAAATTGCTGGAGAACTTCTTTTTTGGACGAATCGAAACTTCTTTTTTGGAATCCAAGATGGCGTTTGGGTTTTAGAATTTTAACTTTGTGGGAATTCCTGTCCCAGCTAGTAGGTAAGCTCCACTTGAATTATGTAGATTCAAAACAGTCGTACAAGAAGAGAGAGACACGACAAGGTTTAATACATATATTTGTCAGCAGTAGCACTGATAAAATTATATAATTCAAGTTGCTTGTATCAGAGGTGGTGAAGGAATTAGTCAGAAAGGTGAGAATGGAATGAATGTGTAAAAAATTTAGAAATTGAATTTAAGAATGAAATTTTAAAGGTAGACTGAATGAAATGATGGAGAAAGAAGGTATGTAAGAACATGAAGGAAAGGGTTTATTGCAACATCGTTACAACTTAATTCGTTTGGAACGTTCTACTGTAACATAAGTGTAAAACGCCACGTAGAACTCGAAACTGGAATCAAATTTGGCATACAAGATGGTCGCCCACACATTTTTTATGTTTTCTTTACTAACATCAGTTTTTCACCCAACTTCAACAGCTGCACGGAAAAACCGCGGGCTGCTTGCACCCCACGCAACGGCCGAAAAGCTAGTTAGATATTATACTTTTAAACACTTATTCATGATTGTCCAAAGGTGCCCTGATCGGTCATTCCTATCACACAAAATGATATGCAACTGGAGATGTGTTCTGTTCTCTAGTGGTGATGTTTGACCTAAGAATTTGTTTGAAGCGTCTAATTTTAACATGCTCTTTTCTGATTATCCCGCTGTTGCATTGTACCGGCCGTACATCGCCGCTTTTTGCTGGCGGCCAGCCAACTTTGTTACTATGGCGTATCTATTAAATCCGCCATGTGAAACGGAAACCTCAATTCTTCAACAGTTCGCGATATTTGTCACGTATTCGAATACGGTACCTGCACGCTGGCGTTTTCTACGAGGATTGATTCCTATCCTAATGCTGACAATGACTAGGTATATATAGATATAGCGGAAGCGGAGCGGGCTGCTTTAGAACTTTATGTGACATCATAATCATCATTTTAGCCGCAGTCTGTTCACCGCTACATTAACTTTTCGTTTGCTTTAAATTTTCTCTTAAGTTATTCTACCTCAGTTCAAAGAAGTTCAACAATAAGTTAGGTAGAAATAAATAAAATAACTGATGTTAGGTATAAGATGTAATCTATTTGCATTCTGCATGTATATGTAATAATTTTACTTAGCTATGATCGTATATTTTCCCATCGTTTGTATAGACCTTCATCTATTGTCATTGTCACCATTATAATTTTCCTTCCTGCTTCGTGATATTACGTTGACGTTAATATGATTAGTATTTGTATTTGTTCGCCTAATCAGCAACGTAATGGTAAGGGTTATATAAAAAGTAAGTCTAATCCAAATGCGATTTCACCTAAACTTTACTTAAAAACTGGTAATACTACGAGTAGCTTAATACGCGATAGACTTTTATGAATTCACCTAAAATTACGTGAACTTTCATAAAAGTCTATCGCGTAGAAAATGTAGTCCATACAATAAGTACCACCAAATCTATCTAGAACGAAAAAAAATAAAAACGTTGTAGTAATGAAACCTTTCGTAGCCTCACCGACGCGCGGAGTTGGGCGTTCGTTTACATTAAATATTCTATATATAATTCGCTGATGATAGCGCGTGACGTCCCGACCGGTGCGTTAAACGATACGATTGTCATAACATAACATGGTTATCGCAGCGTGACGCTGCCAGCTTGTTTGTTCTGATTGTTTAGTGCGGACTATTGGCCGCTGGATATCGAGCTTCGAAATTCACCTATAGCCAAGCCATATAGTCATGGTTTCCATATTGAATTTTTCATTTTGAGATAAAGTACCTACTTATTTTTAATTCCAATGAATTTCTTGACTTTTGACTTTACTTTAGAATTCCAATCGTAACCACGTGTGAAAATATTTGAAACGGCCATAATTGCTTCCATTTTTAAACCATTTGTATCGTCGTCGATCGACCTTAGAAATTCCATTGCTGGATACAAGTCTAACCATTTGATTGCTTTTCTGCTATACATTTGGATGTAAGAATATTTAGCGACATTTAAAACGAAAGCTATAACTCAATCAGTCGTAGAGTGTGTTCTCACAGATTTATTATTGCAATAAGTTAATAATTTAGGATCAAATTAAACTCATAGAATAGCAGCATAGCATTTCAGAAAGATATAAAGTCTTATGGTAAAGAATTCAAGCATTAAACTCCCCATAGAAAGAAAGTTTTTTTCTAAAACATCGAAATCAAGTTCGTTTATCCTAAATAACATTAAAAAAAAACTTATACAAGATATACATTTAAAAAACTAATACCCGACTACGGAAGTCATATATGGCTAACAATATGTATCTATATATTTGCTAATAAAAGAAACAAACTCATCCGAAAAAAAAAAGAGTTTTTTTTTTCTCTTTTTTGTGTGTTTCATTCGTAGCATACATTACAAATTGTAGCCTATGTCACCCGGACAATAATAGCGAATCGATTGAGAAAAACAAAGATCATTTGTAAAAATTAGACAAGCGATTCGGATGCTACGGTGGAACAGACATACATACATAGACTGCTAAAATGATTACCCTTCCTCTTGGCTTTGCCGTGGTCGGGTAAAAAGAAGTTCGTCGACCTCAAAAGTTTCACGTTACAACGAGTATTGACTGTAGTGAGTACATCTAATAAATTAATGGCCAAAGTCTTCAAATTACAGCATCAAAGGCTAAATTAAAACCTAACTACCTACAACAGGTGGTCACTTATACAGGTGTGTGTAGTGTAGACATCACATGAGTAATATGTGATTAGTACGAACGTACTTATTTACAATATTACTTATTAAACTGGTCGACAATATTAATCTAATCTGACAAAGTATGGTCACTTATGTACAAATATCAATCTCTTACTGCGTTGAACTAAAAAAATATTGGCAACTATGACCATGCATGATCCCCTTGTCAACAAAAAGTAAATACCTATTTCATAATTAAAAAAACACTGTTTTATTAGTTTTACAAAATTAATAATCAGTTTTACATTGTAATCAAAAGTGAGAGTCCGATAAATTAACGCAATATGAATGGAGTCGTCGCAATGATAAGGGCAATGTCAAAGCCACATTGAATACGCACTATGACAAATATCGCGCTCAATGGCAACCGAAACACGAACTTATCAGTGTGCGCTTAAAATTCAATACACTTGACGAGTTTGTTATTCGTACCAAGTTGGTAATCTTCGTTCGTACGCCTCTGATTAAACTTGGTTGGTGGTTGTTTCATATTATTCGGGAACGTTATTAGCTAAAATAAAATTCGATTAACCCTATCTAAATTAAAAGTCATATTTATTAACAGCATTAGTTGTTAGATATATTTAGTTTACTTATTCACGAATTTTATCACGCCGACCACACATATTCTCTGCGTAGTCTAATAGTTGACCGGGAGAGAATGCCATATTATGGCGTTAGGTACACCATTTGTATTATTTTAACTGTACAAATTTATCGTGGTGGTTTATGGTCGATGTACCCGGTTCAAACTAAGTTAATTTTATTGTTTCATTGATAATAATTATTATTAATAAAAAAGTGTAAGATTTATCAATCATGAATTAATTATTTGGGTACTACGAAAGTAACTTCGTTCCAACCGAGTGTTCCACGTCACTCACGTGCTGTGTCTGTGGCATCGTAGCGCTCGAACGGTTGGACCGATTTCCATGCGGTTTTTTTACGTGACATCAACTTCCCTTGCTTTTTGTTCTTAGCCATGTTTGATGAAAATCGGTTCAGTCGTTTTACAGTTATTAGGTGTTAACGCTTGAAGCTTGGATTTGTAATTTGCCTGGAAAATAATATATGGCGCTACGGATTAGAATATTATGTAGTTCCGCCACTTATCACTAGATGGTGTCGTCGGGGTTTTTTAATTTACCTGCAAATCAACTCGTTATTAATTCATTTATTTTATCTTTATTGTTCATCAAATACAAATTGTACAGAAGATATAGGCGAACTTAACTCTAAAAGCGTTGTCTACCAGTCTTTCCCCCTTATTTATAAAAAGTTACAAATGTTTGCTAAACCTTTTTTAGTTAAAATATATTTTGTCTCGTTCTTTCAATTTCAAATAGTCAAAAGAGGGAAAGGGACGAAACATGTTTTCACTAAAATAGGTTTAGCAAACGGTTGTTATTTTATAATATATAAATTTGAGGGTTTGTCTTTGGGTTACACAGAGAATTTAATAATGGGTCGAAAGATAATTTCACTAAGTATATCAATCAGTAATCATTTGTTATACTGATGAGATCAGTATAACTTTTCAGGTTTAATAAGTTTTAACATTTCTAGTTATCCAAAATTTTACACATCTCCGCAGATGACTTCATCGTTAGAAACTAAACTAGATTTACCACATCTATCATCACAGTTTACCACATCTTACACGCGCCAACCGGATCGCACAATGGTGTATCGGTTGTCATAGGTACCTAATTATGATCCGTCCGTTGAGACTTGGAATTGCTTTATGAATATGAGGGCTAAGCGAGCTGCGAGCGACTGCAACGAGCTCAATGACGTCACAAAGTACTAAAGGTGCAGAAGTCAAGCTGATGTATGCACTCACCTGTTCTACACGCAGATGTGTGAGTGAAAAATATGCATTTTCTTTTGAGATGGCAAAAAGACCAGTAGCAAGTAGTACTAATAGAGATAGTTGTAGTGTATGACTGATAATAACTAAAATTTTCTCATCGAGATACTGAACACTGGTCCGGTCATACCGGTCCTACGATCTACCGTAATACAAAAATGACAAAAGCTTATCTACCACCAGGAACTAAAAAAAATTAATCTGCCTTTATATAAATTACTAGCTTTAACCCGCGACTTCGTCCGCGTAGAACTCGAAAATGTTTCTGATAGGATAGTTCCCAGACACACGCCCCCGCTCCTGCTCCCGCATCGTAATAAAATAATATAAATTTGCTACCCCTAATGCAACCTGAGGAATGCAATTTTTAAAAACATCCATTTTATTGATTATTATTTTTTACTAACCACTAATTCAAAAATGTCATGTATCTCGCTTCAGAAATGACGAAGATTCATATAAACTTGCCACCCCTATTTCACCCCTATAGGGATGTAATTTTAAAAATCGAATAAGTGCATTACTATTTTCTACTAACTACTAAAATAAATTAAAAAGTTCATAGGGATGGAATTTCCAAAAAACCTTTCTTAGCGGACGTCTCCTAGTCACAATCTACCTTTCTGCCAAATTTCACCTTCATTGGCTGAGTAGTTTTCGAGATTTCGTGATGAGTGAGTGAGTGAGTGCAGAGTGAGTGTTTTCGCTTTTATATATATAGATTTATTATTTTCGGTTATTTTGGTAAGACGGTTTCTATCTTCTGTGATTATTAGCCCAAGAGAACGTATGAAAGTATGAAGCGTCGTCAAAGGGTACTTACTGATGTGTGTGCTACTGCAGCGTACTCTGTGCTAGCCTATTTCCATATTCTCATTACTTTGTGGTGATGTTGTAAAACTTGGCGAAAAACAGGTGGCGTTGAACCCGTGCGATGCACTAAGGCCGTTAACTTGTGCCGAGGTCAGGTAGGTGTTTTGTCGTGCGCTTTAGTGAAAATATGTACGAGTACAACCGCTCAGCTGACTTACGGTTACGTTTAACGACTACGCATTTCAAACCGCATGCTCTACCATTCGCAACCGTTTGCATATATTATTTACACGTTATGTTAGTCGTTTCGCACGATGGTCTGTGGTCCCTGATATTGTTTAGTATTTCTTTTTAACTCTCAAGAGCTAAGTTGCTCGTAGGTACATATAAGTACTCCAGATTGGGATAATCGTGTACATATGTTTATAAATCCGTTTGCTTTCTAGTCTGTGATGTTTTGTAGATGATTGTATTTAGCATATGTTAATATTAACAGACTTCATCATTGTCATCATTTCAGCCGCATACCATCCACTACTGGACATAAGCCTTACGGACTTGTTACTTTCTATCTCTATTTGTCTTTTATGTCTAACGAAACGGCTATAAGACGCGCAAATCCGTTTCTCAATTGTCTGACTAAGAGCATGTTTACACGTTTTTATTTTGTCTCACCTGTCCGGATCCTGATATTGTATATCTGTAGGTAATCAAATCTTGCAGGCTAAATTAGAGCCACTTTTCATTATTCGATTGAGCTGAAACTTCACATCTACTTATGTAAGCTGGGTGACAATGTAATATTATGGTAATTATGGTACCAATGACCTGATCTCATAATAAATCCGGAAGGTGGCCACGCAACGGTATCTCTGCGATAGAAGTACATAACCCCACCGAGTTTGGGCCTGATTAATTCTTCTTGATGAGCACTTCAGTCCTAGATGATATCTAGGGCCTGATGAAAATACTTCCTGAAAAAAGAAACTAAAAGTAAAGTATCATAATATCAAACACTATGAGTTGTCTAGTTGCTAAATAGTAATTTTAGTTGCTTACGAATAAGAGGGCGCTGCACCAGAATAATACATAAATGCGAAATGATTGCTGTCATTGCCTACTAAGCATTTGATGCGGAAAAGAACAGGCATCAGGTTCTGCTTTAAGCTCTTTCAAGGAACACGTGTAATACGCAACAAGGTTTGGTAGTAGCAATAGTCCGTATTGCGAAAGTGTTTAGGTTGTGTTTGCCGACAGTGGCGTAGTTCGGGGTTATGCCAACAACGCAGATGAGAAATGCGCGAGGCGCACGCGCGATGCCATCGATTTCTAAACAAGACAAGCTTTTCCGATATTCACTAATGTCATGTAGTTTACTTGGCCTTATTAATATTTTCATTATTTTAAGCGTATTAAACTGGAAATACAATATGGGATAGTATCTGTTATATTGCTGATTGATTCCCGTTTTCCATCCAAGTCCAACATATTGCTTATCGCAGAATGGGTATTGCGTATTGTATATAATGTTTTACGCAGGTCATATACAATTCACAATAAATTGGGAAGTCAAATATGACAGTGTTGCAGATGCCTTTAATCGAAAATATAATCATCAGGATTTTTTTTTATATTATTTTAAAGATTACAACGGAAGTGACGACACACAGCAATCGAAGTGAACATTATTTCTATGCCTGCACTAAAAACAAGGAGCAAAAAAAATTATGTACCTCCTAAATCTTTGACTAAAAACAACAATGGCATCTGTCAACTGTCAATGTCACGGGGTAAAATGAGCAAGGTATCAAATGTAGGAAACCTATTTTTGAACATGAGAGACAACGAAACACAATCATCATTAACTCGTAATATAATTTTTATTTTAAATTGAGTTTTTTTTAAATTTTCTGCGTGAAAGAATATTATTTTATGTTAAAACGGTGGTTTTTAAAATTACAGTATAATGTTATTTCGTGAATTACTGCTCAGCCACGAAGTCGGTCTTAATTAGTGCAAGTCCTAATTGCTGGCACGCTGACCATAATACGAGTACGCAACTATTATTGCGGGTTAGCGCTTGAAAGTCTGGGATTTTCTACGTTTCCTGGCGAAAAATAGATGGCGCTACGGATCGTTCCGGTACTCATTACTATATGTCGATGTCGTCTCAATCAATGTTTACGTGTGAAACTAAAACGCGTTATGAAGTTTTTACTTAATAAATGACCTTTGGCAACTATATCGCTTTGCAAATCGGTTTATTATATAGATTTATAAATTATTGGGGGTGAAGGTGAACGCTTGAAAGTCTAGGGTATTTAAAGTGAATATACAATTGAATATTCTGTGAATATTACCTGTTGCCGTTATTTATATCAAGCAAAAAACGGCAAAAGAAATGCGTTTGTTGTATGTCATCCATTTATTTATTGTTATAGCGGCAACAGAAATACACCATCTGTGAAATTTTCAACTGCCTAGCTATCACGGTTCATGACATACAGCCTGGTGACAGACGGACAAACATACAGACAGCGGAGACTTAGTTATAGGGACCCGTTTTTACCCTTTGTGTACGGAACCATAAAAAAGCACTCGCAAAATAATTTCTAAATTTCTTGATATTTCGGTGGAAGGCGAGTGAGTGAGGCACGTAACTTTTAAATCTGACATCAGCGGGGCAACCATGGTGACATCGACAAATTTTTATCCTTGTAATTTGTCGCATTTTATGGGGTTCGCGAAGTTATGGGATTCAGTTGTAGTTTGCTTTAAATTGTTTTGCAAATTGATTTTAGGGGACTCAATGATATAATTGTTGTAATTTGGTGTTATAAATGCCCAAGCTCATAGACAATATGTGAAATGTTTAAAGTGGACAGTCATAGTGCGCCTGTAGTGATATTTATTTGCGGACTGGTGCGGGCGTCCTTAAGTTGCCGTCCGCGAGTTAATCAACTACGAAAACCAGTGGGCTCGTATAGATTCGTCGCCAGAAGCTCCCCTGAATCAATCAAAGGACCTACACCAACCTTTGAAGCGTAGTTAGGTTTAGGTAAGTAGATGGGCTCCAAAGGGCTAGTATCCAAGGCCGTATAATAATTTAAAAAAAAGACTGTTAGCAAAGTGTAATCGTCCAAATTTGTCGTCGATTTGCTAGACCCATATAAGATTCAATTTAAACCATTTTCAACCTTATTTCAAACAGTTATTCTATTCAATCAAATAATAAACTTTAAAAAAAATTACGAAACTATAGCGCCATCTTTTGATGAATTCCAACAACCATTTTGGCGGTGGTGAGTGCTTACCTACTCGACGTCTGTTTTTATGTTGGCTGTACGACATGAGTTGAAAATTTCCGTTGAACATTTCATTTTAATAATTTTTTATACACTTTGTTTACAATATTATTTGTAGGACTGTGTATTACGTGCTTGTATAATTCTATAAAATATAATATTTTTAAATTAAAACATGCTTTTTGTTTTACAAAAAGCATGTTTAAATTTAAAAATATTATATTTTCTTAGCACACATTAGAAACACTGTTTAAAAACTGCCTGCGTGTGACGACTCATTTTACTACGTGTCAATTCATTAATTTTATATTGTTATGTAAATTTTTATAGTGAGAAGATTTGTAAAGCTCTCAGTTAAAACACCATACTAAGGCCGCGGTGTTGGTCATTTACACACACGGAAAACCAACAAACATTTCGTCAAAACAAACATCGCAAGTAAAAAAATCAAATTCGTAATTTCTGTCAGTCTATCTTCCTTATTTTCATAGTGGTGAGTTCACCGGGAAGAGGGTGGTGGAGTTCTGACGTCCCGGTCGGGTTAGTTTGCGGAATTTCAACCTTCATTAATATTTAATGTGAGTCATACCTACATACCGTACCAGAGGCAATTATTTGAAACCTGTATTTGCAGTTTATAACTAATCCCGATAATATTTGTTTTTATTTCAAACATACTGTTCGCACAATAAAGTATTTTGCTAAACCTAACATGGAAATTGTGTACACTGATATCAAGTTATCTGTGGGATCCATGGATTTTTGCTTGCTACGATGTTTGCAAACCTCCTGCGCTTCATAAGTACTCCGGTTTCTGAACATCTCCTTTTCTTAAACTTCTGTAATCTGGTTAGGGGATACATAAATTTTCGAGGTCCAGTGCTTGCCCCATTTGACATAAATTATTTAAAAGTAAACGGAGATATTATTTAAATTTTTGTGTTGAGTAAGCCCTAGATAACCCTTCAAACTATTTTAATGAACGACTGTTTAGGCGCTACAATGCCGCAGACAGAAACACAGACATGTCAAACTTATAACACTTCTCTTTTTCGTCGGGGATTAAAAACTAGCTACTTTTAAAACAGATTTCAAAATACATACTAAAGCCAGACTTTCTCGTTTATAGATGGAGCTAAATATAATATTTTGCAAGGTTCTGAACATTCAGAAAAGAAAGATAATGCCATTGCTGGAAAGTCCCTCCTGTTTACCACGTGTAATAAAGAGAAAGTAATATAAAAGACAAAATTTATTTTGATATGCATATTTTCCTCTAAATGGTTTGGTAGTTGGACGCTTAAAAAAGGACACCACGTCCCAACCGGCAATGGGTTAAACATTTTAATTTTTGCCTGCCGAGAAATTATTTAAAATGTAGTGTAGGTGACCTTTACAGATATGGATACTTTAATTTTACATTTTTACGGTCGGCGATAGAGAACATGCAATATTTTTATTTTTGTTTTAATTCGAAAGAATTTCATGCAGAATAGTCCACGAGTATATTAAAAAAATTAAAATGCCATAATTTATTGCTGAATATTGCGGTTTCAAACTGACAGTAAATTTTTACGCGAAAACGGATCTAGAGCTCCGGTGACGCACGTGTGTCTGACATTAGCTAACTTTTTCGTTAGCAAACTTCGTTGGCTTTCATGGTTTCAAAAGTTGCGACTTTTGATTTTTTTTTTCGAATTAATAAATTAAGGTACTGTGAACTATAAAAATGGGAAATCCTTTAACATCAGAACTTAGTCATGACAATACCATCAACGTTCCGAGAAAAAATTGTGTTGATTCATGTTTTGCGCCAATGTGTCCATTGACTTGAATTAAGTTTTCAAATAAAATATTTTAACTGGACCTTTTAACCTGAAATTAAGAAATAAATGTGTTTCCAAGCTGCGAAGAGGGATAACAATAATCTCCAATGTGCAAATAGTATGCTAGGCATGCTTGTATTAAAAGAAATTGTAAACTAACTTACTAAACTTCTTTATATGCTGTTCCTAAACATTAGCTGTTCCTGTTTTAAAAGATAAAAATTGCCTGTAAAGTAAATAGTCATATTCTAATGTACACATGCCGTAGTAGTTTATAGTCCCTTTTATTTCTGCACTGGAAAACTCAGGATAACAATAATCTCCAATGTGCAAATAGTATGCTAGGCATGCTTGTATTAAAAGAAATTGCAAACTAACTTTCTAAACTTCTTTATATGCTGTTCCTAAACATTAGTTGTTCCTGTTTTAAAAGATAAAAATTGCCTGTAAAGTAAATAGTCATATTCTAATGTACACATGCCGTAGTAGTTTATAGTCCCTTTTATTTCTGCACTGGAAAACTCAGGATATTCAACAAAAAAATATAAACTTGTATGTCATCACTAATTTTAGGTATATTTCTGGAGTCTGCTTTCATGAACGCGACTTCCATTTTAATCCGAAAAATGGAATTGATTCTCGCATTAAAATAATGTTTATCTTTACACCATAACCTGAATCATGTTATCACAAGCAAGACAAGTATGAAGTCACTAGACGTTGATTGGTGACTGAAAATACGTTCCGTTTATATTCTTATTCTAATATTTTAAATATATTCATAAATATTATATCTACATCTTGTCTATTCGCAGGTCGGAAGTTCGTTGAAATCTGTCCACCAATTTGTATTTTATGAAAGTGTCACTTCGCAATGAATTATGCAAACAATGTTCGTACTATTTGATTGATATTGATGATTTCCACGCTTTTGAAGCTTGATGGGTTCACGGTGTGCCCAACGTTCCAAAGAGAAAAGCACGGCTTGGGTGTCAGATGTACCTGGATGACTGAGTCTCTTAACGCACCTGGCATAACGTATATCGTCTAGCGATGACAAACGAAATCAACTTCCATACGGATCTTCCAAAGATCAAGATAAAGTAACACTAGCTCTGTATGTCCCCTAGGATATACTCGTAAAGGCGCAATAGCACGGTAATATTGCCGTGGCAATAGTATGTTTGGACAGCATTGTTTTACTAACGGATGTCGCTGAAAGACGTGCACTAAATAAAATGCCACGCGGGCGTCACCGCGCCGGAAGCCGTTAATTTATAATACTTGTGATGTAATAATTTTATTTATGCACATTTTATGGTTAGCTATAAATATAAATGGTTCTTGTTTTTGTGAGACACTATTTTAATTTGAATAATTTAGCATCGTGGTATAGTATGATCTAGTCGGATCTGTAAACGATGGCGTCGTTGGTGATTATCACGTCACGCTAAATATTTTTTGTATAATATAATGATATAGAAAAAATATTGCGCTAGTATTATCGATTTTTTATTTTATAACAACGTTCGGACTTGCAGCAGTTGTTACCTTAAGGTAGTATTCCGGACAAACAAAAGACCCATTGCCATTGCGTCACTAAATAAATAATAATAAAATAAAAACATAATAGATAAGAAAGTAAAGCATGTCTTGTTACGGCTAGTAGCCTACAGCTAATTACAGCAAATTTTGTTTTTAATTTGCATAATAATTTGCACCTCACCTGTTTTCGTCAAACATCTTCAAGAACCTCGGTTGTTTGAAAGAGATTGCAGTTGCGACCAGCTTACGAGTATAATGGTGTTCGGGACCATTTAAAAGACAGATAACAGCACAGAAGTAGAAAAAGATTTTAACTAACTAGAGGTGACGTTCGGCAAATAAACGAATATCCTGTTTGGCCGGACTCGTTAATGTCTTTTCAGTACAAGTTGCGCTATTTTACGTATTATTTTAAAATTTGCGTTATTTACTTAATAAGCTACTCAGCAGACAAAGTAATCAATACATATAATAAAACAGTAGGAACCGCGTGTCTGTACATTTGATAAAATTAACAAAAATGGGTTTGCCGATAAAAAAAGAGTAACAGAACAAACAAAAGAATTTTTTGATTTTTTTGTTTGTCTGTCTGTCTGTATGTACTCGCTTATCTTTTAAACTACTGAACCGATTTTTTCGCGATTTTCATTTAAAGAATAAACTCATCCCTGAGCAACATAAAGGCTTTGTTTCATCGAAATCTGATGTCAGATAAAAAAGTTATCATTATTTAAAATTTAAAGTGAACGTCATTCGCTATCTCGCGCCTCGGAAACTTTTACAGATATGGAGTTACATTTGACTGCTGATCGAGAACGTCACACACTATCTCGCGTCTCGGAGACTTTTACAGATAGGGAGTTACGTTTGACTGCTGACTTCGTCTGCGTACCTATATATTCATACACAAAGGTTATGAATATTATTGTAAGGGTTCATTATAATCCATTCATAAGTTGTTGTATGAATGAGTAACTGATATCCATACATCTATAGATCCTTATAAAATTTTACAATATTAAAAGTACACCGCAGCACAATAAAAAAATTGAACTGTAAATATACAGACTTTTTTTTATTAACCTTTATTGTCCCACTGCTGGGCAAAGCTCTTTCCCATATCTTTCCACTTATCCCGATTTAGTGCAACCTGTGACCAATTCTTCTCAAAATGTCTGATGTCATCAGTCCAACGTTTCCTAGGCCTGCCCGGTTTCCTGTGGCCGTCTGCAGGAATCCATCCCGTGATTAATTTGGTCCACCTATCTGGGTGCATCCGGCGTATGTGGCCTGCCCAACCCCACTTCAACTTGGCGGCTTTGTGCTCCACATCTACAACTCCCGATTTATAACGGAGTTCGGTGTTCGACACTCTATCCAGCCGCATTACGCTTATGATACTTCGCTCCATCGCTCTTTGGCAAATCTTGAGCTTGGACTTCTGCTCCTCTGTAAATGACCAACTCTGAGCACCGTAAGTTAGAATGGGCAAGATGCACATGTCAATGAGTTTACGCGTTAGTGAAATTGGAATATACAGACTAATCTGACAATTTTTATTTTATTTGTCATGTCATCAACAAGGGTGTGGAAGAAAACTGAATTTCACACGGGCGAAGTCGCGGGCACCAAATACAGATAATAAAGTAAAAAGATTTTTAAGATTTTTGTTTGTATGTCAGTGTCTGTATGTACACTGTACACCCGAATAACCGAAACTGCTGAACAGATTTTCATGCGGACGAAGTCGCGGGCACAGCTAGTTATTGATAAAACTCAATTATCCAGACGGCTTAATATCTCTGTACGTTCCTAATAATCCTAATGAAGCTGCCGCTAATTGCTGACGTATAATTAATTCGGTCAATGCTCAATACCCACCGTCAGTCCTTTGATTGTCCACACCTAATCAAAGTGATGGATACGCGAGCCGAGGCAGGCGCCTGCGCGGATGCCCGTCGCGACTCCGCCGCGGGCCCGGCTCGCCTTGTTGCACCGTAAACGCATTGGTATTCGCACGCCTACAGCCGCGCAGTGCACCCCAGCCCCGTAAGGGCCGGCGCACATATGGCGTAGCGCAAGGCAGAGCATTTTTCACTGTCAAACTATTATTGACATTGTCCTCTTTGAAATAATATCCAAAATCAATTAAGACAATACTAACGTACATATGGCGAATTTCGACTAGGCTTTAGACAGTGAAAGAGGCTCTGCGCTTCGCTTCGCCATATGTGCGCCGGCCCTTACGGGGCTGGGGTGCACTGCGCGGCTGTAGGCGTCGGCCCTAACTGCAACTGTCGCCGTTAGAGTTACAGTCATCTCCAATGCATGATAAACAAAATAGACTTCCAATCCTAGTAAATTTTATGTTGCAAGAAGGTATTCTTCGTAGTACGAGGATATTTTAAAACTTTTATTTTGATCATCTACTTTTGTCGTTTACTGTATAAACAGCAAGTGATTTTGTTCTTCTACATTATTAGTTTTCCGTATTTATATTTTGAATTAATTTGTATTTTTTTTCTTTCACAGGTACAATGGCTTTGATATGTCCTACTCGGAAACTGATACGCAAATACACCACCGGTAAGTTTTTACAAGTAACTTAATTTTAGTTTTATACTTGTGTTTTTTATTACTGCTCTGCGAATTTCATCCTTATTTTTATGTGTTTGCTATGCTCGCTCATGCTGTGCGCATTCTGTGTTTAATATGTGTTTATTTAAGTTATAGTTGTAAATAATGGAATATTATTTCTTGTTTCCAATTGTCAAACAATAGTTTCTCTTTTGTTGCAGATGTAATGTTTTGGAGCGGTAAACACGAGTGACGCTGTCCAAAAGCTGGATTATAAGATTTATAAGACACTTCAACACATATCAACATCTAAAAAGGTAAATATCAATTTCATTTTATTATTACAATAACTATTTATATATAATTCGTTACATTAGGATAAATAAAATAAGTTAGTTTTAATTGCTATGCGCTAATTGCGCTTAGCGAATAATTTTATTGCTCAGCGATTTGTTTTTTACCCGCATCACGTTATGTAGTTTTTATTTTAATAAGACACTGATAAACGGGGTTTTATTGTTCGTAAATTGATGTTTATTGCGTTGTACCTGAACAATTTACAAGCAATGATTTTACCGTATTAATTAGAGCTTTGCAAAATTTATAAATGTATTATTACAAATAAGAGGCTAGCGTGATAGTTAATAGTGATACAAATTATTTGAACGGGTTTATTGGTCCGTTTGACAGCGCACCAATGGTTCGCGGGCGGCGACCGCCGGGCAGCTGCTGTCCACCATGCACCACCGCAAAGGATATATTCCAAAGGTAGGTTACAATGTTTTGTGAGAGCAACGTCATCACAAGCGAATAAATATACTATCACGTCATTCAAAATGATAGGTTTCTCTCACATTGCGTTGCACTTTCATGACTGTGTTCATCCTGATATCGTTATATATTTTTTATTTTGTTTTCACCCACGCGCTCGTGCGACTTAATTTTTTATGTCATCACATCAAGTATCGCTAATCGTGTACATAACATTCTATCTCGTAAATTAAGTTATTCCGCAAATTGAACATACTATTGGTATTTCATCGTCACGTGAATTGCATGATTCGTCCATTAAAAATATTAGCTTGGTCAATTTCACTAGTTGCGTTGGTCTCATAAGTGAAAACGGTCGATCGCTATCTTGAATGCGAGAACGTTTCTCGATTAAAATTATTTTTAGGCTCTTTAAGAAGATTTGATTCTTCATCTGTATTTTTTCAAACAGATTTTTTGTAAATCATTCTTTAAACAATATAATTAGATATCTATTCCCACGTACATTTTAATATTGCTTAGAAGTATTTGTACTCAAACACGGTTTTTAATGTTGTAATATTATTATTCATGTGATTTTAACTATTTTCATACTCACGATATATATTCGTTTAAATGTTTAACTTTAACTCTTATCGAGATAAGTCAGTTAAAGGTTCTGGTAAGTAAAGATCATATAAGCCATCACACAGTCTTTTATTTACCTTTGTACTAAAAATATCTTAACTTTTTAGTTACTATTGCCTTACCTAGAACTTCGCCCATTTAGGCAATGGCGAAATCGGATCGGAACCCTTATAAATTAGGATCGACATTAAACAATTAACCTGCCACTGTGCTTGGGGTTCGTGGACTAGGTACGAAAAAGCCTTCTATTCGATCGAAATATGGGCCGTGCTCAGTTTCTTCAGCGATGCCTTATTGACTGCTTATACAACAAAGCCACAATGTCGGTCCGAGTACAGGAGCACAGTATGAAGGATATTCCATGGCATAGACGCGTGAGACAGGGAGTTGTTATATCTCCAAAACTGTTCACCTACGCTCTGGAAGATGCCTTCAAGCTCCTGGAATGGGAAGGACTGGGCATTAACATTAATGGCAAGTTTATAACTCACCTTCCATTTGCCGACGATATCGTTATTAGAATCAGAATCGATGGAGGATTCAAGTACGATGCTTGTAGACCTAAATCGAGTCTCCCAACAGAATCGACCAAAAATGAATATTCACAAGACGAAGGTCATGTCAAATATGCACGTTACGCCTTTACCTGTTTCCGTTGGGAGCTCCACCCTCGAAGTTGTAGACCATTATGTCTTCCTGGGTGAATCAAGACGAAAGTGTTTAATTAATGTGTGTTACCAGTGATGACTTACGGCTCTGAGACGTGGTCCCTTACTATGGGTCTCATGAGAAGGCTCAAGGTCGCTCAACGAGCATTATGCTCGGTGTTTCTCTACGCGATCGAATCAGAAATGAGGAGATTCGTAGGAGAACGAGGGTCACCGACATAGCCAATTACCAATATACCGACAAGGTTCTCGAATGGCGGCCACGTACCAGCAAGCGCAGCGTAGGGCACCCACCTGCTAGATAGTCAGATGACTTGAGCAAGGTTGCAGGGAGGTGCTTCCGATCGGACGTTTTGGATATCCCTGCACATAGCCCGTGCAGCAGTGGACTTCCTGTGGCTGATATGATAACAATTAAGTTGTCAAAATACATTTATTACGAACAACATCTAATCAATTCGACAAGTGTTCACTTGTATCACAATGGTAAAAGGCTTATACTTTTTTGTAAATTCGTAAGTATTTCAAAATTGCTTACTTGTAATGATAAAAAGTTTGACGTGTATGGCATCGTAAAATCTTCATTTTGATTGAGTTTATAATATCGCTCTTTTTGTATCAACAGCGGGCCATTAGAGGAAAACGAATTTTCAGAGATTTGACGAATTAAGAGAAAATAAGGCTTGACCAATGGGATAGAAATGAACAACTTTTCAAATTATCACTTTCACTGCTTGACGAATAAACACTGTACCTATGGGGCGGGTAAAAAACATTGTGTTCTTATCCGTTTTTAGGGTTCCGTAGTAAAAAAGGAACCCTTATAGTTTCGCCATGTCTGTCTGTCTGTCCTTCCGCGGTTTTACTCAGCGACTATAAGTACTAGAAAGCTGTGATTTGGCATGAATATGTATATTCATTGTGCAGAAAAAGCGGTAAAATAAAATAATGGAAAAAAAAATTATGATAGCTCCCAAACAACTAAAGTGTAAAGTTCATTTTTTTTTCTCGACTAACCAATCATGTGCAGTATTGTTGAATCGGTCTTCTAAAACTCGTTTTTCGATTTAGGGATCCGTTTCTGAAATATCTGGTTTTAAAGTGAAAATTTGAGTCCAGTGTCAGCTAAACCTCTATCAGCTAAACGGTTATATATATGGACACATGGAAAAATTCACAGCTATAGTATAAATAACGAAATTTAAAGGAAAACTATCAGAGTTAAGTAGGGTTTACAAATTAAAGTTATAGGCGATCAACTTATATAATGTTCTCGGAAATAGAAAATTTCAAATTCAAAAGAAAAAGAGTTTTTAGACCTTTTTAGTGACATGAACTCAAAGTTGGCATTCGTAACTACGGACCCCTACACTGCGCGTGGCCCGACACGCACTTGTCTAATTATTTACACTGTTATGAATTGAAAAATAGATTTGTTATAGTTTATAGGTTAATTCTAATACAATCGCAAAGGGTTTCTTCTCTTCACTTTCAATGTACTGTAGGTTCATTAGTTTATCTACTACCACTACTAGTATTGTGATCATCATGCAGTACATATTCTAACCAAGTAATAAAAGACTTGGAACCATGCAATTCTGTAACAGATATACTCTTATCTAATATTCATACCTGTGTAAATTCAGAAATTTTCATTAAATCGTTTCAGACAAAAGTTTGTACTTGTACTAACTTAATCCTATGTGAACCTTGCCTTCGTGATGACAGAAAAAATGTAATACAAATTGGATACCTTTTTTGTTCGAAAAAAGACCATATTTATATACGTAAGAATTATTTATATGTACTGTTTAACTGGTGTGGGTGTAACAATGCGCAGCGAACTTCTTATTAGGCATTTATATTCATTAATTAACATTTTTAAATACATTATTATTTCTGAGTGAAAAATATCCAACACATATTAACTGTTAAAAAAGTTTTTTCTTGTCAAGTAATTAACGGTTTCCTAGGGCATCAAAATGTTTTTTAAACATTCGATTGAAGTTTTAATTATTTAATTATAACTTATAAATCAATGAAATATCCGAGCATTTAAAATAGTAGCTTATATGTATACGAAGCGGCGCACGCGCATAGTTACACTTACCCCCTTTTCACACATCCTGACTGGCTAATATAGGCTACATTCGTTGCTGGCTGCTCGGCAACTGGGACGTGTGGGGAGGGGCCCAGGCCAAAATATTTTAAAACATTTAGCTCCTCAACTGTCGCCGGCGCTTGCTCCCTGCCCCGTGAAAGACATGGGTAGTGAGATGTCCCGTACATCACAAATTCTCACTACCTTGTCTTTCATGTGGATCGAGCATATTACTGCTTACGTCGTGAAGTCCGAAGATCCAACCTACCCTGGAAGAACATTCACCGATTTGTTTTTGTATGATGCTATTATGTATTTATTATTGTAGCACTAGTACTTAGTTTGTTATTTTGTTCTCACTTTAAATCAAATGTAAGAATGAAATTACCACGTTTATGTTGTGTTCGATAATTGCCATTTTGACCGTCGGCTGTAAAATTGATCGAAATTGTATCTTCATTCGCGTTTCTAATTACAAACAGGTTTCGCTCGTCACGTAGAAACCAAGCGATGTGCATTAATTATTTACTTAGAATGAAGTCCATTAGCTATTCCGTGGGACAAGTAACGGCAGCATTCTTTCTACTTCTGAAATTATTTGTATCACTTGTCCAGAGGTTTTTCTTAACCTTTTTGCAAAGGTCCTTGTTTCCTTGTCCTGAAAATACTTATATTATAATTTATATTATAAATTTTAAATGATAACAAAATAAATATAAATGTATTGAGCATATATTGACTTAATATCAAGTCTTTGAGTTTGTAGGTTTATATAATTTAAAGTTAAGTAGCCAAGAGAATTTCAATATATATAATACAAGCCTGTTACTTCACAAAACCTCACATTTTCCGGTATTTGAGATTTGATATTACAATATTAAATTGTAAACGATAGTAAGTATTTAAAAAGGTTAAGTTAACAGTTAAAAATGTTAGATAATATGCCAGAATTTGTTTTGCAATGATGTCTATAGTCGCGATTATCAAGCAATCACAGCAAGAAAAAACAAATTAAAAATCTTAAAAAACACTTTGTTAATCGACAAAAAGAGTCTTAACTAGTTCATTGTTAGGGTAAGTAAACTAAATCGGAACCTTTCGGATACCGATAAGAATTCTTATATCGAATAACACTTTATTGGAAAAGCTACATAACAAAATTCTCATGCTATACATACGATTACAAAATATCACGTAGTGACTTCTTTAAGTGATTTTATTTGTTCTTTATGACAAAAGAGCATATTATGTAATATAGAACTATTTCTCTGACATCAGTAGCCGAAGAATGAAAAAAAAAACTCAATAACAGCCAAATTTTTAGATGTATGATATTAGGAACAATTGGGCATTATTTAATCAATTAAAATTTCAACGACTAATTAATTGATTAAATACATAATAAGTTAGTTAAATTTATTGATTGATTTAATTGAAATAGAAATTAATTGCACGTTACAATTAAATTAAATATTACAATTAAAATTAACAATTATCTCACGATACATGGAAATAATTAAGTTCTTCTTTTCGTGTCGATGGGCTCAAATTAAATAATAATAATTTAGTTTAAGTGAACACATACTTAAATAATTAACGTATAGCGTACATACAATCCTGATAGCCTACATATACTCTTGTGTTAAAGACTTGCAGTCAACGGTTTTAGATCAGTGCCGGATTTTTTTATTGGATATCATTTAAACGGTCAGCTAAATATACAGGTTTTGGTCAGCTCCAAAATGTGTTTCGTCAGCAAATTAAGTAAATTGACCTTTAAGAGAAGTTTTGTCTCCAAAACTCGCAATAAATAACAATAAATTAAATTTGTTAGGGGCTAGTTTTCACAATTAAAATTAATAAAATTGGATGTTGCGTGTTTTTACAATTACAACTAGTTATTGTAATTTTATATTGTTCAAACAATTTGATTTTGCCCGTTACTGATATAAGGTAACTTTATGATACTATATGAATCAAACTAAATTTGATTATGATTATGAACTTTCAAAACAAGGCATATAATTTTTCTAAATCAAAAACCGAATTCGCCCTAAAACTACACAACAGATTTTTCTAAAATTTCTATGGGAGCGCTTAACAAGTATGCCCTTTCAAACAAAAAAATTTTTTTTTAATCGGTTAAGGCATCTTTAAATAATCGGTAAACATACATAACAAAACAATAATAATTCCGACGAATTGATACCTCCTCCTGTTTGGAAGTCGGTTAAAAATGTGGTACTTAACAACATACAATCATCGATTTTTGTATGAAAAATATCAGGTACGGGGGTGTACCTGATATTTTTTATACAAAAAATCGATGATCGACGAAACCATCTAGTGATAAGTGGCGGAACTACACCATTCTCTAATCCGTGGCGCCATCTATTATTTTTCAGGCAAATTACATATCCCAGCTTTCAAGCGTTAACACCTAATAACTTTTAAACTACTGAACCGATGATCATCAAACATGGCTAAGAACCACCGCAAAGGAAGTTGCTTTCACGTAAAAAATCTGCATTGTAATCGGTCCATCCATTCTAGCGCTACGATGCCACAGACAAACACACACAGACAGACAGATGAACGTTAGCGCTAAACTTATAACACCCCTCTTTTTATGTCGGAGGTTAAAAATAGTCTTAAAAGCGTCATTTACGTTTGTGTTTTTAGCGTAAGCATTTTAATTTGAAGAAAATTAACGGACAGATTCACCGGTGCAGTTTGATGAATGACCGCAGAATGCAATCAACAGTCCTCTCTACAAACAAAGTCCTCAAACAGAAAACTCAATCGAACCCGCAGACGTGTACATAACTGCAATTTTGTTTTATGGCCATATGCATGTTCTTTTTATAGCGACGCTTTAAATGACACTTCGTTTGATTATAATTATAAAACGCGTGCTCAACGATACATTCGCCCAATAACGATTGCGATCCGATTGGTTGTTAATTATATTATTTTGAGTTTTTAAAGCGGCTTGTATTAGACATTGTTAGTTTTTCGGTTTTTTGACGAAACATGTTGGTAGGCATGGCTTTCTGTCAGAGGCGGCGTAAGGCGTGGGCGGTGTGGGCCACCGCCTACGGCCTCGCGGTGCAAAGGGCCTCGCGCCTCACAGTCTAAAATAAATTTGAAAAAGTATGGAAAATCCAAAAGTACACGCACGCCACAAGGGTTTTCTTATTTCCATTCTTTGGCGCACGAAATGAATGAGAATGAAGCAGCTTTGGTAATTTTATCTATTAAAGTAGATATCTAAATATATATAACTCAAAGGTGACTTACTGACTGACATAGTGATCTATCAACGCACAGCCCAAACCACTGGACGGATCGGGTTGAAATTTTGATCAACTCTATCTCCAAGGGGATAAAATAAGGGATGAAATTTTGTATGAAATTTTGCCAATTTTAAACCGATCGGGCTGAGACTTTGCATGCATAAAGCTACTATGACGTAGGCATCCCTTAAGAAAGGATTTCGATAGATTACACCCCTACGCGAGCGAAGCCGCGGGCAAAATCTAGTAGCATATAAGTTACGGACCAAAACAGTAAAATCAAAAGTAGAAAATTTCTGTTTCTTTAATTTTTTTTTTCATTTTTGTTTGATATTCCAAATAAGTATAGTAAAAATTTAAGTTTGTTTGAACTTTTTAATTTTTCTTTTATATTATCTTCTTCTTGCACCATCGGAGGGCCCCGCGAAATGTAACTTGCCCACATTAAGTTTAGGTCTTGCGCCTTGCTCATATGATGTATGTTTAGAAATTTCAATTTATTTACTAATTAGGTTAATTCGGCTCGCTAGCTTACAAAGTACGACATAATACTTTCTTAGGCGTTTTAAATTAGTTTTTTTTTTCTAAATGAAATTAAACACATTTTTTAAAATCACATGGCGCCACCAAATGTTCAGCTGCTTATTTAGTCTTATTTAGTAATTTAGGCGATTTACCTTCCTTCATATTACATACAGTACATACTGGATAGACTAGACAAAGTCCAAAAGGTATCTGTTCAATACCTGATGTTTGAAAATGGGATTCCGGACTCCTGGCTTATTAATTTTTCACTAACCTGAGACGTTTGACTGATAAAGTTAACTTGTTAAACCTGAATATTAGATTCATGCAAAACGGCCCGTTCAAATTTTGCATAGGCATCCCACAAGTAAGGAGGGCTAATAGGAACGATTATAATATAGGAAATCGGGCGGCGACATAGCGCTCGGCGGCATACTGTTTTTTTTTTCAATTTAAATTTGAGACACCGCCGGCGACTGTTATGTTTATTGCTATGATATTCGATTCCGATACAATCAGGCCTTTCGACGATTTGACAATGACCTCCAATTCACTTGTTCCGTCATTGACAGACAAGTGAGTGCAGGGCACCAGTGACTATGTTGTTAATAACCATGTTAAGATTTTGCCATATATTTGGCCGCAAATATATTTACTGTAAATAATTTAAAATATTGATTTTACTGTAATTAGTATCCCATTTTCATGTAAAGTCACAAATTCTGTACATTCATTAGGGTTTTATTTAGGGTTCCGTACCCAAAGTGTAAAGACCCTATTACTAAGACTCCGCTGTCCATCCTTCCGTCTATCTGTCTGCCACCAGGCTCTATCTCATGAACCGTGATAGCTAGACAGTTGAAATTTTCACAGATAATGTATTTCTGTTGCCGCTTTAACAACAAATACTAAAAACAGAATAAAAAAAATATTTAAGGAGACTCCCATAGAACAAACGTGATTTTTCATAGATAATGGTAAAGAACTCTTAGTGCGCGAGTCCGACTCGCATTCGGCCGGTTATTACTGAAGTGAAGACCTACTTAATGCTCTTCGTCTCGGCATTGCTACCAATTGTAAACTTTAACCGTCTTATTATAAAAACAGGACTAACTTTGTTACTAGGTTTAAACCATATCCGACCGAATCAAGTTGATACCTAGCGATATCACACTATCTCACTAGTTAGTCTGGGTTTTATTATAAGACGGTAAGAAATTAGCCTTTACTGCAAGAGATCCCTGACAGGTAAAGATAGGACACATTTTACCTAAATAATTATTGATGGTAATTTTCCGACGTCACAGGAAATCGGATTATAGTCGCTAACGTTATTAATCGTATTACTGTACGCCCAGATTCAGTAGAAGTGGCTCATTATTGTGCTGACGGACAGAGACACTAACCAAAATGTATAAATATTATACATATTAGGTTGGGGAAAAAGTCTTTTCGCATATAGTATGTATGAACTTGTAATAAAACCACTTTGGCTATACTATTTGTACCTGGCTGGTTTTGGTATCATTTATTTTTTAAATTTTAAAGAAGATAATTTCAAATTCTAATTAGGAAAATGCGTGATTTTCATTTGTTTTTCTTACCGTCAAGATGAGAAAATCTAATAAAGAAATTAGATACATTTAAAAATTTTACTACCAAAAAAGATAAAAATGCAAAGCAAGCCGGGAAAAAAAATTGCAATGTTTATGGACCTAGTGCAGTGTCTGTGAGAGTAGCACACATTTGGTTGAAGCGTTTTCAATCCGGAAATTTTGATGTCAAAGATGCACGTCGCTCTGGTCGCCCTGTTACGGATAAAATGGATGCTATTTTTGAAAAAGTGGAGCAAGATCGGCATATCAGTAGTTACGACGTAATCAGTAGTACGTACGTGAAAGTGGATCACGTACGACAAGAACGTGCGAAAAAGGTCATGGTCAAAGGCCGATCAGGCTTCAGACTGTGGCGAAACCCGGGTTAACTCGCAACAAGGTGATGCTGTGTGTGTGGTGGGATTGGAAGGGCATTATTCATTATGAGCTGTTACCACCAGGCAGGACCATCGATTCAGAACTCTACTGCGAACAACTGATAAGATTAAAGCAAGAAGTTGAGAGAAAGCGGCCGGAATTAATCAACAGAAGGGGTGTGGTTTTTCATCATGATAACGCTAGACCTCACACATCTTAAACCACTCAGCAAAAATTAAGAGAGTTTGGCTGGGAGGTATTAATGCATCCGCCGTATAGTCAGAATTCTTTAGGCAGTGTCAGGTTAACATCACGAGAGGACTGCCAAAACTATTTGACGCAGTTTTTTGATCAGAAGCCCCAAAATTTCTATAGCAATGGGATCATGTCCCCCTACGTTGTTGTATTAAGATGGCAAAAAGTTATCGAACAAAATGATACCTACATACTTTAGTTAAATGTAAATAAAGTATATTAAAAAATGTTTTGAATTTTCATATAAAATGCGAAAAGACTTTTTCGCCAACCTATTAATATATTAATATATAGGAGACCAATATTAATTTGTGGGACCGAACATTGTTCAGGCCCTGGGGTTGAAAGAGGGGCCGCGAGTGATGTTCACAGTTCGGGGTGAACAACTTATTTATTTATTTTCGACTAGCTGATGCCCGCGACTTTGTTCGCGATTTTATGAATCCGGTATGTACAGACACATTTTTTTTACTGTTGAATTATATGTATGGATGTATTATTCCTTGAAGTTGTTATATTTCAAGACTGGGTGGAATCATAACTGGCAGAGACATTACGAATTTACGATAAATATTAGTATCAGGTACAAAATAAATGGGTATAACTTGGAGATCGATAATTTCGATTACACGAGTCTGACCTAGTTCCGAAGTGGCTAGTGGCAAAACACACATTATTGATGATGATTTTCCGTTTATTTGTTCTTCTTTACTTTGTAAAAAGATGTTAAACGAGACATTGAAGAAACTTATCTATACGAGTACTCGTACATATCTACCTAGTGAAAATGTATACTTCGTTGATGGATTTATTTGGATTTTAAAATACCGACTAAAATCTTGATTTTCATTAAGTAAGGTGTAAAAGTAATCAAAGCTATTTGGAAAGTTCTAAGCTAGCTGTATTGTTTACTTAACGTATGGCCTCTGAAAAAATATTTGAATCTAGTTTATTAAATGTTTAATACCGTCGGCAGATATGTACCTTACTTAAATAACATTCAAATTATAAAAATATCTATTTAAAAGTCTGTTTTCTTTAAGTAAAAGTTAATCATTTGCTTCGCAAAAGTAGTTTAAAAAAGGTAAGTAACTTAAAAAGTCAAGTTTCTTGTTATTTTGAAAAGTAGAAGAAAGTTATTTTATGCCCCAGCCAGATAAGACAATGTAAACACGCATTTAACTGTAACGTTACCAAAAAGGAGTCTTTTGTTTCATTAAGGAAAGATTTTCGATTCATAAATATCAGATTTCCAGTATTATTGAAGCCGCAATTGTGTTATTATAATGTGATATTCTATATAGTGTTTCTTCCCATCCTTAATAAGCATATATACTTACTACACGGTAGCTCACTAATACTTACTAGTACAACATGCCGACCTAGTTCGACGTATCCTTTGTCCCACTTCTAATAGATATGACAGGACTTCTTTCGGACATATTTTCCTGGAATTTGCCAGAAAGCCGTCCCATAAGAATGTGGATGTGTTAATTTAATTAAGTAGGTTTCTTATTTTTATTATCTCGTTATTTGTTTTCTTTACGAAATACTCGAGCTTTGTTTCATAAAAATAAAGTCCAAAAGTCAATCTCCTAAACCCATGAATGATCAGCTGATCGGATGCCTTACAACACCAGTAGCTGATAATTTAAAAACAAAATGTAGTTCTAAAATTATTAATGTTATTTTTTCATTTTCTGTTAATATCTTAATAGACCCGTCAAAGACCGACAAACCATTATTTGTGTTGTCGTGTTTTTGAATGACATAGTTTTGATACATAACAAACTCATCACTCTCCTTCTAATTTTCCATTCAATAGGAACAGAGGAAAGGCCTCCGTTTTTATTTTAAAGATACCAAACCCTAATCACTACGTAAGATGTGGTGAAGCAAACTCCGTGATTCTCTTAGAATCTCCAACCCATTGATATTACAATATTCAGGAAACTGCTTTTAAAATTATTACCAGCTCCCTTAGTATGATGTTTTATCTGACATGTCTTTACATATCATCCCTCTGTTACAATGTACATGACAAGATAAAATTCATGAATGGACACGTAGTAAAATGAGTCTCCACACGCAGGCAGATTTTAAACAGTGTTTCTAATGTCTGCTAAGAAAATATAATAATTTCAAATTTTAAAATGCTTTTTGTAAAACAATCACGTTAGATAAAAGAATTGTATGAGTACGTAATAATTCTAGAAATAATATTGCTAACAACGAATATTAAAAATTATTAAAATGAAATGTCAATTAAGTAAATGTGCAACGAAACGTTTCAACTTATGTCGTACAGCCAACATAAAGAATAAAACAGCCGCCGAGACTCACCGGTCACCGCCGCCAAAGTGATTGTTGGATTTATCAAAAGATGGCGCTATAGTTTCGTAATTAAATATTTTTCAAAGTTTGTAAACTCCAATAATACATTTTTTGAAGATGTCTGTCTACATTTAAATGTGTAAATATACATTTAATATTAATTCCATAGAATAACTGTTTAAAATACGATTGAAAATGGTTTGATTGAGTCTTATGTAGGTCTAGCAAATCGACGACAAATTTACACGATTTCACGTTGCCAACCGTCGAAATGTCTACTTTGACCTGTCAAAATCATGCTCGCACGGGAGTTAGGCGTGAGATAAAATACGTTTTATGAATGAAAGTTATTTTGTCGCATAATTTTGTCTATGTTTATTGCGGTAAAGTACGCGAAGTGCGACAAATCACAAAGGTAACAATTTGTCGCCCTAACTATGTTTGCCACGCAGGAAGAAAAACTATGCGAGCACTCGCAAAGTTCGGCTTTTTACTAGTAATAAAACTAGTGAGCTCGGGATTGAAATATGCAAGAAATAGTTTTTACAAATAGGAAATATTTTTTTTCATAATTTTTGACATTCGAACATCGCAAACGTAAACGATATCTTGCAGAACCACGATAAGCTATGGTTTTTTTAAAATTAGAATTAAGTAATCGGCCAAGTACTTTCGGGGTGTAGGGTTTCGTAGTTGCGAATATCAACTTTGAGTTCACGCCTCATGGATTTAAAACGTTAAAAAACTAATTTCATTAAAGTATACTGTAGTAGTAGAGTAAATTTTATAAGTCTGTCGATTATAGAGTTATGAATTATACTATAATCGACAAACCGTATGTAAAAATCGTATTAATTTATAAACCCTACTTTTATCTTTTTATTATATTTATTTTCGTTGTATTGATAATGAGGGAGAAAAGAGAGCCTTTCCTTTTTCTTGCAATAGATTCTACGCCGTAATTTTTTTAATACTTACATAATTACTTCTATAAATAATAAAAACAAAGACCTACAAAAAAGAAGTAAAATTTCTCCGACTAATAAAAAAGTTTTCTAAATGATGAAAGCTGGCTTGTCGGCGTGATTAATATACACACCAATGCCAAATGACAGCTTTTTAGTATTAATAGTCTCCGTGAAAAACCGCGGACGGACTGAAAAACAATTTGAAAAATATACATACAGACAGACATGGAGAAACTATAAGGGTTCCTTGTTTAGTACGGAATCCTAAAGAGTAGAAAATTTAGAAATTAAACCTAGCTTATGGTGCAGTGATCAAAGTGATCAAACAAGGAAGGTTCACCTTTGTCCGACCGATTTCGAGTGCATACCTAGTTTTCAGTGAATGTCAAAGTAAAGGTAGTTAGACAACAAATTTGCTGCCAGCTTTAATAAAGCCTTCAGTTAGGAATGTTTTCAAAGAGAACGATATTAATATCGCTTTTGCACTGAAGTTATGGAATGTCACTGCAGGGTAGGTGTTGCTTTGAAACTAATTTTGTCTCGTCGCTTTGCAGTAGAAACTTTGCAAGTGCGCATTCATTGTCAACAGGCATGTTTATATGATCTAAGGAGAATGTTTAAAAATCTTTCGCATACTCGTATGCGGAATTATTGCCTAAAATCAAGAGTGTTAGAGATGGTCGACATAATTTTAAAAGGCATTTCAGTTAGGGTGATATGACACAGCTTGTCAAAAAAAGAAATTTCGTGATAATACAAAAACAAAATCATCTCATACTTTTTGATCTTTAGACCTCGCGAATCACCCATAACCTGTTGCAGTTCATGGAATAAAAAGTTGTTCAGTTGCGTCAGAACAAGTTTGTTACAGAAAAGTTCTTTGACATTTTTGATTAATTTCTAAATGGCTGATATGTGATCTTTTTAAAGTTTTCAACCGACAGATTACCGCCTTTAAAAAAAAAAACGGAAAACCGGCTTGACTTATGAAAAATTGCCTCATCGAACCTGCTCACAAAATTTCACGAGAATCGGCCGAGGATTGCGACCAGTAGGTTGGAAGCAAGAACAACCTGAAATCTGGTCATTCGAAATTGGGAAACTCGTAAGAAAAGTTGCGTTCGTTCGCTTCGCTCACTCGCTCAATAAATACCAATTAGCTACCTAGCGTACTTAACGTTGAGGTTTGCGTTCAAAGGGCTTGCATGTACGACATGTCATTTTATAAAATTTCGAAAAACCGGTCTCTCTTGAAGTAATTTACCTAGTCGAACCTGCTCACAACATTTCACGAGAATCGGACGAGAAATGCGACCTGTAGGCTGTTAGCAAGAACAACCGAAAAACGGGGAATCCGGAATTCGGAAACATGAAAGAAAATTTGCCTTCGTTCGCTTCCCTCACTCGGTCAGTAAGTACGTTTTAGCTGATTCTTATTTGTAAAGAAATGTTTATTTTCGGTTCTGACATATTTTCCGGGATAAAAAGTGTGAAGTATTACAGATAATGTTAGGATTATTTTGTTAAATCTTAAAGAACATCCTATGATATATTTAGAAATATATGGCTATACCGAAAACATACATAGATAATTAAAAATTGTATTTTATAAATGAAACTCGTAAAATACCTAGTACTTGTTTAAAACTACTCTTATGTTTTATTCAAGTGCAAATTGATCGAACAATAAAGGATATGTTTATTTCATTATAAAACAATACATATCATAAAACACTCGATAAAACTACAAATACAATTCTTCTTCCATACCGCATTGAGGCAAGGTACCCAGGATTTAAGGATATTGAATTTGCACTCGTCATTGTCCCAATGTTAATTTTCCGTTGTACTGCGCAGTATAGGTAATTTTTTTATCGCGTGCCTAAAATTAAAAACTGGCGTTGTAACGTACTTAATGTCAAAGTTTATATTCAAAGCTGCTTCAAAAGGCTTGCAAAAAGGCTTATTCCAAAACGAGAATAAAAAATGTACACCAGTTAACTACCTAAATAAACAACAACTAGCGATTTGTCATTAACTCGTCTGTCTGTGACGACAAATTCCGGGCTAAAAATAGTTTGAATTGAAATTTAAACCACGTAAGTACTAACGTTAGTCGGTAATTTTAATATCGCGTTTGCACTAAAGCTGCTTTTGAGCTTTTCTGGTTGCTGTGGATGCATTTTGTCGTGACTTTTCATTTCGTTTTGAAAAATCGCGTGACTGTACATTTAATAATTTAAAAAAAATTAAAGCTACTAAAAAAAAGTAAAAAATGTTGTCGGTCTGTATGTATGTTCACGCTAATCATCGAAACTACTGGACGGATATTTACGCGGCTTAGGGGTATCAAATGCTGATTCTAAAATATTCTACATCACCACATTACAATCAAATGTATTAAAAAAAAAGTGTGGCACTCGGGGACTGCCGCGGTAAAGCTATTGCATAGCATTTCTTATCAACTAAAACAATTATAATTATAATTATTTATTTATTTTTTATTTATGCTGTATTTTTTTTTCTTTGATATTAATTCAAGTTTTTTCTTTGGTATTAGTTCAAGTTACACTTTTCGAGCGTAGTGACCGATAAGAAAACATTTTTTTTTCTTTTATTGAATAAGTGAGATGTTAATATCGTTTAAAATATTTTTTTTATCTTACAATACATGTAGGTTGTTCAGGATTTTTTACTATGGGCAGTTAGCAGCTAGTCTACATCATGTCCTGTCAGTCTCATACATTTTACTTTTAGTCACATAAAAATGTTAACGGATGGCACTACTTACCCCATTTCAAAATAAGTTCCATCTTTTTGGTTTTATTCTTAGATTTAAAGCAGTTTTTATGAGTTTAAATCTTTGTAGCATCATCCAGTTATTACTACTTTACTATTTATTGACATGTAGTCATTTTGTTTTTTTTTTGAGTCAAAATTTTTGTTTGAGTCAAGTGTACCGCCCCTCTATCTGCTAAACGGTTATATATAAACACGTGAAAAAAATCACAGCTATAGTATAACGAAATTTAAAGAAAAACTATCAGAGCTAAGTAAGGTTTACAATTTAAAAAGTTAAAGACGATCAACTTATAAAATGTACTCGCAATATGAAAATTTCGCACAAATCAATAGAAAATTAGTTTTTAGACGTTTTTAGTGGCATGAACTCAATATGGGCATTAGTAACTACGGAAACCTACACTGCGCGTGGCCCGACACGCACTTGGCCATTTTTTATTTATTTTTACTTTCTAAGAATTTATTCCAGGGATTGGCGATAATTATTTGATATAGACTAATGTTTGGTACAGTTAAGAAAATAAAACGTCACAAAGTAATGTCACTATGATCATATCCATTTTCAATGTTATTTTAGATTTAATATTACAGAAAAACGAATATTAAGAACGCTATTTGACTCCAAGAAACTATGACATCATTAGTCTATATTTTTTACAAATCCCATAGAAAATGATCGATAAGACATTCAGAAAAAAGTGTCTGATTGGAGGTGTTGGAAAGTAGCGAAACAAACATGTTTCTTTATTAAAATATGACATATTATTTTTTATGTAAAAAAAATATGTGCGCAAGTGACAACGGTTTAAATTGACTTAAAAAAAAAGTTTAGGAGCAGATGATTGTACTGAAAATCACATGATAATGTTGGTACTAATAATAACTCTTGAAACCTTGCAGAAGTCTCCATGGACTGAATTAGAATTTAATATATAAAAGTAATGTGTCAGATTTTGCCATATTTTAGTTTAGAAACATGTTTTACATTTATTTGATGTGAATATATATTGTAATAACACCGATGACGTAATACTGTTCCGTTCCATAATGTAGCAAAACTATAGTTTGTCTATGACTTAAGTTGTTTATACAAAAAGTTGCCTCTGAAATGCAAAGTTATGAAATAACCGCGGCGCGACGACGGGGGACCGCCGCCGGTTCCGGTCGACTGATGTTTTTGACGTTACGTAACTGCGTCACTTAGTACTTTCGTCCGGATCCGACCGATAGGTAGGTGTTTGAAAGGAATAAAAAGCTGGCCGCTCGCTGCTGGTGCATTGACCCCATGACCTCAACGTGATTGATTTCTTATTAATAATTGTATTTGAAATGTATTTTTATAGTGAAATAAAGATTGATTGTTAATATCGCCATCTATTACAAGTCAGTAATAACATATACGCACGAGGCACAGTGATGAATGCGCCATCTGTTGTAAAAGACACACAACTTAATGCCAGCTGACAAATTAGTTCCTCTTGTTAGTGCTGGCGCTGTAATAGTTAGTATTTAGCCGGGTACCAAATGAAGTATGGGGACTGTCACTCTGTTCCGCTATATATATAGTACTTTGTGTCTACACGCATACATCTAGTCGCCACGCACACAAACACCGTGCCAAAGACTGCCGAACTCAAACGACGTTAGACGATTAGTGTTAGGTTTTATTTTTGTTATTAAATTTCTTGATTCGGTCGCCGCGCCCAATGCCTGCGACAAAAGCTATGCAATAGCTTAAAAAAATTATGAAATATTTTCAACATTTGAAAAAAGAAACTGTTAATATTTTTTCAAAATAGCTTTCATTGTGTTGGTTATGAAGATAGAATGAGTTATTTGGCGTTTATTTTTCAAACCAAGTGGTTTTCTACCTGCAGGAGCCCAAACTTGTTACGAGTATGTTATGAAAATGATTTTGGTTTGTTTAGAAAACAGGAGACTGAAATATCATGATGTAGTTAAAATATTTTTAGAATCAGCTCATAAAACTCTTTCATTCGATACCCCAAACGACAGGTAAATTTTTTCTTTTTATTTCCTTACAAAAAATATATGCACACTACTGCAAAAACTTCAAGATGGCTCCCTTCTTAAATCCATATTTGAGTTATAAGGATCAACACAGACATAGGAAATTTCTTGATCACCAAACTACGTCCATTGCATTTTAATGTCGTGTTGACACGCTCCTGCTATTGATATTGCTAGATGATGGGGCCTTGCTTATTTATAAGGTACCTAGCTTGAAAAATCGGTCAATGTTTTAAGCTAAGTCTATTAAACAAGTAGAAAACTTTGTTGTTGGCCGTTTATATTTTGTTAGTAAACTAAACTAATCTTTTTGTGAAAAAAAATTGATGGTCCTATGTCCACCAGTGGACGTTATGCGGCTGAGATGATGATGATGATGATTGTTCCGATTAAAAAGAAGAAAATATGAAATAATTAAGTTCGACGCCTAGTGGTTATCATGCCACGCAGTCACACCGGAAGTTCCGGGTACGATCCCCGGTCAGGTCTAGATAAAAAAAAGATATTTTCAGATTTACCTGATTCTTGGATGTTTATCATATCATGTATCTGTTATCAAATATGGTATCGTCGAGTTAGTATCACATAACACAAGTCTTGAACTTACTTCGGTGCTAGCTTAATGTGTGTGATATGTCCGTATATATTTATTTATTTTATTTAAGTCATGCTTATATTAAAATCTTAGGCCCTCTTAACTCAAATTAAATTCAAATACCTATATCTTTATTATTATCGTAGGCTTTGTTTTGATTATACGCAACTGTTGACGTCAAAACGTTACTTACAGGCCTAAGAATAGTGCCGCTTCCTATGTGTTAGTTTAGTGCAGAAGAATCGGCAAAAACTGAACTATAGCATTTTTTCTAAGAACTCCAACTTACAATCAAATTGATATTAATTACTAACTCAATGCCTCCCTAACCGTTTCTTCCAAATTACTTCAACTGTTTCAACGGATATCATATTTGGTTGTGCGATACAACTCAACACAACGAGGATTCAAATTATCAGTCTAATTTAATACTCAATTTGCATTTCATTTATTTATTATCCGAATACGTCCACCGCCGGTATTTGCAATCTGCATGATCATTGATGTCGCAGATTTGATCTGCATTTGATCAGCTATTTGATGGCTCTGATGCGGTCGTATGCACATGAGACGGGATTAGTGGCACTTAAAGCCTGTGTTAGTTCCGAGGCTTTTGATATCCACCAGGGTGGGGATTACTCGTATACCTATAATTGGAAGTGATTAGGTGAGTAGATAATTATTTTATTATATGTATAATTTTATTAATAATTATATCCTAATATCTCGACCGATTTGATGTTTATCTTTGTAAAAACATAAAATATTATTATAATTTCACGAAGTTCTCGTCGATGATGATGATTACATAATTCTGTAAAAACGCCCGACGTTGAAAACGGTACTAAAATTTCGCTCAATTTAAAAAAAAAATTCATTTAATAATATCAGTTCTCATAATCAACTGTAAGTCAAATACTACATGCGGGAAAGCAAAGGTATAAATAAATAAAATAATGAAATATATATATACATTCATTTTTCTCCACAAGATTATGTATAAGACTTAACGTGTAATTTTAAAAAATGCTTTATAAACTTTTTATATGATTATGATTTAATAGTATGATTTAAATATATTTCTAAAATTAAAACGAAAATTTTAGATTAATGATCTTAAGATACAATAGTAGATGTTCGGTCCTTTTAACTAGTTAAAAAGATCACTATGTTTAATGTCTGTCACTGAACTCACTGACTCACTGTCATTGATGCCCCGTCAGCGTCTTCAAGTACCTTCCTACTATGTTACTAGTTGTGTGTGCCATAGATAAGGAACAATAACTCTGATCATGTCATGATCTATGGTACAGTCTGTGATGTGTAAGACAACTTTTTAACACTGTTTTCAGGCGGTCATCATCATCATTTCAGCCGCATAACGGCCACTGCAGGACGTAGGACTCTGTCAAAGAGTTCCAAAATGACCGATCAAAAGCGGCCTGCATCAAAAAGACTGTAAACTTTCAGGCTGTGAACAGTGTTAAATATTTACGGTAAGTCCTGTAGGTTATTGTAACAAATAAAATTAAAATGTGGATTTCTTAAAGTATTTTAAAATATTTATGTATATATTAAGTGATCATATGTCTCAAAGTTCCAAAGTTCGAAAAAATATTCATTTAAAGCCTATGCTTTAAGTAGGGTAATTATAATTTCGCTGGAAGAGATACAGTCACACAAAACATAGCTGCAATGCAATACGTCGGAACCGGAATGTTCGCCACTGGCCGGAGCGTCGTCGGCGGGCGTTTACAAAATTCCGACAGTGTGTGGTGCGCTATTATATGGACAATCAAAATTGTGTTTATTGTAACTATATGTCATGATTTGTCTTAAGTTGTTTTAAAACTCAATTTAGTACATTTTAAACTCAACAGTGAAAAAATATCATATTTATTTTTAAAAGATTCATAGAATTGGGCAAAATGAAATCGTCAATCATGATTACAGATTAACGAAATTAATCAAGAAAGTAACAATTCTTTGAAGAAATTCATTAACTATCATGGACTAAATTATAATAGTTTCAGTATATATTGTTGGACCCTGTTTATGGCGAATATTTATGTTTATCAAGAATGTATAATTATCTCTCTGATTGTTCATGATGTACGGTTTCCGAGTCAACATTAAAAGATAAAGAAGAAGAAGAACTTGACGCCACTTTACAAGACATGAGATAATGTTCAAAGGTTATTAAACACTTAAAACCAATAAGCCCGTGGCTAAAATTACGTTTGTCACCTTGCGCTTTATTGGATAGACTAATTGTCTACGAGACGTACAAAATACATACAGAAGTGCCATTTCTGAAACGCGGAGTCACCTAAACGAATGGTTTTTCCATACAAAAAACCATTCGTTTAGGTGACTCCGCGTTCCAGAAATGGCATTTCAGGTCGAATTCAGAACCTAAGTAACATCAAAAAGCCTACGGCGTAAACTGAAAAACTGAAACTACAGTATATCATAAAATATTATGAGTAGAGAAAAAACGCTGTGTGATGTGTGGTTTTTTTGGCCTAGATTAGGATAAAACCTCTTGTGGATGTAATAGGGACTGACGTAATAGGCACAAACATGTCGTAAAAAAGCTGCATTGCAAAAGAGGTTTGAGTTAGTTCAACGGTCACTTTACTATTTGCAAAAATGTGTTACTAAGAAGAACGGGACTTAGACAAAAATATATGTATGATGAAATTAATTAGGTTGATGAAAATTATGAATTCAGAAACATTATGAAAAATAACATTCTGTCAGCAATTATTATGACAATATATAACTATTTTGAAGTAGGAAAAAAATTCAATGAAACTTACGCCTGTAATTTTTATGTAATCGTTGAGTTTTGATTATTGACTACTGTAGGTAATTAAAATTAACTATTACATGTGATCTTAATTGAAAGTAATAAAGGGTTAAAAGTAACATGATTGGTGTGACCATGATTTACTGTCAATCAGATTATTAATCTAATTACAAAAGTGGTTAGTTGATTACTCCCATTTCTGTGATCCAAATAATGAGATTTAATAATAGGTCGGTAGCAACAGATACAACTAAGTTTATTACGAGTAAAAACATCCAGAGACATAAACTCATTAAAATAGTTCGAAAATAATGAAGTATAAAAAGATAAAAATAAACTTTACTCAGGTACCGATACTATGTTCAGCTACTGTGACTGACTGCAGAAACTTTGCAATAAAGAACGACTCCAGTAGCAAAAAAATATTTAACACCTTCAAAGCTTTTATAGAAAGTTCGCAAAACTTGCGCAGTGCTTAATAAAACTTTCTGCGAATTATCGTTGTATTATTGCTCATAAAACTGAACAAAAAATGTTGCAAACAATAAAGTCATATTCACAGGTCCGGAATAAGGAGGAGCCAGTTTCAGGGGAGCCAAAATCGTCGAATATTTGCACCACCTCCTCCTTCCGCCCAATTCAGACCGTGTTCCACACTGGGGTGGCGGTGCGGCGGTTGTTTAAGATGCCTCTTGTATGGGCTAGGCAGGATAGTCGAAGTCAGACTGAGGACTCTAGGTCTAATTGGCTTATTGGACGACAAGAGCTTTTTTCGTGGTTTATAATATGTATTATTAATATACACTTAAAAGCCGGAATTTTTTGTTATCTACGAAAAATATAAGTGTAGTGACAAAATACTAGGGACTGATATAAAATACTAGTATGTTATTATAGGATTTACAGATCTCGAAACAGGGATATCCAGATACAAAAGTTAAGGGTTACTACTACACAAATCGTGTAAGGCACACTATTACACAATTGTACGTAATCTGTTGCGAATACAACACCGCAGAAACGTTTAAATCCGCATCCGTGTGAGAGACTTTTACCGACGAAACTAAACCTTCCATCAGAAGTTCAATTACAGTAACAGGCATTTTCAATAAAAACAGACTCGCTTGTTCGCTCCATTAGGCTGGTTTTTAAATTTCGTTTGCAGTAACGTTTCCGTGGATAAAACAAATATTGGTAACATTTGTGTGTGAAATGTTTGCGTAGAAAGTAACATAAAGTTTAACATGATTATATTTTTAAAAACTAAAACCCGACTACGGGAATATTCTTACTGAATAATACGCTTGTCCAATGAATGCAAGCAGAGCAGGGAAAAACAGCTAGCAATGTATATATTTTGGAAATGTACTGATTGATCCCTTTCATTTGATACTCTACATAGTATGATCCGATTTATTTTATTTTTACATGTCACATAGCCTATAACCAAGTTCTATTATGAAATTTAAAGCTACTAAAACACTAAAGGACATCTTGATAAAATACTTTGTTTCTGAAAAAATAGTTTCAATCAAATGTGAGCAGCTCGGTTGCTCTTCATGTTATATTTTTTATTCGAATGTCAGCAAAGTAAGTATCGGCAAGCTTATCATGTTTTTTAAAGCTTAGTAAAGTATCGGGAAGATTACCGTATTTTTGAATATTCCTGGTATATCTTATTAAAAGTAATATTATATAGAAAAATTATTTTTAACCGAAATTCATAATAGGAGCAGGTTGTCTATTTGACTCGTATGTTTTTTTTTGTATGTATGTTACACGATATCTTCGTCATCCGTAGACCGATTTTAATAATTTTTTTTATTGAAAACCTTGACTACCAATTTGGTCCCATATTAATTTAGTAAAGACATGATGAAGAACTTTAGAGATATGGAAGAAACTCCTGAAAGATAATTATCTTTCAGAAGTTTCTTCCAATAAACCGACTTCATTATAATGAAGTCGGTTTATTTTTTTTGTCAAAAATTTAATTATTAATAAATTACACTAGGTACTCTAGGAGTGATGTTTTAGAGCCTTTTTCGTAGATCTGGCGTTGCTAGTCGATTTGTTTTTTTTTTCTGTTGGCAATACAGCAATGTACTGTCGACCTCTGTAGCCTAGTGGTCATCATACCACGCTGTCACATCGGAGTTCCCGGGTTCGATCTCCGGTCAGGGCAAGATGGAAAATGACCTTTTTTAGTTTGACCTGAATCTTAATTGTTTATCTATATATGTATTTGTTATAAAATCTAGTATCGTTGTGTTAGTATCCCATAACATAAGTCTCAAACTTACTTCGGGGTTAGCTCTATCTGCGTGAGTTGTCCGTATTTATTTATTTATTTTTAACAAAAATAAAGCATAGGTAGAGGTCAAAGAGGACTTATCTTATAAGTTCTCAAGAAACGATTACAGCTCTTAAGGCGGCCCTTCCCGACCGCTCTGTCGTCAACGCGAGCATAGTTTGAAAAGCTTGTTGTTTCATCCAGGGCAATGCTAGAAAAAGAGGCGAACCAAAAGGAGAGAGATAGCGCCTAAGTGCACGGTTTGCATTGTATTGAATGAAATTAGTATTATTATTAACTATCCATTTAACGAATATAAACGATTCATAGGGTGCAGAAATTTCATAAAACATGTTCCAGGTGATACGTGTTTATCAGTATGTCTTAAAAGTGTGTTAAATAAATGTTTTGCATTCAAAATGTTTATTACATTTGCGAGGTTTGTATCGAATTTTTTTTTACCTTTATAATTTATGAGTACTTTATGAACAATCGAAGTTCAGCTAAAAGCTTCAAGAAAGATCAGATACAACGCCATAATCACGTACGAGCGTTTGTATGAAAAGTAAGACGGGAAGGCCGCACTTAAGTCTGCAACAGCTTACGCTGCCCTCATTTGAAATAAATTATTTGAAAGAAAACTAAATAAAAAATAACGTTTATTTGTTTAAAGAGTGCATACATGCTACAACAAATTTTTTATAAGTGAAACCGAATATTAAATAAAAGTAACAAAGCAAGCAGTTTGTAAAGCAACCATACATTTTTAGAGTAAATAAGTAACACTTAAACTAGATACCTTCATCAGTTTTTTGTCCCATTTTAACGAATAACATTCAATAAAGTTTACATTATCACGTTTTGTACAAACTCCACACAATATTTGAGTACAGCCAAAAATTAAAGCATTAGAGTAACTAGTCTGATAACATTAACATGCATTTTTAGAGTAAATGAGTATTATTAACACTCAAACAAGATACATCAATGCTTTTGTCCTCTTAGACGAATGAGGAGATGATTAACACTATTATAATATTTAACTTAAATTTTGGCAAACCATAGGAAGTACAACAAACAACTTAATATTTACTTTAGAATGAGTATACAGTTTAGTTGGCTTTTAAATGTGTTATATTGTATTATTACTGATGTCGGTCTGTATTTATGCCAGGTAGCCGAATGTTTTAGTCCCTAATATACATAATATATAGCAAGCCATTTGAACTGAGACATAATTTAAAATTTTGTCTTCACCAGGCCCTAGAAAACCTTTTCAACTATTATATAAACTACTGTTCACAGTTTAAAGTAAGAACGCGAAGTTTTTCTACGGACATTTGTGAAAAACGGCCACTTATGGCTAATGTGTAGAAAAGCTTCTCATTCTCACTTTGAACTGTAAACAAGTTTCTAGCAAACTATGTTGCTTTTAAAAACTTACTAAACTATTATTATATAAAGCCAAATAAATAATTAAAAAATCTAATTTCCACATAAATGTGTCAGAAGTTTTCGTTATTTTATCTTGTATTCTCTGGCAAAGGTGATGTTGAGGCCAGGCGCCTCAGTTTTTAATTTTTCCCCTTCTTCCTCAACTTGGTGATAAGACGGCTTGGTATCGCTGTCTCTTTCGGCGAGTATGATCAGAGAGGGATGGAGACGTGGACCTCATCGGCGGTGGTCAGCGTCCTGATGATCAGTCTTGTTTCATACGTCATTGTGACAGTGCGCATGCGAATTTGCACCTCCGTGGCCACCCGCGCGCCGAATTTGATTGTCACCGGAACTTTATCACTGCTCTGCTACAGAGAAGAGAAGGACTGGTGTCCCAGAGAAGTCTACAGCTCGTCAACGAGGTAAGCGATTACTTAGTTCGTTAAATCACCGAGTTGTAGCATTTCTTCCTACCCATAGGCCGTTTGATCTAAGTCTTATCCGAGACATTAGATGTAACCTTAGGTCCTCGAACCGCTTCATCCCCAGGAGACGACCTATTTACACGGTCGCCTCTCCACAAAATTGGTCCTTACGAGCCTGGATTTGTCCAGCTTATTAGTATTTAACTACCCCGCTTCGGTATTCGTGCGCATTCATTTGCACGAACCGCCATCTTATTAATTTTGTATTTTTGAAGACTCATTCTTCTTCCACTCTTATTTATTGTATTTAAAATGGCTTCTAGCAAACTTGAAATGAAATTAAAACAACTTGTTGCTAAAAAAGAGGCTATTTACGAACGAATTAATCGAATATACAATGTTAGCAAAAACATTTCTAATTACGATTCTCGTTCAAATGAATCATTTCTAGCCCAATCTGAGACTATCAGCGAACTTAATAGCAAATTTGAATTAATTATCGAGCAAATTGATGAATTAGACTTTGAACTTAATAACACCCCGCCAGATTATGCTGCATTAAGCTCGTTTGAAGAATTATATTCAGCTATTAAATATAAACGTAACCTTATTCTATCGAAAAATAAGACCAACGTATGTGAGACCTCAAAGAAAGGGCCCATAAAACTCCCACCGATCCAGATTCCGTGTTTTGATGGGAAAATTGAAAATTGGCCGATTTTTTACGAAATATTCCGTAGTAATATTCACCTAAACGCCGATCTGACGGATTCACAGCGTGTCCAGTATCTCATGGGTAAACTTACCCACAGTGCCTTAAAATTAACCGCAGGTATTGTCCCCACGGGAAATACATATAACATAATTTGGGATACTCTCGTAAAGAAATATCAGGATAATCGTAGTTTAGGCATTCATTATTTGAATAACATTCTGGGCATTAAAAATTGTGTCAGCAATGCCGCCAGCCTAAACACCTTTATAGAAATATATTCAGCTTCAATTGCAGCGCTAAAACAGCTAGAAATACCTAACTTATTGGGTTTTATTCTATTACATTGTGGCTTACGAAAGGTCGATTCTCAAACAGCGCAGCTGTTCGAAACTCATATTAATGGGAAGGAAATTCCTACTTATACCGAATTTATATCGTTTATACAGGATCATATAAAGGCTCGCGAAAGATCACATAATCATAATAATACTTCACGATTTGAGCCGCGAGTAACGAATTCTACTAACTCTTCGAAAACTTTTATATCGAATAGTGCGCCTCGGTATGAATCGGAAACGCCCTGTCCACTGTGTGCAGGAGAAAAACATCCTTTGTTAAGGTGTGTGCAATTTAAAAATATGGACACCCCGCAAACTCGTTTCGATTTTATTAAGTCAAAGCGTGCCTGTATTAATTGTTTAAGTTTAACTCACACATTAAATAAATGTAGGTCACGAACTACATGCAAGTATTGTAAGAAACAGCACCATTCCTTGCTACATTTTTCTGAGAATAACAAACTAGGCACGCCGCTACTCCCTGGCGATAATAGCAAACCGGTTTGTTATCATACGGACACCGCGCGCGCTCAATCGTCATCGCCTGTAGAAAATGCAACTTCTGTCACATTGAACAATACGCAAAACTCAAATTATATTTTATTATCTACGGCGCAAGTGTATGCGACGCATAATAATGGTCGTGACAGAATTGTGGTCAGATGTCTGATAGATAGCGCGTCTCAGAATAATTTAATAACTTTGGATTGTTGCAAGCGTTTGAACATACCTATAGTTAAGTTACATAACTCGTCATTGCAAGGTGTTGGAATGACTACGCAGTCAGTGCATGGCTACATTTACTTCACAATAGAATCACGCGTTAACCCCAACAATAAATATTATATTCATGCATTAGTGGTAGATTGTATTACAGGTAAATTACCAGCGAATTATATTGAATTAAATGACGACATGTCGTATATAAATAAATTACCACTAGCCGATTTAACTTGGAATGTGCCAGGAGAAATTGACATTATCCTCGGTGTGCAACTTTTTCCGTATATTTACTTAGGAAATAGGGTTGAGTCAGGTAGCCGCGCGCCGCCGGCAATTTTGACTAGCTTCGGGTACGTGCTAATGGGCAGTATGGCAGGTCATTGCGACTTGTCTTCTCATTCTTCCTCGTTCACCGCGCTGGCTAATACTGACATTGAGCCAAGATTGCAGAATTTTTTTGAATTAGAGGAAATTCCATCTTCACGGCTTATCAGTCCGGACGAAAAAGAGTGTGAAGTTAAATTTATTTCTTCAGTCGCGTTTAAGAACGATAGGTATTTTGTCGATCTACCTTTCTCGCGAAACCCCTCTGAGTTAGGCAATTCTCGCGCAGTCGCTCACCGACGGCTGTTGACCCTTGAGCGTAAAGCGCACGTGCCAACCCTACGCGAAAATTATAATAAAACCATCACCGACTATATATCTCAGGGCTATCTATCGGAAGAACCCGATTCGGAATTAACAGAGGAGGGCTACTACATACCGCACCACGCGGTCATTAGACCAGACAAGGATAGTATTCGAGTGGTTCTGGACGCTAGCGCTAAAACCCACTCAGGTTTGTCACTCAACGATACTTTGCATGTCGGACCTAATCTACAGGCCGACTTACTTTTGTTATTGCTTGATTTTCGTACGTTTCCCGTAGCTATGACAGCGGATATTAAACAAATGTTTTTAAGAATCGGTGTTAATCCGCACCATTGCAAATACCTTCGAATTTTGTTTCGCTTCAATAAGAATGAGCCTGTTCGCACCTTCAATTTTAACCGCGTGCCATTTGGACTGGCGTCTAGTCCTTATTTAGCCATGCGCACACTACGCCATCTGGCGTGTGACCGCTTTCCTGATGCGTCTAAATTGGTAGAAAGTCAGTTTTATATGGACTACTATGTCCATTCAGTTCCTGATGAGCAAGCCGCAATGAGATTGTCTCGCGACTTAATTAATTTATTTAAATTAGGTTCCTTTGCCTTGTCAAATGGGCCAGTAATTCACCCGCCTTATTAGAGACCCTCCCTGAGTCTCACCGCTTACCAGTTAGTTTCTCTGGCATGGACAACAATATTCATGATTTCAAAATCCTTGGTTTAACCTGGGAACCCGCTGAAGATACTTTTTCTTTGACAACCATACCAGTGGACAGTAAATGTACAAAACGCACTATTTTATCATTTGTTGCCCGCATATTTGACGTACTTGGCCTTGTGGCACCTGTAGTTTTATACGCTAAAATACTTATTAAAGAACTTTGGTTAGCCAAAATAGATTGGGATGAAGTACCCCCACAGCCAATCATAGATCGCTTCGTCGCTTTAGTACGGGATTTCCCCGCACTCTCTTCTCTTAAAATTCCACGTCACGTCGGGGTCTTTGCAGAATCTGTCGTGAACATTGTAGCCTTTTGTGACGCTAGCTTTAGTGGTTATGGTTGCTGTATATATTTACACATTACCGATTCTCATGGTAATATAACTGTCCGCCTTCTATGCGCGAAATCCAAAGTCTCTCCCGCTAAAGTAACAACGCTAGCTAGGTTAGAACTTGTTGCTGCTTTATTGCTGTCTAAGCTTGTTCGGGGTGTCAGAGAGAAGCTTTCTGCTCGCATACCTATTGCAGGTACTTACGACTTTTCGGATTCTACTATAGCCCTCTCGTGGATCCGTTCCGCTCCTCATAGATGGTCTATATTTGTTAGCAACCGTATTGCAAAAATTCAGGAAAATTTACCTGCCGCTTGTTTTAGCCATGTGTCCGGGAAGGAGAATCCAAGCGATTGCCTTTCGCGTGGCATGTTGCCTTCTAATTTAATTGCTCATTCATTATGGTATAACGGACCTTCTTGGCTCAGTCAGCCTGTAAATGATTGGCCTTTGAAGTGCCGCATTTTTAAAAAAAAAACCGCAATTTTGATCTAAATGCAATTAATTCATACCGCAGATGTCAATTTGCTGATATTCTCAGACCGCTATTATCTTAACTCTTCTTTGAATCTATCCACTTAGCTCCCTAACGACGTTCGAATTTGAAAGCTCTGGACCTTTCAAGGCGGGGAGCTATGTTGAGGCCAGGCGCCTCAGTTTTTAATTTTTCCCCTTCTTCCTCAACTTGGTGATAAGACGGCTTGGTATCGCTGTCTCTTTCGGTGAGTATGATCAGAGAGGGATGGAGACGTAGACCTCATCGGCGGTGGTCAGCGTCCTGATGATCAGTCTTGTTTCATACGACATTGTGACAGTGCGCATGCGAATTTGCGCCTCCGTGGCCACCCGCGCGCTGAATTTGATTCTCACCGGAACTTTATCACTGCTCTGCTACAGAGAAGAGAAGGACTGGTGCCCCAGAGAAGTCTACAGCTCGTCAACGAGGTAAGCGATTACTTAGTTCGTTAAATCACCGAGTTGTAGCATTTCTTCCTACCCATAGGCCGTTTGATCTAAGTCTTATCCGAGACATTAGATGTAACCTTAGGTCCTCGAACCGCTTCATCCCCAGGAGACGACCTATTTACACGGTCGCCTCTCCGGGTGATTTAAACACTTTAAAAAAATGCTTTAGTTTCTGAAGCGCTGAAAGAGAGCTCCAAAAAGCTTACCGTTAATTTGAAAAAGATATTAAATAGTTACAGTTTTTATATTCTTTTTCGAATTAACGGCAAGCTTTTTTATAAATTATACGTTTTCAGCTCACTACTCAGCTCGAGCTTCGAAAAGCATGTGGCTGTTAGACCTAGCTGTCATCATTAAATGGTAGTCGTCAAGCTATAGTAATAGTTCTATGCATTTAGTCAGTTCTAAATTGATACAGCTCACACAAGTAAAATAAACAAGTAGTTATTTTTAAAACACACCTCTATCGAAAATCAATCAAGACAAAACGTGTCAATGAAATAAACATACATACACTCGAATAACATAACCTTCCTTCTCGCCAGAAGGAAGGTTATGTAATAATAAGGTGTATGTCGGATAAAAAGCTTTGCTACACTGGTATGTCGTTATTTCATACAATAGCAAACTCCTTAAAGTATGAGGAACTTGAAGTTGTACTTAGTTCTAATCTTGACTCCCGGCATATATTACTTGCATCTTCTAACTTCCTTTCAGCATAGTTTCTAAAGCTAGAACTCCTCCATAGTTTGCTAGATACCTAATGTTGCCATAGAACTTTTACTTTTCAAACTCACCTAGTGCTAGATTCTAAATATAGTTCTACTGCAATTACTATTAGTAAACTTATTTTCTAGGAAATGCAATAAGTTCTCGAGTTAATAGCGTAAGCCGTTGCAGACTTAAGAGCTTTATATACGAAACGATAAGCCGTCTTTGACCACTTCCTATGTTTATTTTTGTAGAAAATAACAATGCCTGCAATTATCTTTTGCTAATCGCTGTGTGTTCAAAGTGGTTAATTAATTTCTTGAATGGACAATAATAAGGTACTTACTATGAACAAATTTTATAATCTTGTGGTAAGTAGAACATGTACGGCACAAGTGCGAATTTTATCAAGAAAAAAAAAGCTGGTTACGTGCTAGTCAGACTCGAACATGAAGGGTTCCGAAATGGCATTCCGCAAGTCTACAATGTTGATTACGGCCACGGCCCGACCGTAACTCTCTGCGATTTGGAATACAAAAGCACCCAAGCTTCCTAGCCGAAATCAACATGTATTTGTTATTTCACTTGATTGATATTTACTGACTCCAATAGCCTATGGAGTTCGGCCGTCGTTCCGGCCGAAACGCTCTGGGTTTGGAGTGCGAATTTTAACAACAAAAGCCTGTACTCCTGGCTGACATCAACAGGCTTATGGAATGTCGCCTTAAAGAACCTTTCATGTATGTCTTGTCTTGTCTTGTCCTTCATGTATTTCGGTACGGAACATTTACAAGTAGGTATCTAGTTAATGCTATTATAAGATCGATTTAAAAACGCTGAAAAATACGATTCTTGTATGAATTTACATCACAAGCAACCGACAATCGTCAATTTGAAGTTTTAGGTACCATACTAGTTGATTGCGATAGTTGTTAGTTTATTAGTGAAATAACTATAATATTCATATGTATATTATAAGGAAAAGATCTAGTTTCTGGATTATTTTCTTTTGTTTCACTGCCGACAACATCAAGAGAATACTGCATAATGCAGCCTATGTTGCCGGTAAATCGATAGATTTTGCTGTAAGTAGCTCCGGACGCTCTGTACGCTAAGTGTATTTCAATTACTTATTACAGTTTCAGTAACTGCAATGACCAATGGCATGCATGGCCCTTATTGCATTCGCGGTTTACGCAAATTCAATGGGACTGACCTGTGCTGCGTTAATGCTCGGTTAATTAATATTGTTTCCGACACTCCACCGCGAGATCTGACTGTGTAGGCGGGGGCGCGGCGGCGTGTCGTTTGACAGCACATGTGATTTGAGGTTAACCCTGCTTGTTAAAACGAGTGATTATTTTGGGCAAAATATTTCATAAGAGTTTTAAATTGGTATAAGACGCACCATTTTACGCAAGACGCAAAAGTGATGGCAGTCTATGAATCATGGCAGAAAAATACCTTAGTAGATAGAACCTAATATAAATCTCAACACTATTAAATAGAGTTTTTTTTGCGAAATTATTTTTCCAAGATGCATCCCCAGAAACAAATACAAAATATTTTTATGTTTTTTTTCCATCCTGTCTATGAAAGATGGCGAAAAATATTGCCATCAGAATAGCGATATTATATTTCTTGACAAATAAATCCACATAACCTCCAAACATATACATGCAAATATCTCGTAAATATATTATTGTTCTTGATTTTAATAATAGTATCCTGCAAGTACTACTATTACAGGGTGACTTTTACAGGCACTTATAAACCGTTGGTGTGTCATCATTGTATGGGAGTCGTTAAGCTATATCAAATGCCTTTAGACATTATGAAAAATCTGACACACCAGCCAAATTCTAACTACGATGCTAAAATACTGTCCATAAAAACAATTGTCAATAAACGAAAAAATGGCTTTCCATACAAATCAGTGCTCGACCAAATTGATTTTGTTTAGGAGGCCAATTTTTTTATCGATTTTTAATAACTTTTTTTTAAAAGTAGTTCAGTTTCGGAACTTGCTCCAAAAATTTGGCTGATGGATACTCGTAAAAGTCAGATTGTATTTTGATATTTTAAATATAAAATTAAAAATGCTGCCGATGCGCTTTGATATTCGAGATTCTTATATATAAATTTCAGGATTCTCTCCAGAACTTGGCAGCCATTTAGATCTTAATTCTTTAAGCTTAAAGCCGGACTTAAAACTGGGCTCTCATTTTCACATTTATGTTTTTGGTGGGATTATAATTAGCCGAAGATGCGTAATTAGATAGTCGTAACGCAAGTGGACAATACTGGTTTCCCGTTTCTTTCAAACGGGCTTTAGGCTTTCCTCCTCGTATATTTCATTTTTGTCACTGTCACACAAAACTGAGTTTTATGGACCAAAATATTTTTATATTTTAATTGTAAATTATATGCTTAATTACTAGGTACGTTAAGAAAATTAATATATGTACTTAATGTGAGAATAATCATGCGTCAAACATACCTCTACTAGGCCAAACAGCAATTCGAGTTATCTTTATGCACGTTACTAGACGAATGACAAAATAAATCAAAAAGTACTGAGCGCGATTTCTTCAAAATGACACTAAGAAGAAATCGCGCTTAATACATTTGTTTTTTTTTCTTGACTTTTTCTTAACGATGGTTAGGAGGGTTAAGTTCCATATTAAATGTTAAATTGATTAAAAAATAAACATATTTCTATTAAAATAAATTATCAAAAGTATCTGATTTACGGTACATAAAAACCAATCTCAAAATGGAAATTCCTCTTTGTCCGGTGAAGTAGGAAATGCCGTCTGGGGCAACCTGTGTGTCACATAAAAAAAAGGAAATTCCTTAGTCGCCGTGAGGCGGCCAAAGCGTGTGGACGTGGAGGTGCTGACAAATTTTTGACGGAATTCTCGCTCAAACAAATGCGCTGTCTCACTCACTTTGATAGTCTGAACTTGATTGTTGCTCTAGGTACCTACCTTTTTATTTATTTTATTTTATTATATTAAACCTACAATACCACGTATAACCTGTTCCAGGGTGATGTAATTTATATACTGTCGTATAGAGGTGGTTTAGAACCAACTAGAAAAATTTAAAAAGTTCAAAATTACCATTTGGAAAATTTTATGTGAATATTTCTCTTCGTAGGGAGTTGTCAGCAGTTTGATGACTGTAATTTTTTATTAAAATTCAAGATGTCCGCCATACAAGTAAAATTCCCGTGTGTGTACCGCAAGACCGTAGATCGAGCGGAAATCAAAGTCGTAGGCCGAGCCGCTCCCATCAAGGGCGGAGAGCTCTTTTTTAATTTTCCAAGATGACTGCGAATCATTAACTGCATCTGATTTCACTGAAATTCATTATCCACTTGTTTTTTGGATCGCTAAATCCAAATCTAGCCTTTTTTGGAATCCAAGATAGCTTTAATACCTTATTCGTTCATAATGTCTTCTGGGACATCCGAGGGATCTGAAACTTTGTAAGCTGGTGTAAATTTGAAACTGCAATCAGATTATGGATCCAAGATACATCCTCTCTATAAACATTTTTAAAAATCTCTTTTACTGTAGTAATTTTTTAAAACGAAGTTCTTTACAAGGGGAAAACTATTATAATAAAACTATACGTGTCACAGAGACATGATATCACGCGAAGTATTCTGTTATCTCTTTCGCACGTAGAGTTTGTGAAAGAAATATAGATATTAAACACGTCGCATAGTCCCGCTTGACATACAATGCGACATAAATAAGTTGATCAAAAATGGCGGACTTCAAAGTATTTTTGTACAATTTCCCGTCATTATTTGTGTCGCATTGTACTCAGTTTACGCCCTCACACTCTTTCTCTCAATATTATTAAAACTATTAACAATGAACATACAGTCATACATTTAATTTCTGAAAATACAGATATTAAAAAAAGGCAAATTAAAAGTACATAACATCTTATACTGAAAATAAATCCAAAACTGTGACTGAAACGCACAAATAGCAAACAGTGATCGAAGGAATTTGTAAGAATCTGAATAACGTCATTAGGCAATGCAGCCAGTTCACTATTGTAATTCCCTTTCCACCTTTGCACCCACGTTTTAACCCTAGAATGCTCGCGCTATGAGCATTTTGCCGTCCGCGACGAAATAACTGTGATATTTTGAACACGCCGGCAGTAGTTAACACTGGTGTCAGATATTTCGAGCCGCCTAAATACAACATAATTTTCGTAAGAAAGTCTAAAGGTATTTATTCGTACCGGGAATCGAACCCAGAACGGCAAGCGTGGTAACCAATACGCCAAAGAGCCGGACATCTTTTATTATTTCCTTAGTATCCTTACTTCCATACTAATGGTCATATTTATGTATGTGTGGATGTATGGATGTATATAATTTTTATCCTGGAAAAATTTGAAGTTCCCATTAGGTTGTAAAAATTGTCAACACGGGAAACGCCGCAGGCATCAGCTAATAAATTTAAATTATATTTACCTATCTATAACAAATAATTTATTTTACTTAGCATGAGAATACATTTGTTTTCAATTTAAATTAAAGGTGCACGCGCTTTGCTTTTTTCTTGGCTTGATCCACGTGTCTAAATCAAACAAAAGACTCTTTTTTTTGCATTATTTTCTGCAATAAATTGACAAATAATTTTTGTAGCCAACATAAAAAATAATTTTTAACATATCATCCTAAATATATTCGAAAATATTTTGTACATACTTACATGAAATAAAACTAGAATTATAAATTAGTAACAAGTTTTTTTTGATATATAAATATTAAACTTTATAAAACTAAAAATAAGTATATTTAATAAAGACGAATATATAATTATATATTCGTATATAATTATATATTCGTCAATTTTAAAAAACATTTATATCTTCCGTGAATGGACGGACATACATGGACACCTTAGTTTCATTGTATTTTATCAGTCATTTACAAGAAAAGAACATCTTCACTGTAGGTAATATTTTCAAATAATTAATAATTAAAAAAAATACAATGACAACATCGACATGGGCGTACCCAGGTTCTGAGCCAGGGGATTCAGAAGCACCTAGTCAAATAAATAAAGAAATTAAAATAGTTAATTTTTATATAAATTATTTAATTATACAATAGCGATTTTAAAAGTCACTTTCTAGGGTCTAATGAAGAACCTCGAAAGTGACTTTTAAAATCGCTATTGTAAAAACGTTTTATGACGAAAGAATCTTCCATGGCGTTAACAAATTTTCTATGTACACTAAACATAAACAGCCTGTATTTGATTATAGTCGATCTTAGCCACCTTTTTATGCGTCTGAGTGTTCTGAATGACCTTTTAATCGTAGCAGTGGAATAAGGCCAGTCGGTTTGTCTCTGTCTCATTGTAGCTCTCGAACAGATGAACCGATTCGATGCGGTTTTTTACCGCGAAAGCAAGCTTCCTTGCGGTGATTCTAAACTATGTATGATGAAAATCGGTTCAGACGTTTAACAATTATTGTTTTTTTTTTTTAATTTGATCAGGTAAACTTGTTAAACGTTGTTATAATGTATTGCAAATGGCGAAATGTTATTTTTCTTAACTTTTATCGACAAAAGTAGGTAGTTAGTAGCGACGTAAACAAAAGCCAGGGGGATTACTGTTCTAGGTTAAAGTTCCGCGATTCATACTTTAGTCGCGCATCTGTGTCACACGTAAATCGTAACGTAATCTTTAAACGAGCAATTCTTGTATATATATAATGAAGATCTCGGAAACGGCTCTAATGATTTTGATAAAACTCAGTATTTAGGGAGTGACGTAAAAAAGTAGTAAAGGTCAAATCATTACAAAAGTTGATCAATTTTACAGCTATACTTTTGAGACACCTACGTGCTTATACATTTTTTAAGTACTTATTTCCTGTTCGATTTTTTCATATACACTGAATTGCCCATGTATATGTACGTATTTGACTGAACATGTTACCGTGTCACTTCCAGACCAATCCAATGTGGCCCTGCCATCAAAGTCGGTTTGTTATAGATCATGGCGCAGCTATCACAGCCAGCTTTGATGAGCATGGCCTCATTTGTGCGCACATCGTATGCAACAAGCAGCAAGCAAACTCGAGCCGAACGTTTCTCGGGCCTAGCCTGTCAAAGCGGCGGTGAAATGTCCTTCCGTCTCCATATCACAGCCACTTTGATGTGGTCGGTTTACGGAGACGACAACAACGAAGCTCAGCAACAAGGATACCACGAGTCCGTGGCCCATTCGTAAAAATGGCTGTGCAATGTAGTTAACGGGCATCATATCACAGCCATTTTTGACGAGTTGGGCTGTGCGACGTTACGGCGCATCGGTGCGTGGATATGCAGGGCGAGTCGTCTCGTCGCTCACAAAGTGGTTGTCATGTGTATGAGAGTCATATCACAGCCAGCTTTGATGAGCGACGGGACGAGCGGTGCCGCGGAGGTTTGTTCCGGCGCTAGAGCGGCAGCGGCGGCTGGGGGTCGACAAACTGATTGTGACATGGGGCCCGTACTAGCATATCACAGCCAGCTTTGTTGACTTTACGGCTGCTAATTTCTGCGAACGAAGATTGTCCTCATACGCTTTTCTGTAATTAGTATTCTAATCATTTTTGTGTTAATTCTAACAATCTTATTTTTCCTATATATTGTCAACGTGTGATTTATTTATGTACTTACTGACTTTTAAATTTTTGTATCCCCTGAGTCCAATGGTATCAAACCGGGACCGAGAATTATTGACATTCCATAGAGGTACTTAAATTTTAATACATTTGTTGTATTGTTGACCTCGTCATAATAAACTACATTGGGGTCTCAATAATTTCCGGGTTTTGAGAATATTTATCTACTAAGGGCGGATTCGACCAAATTAATTTAAAATTTATTCAATTTAGGAATCCAAGAATAAGATGTATATTTCAGAGTGTCTATATATAATATACCGACAATTTTCTGGGAATAGTAAAGTTATCTGGAAGTATCTTTATGGAGGACTGTTACAGCTGATGAGAGGAAATCACTATACACATAGGTGACTATATGACATATGTGATGACATCATCCTTTAAATGCAAATAATATGGTCTTTGCTATCAAAGTCAATGTTTGGAAAGAGTACCTATTATACCGATTTTTGTCTGGTTTTACATTCATTCACCGTTCATTCCTCAACCATAGAATAACAATACCAAGGATAACTTACTCCAGGAATAGAATGGATAAACGACAGCTAGTGACTTCTGTCACTAGCTGTCATATTACATGACAGATACAAAAAATTATAACAAATATTTTAAAAAAATATTCTATAAAATACAGAAATTAGAATATTTGAAAAAGTATTCTGAAAGAGCTTTTTAATCCTATTGTATATTAAAATAATAAATTCTTTTACGGCTGATTATAAATAAACTTTAAAATTAAAAGAAATAAAATTTAAACTTTAGTGTTTTTGTCAAACTATTGTTAAAAAATGGTGTATCCTTTACACTTTAAAGAATTTATTTCCGTTAAAAATAAATCTTGAAGTTAATGTTTCCATACGTTAGGCAATTAAATCAAGATTATTTTTTCGAACTTTTGTCTTCAGTGAAAACTTAAAAAATATTGGCGTCAAAATATTTTTCATCTCATTTAGTCGAAAAACGATTTCTCATCCCAAAACATTTGGAGCTAAAGTTACTGCTTATTCTCTCGAGACTAAAAAGTGAAAAAAAGAAAATCTCTAACACTCACTCGCTACGCTTGTGATTCAACTGTGGAATTCTTTGTTTCGCTCTGGATTCAAAGTAGCGCATTTGCCTTCAAAATATTACCTTATCCCCTTGTAGCACAATCTACTATTACTCGTAATAGGAGCCTTTTTTATACACAATTAACAAGATCACGCCATAAAAACTAATAAAAGATTAAAATTTTGTTTATATAAATCGTATATTTTTAAAATTGTCCAAAAGCGATAGAATTAAAAAAAATGATAACAACATAACAATTATAATACTTAAAGCCAACCACAATATTATTTTTAAGCCAATTATTTGATATTTTTTTTGTTTTACAATAAAATAACGAGAATACTTTGATGATTAACCATTGCCTTACTTATTGAAAAATTAACTTCAAGATTAATTTCTAACAAGAATAAGTTCTTTAATGTGTTTAGAACACGTGTACACATTTTTTTTTAGTTTTTTCATTAGTTATACTAAAATTTAAATAAATTATTTTATAGATTATCAATTTATAAATTATTAAATTAGTGTAAGTTTCAATAATAATTTAAACTTATTATTTATTATTATTTAAACTTACAATAAAATTTAAAGTTAAAGATTAGTGACAGAAAGACAAACATCTGAAATTTAGGTCTTGAAAAATTTCTTACGTTTTTAATATATTTTGACCCAAACAGAATTGAGATAGATATTCGATATATGCGGAAATGATAACAAACTTGGTTTAGTACCTACCTAAACTTTCGCACTTATTAACCTCGGACTTCGTAAGGCTAAATCTCACTACCTGCATGAAAAATTCAGGTGGCTCTACTTCGAAACCCTTTAGTTCGGAAAAAGCCGTATTCTTCACTTTTTTGTCATGTACAGGATGCCACTAAACGGAGTTATTCGAGATTAAAATTATCCCCAGAATAGTTAATACTGGTGTACTTAATGTTTGGTCGAATTCGCCCTTAGTGTAAATAATAATTCATAAAAAGTAACGTCGCCTACAGCTGAATTACTAGAAAATCAGTAGCATTATTTAAAAAAAGGTGTCTATGAACGTTCTAAACTAACCTAAAAATTTTTTTCGCCTGTAGTAAAGTCTTTTATTTAGTATCTTCTCATTTCAAAAGTAAAACTACTCAGCCGAAAGCGACGTCTCCGAAAAATAAACAATCGATTTAAGTATAAATGTGAAGTATATTTTGATGTTATTGATATCTTATTTTTTTCTTGTTCTGTACTTTTCTGTGTAATCTGAATGAATTTTGATTACATAATATGATTGTTTTATACAATATGTAACAAAAACCCTGTCCGATCCTTGTAGGAGCAACTCAGACAGTCAATATAAACAACTTTTCCTTTTTGTATTGTCAATTTTTTTTCGAGTTTCAAGCTTTGGTCCCATAGGAAAAGTTGTTGGATCGGACAGGGTTTTGTTACATATTGTATACAGGGTGAATTTGTAAACACCAGCAACATTTTGGAGTAAGTTCAGTCCATGACACTAAACTATTTTCTGTAAAAAAAAAATTGAAAATCCATAGGGAAATACAAATCCATTTGGCTGAGCGCTGATTTCTTTTTCCGTATTTCTTTAATTGTGTTTATGGAACTACTTTCCATAAACACAATTTTGTATCATGGACTGAACTTGGTCCAATAATTTTGCTGGTGCTTATAAAGTACACTTTTTATGACACTATCATCAGTTCTATTATTGTTCATGTTATTAATTTCACCCGTGTTTCTTGGTCTGTATTTTATGTGCATATTCTGAATTTGTTTACTTGATAATGGTTTTTACTGACATTAACACCATGAGAAGTGTGGTGATTTTATCGGTTTTACACGTAGGTTTAACTCGTCATTGTTTGATAAAGACATTAGTCATTAAACCAGAGGTTCCCAAACTTATTTTGTCAAACGCCCACTTTAAAAAATCTGTTATTTTGTAGCGCCCCCCATTTTTTTCACCATAAAAACCTGAATCACATATTTGTCTTGCCTGTAGTTTAATTCAACCTATATTCTAAACTAGACTTTTTTACAAGAGAGAGCAATAATAATACATTCACCAGTACATTAGAGTATCTTTTATAAAAAATAACAAAAATCAACATTGTTAATTTTAAATAAAAAAATAGCAATAATAATACAATTTTACAATAATAAAGAGTATCGGAAGTGGGGACCTCACCTGCGAAACTTTAAAACACGAAATTTTTTTAGTGTTTGATTCCTTTAACGATATAAATAGCGTTGTGATTTACGCATTAAAATAATAAATATTAATTACATTTTTAGTTTATATTTGTACAATAAAAAAGGATATAAATATGAACTAATAAATGGATGTTGTGTAGTAAGAGGATTTTAATTTCAGTGAAATTTAAAATATGAAATAGCTGAAGTTATAAATCACTCATTGCTGAAATCACATCAGCGCCCCCCAACTTTATTCTGGGCCCGTTACCGCCCCCCTTAAAGCCTCCAGCGCCCACAAGGGGGCGTTATCGCCCACTTTGGGAAAGACTGCACTAAACTCATCTCGTTTTGCATTTCTTTTAAATTGAGTGCAACTAGATTTTGATTAACGTTTGAGTATGAATTAACTTGTAATTTACTAGCCATCTTAATAGTTAGCGAATAATTGTAAAGTAACACATTGAAACATATAACGCACAACAACCCATTAAATAGTAAAGCATAGAGCTCATTTGACAATGTTACAAAAAAATTCAAAGCTTTTCTTTCATACGAAATTCAAATAAACTCAACAACATAAGGAATCTAACTTTGCGTTTGCAAGGTAAAATAACCAAAAATAATTCAAAAAGTATTATAAATCACATTAAAATTAAGGGTCGCCATCACGCTCGACTGAACTTGGCTCCACAGTTGCACAATGAATACGCGGGTGGTGCGGGAAAGTGACCTCAATTTGCCCCTAGAATAAAATATTTGTGTAAGTACGTTTAACAAGTGGCGGTGTCGTTCAACATCAATTTAAATCTTATTTTCTATCCTTATGAAAGGTAAATAAATATCCTTCCCATATCCATTTCTCTTCATCTCGTACTGTTTATATCATTTTTTTTTCTGTGTAAGTTGTATGTATTCATGTAAGATTTATTCGTATGTTTATTATAATTATAGTTTATAAGTATGTTTATATTTACCACCCCGCACTACCTATTTTCCCATTACTATATTATATATAGCGGGGTTGCCTGGAAGAAATTGCTTAGCGATAAGGCTGCCTTTTGCGCATTTCCTAGTTTTTAAGATAATTACGTCCTCTGTTTATTTATTTTGTATAATAAAGGGTATTGTATTGTATTCTTATTGTAAACGCGTAACACTACTGTAAGGAATATAATATTGTGATAAACCAATACAAAGTCACTTCACTTACAATAAGTTAGAATAACATAACCCTTATTTTGACTTCGCCACTATCGGTTAACTTCCATGTACAATCACCTTTACAAATTTCCGGTGTGTGACATAACATACCAACATAAAGAAGAACAAATTTTTTTCTTTCTTCAATTGGCGTCAATAGGATATTCTAGTATTACTACGTTAATTTAAGAATATGGTCCCATATTTTAATAAAGCAATTATGATTATTCTCCATTTATTATATTATTGATTAATGAAAACGTGGGCTCACTTCAAAATGTTTGAATTGTACTTTTTTTTTACCTTACCCATTTAGTGACAAATCAGACTAATTGAGCTAGCCCTACGAATTATAATATTATTCGTAGGGCTAGCCCCAAAGTAAGCTTAACTTATGTTATGGGATCCTAACCTAACGATACTATATTTTATGATAAATACGTATATAGATAAACACCCAAGACCAGGACAATGTAAAAAAAGCAATTTTCCAACTTGCCATAGATGGGGATAGAACCTGGAACCTCCGAACGGCGAACTAGCCTGGTTCCCATTACGCCATGGAGTCGTCTATATTTAAGTATTTCCAAAAAAATAACACATGATATGTATGCGTCGACAATAAGTAAAAGTGCCTGTAAAGGTCTAATTACTGAATAAACATTTGAATCTTTGAACAATGTCGATGACGTTTTTTAGTATTAAAATCATCTTTTCCTCTTATTTTACTACAACTGAAAGTGAAATACTATTATTTTATTGCATTGGCAATTTTCCATTTATTAAATTACGTCAGGACGACGAAAAATAGTCCTAATACATCTGTAAATTCTGTGATGTGTTGTATTTGAATGCCAACGTTAATCTTTTTTTTTTAATTTTCAGGGTCTCGCGAGAAGCTATACTTGAAGATTCATTTTTATAAAAATTATTTAGGTATACCGAATTGAACTGAAATTTATTAAATTTTTTTATGTATCTATTTCTTTTAATTCACCATAACATCTGATTTAACGGATAGAAGCAACCGGTAGACCTAAAATGCTGTCTATACCATTAATGATAGTGACGTGATAGTCTATATGTACTTGCACTCGATCATCATCATCATCATTTCAGCCGCATAAGGTCCACTGCTGAACATAGGCCTCTCCCAAGGATTTCCAAAATGACCTATCAAGAGCGGCCTGCATCCAGCGCTTTCCAGCGACCTTGGTTAGGTCGTCTGACCACCTTGTGGGTGGTTGAGTGTCCTACGCTTCGCTTGCCAGTACGCGGTCGCCATTCAATAACCTTTTTGCCCCATCGGCCATCGGTTCTTCGCGCTATGTGTGCACTCGATATCATGCTATCATGCTTATAATAACCGTCCAAGAGCGAATTGGATTCGCGCACGAAGGGTTCCGAACCATTGTCTATAAGATCACGTTTGTTGTATGGGAGCCCATACAACAAACGTGATCTTAAGATTAAGCACGTCGTCGCTTTCTCTTGCTCTGGCATATGACGGTTCTGAATAACAAACGGATAGCAGCATAGGGTATCCGTATTCCCAGTAATGTAACATTCATTACAGTACAGTACTTAAAGGTAAAATGAAATGTGACAGTGTTTAGGAAAAGGAGCCACTTTAGCGGTATAGAGTTTATCTCCTAAAACGAGTTAAAAGTAGCTATTCAGTGAAAAAATAATCATTTTGCTCGGTGTTATTTTTTTTTATAAATTTTAAACATGCAGTAGGCAAAATGTACGGATTGAGAAAATTGATTTTAAAGTTTGTGCTCGTGAAAAATACACTTCTACTGGGAAGTTATGGAATAATTGGTACCAAGTAATAGGTTGGGGAAAAAGTCTTTTCGCATTTTATATGAAAATTCAAAACATTTTTTTAATAGTTTATTTACATTTAACTAAAGTATGTAGGTACCATTTTGTTCGATAACTTTTTGCCATCTTATAGGTAGGGACATGATCCCATTGCTATAGAAATTTTGGGGCTTCTGATCAAAAAACTGCGTCAAGTAGTTTTGGCAGTCCTCTCGTGATGTTAACCTGACACTGCCTAAAGAATTCTAAAGAGACCGAAACAGGTGGAAATCTGAAGGTGCCAGGTCAGGACTATACGGCGGATGCATTAACACCTCCCAGCCAAACTCTCTTAATTTTTTCTGAGTGGTTAAAGATGTGTGAGGTCTAGCGTTATCATGATTAAAACCACACCCCTTCTGTTGATTAATTCCGACCGCTTTCTCTCAACTTCTTGCTTTAATCTTATCAGTTGTTCGCAGTAGAGTTCTGAATCGATGGTCCTGCCTGGTGGTAACAGCTCATAATGAATAATGCCCTTCCAATCCCACCACACACACAACATCACCTTGTTGCGAGTTAACCCGGGTTTCACCACAGTCTGTGAAGCCTGACCGGCCTTTGACTATGACTTTTTTCGCACGTTCTTGTCGTACCTGATCCACTTTTCATCACCAGTTATCAATTTCTTCAAAAATGGTTCGGTCTCATTACGTCGTAATAAAGAATCACAAATGAGTACACGGTTCATTAGGTTTCTTTCAGAGAGCTCGTGAGGTACCCAAATATCGAGCTTTTTTGTGTACCCATTTTTTTTTTTCAAATGTGCCCAAACTGTTTTGTGGTCAATTCCCAGTTTTTCAGCTACGTCGAAACTACTGACATGCCGATCTTGCTCCACTTTTTCAAAAACAGCATCCATTTTATCCGTAACAGGGCGACCGGAACGACGTGCATCTTTGACATCAAAATTTCCGGATTGAAAACGCTTAAACCAAATTTGTGCTACTCTCACAGACATTGCACTAAGTCCATAAACATCGAAAAGTTTTTTCGCGGCTTGCGTTGCGTTTTTACCTTTTTGGTAGCAAAATTTTTAATATGTATCTAATTTCTTCATTAGATTCTTATCTTATCGGTAAGAAAAACAAATGAAAATCACGCATTTTCCTAATTTGAATTTGGAATTATCTTCTTTAAAATTTAAACTTTTAAATGATACCAAAACCAGCCAGGTACAAATAGTATACCTAAAGTGGTTTTATTACAAGTTCATAAATACTATATGCGAAAAGACTTTTTCCCCAACCTAATAAATCTTCTATCTTTAAAGATAAATACAGGGCATCAATGGTCTCAATAACTTTAATGATTTGAAAGGTTTTCAAAGAAGAACTTGCAAGACAATTTAGACTTTGAGCAAAGTAGCGATAATTATGACTATTTTTTAAATGGTTTAATGTCACTGCTATCTGTTGCCATTCATTAAGTAACATTTCATCCAGTTTAACATCCCACTTTATTTTACTCCTGCATAATTTTTGAAAAAATAATTTTGCTGGGTTTAGTTCGGGCACTGCAAAATCACAAGGATCGTAAACCGATGCAATTATCTTTAAAACATCTCTCTTAGTACGAACAGAGTGTAAGTCTTAAACTTTAACGAAAGGTGGTCTTCGTGTGTGTCCCACATTAGACCTAATAACTTCATGTGTCTACCACTTTTAGCTTGGTATATTTTTGGAATAGCAGCAACTAATTCCTTGGAGTTAGAGTTCCATTCGCGTAAATTCATAGACAACCTATCGAATGTTTCTTTCGAGGTTTTGTATCAATTTATAGCCTCTGTTAATGTTTTTGTGCCTGTAACTATGTTGTCAACATAAATGTCATATGACAATTCCTTCATACATGGACTATTTGATTGCGATAAATGGTATCTTATTGTTGCGTTTAGCAAAAATGGGCTGGATATAACACCAAAAGGCACTCGGCAGAAACGAAGATGTACAACATTGTCCGAACAGGCTTTATCTAGACCGACTGACCTAACTGTAAAAAAGCTTTCTCTGCGTCCGCTACTATGGCTATTGGATGTTCTCTAAATTTAAGCAACAGCCCAGCAAGATCTTCTAACATTAATGGTCCACGGTATAGGCGTTCATTCAAATTCCGATGATCACCAGTCTTAGCGGACGTATCATAAACAATACGGAGTTTCTTTGATCTGTCACTACTATAAACACAACAAAATAAGTCTAAATGTCTGAGTGCCGAAAATGCTGATGCCTAATTTGACTCCGCAGAAACTGTATAACATAACCCGACTCAAATTCAATACTTTGCAGGGAAATATAATTGAAGCTGAGATTCTCACTGTCAGTGGTGCAAGTAAAACGGTATTTATACACAGTTCCCTGTGCCCACTTGCTTTGCTATGACAATAGTCGCAGTGTCAGTCGCTTACAATCACTGGTGTCGATCTAAGGACTGGTTTTTTGCATGGCCAACTTTATGTGGATTCCTCCAGGGTTAGTTACGCTTCAGGTCTTTTTCATTCATATTGGCTCCTGAAGGAGACTCCCAACATAATTTATAAAAAACATTTTTTAAACTATGATTACAATATGAAAAAAATGTTAAAAATAATATTGATTTTTAACTACAAGTACTTTCTTTTGTATCTACAATTAATACGCTGGAGTCATATAATTTAACCTTTAGGGCGGCAGGTTCGGGTTGAGTGAAGTGAACTAGGCGTAGCGTAGGCACTACTAATAAAGCATATTTTTTAGAATCATTTTACTCTACGTGTAAAAACTGCAAAGCCTCGCTTTCGGCGGCAAATGACTGATCGGTGGTGATCAGCGATTGTGTGGGCACTTCAACGCATCGACGCGCGATCGTGGCTGAAAAACTGACAACTCACGGGTCGCACGCATCTACATGCAATGTCCGGCGAGTACACAGGAATAGGACGTCTACACAATCGTTCTCTCCTGAAATCTACAAGCAATGAACCATAAATTATTTTTTTTTTTTCCAAAATTTTTGGCTCATTTGTTTCGGACAGACAGACGTTAGCGTCTTATAACACCCCTCTTTATGCGTCGGGGTTAAAAATATCACATTTTAAATCGTCATAGTAAGACTGCAGTTAACTTATAATAGCGCTATCTAGTAGTATTTTAGTTAAAAATTTTCCTTCCGTGTCTGTAATGCTTGGGCCGCACCTGCGCCTAACGTCACGAAGCTTCGTGCTATTTATTACACGATACACGCAAATGTGACCGACCGTTATCGGGTATCGACCCGAATATTCGGACTTCGTCTTCGTTATCGCGCGGGTGGTGGTACATCAAAGGGTTTTAGCGCGCTAACAATTCGCGTGGTCGGACTAGCGTTGTTCATTTTGACGTTTGTTTTCAACTTGTTCAGACGGTGCTGTGCGACGGTGCCACGGTTGTTACTGCGTAAAAAAAATGGAGTGGAACGATAAAATGAGGTTTTGAACTTCATTTTATCGTTCCACTCCATTTTTTTAGGTTTCAATAAATGCATTTTATATATTTTTTAGCACACATGTAAATGTAAAGAAAATCGTCGTCCATATTTAAAACACGTAGATGACGCCATCTTGAATTATTGCCCGATAATTCGTGAAAAAGAACGAAATATGACCACAGCTTTATCGCGATCACTTTTTAGTGTACAAAACGTACGAAGGTTTGCCGCGCATTGCTTCGGGGCGATAGACGCAGGTGCGGCCGAAGTATCAGGAACGTATTGTTACGGAACCCGCACAATATTTTGATAACACTTTATGTATAAGGGAATTGATATCAATTATAAATTATAAGTGAGAAAAAGTTAGGTATTTCTATGAAACGGTTCAAAAGAACAAGTGGGAGGTGAACCTTTACAAATACATATCTGTATGTTTTTTTTAAAATTATTTTACGGGTATGAGTCTTTTAGAGCCTATCTTTATTTCTTAGTTTCTTTATTCCTATCCGCTTACTTGGATGGGTGACCGCGTTTTCACAGGTTAAACAAACTCGGATGTAGTGATCGCGCTTTACAGGTAAAAGCAACATCGAGCTCACGAATTAGGACGGGTGACCACGCTTTCACTGGTTAATGAACTTCGGGCGTGGTCCCTTGGAGGGGTCACCATGTGTTCACGAGTTAAGCAACCCCAGGCGTGATCGAAACTTGGATGGGTGCCATTCGCAACCCGCACGCAGTGGTCTCGAATGGGTTTTCCATACAAAAAACCTTTCTTTTAGTGATTTGCGTTTCAAAAATGGCACCAAATGTCAATGTGTAATGTCAGATTTAGTAACTGTCAAAGTCAAACAACTATTGACAAACACCATAACGTCATCGATCGACCGGCGGACGATCATTCTTGCTAAGTGCCATTTTTCAATCGCGGAGTTACCTAAACTAATGGTTTTTCCATACAAAAAACCGTGCATTTAGTGACTCCGCGTTTGAAAAATCGCACCACAGGATATATTCTGTCTAATTTGTGAAAATGTCATTCATATGATGCCAATCAAACGTCAAAGTCACTTTGATAAGCGCGAAGTTGATAATGTTATTATCACCTCAATTACGGCATTTCAAAATAAACCTACATTAAGACGAAGTGGTAGCTAAAGTGGCGCCGTCATTCGAAATAAATTCTTTAAAATTTAATATGGTGATACTTAAAAATTTGATTTGTATGAATGTCTAGGAAGACCTTTAAACTATTTTATGAATAACCTTTGAAAGTAATATTGGTAGTCCGACTGGTTTTAAAACTAGACAGACTATTGGTAATAATTTCAAAGGTTTTTCATAAAATAGTTTAAAGGTCTTTCTAGACATTTATACAAATCAAATTTTTAAATATCACCATATTTAATTTAAAGGAATTTATTTCAAATGAGGGCGCCACTTTAGCTACAACTTCGTCTTAAAAATAGAATGATTTTTTTGGAAATAATCGATAAAATATTGCTTACCATAAATAGCTACTAATTTTAGGTAGGTGTATCATGACCTCGCCCAGCTACCATACATTTCTGCAACGACCCCTTTAATATTAACTTAAAATGTCTTTGAATATAGATATCTATATGTATCTTGGTTGAAATTAGATATGCGGACATATCCCATATCAGAACGGCCGAGGATATTAGAACTTTGTCAGTTAGAAATATTATGACATTAGTATCATTATTATGTATCATACATTTTCAAGAGAACATTTTGGAGAGACAAAAGGGTAAATACTGGGTTCATGTTATATTAACTTATGATGTAACTTTTTTTTCTTCTCGAATTTTGTATAAAAGACTTCTTTAATATTTTTGATACGTATAAAAAATTAGAGAAAGTACTTAGTCAATTATAAATGTTGAATATATTCAATGATTAATGCATAGTGCTTGAAGATCTTCAGTAAGTACCTAATTAAAGACCAAGCTAGAAATGCTAAGTCAAAATATTGTAGTTACAATAATATTTTTGTTATTCTCTAGCAGCGTCTAAAAAACAGCTTAAATCTAGTTTTAAGCTGTTTAAAGCTGTTGTCAGGAATAGGGACATTCCTGTAAGCAGAATGGCCGTCTGTTAGCATTTCCATAAATCAGCCATAATTTTATTAATACTGGCAACCCAAAATGTGTGAAAATGGTAACACCGGCCACGCTGCTGTCAACTGTCAAGTTTGACATTAGAACGATTGCCGCGTTTTTATCATGACTCAAGATGATTTGGTAATGCTTCGGCCGCACTTGTGCCTATCGTCCCGAAGCAATTCGCGGCGAATCTTCGTACGTTTTGTACACTAAAAAGTTATCGCGATAAAGGGCTGGTCACACTAGCGGCTTCGTTATTTTTCACGAACTATCTCGCAATAATCCAAGATGGCGTCATCTACGTGTTTTAAATATGGACGACGACTTTCTTTTCTTTAACATGTGTGCTAACAATTACATAATGCATTTATTGAAATCTAATAAGAAACCTAGAAAGAAACAACAAAAAATTTTAACACTATTTTATCGTTCCACTACATTTTTACGCATTAACAACCGTGGCGCCGTCGCACAGCACCGTCCGAACAAGTTAAAAACAAACGTCAAAATGAACGAACAATGCAAGTGCGACCACGCAGAGCGAATTGTTAGCGTGCATAAATCCTTTGATGTATCGCCACCCGCGCGATAACTACACGAAGTCCGAATATTCGGGACGATACCCGATAACGGCCGTCACATTTGCGTGTATCGTATAATTCGTGACGATAGGCGCAAGTCCGGCCCAAGCATAAAAAGTGTTGAAATGCATTTGTGATACCAAAACAGAATAATATATAAGGTTTATAGAGCTCCCAGGTTTTATTTAGGGATTGAAAACGGTAAAGGTATAAGGGAATGGTACTGGTATAAAATTACGATACACCTTTGATTTAAAGGTAGAACCAAAACGGTTGACAATTAAGGTTATAATACAGCTAAAAAAGCAAATAAACATTTATAAATTTACGGTATCGTTATTCCTTTATATTACTAGTACTTTAACTGAAATATTTTCTGTACCGAAAAAAATGATGCGACGACGAGTATTGGCTGGCGCGAACGCGGCGGGGCGTGCAGGGCGGGGGTTGTGGCGGAGGCTTCCTGGCCTGGCTGGCGTCGCCGTTCCCTATCGTGTCGAGACTTGAACGGTGTTAGATTGTATTTGCGATTTTCATGCTTTCTTTTTCCACTGATTTTTCATTGTTGCATTAACGTATTGTTTGTAACAAAAATTCGTGTTTAGTCCCTGGTTGCGAAACAATCATCAAGGTTAGTACGATCTATTCGGCACACGTACGGCAATATAAGGTGTAACAAAATATACTGAAACTATTTTAACAGTAGGCTCAGTCCATGATACTGAACAACTGTTCCCCAGAAACATATAGTGGAATATAAAGTTTATTTTTACATACACTAATCTTTGACCGCACGTACCGCGCCGTCCGCCTATCGCCGTAATACCTAAATGCAGCCACAAACGTAGCTAGACGCCGCGACATCACACAGGCGTTCACAACACAGTCACAAAAAAATTCACAAAATTAGTCAAGGGATTTATTAATTTTCGATAACACTTTCCTTAGGCTTTAAGTCTCAAGTAGACCCCATCTATGACGTGATGCATGAAGTTATTAAAATATTAATTAAATAAAGAAAACGTTGCACTTCACTCCTAATTTTCATGTAAATCTGCCTACGCTGGTATTTTAATACCTAACACAATATGACTTACGTGTACATCTTAACGCTGTACTGTCTATGACTAAAGGTCCTACGGCCCCTAGCTGGGGCAGAGGGCTTTAATAGTCTCTCTCCATCGCGAACTGTTTTTGGCTACGCGCTTTACTTCGGGCCAGGTTAACCCGATTGTTTTCATCTTCGCTGCAACTTTGCGCCGCCAGGTCTGCTTGGGACGACCAACTTTTCGCTTGCCCTGAGGGGTCTACTCTAGGGCTTTTATCGAAATGTGTGTGGGCTCTCTCCTGAGAGTATGGCCTATCCATGTCCATTTGGGGCGCTTGATCTGCTTGTCTATTAGCATTTCCCGGCACGCCTCCCACAGGCTTTCGTAGAAGATCTTTTCTGGCCAGAAAATGCCAAGTATTTGCCGCTGGCAGCCGCTGGAAAAAACCTGGATCAGCAGCGTGATCTCTTTGGTAACCTTCCACGTTTCGCACCCATATAGCAAGACAGATTTGTCGTTAGATCTGAAGATTTTGAGCTTGACTCTGCGGGTCAACTTTTAGATCGCCATATGGTTCGAAGTTGTGCGAAGGTTGCCCGCGCTTTGGCTACTCTAGAAGCCATGTCCTCTTCCACTCCTCCAGTTTGCGAAACGATGCTGCCTAGATACGCGAATTGTTGCACTCGCTGTATCGGCTCTGTACCCAGCATTAGTGGTCGCAGGTTGTTTCCTGTGCGCATCTCTTGAGTCTTCCTCGAGTTCATCTTAAGACCAACTTTGGCAACCTCCAACTGCAGATCGTTCAGTTTGGCCTGCATGTCGGTTACTTTATGGCTAAGCGAACATAAGTCGTCAGCGTCGTCCAGTTGATTGGACAACCCCTCTCTATACCGCGTCTCTTGCCGTCGTTGGAGAGCAGCGTGATACTCCTCCAGTTGCCACTAGCTAAGGTCACCTTTCTCTGGAACCGTGATCAGAACACCTTTGTTCCAGTCTTCGGGTAGTTCTTCAGTGACCCATATTTTCTCTATGAGTTGTGTTAAGACCTCTACAGCAGTTGTCGGGTCAGCTTTAAGCATTTCTGCTGTTATAAGGTCGAGACTTTGTGCTTTTCCACTCTTAAGAGAAACTACAGCCTCTTCAACTTTTTCTCGAGACGGTGGTGAAGTATCGATGTCCAAAAGCTGAGGTGGTGTTGAACTTGAAGGTACCAGGAGAAGGAGGTGCAGTTGCAGATGGTATGCTCAAAATCTCTTGAAAGTGTTCGCGCCAGCGTTCCAGCTGTCCTTCTGAAGTTGCGATAAAGTTTCCATTTTTATCCCGAAGCGGTTTCTTTCTGGATCCTTTTTCCCCAGCCAGGACTTTGGTGGCGCCGTACAATTCCCTCAGATTGTCCGTGTCGGCAGCTGCTTGAGCGCGGTTAGCTATACCGTCAGCCCAGCGTCTTCTATCTTTGCTGGTGCTGCGATAGATGCGCCTGCGCATCTGCGTATACTGCTCCCTAAGATGAGATCGTTCGGCGTCGTTCGCGATTTTCAGGATCTTCAGATGGAGATCGCGTCGAGTCTGTATGAGGTCCCATAGGTGTCTTCAGAGATCTAATCATCACGCTTCTTTTTGAGGTAACCTAAGACAGAAGAGCTGTACCTATAATTTGGCATAGAGAAAACGTACGCGTGGTGTTATTTGCATCAGTTGCAACTCAAAACTGACCAGATCTTGTAAAGTTTTTTTTGTTGTTTATTTTGTTTTCACTTAGCGTTCCCACTGTTCACATTTAGGGCCTCTTTGGTTCCGCCTCAAGCACGAGCCGACTTAATTTTTATTGCACATTTTTTGCTTGTTTTAAACAGTATTTTTGTTAGTAATATCGGCATATCATAGACAAAAGAAACAAACAAAACATCATAAAATCTGGCGAAAATTAAACCGGTGAATTGTTACTTTGTTTTCGTATTCGAAGAAACGCCTCGTGTGAATAACATGCTTTTATTATCCCGACAAATAACTTCAGTTGCATTTTGTTACCCTGGCGAATAGGTACCATAAACGGGAATGTGTGAGTTCTGTCTCCAAAATATGCGAGTGTAGTGTACATTTCCTTGTTATAACCTATTACATGTGCTTTGCCGTTATGAAGAATGAGATGTGGTTATTAACTGTTTGCAAAGTGAAAGGCTACTCGTCAAAATAATAAAATCGTAATTTCTTAGGTACCTACGTTATTCAAAGTTTGTTGTGAATTGATTAAATTATATATGATTACCTAATGACTATACTAGGGTAACAAATTAGCATGTGAATATTCGTGAATGAGTGTAATCGCAGCGTGTGTAGACGACTTTTGGTACATACAGCTGAGCGTGTCAGCTGGGCGGACAGGTACTTACAGTCAGCAGTCAAAGGTAAGTGATATATAGCAAATATATATTTTTTATTTCCCTATGTGTTCCTTGGGGAAAGTTGTTCAGTATCACGGACTGGACCTACCGTTAAAATAGTTTCAGTATATTTTGTTAGACCTTATATATCCAAACAACCTGCGACACCTGTGTGGCGCGTGGCACGAATAGCAGCAAATTGTCGTTCAAGTACCTATGATTGCGGCCGACACGGGGCAGCGGCCACCGGCGGTAAAATTCAATAAAAGCCTTTATTTCATAATTTCAATATCTGAAAAAATAATGATACCGCAATATTACAATACCGAAATTTTAAAGATACCGTTTCTTTAAGGTATAGTCATTTTGAGGTATCGAAATTTAAAGGTATGACGTCATACCGCTTACGCGAGTAATCGTATGCCAGGGATCTGCAACGAGTGGTCTCGATTCTAACCGCCCGGTCACGAATATACGCGTGTGCGCGCGCTGGTGCGTGCGCTAGTGCGCGCGCGCGTGCGTGTGCTTATGGCATGTTACGAATTTACGCGATTTCTTTCGCGGAATATTGTCAGTTTAGGGCGTTTTTCCTAAAAATTTCAAAAATAACATTGATCATGTCATCAGCCCGTCTCGCACCGCACAATTAATAAGGCATCATATGAAAGAAAGTAAAGCATTATTTGGCAACAATAACCATTACAAATTATATATATCTACTATAAAAACAACAACCGATATATCGATAAAAATACCCAAAAATCGGTAGGTTCGAGACCACTGCGTGCGGGTCGTGAATGTCACCTATCTAAGTTTCAACCGCGCCTAGGTAGCTTAACTTGTGAAAGCATGGTCACCCCTCCTTTAAAGGACCACGCCTGAAGTTGCTTAACCTGTGAAAGCGTGGTCACCCATTCTAATTTGTGACCACGCCCGATGTTGCCTTTATCTGTAAAAGCGCGATCACTCATCCAAGTAAGCGGATAGGAATAAAGAAACGAAGAATTAAAGATAGGCTCTAAAAGACACGGATCCAACCGTAAAATAATTTAAAAAAACATACGGGTCGAATTGATAACCTCCTCCTTTTTTTTAAAGTAGGTTGAAAATATCTTATGAAGAGTAAAATAAGATGAAGCCTCGGGTACAGTCAAAACTTGACCTGGCAACTAATACGCGCGTCAAGTCGTACCAAAATAAGTGTGAGAAGTCGCCATTGTCGTTGATCTTGGCATGCTTCAAACATTTCCATACATTTGTTTCATTCGCAACACGCAGTCGCGCGCTCCGTAGGCCGCAGCCTGCGTACACGCGTATATTCATGACCGGGCGGTTAGCACCTTCTAGCGACTTTTCATCTTTGCTGCCCATAGCATAGCTAGCGTCATCTAGCGACTTTTCAAGCGTACGTTAACGACTTTTTGACATGTAGAGTTGGCAACACTAATTTTTATCGTAAGCAGGGTCTATTTTTTTTTCTTGTTGTTGGCGATTAAACTTCGTTGAAGCTTATTTTGCCAGTGTCTAGTTAACCCATGGCGCCAATTTCTTTATTCCTAACCCTAACCTAACTATACAATCAAAGGTTGGTGTAGGGTATAGGTCCTTCGATTGCTTCAAGGGAGCTTCTGGCAACAAATCTATACGAGTCCACTGGTTTTCATAGCCGAATGAGAGGCGGACGGCGTCTAAAGACGCCCACCACAGTCCGCAAATAAATATCACTACAGCCGCACTATGAGTGTCCACTTTAACCATTTTACATAATTATTGTCTATGAGCATTAGCATTTATAACGTCCACTAGAATCAATTTGCAAAATAATTTAAAGCAAACTCCAACTGAACCCCTTGACTTCCCGCCTTTTAAAACTCCAGCAGGGTCTATTGTCTTGTATGGACGAAATTTTACCCTTGCACACATGCACAATATTTGCTTGAGTGAGAGTGCTATTGAGTGCCCTATCAAAAAATAATTTATAAATTCAAATAATACTGTCAGCACCACTCAAAATACTCATACGTAATAATACTTCACATGGATAGAACGTTTTTAGGTTAGTTTTGGTAGTGGTTATCTTTTTGTATAAATATTGGTGTGCGCGGTGTGCGCCTATTGTTTCTATGATACTATCCCGTGCAACTGTTCTATATCAATAACGATGAGTACCTAATCGAAACAATTTAAGATTACAAAGGAACAGCAGTCCCACGACAAGATATATCAATGAAATGGGTAGTTGAGTTGATAGTATTAAGATACAGCAATATGTTTACACTGTTGATTAGATTTACAAGATAATAATGTTAGTATATGAGCTTTGCTACGTCTAAGTAATTTTAAACAACTCAGAGGTTTTATGTCCCGCAGTGGCTACAATAAGCTGTGATAGATTGGCATAATCTTTAAAAGGAAAAACAGTTTTTAACCGACTTCCTAATATGCACGCCATTCCCTTCGGTCTTGAGACAGGAGACTAGGAGGAGACTATAGGAGACTTATATTCAACAGTGGGTGGAGAAAGGTTGAAGCAGAAGAAGAACCAACTTCCAAAAAGGAGGAGGTTATCGATTCATCGGAATCTTTTTTTTTATGTATGTTCACCGATTATTCAAAGACACCTGGACCGATTTGGAAAACTTTATTTGAAAAGGCATATTTGTCAAGTGGTCCCATAGAAATTTTATCAAAATCGGTTGTGTAGATTGGGGGTAAAGACGGATTTTAGTTTTGAAAAATTATGTTCCATATTTATGCCTGTTTTCTGATTATTTAATCATTTTCATTGCAATTCCAGGGTTAATGCTTGGGCCCATTATTGCTACTCAACTGAAGATTGGACATCTTTAGAATCTAAAGTCCCTCCATTTTAAAAACAAAGTTTTATATGGGAGGCGTTTTCACTCTTTACAATTTTATGATAATATAAGTCAAAAAGTGAATAAATTTGCTGTTCCTGATATGCAATGCAGTAATGTGACCGTAAGAGGTAATTAAAATAAATATTTTTAGATACATAACCTATGTATGTGATGTGTATATTACACGCCATAATGATTCCTAAAATAATATTGTCTGTCTAAATTACGTGTTTTGTTTGTTTTAGGCATAGTGAAATGGAGTCACTTTGAATCATTTTATGATTTGGATGAAAATAACCCAAATTTTGGATATGCTGCTGCTCCAACCGATCAACACATTCACTCAAATGTCAAGCAGCTAATGGTTAAGCTAGCTAGCACAGGTCATCAGTCACACTGTTGCATGTGGTATATTTTCAAAAATTTGATCAAGTTAGTAGACTATTTTATTTATTTGTATTGTATGCACACTAAGTATTAAATTATAGGTGTGAGCAAGGTTATTCTCTTCAATTATAAAGATAAACCGATAGATTTTTAGTAGCTAGTTGTAACCTATTTTAGAGTAGGTTATTTTGTCATGTAAATTTTATCATAATCCGTTTAGTAGTTTTTGCATAAAAGACCAAGAAACATCCATACATCCTCACAAACTTTCGCATTTATGATATATTAGGATAGGTTAGTCATCCGTATATTTCTGTAAGTCTTTCTTTTGTTTGTTAAGTTATATTTCTCTTTTTCCAGATGATCTTCTGCGACTGTAAGCTTTGCGGGAAAAAATCTTCATTATGTAGTGAAATAGACTTATTGTAAATGTAGATGTAATGAATAATGTTTTGCCATTGTATTTTGTCGGAAATGTATAAAGGTATTTTCATCTGGGTACGTTTTATAAAACCCATGACAACCAATTTTTTTATAACTATCCACAAGTTCCACAGCCGCGTATTTGAATAAAACTTTTTTTATTCAAATACGCTGTTTGTTTTTCTATTTATAGACGGAGCCGGTATGCGATGGTAATCGTGATGACGAACTTAATGAAGTTTTAATCACGATTGCCATCGCAAACCGTTTACGTCGATGACCTTTAAAAATTTTGAAAATTTAATTTCAAATATTCCCGTTCGCGTTGCATTATCGGTGCTAATCCGCTGCAGCGCTAGTGTCTGATCAGTGTATATCTATGGTTACATTTTTTTTCTATAAGACATCATTCTTCTCTCGTTAGAGAATATTATATTCTTTGATCATCAGTTTTTAAGTTTTGTGCAAGTCACTACTTCGTCTGTGGTGCAAGTTTTGTGTCGTGCGTGACCGCTAACATAATTGAGTTGAAGGTATGCAGTTATTTAACAAGAACTAACTTAAAACTTATCACCCAAGACGAACTTCCAACTTCGCTCATTCGCTGTCTTCATGGAAGGTAAGTTCCTAATTAAATATTTTAGATTTCATTTACCTAGGTATTAAATTGTGTTCAGCAGTTGCGATTGGTAAAGGTCATGAAAGTAGGAGCGATAGGTTAGTACAAAACATTCCTAGTACGAAACAGGGTAGTCTTTTGTAGCAATTAGGCTTCTCATGCAATCAAAAAGTCCTTCTGAAATTTGGTAATATGCACATTTACTCTCCTAAACTTACCTTACTAGTATTTACAGGCGTGGTAATTTTTTTCTACCTACTACACGTTATTAGGCTTCGGATTGGCTTGGCTCCCAGAGTGTATTGCTGCGCCTGCTCTTTGTTTTGTTAAGTACCTATTCAATTTATAGTTACCATAACATTTTATTTTTTATAAAATGTAAGTAATAATTCTCCAAAAATGAATGGTAAACATGTAACTTTAATAAAGTTTAGATTGAAATAAAGAGCATTTGTAATTAAAATTAATATCACCATATCGTGAAGGAGGGAGGCTTTTGCCCAACAATAGGACTTATAAATAACCAACCAAGTGTAAGTCGGACTCGCTCGCAAAGGGTTCTATTCCATTATTTGTATAAAAACCACATTTGTTTTATGGGACCCCACATAAATATTTCTTTTTTATTCTGTTTTTAGTATTTGTTGACTAAAGTCCATTTTGATAGGTATTTAAAAGAATGTAAACAATCTTGACATGTCTTTTTATTGAAATATACTCTTTATAGATCAATAACTTAGCAAATTACAAATTATTTATTTTATAGATTACAAATTATATAATTAATTTGTAATTTGCAAAGGTATCGATTTGTCGAAAGATTGTTTACTATCTTTTAAATACCTAACCCAATGGACTATAGTTAGACTATTGCTGCTATAAAGCGGCAACAGAAATACATCATCTGTGATAATTTTAACTGTCTTGCTATCACAGTTCATGGGATAAAGCCTAATGACAGACAGACAAACAGACAGATGGGCAGCAGTGTCTTAGTTGATTGGGGCCCTATTCCCTGGGGACCCTTCAGGTATGGAACCCTAAAAAGACATGAGTTGATAGTCAGTATGTTGGTTTATTGCAAATAAACTCAGAAATAGTAAATATGTAGTGGTTAGGTTAGTATGTAGTCACAGAATATTAATATAGTATCACATACAGAACGGAATCTCCTAAGATCCTGTGCAATATACGTCCCCATTCCCTGTCTCTGCGCCTGTCCCCCTTTCGCGTCATGTGGAGGGTGTTAAGCAGGAGGCGCATCGACGAGGCGAAAATGGGGGAGAGGTGCTGGGATGTGGAACAGGGGTGTATATTGACCAAGATCTTAGGAGATTAGGAGATCTTAGGAGACAAACAAAAATAATAATGATAGGACATCATAGGTTCTTATATACATATAAAAGATAGAAAATGTACTTAAGTTTATTCAGACATATTATAATCAAACAATAGTAAAAACTAAGTTTTTTTGACATTTTAAGTGAACTAAGTATTAGAAAGGGCAAACTTAAATTGTGATGAAATGTTAGTAAAACTGCATCAAAATCATATAAAATAAGATTAACAATGTACAATAACATCAGAAATAGCTCATTTGTTTATTGCAAAGCTCAAAGCGATTTGTATTATTTGTTTGTAATCATTATGTAGCAAAATTATTGCTGTACTGTATTTTATTTACAGAATCATGTTAATACCTTTGGGCTTCTGGCCCAAAATTGGACCACTCCTTTGCTTTCTGCGAATTTCCCCTTTTTATATTTTAAGTGATTCTTATAGCCCCTAATGTGTACTACAGGTGCAAGTAATGCGAAGAATATAGGAATTGATACAGTAATAAATTTTCGGCCGTCTCCCAACTTCAAAAACATGAAAAAATACTTAAAGTTCAGGTCAATGGGAGAGGTCTCGGGAACTCAGACTGAAAACCCAAATACATCTGAGGATTCCGTGCATGATAACAGAGAAGCTGAGAAGATCGTGGTTCAGCCACCATTACCACCTAATTCACCTCCTCCTTATCAACCATATTTCATGGTAAAACAAGAGAAAGTGGATAATGTGCAAAGTTCACTCGACTCAGAGACTTCTAGCCCACAGGATTTTAAAGATAGAATCAGAAGAATAATGTGCAAAGATTTTGTGAGGGGAGTTTGTAAAAGAGTCCTATGCTTTTATAAACATGAGATTGACCTTTCGCAACTCAAGGGTGTGTATACATTTTGCCGGGATTTTGAAAATGGGAAGTGCGGTCGTCCCAAGTGCAGATTTGTTCATGCAACAATATTTGAAAGAGAGAACTTCTACAGAACAGGCGAGTTACCACCTGAAACTTTGAGTCACATAGAGGATTTTGCACCAATGCCGACAATACTGGAAGGTAAGGCTTACTGAATTTAGCGCAACATATTTGACATCTAGACATCTGACATTTGCATATGCGAATGTGTATTATCTTATGTATTGTATTTTTTTATGCTGTAAATGGGTCCTGCATTACACCACAAAATTATATATTTATTAAGGAAAATTACTATGATAAATTTGATCTATCATTATTGATCCCCCGAGGGATCCCAATAAGCATTAAATTATGAAAATAGGGATGTGGACTGGGTAAAAAATGTTTTATTTTATTTAGTTGTCAACTAGACTATCCAAGAATAAAGGATCCATATTTTTTCAATTAGCAAAATAGTAAAAAATAACAAAGGTACAGCGCTTCGAAGTTTCGGATTTACGTCGAAGTTTCGGATTTACGTCACCTTTGGTTAAAAATCGTATTATTTGCTAATCAGAGAAGTAACTATACATATGTACTTTTTAATAATCAATCTTATGAGCCAAAATATTATTTTAGTCCACATCTTTATTATAAATAATAATATTATGTTTTTTTAATTCATTCTTACAGGCAAATAATGCACTAAAGGGCTTCACACACGGCAGCTATTATGTAAAGATGTAAATTATAGCATGATACATTTCATTACATCTTTCCATAGAAATCGTCAGGAGACCACACACGACAGCTATACAAAGTGTAAGTGAAAGGGGGTATCAACCCGAAAGAGAGTAAACATACTATTATTAATAAGAACATTTTTTTGTGGGACCATCCCTATAATCGTAAAAAAATCTTCACATCCTTACAAAATTAAATACCTACCGTGCCATAAATGTATGGAGCTGCAAATTTTTTTAACGATTTCAGGGATGGTCCCATAGTAAAAGTTGTTCGCATTGATTAGTATGTTTACTCGCTTTCGGGTAGATACCCCCTTTCCGTTCCACGTTGTAAATGTGCTGTAATAATGTACTAATGTAATGTACATTAATATACATTATAGCTGCCGTGTGTGAAGCCCATAAATGGATTTGGATGCAGTTTTCACTAACATGTAGGAGTTTTATATGTACCATGCCTACCCATCGCGTTATAAACATTGTTATTTCTCTTCCTTCGTTACCAGATGACGCTATAGGTATTCATAAAAACATAAAAATCTTTTAAAACTATTATTTATATGAAGTAGTACTCTAATTAATAAAATATGAATATATTTTTTAAGCTTTTGTCACTATTTTGCTAGTCTTGTGTGCTGCCATTTCTGTGAGAGCAGCAGATACTAATTTTGCCTACTAGTTTTGCCTCCAATAGTTTTATGGCGTTGGGTATCTGTTAAGTTAGTAAATTATATTATTTTTCTCTGTATTCAATAGTTGTAATGATATAACGTATGCGTATTGTAATTATCAGAGTATTTATTTGTAAATAAAGTGATTTGTATGTAGTTCTTTTTTGTTTGAGGCAGGCGTGTTCTTAGCTATGTTTGATTGAAATTGGATCAGCAATTTACCTATAAGAAAACCTTTTTTTACAGAACCAGTTCCTATGTTTTCATTTGGTGAGCCCCAATCAAAGTTCCAATTCAGGTATGTTAAATAACCATAGTAATTACACAAACATTCTGTTATGCTTTTTTCTTGTACTTGTAATTAATAATTTTATGCATAAATAAGTATTTTTCAAAGTGACAATAACTAAGACGTTGTCAACATGGCAAAAGTAGCGATGTGACATCCGAGAATCATTCATTTGAAAATGTCTTCACAAGTTTCCGAATATAGTATGTCTGTTTCGGTTTTATATATTTTTTAGGTATGTTTGTAAGAAGGTTTGTATGCGTGTCAATGATATCTAAAATGCTGAAAAAAACATACAGGATGATCTCTTACCACCAGCTAACATTTTGGAGCAAGTTGAGTCCGTGATACTGACCTACTTTCTATGCTATAGACATATGTATACGACATAATATATGTGTAGAATATCAGTTGGGATGCATGGGAGAGATGATAATAGACAAAATATTTTTAACTAGGTTGTAGGCATAGACTTAGAGTAAAAAAATGTAAGGTCTATGGTTATAGGCATATCCGGGACGTCATCTACTTAAAATTAGTACTTTCTCCAATCGACTTTGTCATCCATAAAGTTTGCTTTTGTAAAATAGGATTTAAATTATTAATAAAATACTCGAATTACCTATTTATTGTTAAGAACAAAAGCATGCGAGGCCATTGACGTCCGTCTTTTTTACGGCTCTGTATGACATATTTTTTTTAATGAGCGTTATGAGGCGTGCTATTTTGGATTTTCCAAACTTATTTTGTAATTCCATCAAGCTGATCTGCGAGTTTTTTTAATTTTCCAAAATAGCTACCATACTCGATTGCTTTTGATTTAAATGAAAATCAGTATGCTACGGTTTTATGGACCGCAGAATCCTAATTTGTATATTTTTAAATCCAAGACGGCGTCTGTATTTTAGAATTATATCTTATTTTTTTCATAACGTCCTACTGGAACATCCCAAAGTTCTGAAATTTTGTGCACTGAAGTAGTATGACCCGCAAAATTCTAAAATGCAATCACATTTTAGATCCAAGATGGCCGCCCACACATTTCTTAATGTTTATTTTACTGACTGCAGTTTTAACCCATTTACTTAACTCGACATAGAATTTAATCATTTTCAACAGCTGAATGAAAAACCCGCAATGCGCGAGAACCTTTTTTTTAACTTAATTAAATTATTATTTAAAAATATTTTTTATCGTATCGAACTCAAAAGTGCTCATATCCATGTCCATGGTAGTAAAAATGTTGACCTGTATCGTAATGGTAAAAAAAAACATTATAACAATCATTATAACACAAGAATGAGAATCTTTTTTAAAATTTTAGATATACCTACGTGTTCATGAAGTATGCTTTTATAAAATTGGTTCAAAATGTATAATTGGAATTGGATAAAATTTATATAAAACCACCTAACATAAATATAGGTATGCCCTTTTAAACAAAATAAGAATAAGTACATATACATAAACAAAAAGATTCCGATGAATTTGATAACCTCCTGCGTTTTTGAATCTTGTAAAAAACCGGTGTCAATGCCAAACAACCAAATTTGAAAGAAAAAATCAATGGGACCACCTTGCAACTTGCAAGTATGCCCTTTGTATACAGTTTGTGCACTCGTATCACAAACGAAAAATAATTTTTAAATTAGTCTAGACGTCTTCGAGTAATCGAGGAAAATCCATAAAAAAACCCGTGCACTCGAAATGACAAACTCCTCCTTTTTAAAAGTCGCTTAAAATGGAAGTTGAAGGAAGAAATTATCCAGGACATGAACGTGAAGAATATGTCACACAAGCCTTTGCCGCCTGCGGAAAGCGGCCGGTACGCGACATGTCTTTGTAGTGGCTGGAGATCAAAAATAAATTTAGTTTAGTAGGTATGTGGTCGGCCAATCCTTTAAAGAAAATTCAAGACGCCATTAAAATGATAACAAGCTATACATACATACAGTTCACAAAATTATTCCGGAATTATATAAAATTGGTTTTGATAATTCTGTAAACTTCACACTCTTGACAATTTTTTTATGATGATCAAATATTTGCAGCCGACAACACTTTTTGAATGTGCAATATAATTAGAGACTGGCATATTATGCCATTAGATGGTGCTATCTTGCTCATACATACCTTGAGCGCACATTATTGCCCCTTAAGAGTCCTCTTACCCTAGACAGAATCAGACTTTTCCATACAAACGTAGTCTAGCTTTTATTTTGAAACGGCATGTCAGATATTGGTGAAATTACGTAATTTCAAAGAAATTGCATATATTAAGGCATATAACTAGTTTTCTCCGTCAAAATATGAACTTAAAAGATATGACTTAAAAGACATCAGTATGGAAATCTTCTACACTCTCAATGACTTAAAAGACATCAGTATGGAAATCTTCTACACTCTCATATTAACTTTCGAATTCATATTTGACTGCCGAAAATTAGTTATATGCCTAGATATGTGCAATTTCTTATTACAAAATACTGCCGAAATCTCACATGTCATTTCAAAATAAAACTAGATACGTTTGTATGGAAAAGTCTAGAGTAAGGGGATTCTTAAGTTATTATTTCTTAAGTTTCGCATTTCCACGTATCAAAATTAAAAACAATTAAATATGAGTTAATATTAAACCAAAATGGAAACTCTTTAAATCAAAATAGTTATTGAAAAATGGTAACTTATCAATGCGAAATTCAATAGCATTAGTTGTATAAAAATAACTATAATCAGTCATAAAATACGTAAGTATATTTTCTACTGATATAATTGAGCAAAATGATTCGATGTATTTGTTTACTTGACTTTTGTATGATGTTAAGGAAATAAAGTAAATGGCGACTGAAAGCTGCTGATGATGACTGTGGCTGTGGTAGGAGGCTTATCACATGCTGTGCTCGCCGATTATCATCGCATACATTTCACTTTCTGCTAGCATCTGCTTAATGACTTAGACCCCTAATTTCATAGTCAACATGTATGTATTCCATGCAATGAATGATATAAAGTTATAGGCCTTCCAGTTTGCAAGAAGTAATAACTGAGGATACTCGTATAATTAATATGAACCCGAAGTATCAATGACAAATAAAGTAGTTTTTTATAGTAGTACAAAATTGAAGGGTAAACAATCAAATTCAAAATATTCTCAAAATTAAGGTAAGGACCGTCAGGGTATGAACTTGATATTTCATGTGCTGAGGGCCTCTTCTCAGAATTCTTTGAAAACATTTTCATGATTTAGTGAACATTCCCAAAGAATTGTGAAAGTTGGTACCGGTTTTTGTGAAAATCAATTAAGCGAGTTATGGGCTTTAAAGTTGGACCCTCAGTTCACACATAGAGGATTGAGGGTCCACTTGTAGCGGATAAATTAAGGGCACTAAAGAAAAAGTCTTTACGCCAAAATGTAAGGTAATGCCAAACAAAAATTGTGGAAACAAGATATTATAGCAAAACATTGTATTATTTTCTATATCTTTGTTCAAAATGGACCCTCACGTGGAAAATTTATTACGCTAATTATAAAAAAACCATTATCTTTTGGCTACTCCTTGAAATCCTATATAATCTATACATATAATAAAATCGTAACCGATCGCTGTCTGTACGTGGAAGATAAATAAGAAACAAATTGTTAGGGGCTTTCATCAACGCAATAGAACACAAAACTATGATTTTTAGAATTTTTGTCTGTTTGTCTGCGTTTGTGCGTTTGTGCACGCTAATCTCAGAAACGGCTGCACCGATTCGGTTGCGGTTTTCACTAATTTATTTTGATAAGCCTCACTTAACATTTAGTGTTTGTTTCGTCCAAATCCGTTCATAAATAAAAAAGTTATATTAATTAAAAGAATCAGGTCATCAATTTTGTTTGAAAAATTGCTATATTATAACTGTTCCGTTATATTGGCTAAAACTTGTGTTATAAAATGATGATTGAAAGTTAATATAAAGTTAATAAAACCTGCCAAGTGCGAGTCGGACTCACATACGAAGGGTTCCGTACCATTATGTATAAAAAATCACTTTTGTTGTATAGGAGCCCCTCTTAAATATTCATTTTATTTAGTTTTAGGACCCCGTTTTTACCCTTTGGGTACGGAACCCTAAAAATTGTCAATTTCGGTAATTTTGGAGCATTCTTACAAAATTGTTTTTTGGTCACCGATAGATGTCGCTGTTCAAAAATTCAAAAATTTAAATTTACAAATTTAAAATTTAAATGCTTCTCTGGGCCTCTGCAGACAGAGCCGAGGGCGGCAAGACCTAACGACGCCCTACCGCCATTCTTAGCGTGATTGTGGGCGGGATAATGAAAAAAGGAATCAAAATTGGTAGTGACAGGATAGGTTCCTAGCTGCTGATCACATTTCCACCCATTCACTTGATCGGCTTTTACGATCTGCGTGGAAAGAGTTAGATATTCATTTTTTCTGTTCTCCATCATGGAGACAAAAGCGCGGTGAGTGCCGCGCTGCCTGGTACTTCTTGACTACGAGACAGATTAGGTTACGTTAGGTTCCCACCCTGACGGACTGCCCAGCCTGGGCGGAAGACCGCGCTGAACTGTGCACGGTAGTGGGGGACGGACAACCTTCCGCTGTCGACTGTGGTCCGTCACATGAACATGAAAAAAAAAGTTACGTAAGGTTTGGTTAGGTTAAGGGCTTTTGGAGCAACCATGCCAACATCATTTAGGACTGTTATGTGGCCTCTTTCCATGAGCATCTGCTTTTCATAGTGATACGCGTAATACACTGACGACATCCCAGTTGCCGGCCAGGCTCAGTTGGCACTCTTAGCCGACGACACGGCGCTTTTTGCAGTTAGTTTGAACTCAAAGTACGCCTCCAGACAGTCCTAGGCGCCCTGCTTGACAGGCTTTCAAATGGAGGTTCCTTAGTGAACGTCAACAAGAAGCCGACACTGCTTTTTGAAAATGTCCGCTTCCTGCCATCCTTAAAGCTCTTTGGGGAAGATGTGATTCTACTTTTATCTGTAATTTGGACTTAAAGTAGGAATGCTTATTTCTCTACTTTAATAAGCATTCAGTTTTGAGCAGTACAGGATCTAGAATTTTAAAGTTGTATCAATTTAAAGAATCACGGTTTACATTTTTGTTCGAAAAATTGATTTTAAAGTTACCAATGCAACCGATTGGTTAAAACTTTTGTTAATCGTTATATAAAATGATGATTGATTGACTCGCGCAACAAGGGTTCCGTGCCATTATCTATAAAAATCATGTTTTTTGTATGGGAATACCTACCTACTTAAATACTGTTTTATTCTGTTTTAGTATGTAATGTTATGTAAAGCGGCAATAGAAATACATGATCTGTGAAAATTTAACTGTCTAGCTATCACAGTTTATGAGATACAGCCTGGTGACAGACAGACGGACAGTAGAGTCTTAGTAATAGGGTCCGTTTTTACCCTTTGGGTACGAAATCCTAAATATTTACAAATTCGTGGTTTCGGAGCGTTCTTAAAAATTGAGCGGCCGCCATGCCAGGTCTGTGAAGCGGGAGTAGCACATGGGCCCGGCAAAAGCGGTAGAAGCGTTGATACCGTAAGTTTTACAGCGGCTAGGTATTGCCGCTGTAAACCACCATCACCATCTGTGAAAATTTCAACTGTCTAGCTATCACGGTTCATTAGATACAGCCTGGTGACAGACAGGTCTTAGTAATAGGGTCCCGTTTTTACCCTTTGGGTACGAAATCCAAAATATTTACAATTTCTATGGTTTCGGAGTGTTCTTAAAAATTAGTTGTTTTTTTTTGCCACAGATAGATGATAGCGCTGTTCAAAAATTTTAAATTTAAGTGCGGTTCTGGGCAAATTAATATTTCATAATGAGCATCAGTTCTAACTACTAAAAGTCACCGTCTAATAAAAGGCCCTATCTGGTATCGCAACCAAACAATGGAACGGAAAGCGAGTTTTAGAGCCTCTGCAGACAGAGCCTAGGGTTGCAAGACGCGGCCATTCTCATAAACTTAAGTCCACGCTGACGAAGTCGCGGGCAATAGCTAGTAGTAAATAAATTGTAAAATTTTGTGAAAGCCATAACAGATCACGATATCACGTTAGTTAAAAATTATCATCACCTTGTAAAAATTCGGACCCTCAATCCTCCACTTTTTTGTTTTTCGTTTTGTTTTGCGTAACGTATGAAAGCTAAGAAAAACAATATTATCTCCTTTTGTAGAAAAAAATGTGCAACAAATTGATATTATTTGTTAATAATAATAATTACGTTAAAACTACAAATTTATATATACTGAAATTGACTATTAATGTATGTGGGTAGGGTAACAATAATTTCGTTTTTACCCACATTTATTTTGAAATGTACGGTACTAATTCTGAGTGATTTTAGTTGCTGGTTCAAAGTAATCGGAGCTATTGAATTCGTTCCTCCACCCTTTTCAGATAGCATTGGTCATTACAAATGTCACGTATTAATAAATAGTAATTCTTAATGTTATGATGATAATAAAGGAAAAATCGAACCATGTTTATTAATACCGATACCTTTACATTTATTAATCTATGCTGCAATTTAAAGGGGTAAATAAAGTTCAACGCTGCTTCCATTAGAAATTTTAGACGTTATTTAAAAAAAGTAATAAATCTATATATAAACCATTGAGTTATTTAATAATTTGATTTACATTCTGCAAAAGCCATTTTTTAATAGTCTCTATTTTTCTTCAAATAATTTATTTCTAATGAGGGCAGCACTATGCTTTATGTCCGGGCTTATGCAAAATGTTGTCACCCTATTTCATTATTTACATAATAAAAATGAAACTTGATTTTCTTATACAATAAAAGATGTATGACAAGGGTACTCTGTATTTGTAGCACATTTTTTTTACAAACGGAGAAAATTTTGTGTTTTTCTTATCTATCATACGTTAAGCGAAAAAAAAGGAATACAAAAAAGTGGAGGATTGAGGGTCCGAATTTTTACAAGGTGATAATTTTTAACTAACGTGATATCGTGATCTGTTATGGCTTTCACAAAATTTCGCAATTTATTAACTATAATATAGGATTTCAAAGAGTAGCCAAAAGTTAATGGTGTTGTTATTATTAGCGTAATAAATTTCCACGTGCGGGTCCATTTTGAGCGGAGATATAGAAAATAATACAATGTTTTACTATAATATCTTATTGCTACTATTTTTGTTTGGAATAATCTTACATTTTGGCGTAAATACTTTTTCTTTAGTGCCTTTAGTTTATCCGGTACAAGTGGACCCTCAATCCTCTATGTGTGGACTGAGGGTCCAACTTTAAATCCCATAACTCACTTATTTGATTTTCACAAAATCTGGTTTTAAACTTGCACAATTCTTTGGGAATGTTCACTAAATCGTGAGCATGTTTTCAAAGAACTCTGAGAGAGTGGCCTTCAGAGCACACGCACAAGATATTTCAGTTTTAATTGATAAAAGGATTAATTATGAATTTCGGAATTTTGAAAAGTACCTAAGAGCATATGGATATGTTTTTTATGCGTTCGCTTGATATATGAGTTATTCCGGTGTAATCCACCAAATGGATAAACTATTATTGTTTTTACTTTAATCCGGTCTGATCCCCTACAAAGGTAGGTACTAAAGGTGAATATATGATCAATAATCATATATTTTCACATTTGATTCAAATAACATGAAATAAAATTGTAAATAATTCACTAATGAAAAATCAAATACTTAAAAAAAAAAACTAAAATCGATTTTCTGTTGTATAACACACGCCCCACTGTTTTCCAGGTGAAAAAATACAAATTTATTAAGCTAGCCGTCAATTTATATACCAGATCAAAAAATAGTTTCCAGTAGATCAACAAACATTTTGTTGCTGACTGTACCAAAAATATGTTTGGGGATCAGACCGGAATACAATATATAATTATTATTTCTGATACCCTGCACGATCAGACCGGAATAAAAAATAATTAAATTAAACGGATCCACGAGGGTATCAGACCGGAATAACTCTGATATAAGTGTAAAATTGATAGTGGTTTCGCTTGTTAGTACATATAAAAACTATATTTCGATAACATTTTACTTCTGATCTGATATTACAAAAGTATTTAATAAAAGATATCACACGATATCACTTACAAAATTAACTGTGATAGAGTGATAAAAATCCATACAGCAGACTTACATCTGCATGAAATTTGTTCATGGATACTGACAATTCGAACACCAATAAAGAAAAATTGTTTCGTACAGTCAGAAAGAAATTTCCGACGATACTTTAAAAGACAAAAGCTGTAAAAACAGTTTTTCACCAGATATTTTATTTTAAGGATTAAGACTGAAAATATAATAAATAATGCCAAATCAATCAATGTGACTGTTGTCGAAATATTTTTATGTGATTTTATTGTAGAACATCTTATAAATATTGGTTATATTTATAAGATGTTGATTTTTATATCAAATATATATTGAAGTGATTTTAGGTATTTTTTTACACCATTCAACTACATGTCCAAGTATGTCCACAAAGCAATTTATTAAAGCCACTTTAAAATATTTTTTCATCTGGTAACGCTTTTTTTCACATAGTTAAAACTTTTTCTATCTGACTGTAGTAAATTTGATGGTGTCCGAATTGTCAGTGAAAACATATTAAAATAAAAAGTGTCAATTCAGACAGAGTGTCCGAATAATATCGTGTCCACTCGTCAGCAAGTCGTTTTTTGTTTTATATTAATTTAAGTTACACTTTTTGAGCGTGGTGACCGATAGGAAAACATTTTTTTTTCTTTTATTGAATGAATGAGAAGTTAATATTGTTTAAAATATTTTTATTATCTTACAATACATGTAGGTTGTTCAAGAATTTTTATTATGAGCAGATAGCAGCTAGTCTACACCATGTCCCATCAGTCTCATACATTTTACTTTTAGTTACATAAAAATGTTAACAGATGGCACTACTTACCTCATTTCAAAATAAGTTCCAACTTTTTGGTTTTATTCTTAGATTTAGCCCAGTTTTTATCCGTCTTATTATAAAACCCAGACTAACTTTGTTACTAGGTTTAAATCATTATCCGCCCAAAATGAAGTTGACATTGACAGGTGACATAGTGTCATTTACTAGATGTCAACTTGATTTGGTCAGATAATGGTTTAAACCTAGTAACAAAGTTAGTCTGGGTTTTATAATAAGACGGATAAAAACTGGTTTAAATCTAATCTAATCTAATTTGTTCCAGGGATTGTCAATAATGATTTGATATTGACTATCGATATTTTTGTAAACATGATCCCAACAAAAACATTAACATGTACAAAAATGCACAAGTCTTGCAAGACGTAACGCAGTTCTTCTGCCGAAAGATTTAAAATCGAAAGTAAACTATCGAATCGAATCCATTTGTCAAAAAGTGATACCTTGTTAGTCAATATTTTATAGTTGATATAATCTTCAGCTTGTTTCTTGCTTTTCGTATGTGTAAGTGGCCAAAACTAGTGTCAGAATTTTCAGTGCGTTCTGACATAGCTTGACGACTGTCATACAACGATGACAGCCAAGACCAACGTCTTATGCGTGCCTTCCGAAGCACGGAGAAGCTCGAGAATTTTATATGCCACTTGTGGTCACCCATCCAAGTGCGGAATATGCCCGGTGCCGCTTTACGTGCGAGAGCGCACTCCCAGCGGGCCACCGACCTCCTTTATACATACTCTTCTCCAACACAATCTACTAAGTTATTAAAATTGTCTAACAGTGGTTCCCAAACTTATTTTTTCTACTGCCCACTTTGAGAATAAATATTTTTTTAGCGCCCCCATTTTTTCACCCACTATAACTTCAAATTAAATTAATTAATTATTGTGACCTATATATGTATATTAACGGAGAATTCTAAACGAAACTTTTACTATAACCTGCAACTTGAAACCTGAGCGCAGTAGGTAACATACGTACAACGGCGCTTAGGTCTCAAGTTAACTCTTACGGGCTCCACCTGCCAATAAGAATGATTATTGAAACGCAACTTTATAGTATTAAAACAGAGTATCTTTTATTAAAAATATAACTAAAATAATCAATCCTTATATAAAAACTAATGTGAAGGATGAATCTGATGCTGTTAATTAGTTTGTTGATATCAGGCTCCAATTTACTCAAGAACAGTCGCAAGTCGCCACGTTCGGTAACAAGCAAACGATTTCTCTTTTTAGTAAGCAGTGTTGTCACAGCACTAAATCCACGTTCACACAAATATGACGATGGGAATGCTATCAAAAATCGTTGAACGATTGACCACAATCCAGGGTACAATTGCGGGATCGGTTTTTGTAGCCAAAATTCTTGGTAACCATTTTTGAACTTGATTTTTATTTCCTCGTTTATTGTCAATTCTATAAGTTCTTCTTCCAGCTGAGGTGACATTGCTGTGTTGACATTTGAAAACGGATCCAACACCCAGTCTGGTATTTCCAAGTTCAAAATGTCCTGGTATCGTTCGGTGAAGTCAATGTGGAGGTTTTCCAAATGTTGGCAGTAGGCAAACAATTCGTCGTTACTGCATGATACTGATAAATTTGGAAAATTGTGAAACTCACGTCTGCCCAGATTCTTTTTGTGTAGAAGCAGTTTGGCTGCGAAAGCAGCAACGACGTTTTTTGTTTTAATTAAATTTAGTTTATCGCCTTGCAGTTGGAGATTCATGTCGTTGAACAATTTATACAGGTCTGTCATGTAAGCTATATCATTCTTTGATGTTATGAGCTTGTCGTGCAATTCTGTATCTTTAGTTTCCAAGAACTCTATAACAGAGTCAAACAGGTTGTAAAATCGAGTTAGACAATTGCCTCTTGATAGCCAACGAACTTCAGTATGAAACAACAAACGGTTGAAATCCTCGTCATTAGTAACACAAAGCTGATGAAATAATCTATCATTCAAAGAGCTGTTGCGGATTTTATTGACTGCTTTGATAACATATTGCAGTGATTGAAATAGTTTTTCACTTAAGTTTCTAGCAACTAAATGTTGTCTATGAATAACGCAATGTACACCAAGGACATCTGGAATTTTATTTTTTAAGTACGCTATGAAGCCTTTATGGCACCCTGTCATAGCCGGAGCGCCATCTGTAGCAACTGAAATAATATTTTTCAAAGGAATCTCTTTCTCATCGCAAAACTTTTCCAATGTATTGAATATGGTTTTCCCTTTTGTATCGGTCTCTAAATTTCTAGCAAATAGTAGTTCTTCACATATTTTCTCATCTTTAATAAACCTCACGTAAGACAACAACAATGCTTCATTAGTTGGTAAAGTGGACTCATCGAGCTGAATTGAGAATTGACTTGTCCTCAGGTGATCGCAAAATGATTCTTCAATGTTTTTTCAGCCATTTCATCAATTCGTCTTTGCACAGAATTATTACTCAAAGGAATTTTTCGGATAATATCTGCGGCCGGTTTATGAAGCACAGTAGTTATTACTTCATTTATTGCTGGCAATATTAACTCTTCTCCGATGTTATGTGCTTTGCCTTTTTGAGCAATTAACAAAGAGATATTGTACGAAGCTCGAAGTCCGTCGTCATCTTGCTTAGCAGCCGCCGAAAATAGTTTTGCTACACTTGGCTGAGTATTATGCTTCTTCTCTAGGTCTTGAAAATATGCTACATTCTTGTCTTTCTTATCTGGATGCATTTTATTCAAATGATCTTGCAGCCTTGAAGGCTTCATTGCTTCATTCGAAAATGTTTTTAGACATAGAAGACACAAAGGCGACGATGGGTTTGTGGGATTTTCAATAAATCCGAATTTAATATATTCCGCACAGTATTGCCGTCTTTTCTTTTTTACTTCCGACATTGTTTTGCTTTGAGAAATACGTTCAACTTCGCGAGTAGTGTAGAGAAGGCGTAAGTACTGCTCATCTATTGCGCGCGAAACCACAAATGAAAATAAAATAAATATTACATTGTTTATATAGGAATGCTTAAGGCACGCACCGACAGGAATAAAACAAACATGCATAAACTCGTTTATCTCATTCGACGCTCAATCGTACTCAACAAGTCCGAACAAGTATTCAATGAACCAGCCAACTGATACAGGAATGCACCATTCGGGTTATTTAACAAAAACTTGTTAAAACATGATAGATATCTACGAGTACTAATAACTATTAAAATGCGAAAGTATGTCTGTTGCCTTTTTATTTGTTTGTTTGTGTCTACTTTCATTACGTAACGGAGCGACCGATTGACATGATTTTCATTTTTTCTATATTCAATAAAATAGGACAGACATATGAACTACGCGGAGAGAAATATAGAACCGAGTTTGAGCAATCTTTTAATTCATATTAGTTGATGTTCACAAGTTGTTGTTGAGAGCCGACAGCTCTTGCAGTCGTTGTTTAAGAGGCCTCCTAGCTAAATAAAGCTCCAAGCAAAAAAAAAAAACAAATTCTTTCTGGGTCTCTTACCGCCCCCCTTGAAACCTGCAGCGCCCACAAGGGGGCGTTATCGCCCACTTTGGGAAAGACTGGTCTAACGTATAGATACTTTAAAACAAATAAAAGCACAGAGCGTAGGAATAGATAGATTTTGTTTGATGCACATTCTTTTGCCTTGTGAATGGCAAGTCACACTACTTATTTATTTAAAAAAAAAATCGGCCAAGTGCGAGTTGAACCCTCGTGATAGGGTTCCGTACAATGCCTAAGATTTTCCGTAAGTGAACAAATTATATTGAGTTAACCACTTTATCTTCAATTGATAGAATTCTTATATTATGTTTCTTGTAATCTACAAGCAATGAACTATAATTTGTAATTTTTTTTAAAATTTTAGGCTCAGCAGTTTCGGAAATTTTTTAATTTCCTAATTTGTCCCTCGAAAATGACCCCTATTTAAAAAAAAATATTTACTATACACATCTGTGTTTGGGTCATAGGATTACACCATCCTACCAAATTTCACCTGATTTGGTCCAGTAGATTCGGAGTAAATTGGTTGTGTTGTGACAGACGGACGGACAGACAGACGCATGAGTGATACTATAAGGGTTCCTTGTTTACTACGAAACCCTAAAAATAGATTGAGATAGAGAAAAATAAATTATTAAAAACACCGATGACGTAATACTGTTCCGTTCCATTATGTAGCAAAAGTATAGTTTGTCTATGAATAAACTTGTTCATACAAAAAGTTGCCTCTGAAATGCAAAAATGAGCGCGACGCGCGAACGCCGCGGGATCCGGGATTACGTAACCGCGTGACTTAGTACTTTCGTCCGGATCCGACCGATAGGTAGGTGTTTGAAAGGAATAAAAGGCCGGCCGCTCGCTGCTGGTGCATTGACCCCATGACCTCAACATGATTGATTGTTAATATCGTCATCTATTACAAGTCAGTAATAACATATACGCACGAGGCACAGTGATGAATGCGCCATCTGTTGTAAAAGACACACAACTTTAAGCCAGCTGACAAATTAGTTCCTCTTGTTAGTGCTGCGGCTGTAATAGTATTAGCTGGGTACCAAATGAGGTATGGAGACTGTCACTCTGTTACGCTAGTAACATATATATGTGTAGTGCTCTGTGTCTACACGCATACGCGACTATACGAGCCGCACGCACACAAACACCGTGCCGAAGTCTGCCGAACTGAAACGACGTTAGACGAGTGTTAGGTTTTATTTCCGTTACGAAATTTCTTGATTCGGTCGCTGCGCCAAGGCCCGCGATAAAACCTATGCAATAGCTTAAAAAAATGGAATATTGTTTGATGTATTTTATTAGAAATGTCCGTAAATCCATATTGGACCACTTAACGACGTGAACATGAATGAGAGAATCATTGCTTTCGGGGTAAGCTGTGAGAAGATAACGAGGTATCATGGGCGTAGCCAGCCATGGGCTCAGAGTAGGGCAGCAGTCTAGAATAATTAGGACTCAAAGACTCGAGTTCTTTACATCTCTATTATTGACTCCTTTTTGATGTAAGTTCAATAAATAGTGTTATAATATTCTTTTCCAGAATATCGCCCTGAAATCTATTTTTGACCGACTTCAAAGAGGAGGAGGTTATCACTTCGTCGGAATTTTTAATGTTATTTTTTGTATGGATGTATTCACTGATTACTCGAAGACACCTGGACCAATATGGAAATTTTCTTTAAAAGAGCATACTTAGTGGTCCCATAATTTTTTTATCAAAATCGGTTGTGAAGTTAGGTGTCGGTTTTTAGTTATGAAAAATTATATCAAGTATAGGTACATCTACTTATATGTATAATAGTAGATATGAAATGCTATTATCTTAACTCTCAGCCATACTGATTTTTAATCTTAATAGAGCAACAATTAGCAAAATTGAGTAAAGTATATAACATTTGAAATGTAAGTATAATGAAGAAAACATATGTACATGTTTTATTTATGATTTTCGACGACCTCCGTGGCGTAGTGGTCACCATGCTAGTCCGTCACCCAGGGGTCCCGGGTTCAATCCCCGGTCAGGGCAAGTTGGAAAATGGCCTTTTTCAAATTGTCCTGGGTCTTGGATGTTTATCTATATATGTATTTGTTATAAAATATGGTATAGTTAAGTTAGTATTCCATAACACAAGTTTCGAACTTACTTTGGGGCTAGCTCAAATAGTGTCATTTGTCACTTTACAGGGTGACTTTTTAACCACCAGCCAAATTTTTTTCATGCATTAAGTACCATTACCTGAACAAGTTTATGAAAAAAAAATTGTATGCAAAATTTTCATCTCAAAATATTTTTCTTGTACCGTTTACTGCTGCACCATTGTCACCGAGTCAAACGTACCTACGCTGCGCCAAGCTGCGCGCTGAGACGGGAATTGCGGGGTGTGGGGGGCGGGCAGGGGTGGCTATCCCGGTCCCGGCGCCACGCTGTCTGCGCGCGCAAGGGCAGTACGCATGTCGTAGGTAGTGCGTCTGCGTCCTGTCCGTTGCATCCTCGCGATCGCAGCGGGCATACCATTTTCTCAATATGTATTCACATCGTGACTATTACGAGATGGTTCGTTGTTACATTTTAAGTGGCGAAAGTTTAAACGAAGCCCAGAGACTTTATCGCTGTGAAAGTTTTCCTCGCTTCCAAGCCTCTGGCATAAACTCATGAGTGCCAAATCGTGAAACAATTTAACGCGCAAACCAGAGATTATTAGATCATGGAAAATTTACTGCGGCAATACACTCGAGCGGGGGTGGCAGATCATATTTAGCACTGGAGGTCGAAGATGAAATACTCGATTTCTTCGAAAGGGATCCCAGGGCGAGCACGCGAGACGCAACACGACGTTTCGGGACATGTAGGTACCTAACTAAATTACCTAATTGCTACGAAACAAAGTTGAACCCCTATTCGTTTCATTGACAAAAGAAGTGTCTTTCTTTTGTCAATGAAACGAATAGGGGTCATCGCCCGCCCACGGAAGGCGGGGCGCGTTGTACGAACCTACTTAGTTTGCGCGCCATGTCGACAATCTTATGCACTTTGCGGATAAACTTTATACTGAGTCGTACTAATAGAAAAAAACATGTCAATAATTATTTTAGCTAAAGACCGTAATACTTTAATTAGGCTGGTGGTTAAAAAGTCACCCTGTATATATATATATATATAAGACATTAATTTAAAATGTTAATTTACTAAATTTCTATGTTGCTAAATGTTGCTCCACATAGGTTAATATCAGTGTGGTTAGGTACATCTTTAGAAGTAAAGAGTTTTAAACAGTGTAAGTGTACAACCATTTACGTAACGGAACGGATCTCTTATGACTGTATATATTTACAGATACGCCCCGCAGATTTCGCCCAGCACGAGCTACCCACCTCTCCCACCAGCGCCGGCTAATATAAGTAACGCACCGCACCCTACAGCGGTCGCGCCGGCTAATGTTAGCTACCCACCGCTCCCGCCAGCGACCGCGCCGGCTGCTGCTGGTAGCTACCCACCGGCCCCGCCACCGGTCGCGCCGGCGGATGCTGGCGTGTTTTTCTACCCAGCTCCACAGCCGCCAGTAGCAGTGTCCATGCCTATGCCTATGCACGTGACACATGAAGGTTAGTAACATAAGCCTTCGGACCGTCGGTCCGACGCTTCTCGCGAAGTAGACATAAACGCGGATGATCCGAGATCACGTCGACTCTATCAAACCTAGCGACACTATGGTCACACCGTTATCCCCTTTAGGGTTTCGGAAATGGTTTTTCCCTAACCACTTTCCTCGCAGGGGGTGGGGATCTTGTCGATGCACTCAAGTAATTTCGACCGTATTTTAACACCTCATTCAACTAATTGTCGCTATTAGTAAAGGCTCGTATCTTTTACGGCGTGCAGTAACATGCCTTATTTTTTCCAGTGATCCCAGCTGAAGCCACGACACACATTTATAACGAAAGGGAACCCTGCCTTAATTGCAAAATGGCTGAAATAAAGTAAGTCGAGAAATTATTATCAAAATTACCTTAAAAGATATGAGTACAAAAATACTTAATTAGTTACTCTAGGCAAACTTGAAGAGCAAGATCACTAAAAGTTCCTCTTCATTTTAGAGTTTCTGGTGCAGCATTAGCTGGGCCGCTTTAGCTCAGCAGCTTTTTCTTTTCCATATATAATATGCATGTCAATGGTCACTCAAGGATGCCGAACACCATGCGAAGTGGCGAAGAAATAGCCGGAACAATTTAAACGATTTGACTTTTGTTTTACGACAGAACGCCTGTCTGACGTCAACCATCTTTGGGAATGCATTTGGGCGAAAAAAATTACTAACGACCGACCTCCACCCGACGTCAATTCTCCATGTAAATGCAATTGTAACATGTGTGTTATTTGTACATAGTTCTTTAGTCGCCTCTTACGACATCCACGAGAAGGACGGAATTGCCCCGTTTAACTCCCAACGAAATGGAGGGGTATTTTTATAAGTCTGTCGTGTCTGTATGTCTATGTATCAATGTGTCTGTCTGTGGCATCATAGCGCCTAAACGATTGGGCCGATATTGATTCGGTTTTTATTTGAAAGCTGACTTGATCGAGATGGTTCTCAGCTATGTTTGATGAAATCGGTACAGTGGTTTAAAAGTTAAATTGAATGTTGAAATTTGGGAGCTCTTTTTTATCTTCTTGGAAAATCAACTTATTACAGGAAGAGATGGAGTAAAAAACCACCCTAGCAAGTTCACAAAAAGTTATTACTGTTTCAAATGGAACTTAAACTTTATTTATAATAAAAACACTTACCTTTATCTTATGTAACTGTTTTCTTTCAGGTACAAACAAACACTGGCCAAAATTCAGAGCATCGATAACTTGACACAACAATTAAATGAAAACATTGCCAAGCTAGATGCAAGGAAAGAACAGTTGATTTCTGCAATCACCAAAGTCTTATCGGAAGATGGTCGTATCCTCTACTAATGGTGGAGCTCAGTAGAATATACGACCGCGGTTGAAGAACGACACCGACCGATCTAAGCCAATTTTTTAAAATTTCCCTGCCCATTTCAGTTCATTGCAGAGGCACAGAATCATTATACAGAACGGAATTTCTGAAGGTCCCGCGCAATATGCGCCTCGCTTGTGGAGGCGGCGCCTGCAGCCGCCCGCTCAATACCCTCACGGCGCGAGCACGGGGAACGGGGACGCATATTGCGCGGGACCTTGGTGATTCCGTTATGTATGTATACTAATATTCACTCTGTGGCTGAAGTAAAGGTCTCTCCTAATAGAGAGGATTTGCCTAAGATCGCTTCACTACAGAGCCCGTTTACATACCCACAGCCGCCTGTTACGACACCCGTGGAAGAGGAATTGTAGTTTTCGCTGCCGTTACCACACAAAAAAATAAAAAGTTTTTTTCATCACACGACAAAAATTTAAAGTTTAAAACTTTCCTCATGAAAATACTGAAATATAGTGTGGTAACGGTAGAGTCAAACATATATATCTTCTCGCCATCTCTTTCCCTCCCTCGGGTGACGTAAGAGGCTGCTAAGGATATAAGGCTCATAAATAACCACTGTAGTCCGTTCTATGCTATACTTCCCTAGTATAGGTAAAAGAACGGGCCACAGCGACTACCTATATCACTACGATCACCAACCCCAGCGTAGTGGTCATGTGCAAATCCTCTGAAATTTTGATTCGCATATTCCTAATGGGCTAAAAATATTGTTCCAGTCCTTATAACAGCCGCATTATATAGTTATTTTCGGATGCATAGGTAAAGGTTACCTACAAAGTACTTGGGTCTGTCTGTGTTCTTCTTGAAGTGTTACGTTACCCACGGACGTTACCAATACGGGTTCTGTAATATTAAATAGGCTTACATTATTAGAAGTTGAAAGAGGTTGGAAGACTAGTCGCTTTCAAATTATTTTTGAATCATCTCCATTTATAAAAAATCAAAATTATAATATCAAAGGATTTTTTTAGAATATCTTGATGCGCCTTTGTTTCCCTAAATACTATTTTATATAACCTCTTTGACGAATTACATACTTTGGAGCCTTGTATGTATTTTTATGATTTTTAAAGTTCGGAGACATAGGATGCAAGTAAAAGTGTTGTGATGATTGACGTCTATTAACTTTATATAGGTATATCTCTGTGTTTTAGTCTTCACAAAGAGCTTAGTTTATAGTTATCTTTAATGACGTATCCGCCTATTAGCGTTAATTCATGCAAATGTAGGCTAGTGTAACGTGTTTTTACATACATTTTTATATTATACTGTTCTACAGTGCTACTTTCTTGCCTGTTGCATACAATTTATTGAAGCGATAAATGATTTGTATGGCTGACGTGACGTTTCGTTAAGACCATGCAAGTAATTTATTGTTTCGATCAAATTGTTTGCAAGGGCAAGAAATTTTGCATTGTGTAATATTATAATTGAATTCAATTTTCATACATTAATATCTGCTGCCCAAACCCCGATACATAGAGAGCCCACATTTAAAAAAAAAAATCTTTGGGAGGAGCATGTTTTATCGTTTTACCTAGCGTTGGATGATTTGCGGTTGGAAAAATATTAGAAGTCTGCTTCTATGAATGATAAGATATCTCTCCAATTTAGCAGTTAGCTGACTTTACGTAGCTATTTAGTTTAAAGTATTTTATTACTCAGTGGTTTTTATGGGTATCCGCTTCCGGCACCCGTTGTACAAATCTAGATGGGTACGTGGGTACATTTTCACTTTTCTAAGAGCAAGACAGTTTGGTAAAAAATAATTTGAAGATTTATCTCAACACAACGAGAGCAGAATTTCGTTTAAATTACTATGATACATTTGTTTCAAAAGATGGCACTGGATCGCGATTTGGGTAAAAAAATTGATAATATTTTATAATAAATGTAATGGAAACTTCAAGAAAGTTTCCATTTGAGAATATTCTCGGGTCGTCACATCTCTATTTGAGATATTTTTAGTGTAAGAGCTAGTGGTATTAAATATTTCATGAGGTATTAACTACACCATGTCTTTCCGTCCACTTCAGTTTAACTATGCCAGGTTTTGCCGACGTGTTGTAATTGCCACGCTCAATATTATATAAATGACATGACAATATTTTATTAATATGCGACTGAGTTCATATCAAATTAAATGTAAGTATAGAATAATGTAGATTATATGCTAAGCTGTCAAGTCGACTAGTAAGTTTTAATAATGTATGTTCATAAAATAATTTGAACGGATATCAAAACACTCATAATGTAATTAAAGTTTTATCTTCATTATCTATTCCAAACATTATCATTTTAAATAAAGGCGCCTCTTTTGTTTGTGTAGTCTTAAGCGCGGTCACCCTGTATTATTTTAAAAATACTAGTAACTGGGGTATAAATTGAACTTGCCGAAAGTATTGTGTAGTATACAACACTCGCTATTGTCCGTACAATCCGATCATATTGCAATGCAAAATAATAAATACCATTGTAAACGATCTAAGTCTTGTGCCGATTCGATTTTGTTATTTTACGTATTTCGACAATTTTTTATGATTTTTTTAAGTGATAGAAATTAAATTTAAGATATTTGTTTTATGTAATAAGGTAACATTTATTTTAACGGTAAGTACCTTTTTTAACTATAGTCCATTTGTTTAGATTTTAAAATGAAATGTAAACAATCTTGACATGTCTTTATTGGAATATTAACAATAATAATTAATAACAATCTAGATCGACGCTAAAAATGTATTGTACTTATTTAACAAAATATGATTGTTATCTGTTTTGTGTGATAATAAAGAAATGAAATGAAATATTCCAAATTATAAAAGAAAATAATTTATGATTTGCGAAGGTTTTGATTTATAAAGTGTATATTACTTTATAAATCAAAACCTTCGCAAATCATAAATTATTTCTTTTATAAATTGTATAATTTATATGTAATCAGCAAAGGTATTGATTTATAAAGTGTATATTTCAATAAAAAGACATGTCAAGATTGTTTACATTCTTTTAAATACCTAAACGTTTTTTAAGATTCTGTACTGTTTGATCAAACTAAATTAGGAAATAATAGAAGAAACTTTTGCATTGCGAATTATGACTGATTTCGATAGGTAACTCATCTTAGTAGTGGACATAACCGTCCGTTTCGACAGGTTTATAGGTATCTAACGAATTTTGTATTTACCTAAATTTGTAATAAATTAATAATAGGTAGGTAGGAAATTAAATAATTGTCAGCGTGATGCGTTCCAGCCCGGCCACAATCGGGATTGATAATTATCCAAAGATGTACCTACGAAAAGAAGTAGATACATCAGATGTAACTAATAAGAACTATATTTACCGAACACCCACATTGTTTACAGACGGCCACAAATAGTGTATAAATTAACCATAATTTTTCTTTAAATGTACTTGAAAGTCGTTTTACTTTTACGCTGGTTTGGGAGAAAAGAAAAACTAAGTATATACCAGCTGCTTCTCTTCCCGCGCAAATCGTACAAGCCGATCGAGGGATAGGCAGAAATTAGAATCATGTTGATGGCATAGGCAATGCGGCTAGCAACCAATTACTATTCTGATTCCTTTTTCCACCTTCTTGCCCACCGTCACACTAAAAGTGACTTTTGAGTCTTGTGGCCTGGGTTCTGTCTACTTTTAGAGCCGCAAGACCCAAAATTCTGTCTGCCTCGTTAGGGATAAAGACATGATAGTGCGTATGTAAATATTTCAGAGAGGTAGGTTGCATTTTCTTTATTCATTCATTCACATTACAGTTTACTTTTCTAGTCAAGTTATCTGGTTACTATTTTAAAATACTGCACTTAAAAATAGATCTGATTTTTATTTCGCTGATGAATTCTATAGTCACCGGGCTAAAACGCAACAAGCTAATGCGAGGGTTACATGAGTCCTTCGCTCAGTATCCGCCAATATTAAAACTAAATTTGAGTATTGAATTTAGAATGAATATTAAAATCAATATTATATCAACAGAATATCATTTCACCATCCCTTTTCCTGATCAAATTTACTCGTATGTTATTGCCCCAGCTCATATCTTGGCAAGTATATATGTTACAGGTAATGAGGAACCTATGACGAAATATGAAAAGAATTTTTCGCTTTCCATACAATTTCAGATCAGCTAATCGGTCAATTTGTATGAGAGGCCAAAAATTATTTTAAATTTTTCGACATACCTATGTTCACTGGGGAAAGTTGTTCAGTATCATGGACTGAATTCTCACTTAAAATAGTTTCTGTATATTTTGTAACACTCTGTATGAGTATAAAAAAGTCCCGATTTTTTCATATTCGAAAGAGGAGCCATTATTACAGGCGTGCGCACACTGTGACGATCGGGCGCGCTAGTATAGTATCTGCTCCCTAGTCTGTGGGGCGCGCACTGAAAGATTGATAATATTGAAATTGTAGTCGCAATTGTGATGTGTGGAGAGCACAGCCGATCGCGACTCCAACATACCACTTATGCTACAGCAGCAGGCTGCATGGTAAGTTGTTTCGTATGTAAGCCGCTTTTTACACTTTGTCATACAATCAATACAGGTGTATAAGAAAGGAGTATATTTATGGAAAAAAAAAACAATTTATGCACGAAATAAAATCGATCTTCATACAAAGTGAGCAAACAGCTTTTTTTTATTAGCCATTTTTGTCCCACTGCTGGGCAAAGGCCTCCCCTTTTTTCCTTATGTCCGTCTACCTAGCAGTACCCTGCGCATGACTGAATGGTCAGCTAAGTATTTACATCCACAGTATTTTGTACCTTTGGAATAGATTAAAGAAAAACTTAAAATCTTTTCCACAGCAGGACCCTCCCTAGTTTGCAGGTCTTAGATAAAGGACGCCCCGTTTTTAGCCATAGTAAACTTACTAGTCTGTCCAGTCGCACTAATGCCTGCAATGCCTTAGAATCTCACCCTATTGTTCTTGAATGCGTAACCCCAGCAAAATGTTGCGCCTTAGAGAAATGAGAGTATTACAGATACTTGGTTCATAGTAAGCCTCTATGTTCAAATATAGCAAAATTCGTTCATGTTGTATTTTTGAAGTTATTCGAGAAAAACTGATTTTGCTGGAGTAACGTTACCCCAGCAAGATGTTTTTCAAAAAAAGCGTTTAGCCTAGAATCAAGTATATGAAAAGACAGCTCTTAATGAGTTGTAAATGTATACCGATAGCAAAATTTGTTCATCTTATACTTTTTGAGATATTCAAGATTTTGCTGGGGTAACGTTTTGCAATTTTCCATATTCGAAAACTGTTAGTAGCAGAATTTTGAAAAAATACTGTTTATAGGCCTTAGTATGTTCAAATTTGTTTAAATATAAATATTCCGATTCATCAACAAATATCGATGTAATTTATTATTTTAAAAAATCGGAAAATTCCTATTTACTCGTAAACTAGTACATTTACTAACAAATAAAAAGCAGTTACATATACGTATGATATACCCTTCTAATGTGTACAAATTTGGATAAACAAACATTGCGCGATAAAAAGATATAAAAGATTTTCATCGAATTCCTAGTGGTGTGACTTTGGCCATCGAATATGCAGTTCTCTCTAAACACAAATAGATAAACTATAGTGAACATATGTGTTCATTTTGTTACAAAACATGCCTAAAAATTTCGGCTTTAAATCTCGGATGGAATAAAAGTTATTAAACAAACAAGAAAATATCATCAATTCTCCTACTAACCGACTAAATAACGGAGGCTACGAAAAAGCGGCCGTTTCATACTTGCGGGTTTCCTACGCAAATAAGCAACCTAATAACCGATAAAAAGTACAGTCGAGCAGAATAATATTCATGTAGCCGATATTTAAAATCTTTTAAGTATATTTACTATAGTATTATTTGGTGTGAATTCATACATTTGTGATTTAATTCGTTTTTGCAATAAGGTTGACAACTCTATGGCAGTATTTTTTTCAGTATTTTGTTCAAAATTCTGCTACTAACAGTTTTTGAGATATGGAAAATTGAAAAACGTTAGATACCCCAGCAAAATCTTGAATATCTCAAAAAGTATAAGATGAACAAATTTTGCTATCGGTATACATTTACAACTCATTAAGAGCTGTCTTTTCATATACTTGATTCTAGGCTAAATGCTTTTTTTGAAAAACATCTTGCTGGGGTAACGTTACTCCAGCAAAATCAGGTTTTGTCGAATAACTTCGAAAATACAACATGAACGAATTTTGCTATATTTGAACATATTGAGGCTTACTATGAACCAAGTAGGTATCTGTAATACTCTCATTTCTCTAAGGTGCAACATTTTGCTGGGGTTACGCATTCATTGTTCTTGACGGGAAACATCAGATTACGAGACTTCTAATTGATTGGTAGGTACCACACCCGATATATGCACACGCAAACAACGAGCTCTGTTTATGAACTCCGTCAACGTCTCTATGTCGTCGGCCTGAGATCAGCCGTTAAGCTAGTTGCCTCCAGATGCCAAGTTTGTCGAATAAGGAAAGCTAAACCTGTCATACCACCTAGAGATTTACCCAATTTACGATTGACATATAATGAGCGCCCCTTTACTTACGTTGGACTTTACTACTTTGGGCCAGTGAGCGTAATGATTGGAAGACGAACTGCCAAACGCTGGGTGGCTTTGTCCACGTGCCTTACCGTAAGAGCCGTTCATCTAGAACTTGTAGAAAGCCTATCATCGGACTCCGCTATAATGGCTCTTAGATGTTTTATCGCCCGCAGAGCTTCTGCGGGCGATCTCCTGCTTACATTTATTCTGATAATGGCACCATGTTTGTTGGTGCTGTAAAACCATCAGCGATCCATCGCCGAATATCTTCCAACATTAATAATACCAAGAAAAGGGTCGACATAAGAAACGAGAGCTTTGAAAGTTGGAGATTTAGTCTGCCTTGCGGATGGAAATTTGCCAAGAAGATGCTGGCTCAGAGGCAAAATCGTTGCGGCCTATCCAGGAAAGGACAATATTGTTAGGGTCGTTGATGTACCTACTCAAGGGGGTATCCTGCGACGACCTGTGCGGAAACTTGTGCTGCTGATTGCCTTCTAATATTTGGTGTTCACACCGCCCGGGCCATGTTGGCAGTAAGCAGCCTAGATTCCAACCTATATATGCGCTGACAAATCTTCGATTATGCCAGCAGGACCCTTTTTTGGAGTCCGGACCTGTTTTGGGTCTTTCAGAACAAATCATTATATTTTTGCAGCAGTCTAATTGTACTCTTCAAATCTCTTCTCGCTTTAATCAAATATTTTGAACTTAAATCGTAAAATTGTTTTTTTATTTTTTTATTTTTGAGCATATGAAATTTATATTCCAAAGAAAACATAATTTATTCATGCATAAATAAAAGTCGTTAACAAGTGACAGTATTTAGTGTGATAACTGATATACTTACCTAATAATAAATAAAGAGAAAATATTTTGTTGCTTGATACGTAATTGAAAAGTCGACTAAAAATAGCATGAAAATTAAAAACGCATCGAATGCGCGTGGCGTGCGAGTCGGACTTACGCACGGTAGCATTATCTATAAAAAATTCGCGTTTGTTGAATGGAAGCACCGCCTAAATATTTATTTTATTCTGTTTTTAGTATTTGTTGTTATAGCGGCAACAGAAATACATCATCTGTAAAATTTCAGCGGTCGTCGTTCGATACGGAACCTTAAAAATAATTTCTGAGACATCGAAATTTGTGTGTGATTGTAAGGGGCTTCAATAAGCAATCTAATAAAATTGACCTAGGTAAGTAACATAAAAAAAAACTAATATAAACAAAAAAAGAACTAAATCCATTTTGTGAACTAAAAACATAAAATTAACAAAGGTTTAAAAATTTAAAGAAAGAAATATTCAAATTGTTCGAAGACAACAAGAACAAAGACATAAAATACAAAAACAGATTCCTTCCTTTATACAGGGTGATTATGAACAACCTGGCAATATTCTTATGTCTGAATCCACAATCACTAATAGAAAAAAGACACGCAAGAAAAAAGGTATAAACTGAAAAAAATATATGGACTTCACCTAGAAAATGGACCAGCTGATTGGTGAATAAGTATGAAAGTCCAACACCTTTTTACCTTTTTTAATTTTTTGCCTTTCTTCTTACGTGTCTATATTCTATTAAGAGTCCCCTTACCCTGGACTGAATTAGACTTTCCCGTACAAACGTAGTCTAGCTTTTATTTTGAAACGGTTATGTCGGATATTGGAGAAATCATGTAATTTTGAAGAAATTGCATATATGATGGCATATAACTAGTTTTCAGTCAAAATATGAACTTAAAAGAGTATATTCTGGGTCATATCATATTCGACTGTCGAAAACTAGTTATATGCCTAGATATATGCAATTTCTTTAAAATTACAAAATACTGCCAAAATCTCACAAGTCGTTTCAAAATAAAAGATAAACTACGTTTGTATGGAAAAGTCTAAGGTAGGGGATTCTTAAGGACTCTGATTCCGACATCAACATATTGCCAAGTTGTTCAGAATCACTCTGTATAAATTAAGAAATCTATGTTTTTGAATTTTATGCTTTGTTTTTCTCTATTCGAACAACATTTCTTTCCTTAATTTTCTAAGGCTTTGTTAAATTTATTTTTTAAGTTTGCAATATGGTACTTATTTAGTTATTTTTTTGTTAATATTTGATTTTTGTAACTTACTTCCCAGTTACCAAGGTCAATTTAATTAGATTGCTTATACGCTTCACAATAAAACAAAATCTAAAAAAATATTTTTTTCTTAAAATTTAATTTTCATGTTATTTTTAAATGATTTTTTAAAAATCATATCAAGTATCCAAATTAAGATAATTTCTCTTTATTTATTATTAACTGATATACTTAATAATAAATAAAGAGAAATTATCTTAATTTGGATACTTGATATGATTTTTAAAAAATCATAACTGATATACTTAATAATAAATAAAGAGAAATTATCTTAATTTGGATACTTGATATGATTTTTAAAAAATCATAACTGATATACTTAATAATAAATAAAGAGAAATTATCTTAATTTGGATACTTGATATGATTTTTAAAAAATCATTTAAAAATAACATGAAAATTAAATTTTAAGAAAAAAATATTTTTTTAGATTTTGTTTTATTGTGAAGCGTATAAGCAATCTAATTAAATTGACCTTGGTAACTGGGAAGTAAGTTACAAAAATCAAATATTAACAAAAAAATAACTAAATAAGTACCATATTGCAAACTTAAAAAATAAATTTAACAAAGCCTTAGAAAATTAAGGAAAGAAATGTTGTTCGAATAGAGAAAAACAAAGCATAAAATTCAAAAACATAGATTTCTTAATTTATACAGAGTGATTCTGAACAACTTGGCAATATGTTGATGTCGGAATCAGAGTCCTTAAGAATCCCCTACCTTAGACTTTTCCATACAAACGTAGTTTATCTTTTATTTTGAAACGACTTGTGAGATTTTGGCAGTATTTTGTAATTTTAAAGAAATTGCATATATCTAGGCATATAACTAGTTTTCGACAGTCGAATATGATATGACCCAGAATATACTCTTTTAAGTTCATATTTTGACTGAAAACTAGTTATATGCCATCATATATGCAATTTCTTCAAAATTACATGATTTCTCCAATATCCGACATAACCGTTTCAAAATAAAAGCTAGACTACGTTTGTACGGGAAAGTCTAATTCAGTCCAGGGTAAGGGGACTCTTAATAGAATATAGACACGTAAGAAGAAAGGCAAAAAATTAAAAAAGGTAAAAAGGTGTTGGACTTTCATACTTATTCACCAATCAGCTGGTCCATTTTCTAGGTGAAGTCCATATATTTTTTTCAGTTTATACCTTTTTTCTTGCGTGTCTTTTTTCTATTAGTGATTGTGGATTCAGACATAAGAATATTGCCAGGTTGTTCATAATCACCCTGTATAAAGGAAGGAATCTGTTTTTGTATTTTATGTCTTTGTTCTTGTTGTCTTCGAACAATTTGAATATTTCTTTCTTTAAATTTTTAAACCTTTGTTAATTTTATGTTTTTAGTTCACAAAATGGATTTAGTTCTTTTTTTGTTTATATTAGTTTTTTTTTATGTTACTTACCTAGGTCAATTTTATTAGATTGCTTATTGAAGCCCCTTACAATCACACACAAATTTCGATGTCTCAGAAATTATTTTTAAGGTTCCGTATCGAACGACGACCGCTGAAATTTTACAGATGATGTATTTCTGTTGCCGCTATAACAACAAATACTAAAAACAGAATAAAATAAATATTTAGGCGGTGCTTCCATTCAACAAACGCGAATTTTTTATAGATAATGCTACCGTGCGTAAGTCCGACTCGCACGCCACGCGCATTCGATGCGTTTTTAATTTTCATGCTATTTTTAGTCGACTTTTCAATTACGTATCAAGCAACAAAATATTTTCTCTTTATTTATTATTAGGTAAGTATATCAGTTATCACACTAAATACTGTCACTTGTTAACGACTTTTATTTATGCATGAATAAATTATGTTTTCTTTGGAATATAAATTTCATATGCTCAAAAATAAAAAAATAAAAAAACAATTTTACGATTTAAGTTCAAAATATTTGATTAAAGCGAGAAGAGATTTGAAGAGTACAATTAGACTGCTGCAAAAATATAATGATTTGTTCTGAAAGACCCAAAACAGGTCCGGACTCCAAAAAAGGGTCCTGCTGGCATAATCGAAGATTTGTCAGCGCATATATAGGTTGGAATCTAGGCTGCTTACTGCCAACATGGCCCGGGCGGTGTGAACACCAAATATTAGAAGGCAATCAGCAGCACAAGTTTCCGCACAGGTCGTCGCAGGATACCCCCTTGAGTAGGTACATCAACGACCCTAACAATATTGTCCTTTCCTGGATAGGCCGCAACGATTTTGCCTCTGAGCCAGCATCTTCTTGGCAAATTTCCATCCGCAAGGCAGACTAAATCTCCAACTTTCAAAGCTCTCGTTTCTTATGTCGACCCTTTTCTTGGTATTATTAATGTTGGAAGATATTCGGCGATGGATCGCTGATGGTTTTACAGCACCAACAAACATGGTGCCATTATCAGAATAAATGTAAGCAGGAGATCGCCCGCAGAAGCTCTGCGGGCGATAAAACATCTAAGAGCCATTATAGCGGAGTCCGATGATAGGCTTTCTACAAGTTCTAGATGAACGGCTCTTACGGTAAGGCACGTGGACAAAGCCACCCAGCGTTTGGCAGTTCGTCTTCCAATCATTACGCTCACTGGCCCAAAGTAGTAAAGTCCAACGTAAGTAAAGGGGCGCTCATTATATGTCAATCGTAAATTGGGTAAATCTCTAGGTGGTATGACAGGTTTAGCTTTCCTTATTCGACAAACTTGGCATCTGGAGGCAACTAGCTTAACGGCTGATCTCAGGCCGACGACATAGAGACGTTGACGGAGTTCATAAACAGAGCTCGTTGTTTGCGTGTGCATATATCGGGTGTGGTACCTACCAATCAATTAGAAGTCTCGTAATCTGATGTTTCCCGTCAAGAACAATGAATGCGTAACCTAAAAAAATAAAAAATTTTTTTTTCTTAAAATTTAATTTTCATGTTATTTTTAAATGATTTTTTAAAAATCATATCAAGTATCCAAATTAAGATAATTTCTCTTTATTTATTATTAAGTATATCAGTTAATAAACTAAATATCGTCACACGATACAACAAGTCTGTGCACCTACATATATCCTAGCATATATGTTTTAATTTTACATTGCATACCTTTTAACTGCGACCGTCGTATATTGCCGACCAAAAACCACTGTACTTATTGTACATAATTTAACACTCACAGCTACATACAGATAATAATCCCACCCCCGCTGACGGGCCCTCACATGCAGGGAGCGTGTGCCCGTACCGCAAGTTGGTATGGTGTGCGTCAAGCAGACGTATGCAGAGATGTGAAAAATAGTTTAGAAAAAGTATTTAAATACAAAATGCAAATGCATAGTTGCTAGCACTATTTCAAATAGAAATACAAAATAGTTTTGAATAAAAGTATTTAAATACAAAATGCAAAATACGTATTTTTAAAATAGGTTTTGAAAATAAAATACATTGTTAAGCATAACCACTTTTATTTATTGAACTGATTTTAAAACTAGTATTTGTTCAAAGAGTTCATCTTTCATGTTCCGCCTATGGGGCCTCATAATCATTCCACCAAATGAAAATAGTCGTTCTACAGGGGCAGAACTCGGTAAGCAGGTATTATATTTAAGGAAGAGTTTTTTTACAGTAGGATACCTGTTCAAGGATTCTAAGGTATTGTCTTCATCTTTTAAATATTGTAGTGTTTCCAGATCTATTGTAGTTGTATTAACATTATCACTGGCTGCTGAAGAATCAGAGTCCTCAACAAACATATAATAAGATTCTGTCCTTTCCTTCTTTTTATAAGAGTCAGTATGTTGGGAACTCTTTTCGTCTTCTTGTTTTATCTTTCTCACTTCTGAAACAAATACTTCTTTGATGTATTCTCTGTTGGCTTTTGGCACCCATTTCATTTTGAAAAAGGGATAAGATACTGATGCTATAATGCTTCTTTTGCTTTTGGCTCTTCTAATTTATAAAATCTCTCAAAACGCCTATTAAGACTTTCTGTAATAACATCTATTAATACATCACAATATGTAAGGTTATCCATTTTCAAGCTGCTTAGAATTCTTTGCATTCTCATCAGTTCTGGTATAAGACATCCATAGTAAGTATCTTTGTCCCCTTCTAAACTTCTGATGCCATCAGCAATAGGCTTTGAACAGCTTACATATTCAAGAAGAAATTGAATTTCAATTTCTTTAAAAATAGGCAACCCTAGTTTCTTAAAAGTTTCATTTAGGGTACCCTTGACTGCCAATAGATCTTGAATGCAATTATAGTATGAATTCCATCTTGTTGGACATGGATAAGTAGGGGATTTTCCAGTTGATTCCAGATATATTTCACAGGCTTTAGGGGACCTCGAACATAGATTCCAAACTGCTCGACATTTTGCCATAGCTGTATCATACATTTTTTTGTATGAATTACTTTGTGATCTAGCCTTATCCATATCTTGTGAAGCTATTAAATGTAATGTGTGTGTGGCACACCTTTCATGATTAGGCAGTTGCAACTCATCGAATTCTTCAAATGACTCCGAAAATTGTCTTAGGGTTAACACATTATCATCATCATCATCTCCATCGTCAATATTATCATGCATTACATCAATATTTTGCATAAGAGTTCCTTTACTTATTCCTGTATCTGAATCTTGTCCATATATTCTAAAAGTTTTGACCATATTTGATCCATTGTCCGTAATAGTCTTTATTATTTTTGACAGTTTCAAATCAAATTCAGAATGAATCTCTGCAATCAGCTCAGCTACTTTATCATAACTATGTGTTCCCTTGAATCTTCTGCAAGCCAAAGTTACACTTTTCCGATTAAATTTATCACAATCAATCCAATGAGCAGTTACCCCTAGATAGCTTCTCTTAGATGATGACCATATATCAGCTGTGGTGCATATAAAATCAACCTTTCTCAATTGTTCTTTTGTATTTTGTATATATTCTGTGTATTGTTCTGCAATTTTTTTATTACATGTTTGCCTGCACATTATTTTCGGTGGAACACTTAATTGCTGTGCACCTTCAATTAGAGCCTTAAAGGATTTATTTTCTACAATTGATATAGGTGACATGGTCTCCACTAAAAAATTCACAAGTAACTTGTCGAAATTAACTGACTTTGGTAAGATGGCTGGAAGAGTGGATTGTTTCAATGTTTTAGATGAACTGCATCCCTCACCAGTATCACCAACATTTTTCCTCTTCCTGTTATGTTGTATTTTGAGTTTCTCGTACTCTTCTAATATATCAGCATGTCCTTTTCTCTGCAAAAGTATAATTAATAGTTTAAAGCATAGAATATCTGCGATTATATTATTTCATATTACATAAAATCCTATTTATTAGCTAATCAGTTTTGAAATCAAAATAATTTATTTAACAAAATAAAATACAATTAAAATTTTTAGCTTTACTTACTTTTAAATGGTTCAAAAAGTTGGATGTAGAATTCAAACTTCCTTTTAGTGTTTTCGAACACTTTTTGCAAGTTCCAGATATATTTACGTCACTTCCAGGATCATTTGTAATGTCTTTGAAGAAGTGTTTTAATATGAATGGAATGTTCTTGTCCCTGAAAAAATAAGAGGTTATATATCACTTACTTATGTACTGTACCTACAATATACATATAAAAATGAATCCCTTGGACACGGCATCATCACGCGTAAACGGCTGGCACACATACACAGGCTGACAGACAGACGAACAAAGTGATCCTAGGGTTCCGTTTTTAGTTTCTTTCGAGGTACGGTAAAAATTAAGAATGGTGCTTGATAAAATAAAGAAATTGAGTAAACTCAACGGCCACATTAACTTTTTTTACGACAGGACAACGTCTGTCGTAAGAAGCTAGTGTATAATAAATAATAGCTTATCGTGCAGATTAAGGGTTAGTAAATAAATGTGTTATTTTAATAAACACGTAAAATCCATGAATTAAACAATAACATAGAATAATGCGATATTGTTATCAACTAACGTTGTTCGATATCGGTTAAATTATATTTTAGGTTAGGCTAGTAAAAATAACAATAACTAGGTACTTAACTAAACTACTTGATGCTTAGTTACAAATTATTTATAAAAGTGATGAATTACTTACATTTTAATTATTTATATCCAGCAAGCGAAGAAAACTGAGAAAAATCACAAACAAACTAATAATCAACACACGAACACGCCTTTGACCTCAAGTTTGTTTGACGATGGTTTGACAGTTGACTGACGCGCAATGCTTTTTTTTCTGGCTCGCACGGGCCGCAATGTTGGCATTATTGTTCTAGTTGACAAATGACAATGATAACACTACGATTACGATCAGTGCGTTCATAAATAAGGAAATCATGGATTTAAGAATGAAAAATTGTAAAAATGAATTAAAAATGCAACGAAACTATTTTGTATTTTATAAATACTAAATATTTGTATAGAGTATTTCAAATAAAATACAAAATACATTTAGAAAAAAAGTATTTCAAATATAAAATAAAAATGGGTATTTTGCATTTTGTATTTGCATTTGAAATATATGTATTTCAAATAATTCACATCTCTGGACGTATGTACCGAAACTGGAATCCAGAAGTCTTCAAAACGAGAAGTACCATGAGGTAACCAATTTGTGAACTACAACTGAAATTACAAAAATGGTTTATGTAACAAGGGACTACATCAGCAATAAAAAGCATACTAGTTTGTAATATTTCGTTTTATTTAATTATCTCGCGACTCTGAACAATACTATAGTGTAAATATTTTAATCTCGATATGCAATCTTCGAGACATAAACGACTGACTTTGTAGACTCTTTAATATACACATACATAATGTAAAGGTTAACAAATAAGTTAGTGATCCTCGACAAAATTGCGGCATTTAATTTTACATGGAGGCCCACATGAAATATAAAAAAAAAATGTGGCGCCATAATTTAAGGTCCACTAACTTAGTTGCTGATTTAAACGCACGCAAAGGTAAAAATCACTTGATATTTCTTGAATGGTAGCGGTAAGAAATGTCTATTTATCTATCTGAGCAAACGAAAAAGTAAGTTCTATCATGGACGAAAAATACAAGTTCTAAGTATACTGTAACATAGATAACTGGTATGAGATCTTAAATTAGAAAAAAATACAACAAAAGGGCAAATTGCAGCTAGCTAAGTAGTTTTAAACTAGGCACCATTCAATATATATTAACAATTTTGTTTTACTTATTTGATAACGTACCTATTCATAGATTCATCAATCAATTCAACATTACTCGTTGTTAATTAAGATGGACACTTATTCAGTTATTGTTTTTATACAGTTATTGTTTTGATAGATTGAATAGACATCAATTCTATAATAAGCGCGCATTCGTTTTGACACAAATATTACAACAAACCGTACTTCCAAATACTTTCTACTATTGTAATTTTCCTTTATTTCGATAATAAAAAGGGCAAGTGTTATTCCATAACAGTTTTAATGTTTGACACATAGATAGACGGGATATTTATTATTCCAGACTACTTTGACTGATTAAAACTCGCGGATGAAGCCGCGGACAAAAGCTTATATAAGACCTGGGGGTTTCTCCAAAAGCGGTACAAAAGACATACGTTACTGGCTATCCGCGTTTTTGTGTCAAGCAACATTGAGCATTAATATATGACGATAGTCTAGTTTGGTTTGACAAAGAAATAAGACGTCACTATCGGACGACTATCGTATTATTTTATGGAGTAACCCCCAGGTTGGCAGCTATACATTTTCCCCTTACGAATGTTGCCCTAATACTAATAGATCTCGCCTACTTTTATGAATATTGACAACATTCTTAATTTTATAGAAAACTAAGTCTCATAAAGAGCAAGTGCGATGTCACGTAGTAAATTTGAAAATATTAAGATCCTTTCTTATAATTAACATTACAACAAAGTCGTATGAAAATATATTTATATAACATTTAATAGTGAGTATATGAGAGGCAGATGACACATACATGTAAAAGTAACACTTTCTTATTCTAAGTCATGTATTATTAATACGGTATTCCAATTTTCTTTATATTATTAATTTAAAAAGTAACATAATTAGAAGCCGAATTTTTTTTAAATCTGCTATAATGTACGTCAGGTAATGTAAAAAGGGAACTGTCAAGTAACAGAAAAAGGGTATACATACAGCGTTCTTAATGTCACTACGTCTCGCGCGTATGAAAGAGATGCCCCACCACGCTCCCACTCTTATTCATAGCCATATTTCAAATGCTAATTACTGCTTCATTTAAAAACCAATTCTCTTGCTGTATAAAAAATAATTTTAAAGTGGTATTTTCTGTTTTATATTACATTTTAACCAGTTTTATATAAAAAAAAACGTACTTACACAGTGAAATATCCTTTTAGGTAGAAACACCAAGCTGTGTTCCTGGAATCATTTTGAATTATCAGAGGCAAAATATAAAATGTATTAAATAGACAACAAGGTAAACTACGTACTTGTTAGCCTAGTAAACCCATAAAATATTAGGCAAACTTAAAGTCAATACATAGAAGAGAGTATACAAGGAATTACACTAACTAGAACATCAAAAAATTTATTCTACAGAAAAGAGAATACATCTAGAACTATGCAACTAAATAACATTAAATTTTGTACTTCTTACAAATCTACCATAGACAAAAAGAGATCGTAATCGATTATTGTCTCACTTTTTGTATCACATGCATTAAAATAGCATAAACATTAAACGAGTAATTAAATAATTTTGCACAAAAACCTTTAGCTTTCATTATTTGTCTATGGTAGTCAAAGTACACCAATGTAGGGTGCGGTACGGCCCTAAGGCGCAAGCCATACTGGATCTAGCGACAGAATTTTATGTCACATTATGAAATAAAGATGATGATTTTGCATACATTAGCCGGTATTATAACAATTAAAACCCTATAGATCATTAGAACAAACAATGTATATCCGTAATATATAGTATATATATATATATATATATATATATATATATATATTTTACGGATACATTGTAGATATATATATGAAATACTAAAAAAATCAATTTAAATTGTGACAACAAACAACAGTTCTCATATGTCGTTTTAATAAGTATCAAGTCAAGTCCTTGGAAAAATTGTAGCAGTGCAGTTTGATGCCGCTTAACACAAGCGCCTAAGAAGCGGCACTAAACTTAGCTGTAAGTAACGATTTCACGTCAACAGCTGTGTTAAATCAAAATAAAGTGACTATTATTGAGAGATGTTATAAATATCCTACGATAACAAAAATATATTTAAATAGAGAAGATGCATAAAGAGTAGATTTTGATAAAGGTGTCCGATTTTGTAAGCATAATAATAATATTTTTTTTATCGATTTATTAACTTTGGTTTTTAGTTGATTGAAAAAGTCAATTTTAGAAATAATAATAATAAAATGTTTAAAAATAATATTATCATAATATTTTATAAAAAAATATAGCTACTTTTGCTATGAGGCCAATTCTTTAAAAGCAATATTTAACATATCACCCGAACAAATGTTCTTACATCACGCCTACAAATGCGACATAAGTGACGTCACTCCTGTCCGATCTTTCTAAGGCGCTCCGAGACGCCCGCGCCATCCAAAGACGGAGGTGAATTTGTAACCTTTATACCTTAAGAGTTTTTGGGTTGGGAAGGTAGTTTTTTCTTAAACGTGCCTATTTTTAGGAACTCTTACTAAAGCACAACGAACAAAAAAATTATGCATCTTCCCTATTGAATTGAATAACACAGTGAGTCCTGCTTATGGCTACACTATTGTTGTTAGTACAATCAAACAGTTTCAAGTTCCTCATCTAAATATTATTTATTTTATGGTTTGCCGCTACAAGTTACCTATTGTTATAGTAGGATACATTCGGTACATACAGAATGTGTTTTTTCCCAAGCCCATTCACCCATAATTTTGGGGTACTATGCTTGTGAATTTTTAGAATACAAGTCTAGTTTTTAATTCCTGTTTTGTGGTCTAATACTATATGACAATGGGTTTAGATAAGACGGACTGGTTTGATTCGGTGACGGATGAATACGTACCACAACCCGGCAATTTGTTATTTCTTAAATTTTGCTCTAATTTTGAATGAAATTTGTGCTACGTTTTTTAACGTTAGGTTAGACAAATTCCGAAATGGACATTATAAGAAGTGGTCCCTGACCGCCAAAGCCTATTGCGTAGCATGCATTTAATTTTACTTATGTTAACAATAAAAGTAACTATACGTATTTCCCATACTGATTATCACATAAAAATGAGTTTCTTTTAAACTCAGTCATTTTTATGGACACCAATTTTGGTACGTACGCTGTCAGTCAAAATAGATCTGTTTTTATATCTACCAGCCCTTTGATTCAGTCACATTACTACGAGCATGCCCAAAAATATATATTATGATAAGTAAACATTGGCGACGTAAATGCCACCGCTTAATGCTAATTATCGAGTAAACCAACATTAATTACAACAGTAAATACATAATCAACATTGTTTTCAATAGTAAGGTCTGAATTCGATCGATATAATCTTTGCACCTAAATAGCTAGACTAGTAAACTATGATGAGACTTTGATATTTCGCAATTTTATCTAAAATATTAAAGGCCTCACTTTTTAAAGCAAACGATAATCGTCGTTTGGGATGTTTAACAGCGGCTTATGAGTGTTTCCTGATTGCAAAATAGTATATTATGCAAGAATAAAGGACGGATTGAGTTCGAGGGCCATAGATGAATCACAAGCAGGTGAAAGATTCTAACGACTGAATCACGACCGTAGGAAGTGATTCAAGTGTTAGAATCCTGAGCAATGCGAGTGATTCATGGCTCTCGATGTAAATCCGCTTTATTCAAGAATTGCATACGATACTTTATACCATGAGTACGAGAATAATTTTTCAAAACTAAAAACCGACTTCACCATCAAACTACACAACCGGTTTTAATAAAAAAAAGTATGGGACCACCTGGTAGGTATTCCCTTTAAAAAAAGAATATTATAAATCGGTACAAACGTCTTCGAATAAATCGATCAACATATATAAAACATAAGATTCCGACGAATTGATAACATCCTCTTTTGGAAGTCGGTTAAAAAGAAAAATTTATGCGAACAAACAGACATTTAATGAAGAAAAAAGAAGGTTAAATTAATTAAAATGGACATTAAAATTGGAACAATTACTAAAATTAAGAGTAAATTGTTCTAAATTCAAACATCAAAATAGTGAGTAAAAGTGCATTTTATTCACTGTTTTCAGTGAATAAAATAAACTTTTGAGAGAGGGAATGGTATAAAAGAATTTTGCATGTACAATAGTCAAATTTATATTTATCGTAAGCCGTAATTGGCCGCAATTGATTTTAGACAGCTAAAAATAAGAGTTAGTAAATTAAAAGACGTTAAAAAAACAGTGAAAAGAACCTTCAAATATCTAAAAATAATTTATATAAATAGGTACGAATATTTTTCTTCGACTAGTTTGTTCCAAACTTTGATGAAAAAAATTTTACCTTGATATACCTACCATTAAGAAAACGTTCAAAACACGAACTTTAGTTCTTTTTTTGGGTTGAGCAGCATTAAATAAACTAATGGGTTTAAAGCGACTGCCTCCTAATAAATCACGAGTCAAAGAAAAACCAAAAAAATCATTTTTAGAACTTTGGTGTAATTTTTAACGTGAGGTCTTTTAAATCCTCAAAAAAGCGGTATTAATTACTCTGCGATTGTTATGTTCTGCTCTGCGTAATTATGACGTTTTACTCGTAACGTTCGTTTCACCAGATTTACTACATAAAGGTTGATTTAGCATCTTCAATGGAAGTCAGGCTTTAATTTATAACTAGGCCTCGTTATATAACGCTCAGTTTGGAAGCACGTCAAAACAGTGATGTTACTTCACATCATTGGTTGATTCATAATTACATATGAAGAGTTATGTGTCAAAATAAAATGTTTTTTAGTGCTCTTGAGATAACTTATTAATTGGATCTATTCGACCGGATAGGAGGGCGACAATTATTGAATAGTATGGATACGATATTACTAGGTAGCTCTAAAAATCATTTCAATTTTTTAAATGGATATTTACAAGCAGAGGACGAAGTTTGATTTCATAGATTGTGGAAAATATATTGTTAAATTACTATTAAAGTTACAATTATAAATAAAAAAAAGTGAGTGAATCATCTTCATTTTGTTTCGATTGAGATTATCAAAAGTGCTCCATCACTTGCTACCAAACTGAGTGTTAGATTGACTTTTGAAATTCAATTACTGAAAATATAAGGATTGAAACCACTACTCCGCTTATAATAGTTAAAGTAAATAATATCCCAAATTCCGATCAAATTTTGGGCTTCACAGTAAATTTTATAAAACAAACCAACGCCACAGATTTCATTAGCTTAGAAATGTAGAGCAATCAATAAATATTTTCGTTAAATTTTTTACGTTTACGAGAATTCGTATTAGGCCGTCTTTTTATTTAATCGGTCATCTGCTTGCATGAATATTTATTTTTAAATTAATACTTCGAACTGAATCTTGAAACTATGTCTAGATTAAACTGCCCAATAATCTGAATGCGTCACCCCAGCAAAATGTTGCGCCTTAGAGAAATGAGAGTATTACAGATACTTAGTTCATAGTAAGCCTCAGTATGTTCAAATATAGCAAAATTCGTTCATGTTGTATTTTCGAAGATATTCGAGAAAAACTGATTTAGCTCGAGTAACGTTACCCCAGCAAGATGTTTTTCAAAAAAAGCGTTTAGCCTAGAATCAAGTATATGAAAAGACAGCTCTTAATGAGTTGTAAATGTTACCGATAGCAAAATTTGTTCATCTTATACTTTTTGAGATATTCAAGATTTTGCTAGGATAACGTTTTGCAATTTTCCATATCTTGAAAACTGCTAGTAGCAGAATTTGAAAAATACTGTTTATAGGCCTTAGTTTGTTCAAATTTGTTTAAATATAAGTATTCCGATTCATCAACAAAAAAAAAAATAATCGGAAATAACCGGTTTACTCGTAAACTAGTCCATTTACTAACAAATACAAAGCAGTCACATATACGTATGATATACTCTTTTAACGTGTACAAATTCGGATGAACAAACATTACGCGATATGAAGATATAAAAGAATTTCATCGAATTCCTAGTGGTGTGACTTTGGCCATCGAATACGCAGTTCTCTCTGAACATAAATAGATAAACTATAGTGAACATATGTGTTCATTTTGTTACAAAACATGCCTGAAAATTTCGACTTCAAATCTCGGATGGAATAAAAGTTATTAAACAAACAAGAAAAAATCATCAATTCTCCTACAAACCGACTAAATAACAGAGGCTACGAAAAAGCGGCCGTTTCATACTTGAGCGTAACCATCTCAAAAAATGGTATAATAGTCTTTTTTTGCTAGTACAGTCGCATACAAAAAGGTTCTTGCGTTTGGTGGATAAAGAAAATACATGAGCAAGATTATTTTTTATTTAAATTCCTGTTTTACAATAATTTTATGCTATATAACTAGGAAAATAACAGATTAATTGAGTATTATTAAACAAGTGTACTTTTATCACTAATTTTAGTCTTAAATAATTAAATACTTTTCAGTACAAGCACAAACACATTTACAAAATTTAATTATTTTTTCTTAGTAAAAGATACTTAGTATACTGAACGATACAACATTTCAAATATTATAATTAGTAATTAAGCTATATATATATTACACACACTATAAACAAGTAAATGAAAAAATAAAAATACTCACCCTTTTTAAATATAATAGCGCAGCACAACAGCAACTTTCCAGGTCTCACAATGGTATATGGCTTGACTAACATGTTTTGTAACAAAATGAACACTTATGTTCACTATAGTTTATCTATTTAGGTTAAGAGAGAACTGCGTATTCGATGGCCAAAGTCACACCACTAGGAATTCGATGAAATTCTTTTATATCTTTATATCGCGTAATGTTTGTTCATCCGAATTTGTACACGTTAGTTTGTTAGTAAATGTACTAGTTTACGAGTAAACCGGTAATTTCCGATTTTTTTAAATAATAAATTACTTCGATATTTGTTGATGAATCGGAATACTTATATTTAAACAAATTTATAATATTTATATATATATATATATAATATTTATAATATTTATATATATATATATATATATATATAATATTTATAATATTTATATATATATATATATATATATATAATATTTATAATATTTATAATATTTATATTTAAATAAATTTATTAATAAAAATCTTGAATATCTCAAAAAGTATAAGATGAACAAATTTTGCTATCGGTATACATTTACAACTCATTAAGCGCTGTCTTTTCGTATACTTGATTCTAGGCTAAACGCTTTTTTTGAAAAACATCTTGCTGGGGTAACGTTACTCTAGCAAAATCAGTTTTTCTCGAATAACTTCGAAAATACAACATGAACGAATTTTGCTCTATTTGAACATATTGAGGCTTACTATGAACTAAGTATCTGTAATACTCTCATTTCTCTAAGGTGCAACATTTTGCTGGGGTTACGCATTCCAATAATCTGAATAGTATGTGGGAAAAGAATAGATGTCTATACTTTTATTAAAGATTAGTCTTAACAATATCTTAAACTTTAATGATATAAAAGTAATATTTAGAAAAGACGACTGTTCATAAGACCTATGTAGAAATAGATTATTTTTAATTTATTTCTACGATAAATAGTACGAAAAGCCTCAAAGGATGGAAATGTAAGTCATGTAAATTTACTCTCCAGTACGGCAGTCCGCAAATGTATAGTGTAAGCATGATGCTAGTGGGTATCATTCACTCGCACTCGTTCGCAGGACTCCATCGCTCAGGTGAGTGATTTCGGTGCTATATGCGATAGCACATATGCAGATATTTTCGTATCCGTTTCGTTAAATGAGCTTGGAACAACTAGTAACAAAAAACTAGAAGAACCTATTCAGTCTATAGCATTTTGAGTAATACTACTTATTTACATTTTAATGACTAAATGCCACATACTTTGCGCTTAAGCATATTCAAGCATATGCATTTTTGAACCTTCCAACCGATTATCCGATCCTAATCTTAACGCGTCGGTTGCAGGCTTGGCTGTGCTGCTTGGAAGCCCGTTATGCGCTTTTTGGTCTTTTCTTCAAATATAATATGCATGAAAACGGTCACCCAAAGATGCCGAAGAACATTTCAACAACAAGCCTCGATTTGGCTAGTTTTATAATCGGCCGTCGTCAAAGTTATCCCTTCTTCGAAATGAATTCATGAACAAAGTTTACGAGTACCAACGGTTCAAAGTCTGAGTTCCCGAGGCTCTCCTACTGATTCATGTGTTTGAAGAAAATTCGGCTTTGGCCGAAATCAATTGTTCTACCAATACCTATCTGCTCCGCGTTAATTGCAACTGGTAGTAAATTCGCATTTTTTCTCAATCTCATTAGCCGAATTCTTGGATATGCTAAAATTAAGAACCTGTTTTCTAAAAGACCCTTCAGTTAAAATGTACTCAGATCTTTTTGTCTAAAGTTGGGAGGGAGATTTAATGTAACTATCGAACTAAATTCGATGTATACTTAGTTGAATTGAGGCAGAAGTACGATCTAATTTAACATTAGAACTTAACTATTAAAAATCTCGTCGGAATCACACTGACGCAATGGCGCCGCAAACTACACCAACGCGAGAAACTTAAAGCTTAATAGCGTCTTTTTGTGATCTGACGTAAATATATCGAATAAATAAATAGTGAAGAAGATATCTCTATCGGCCTTGTGTTGAGACAAAAATCTATAGCTATCGTGGATAAACAATAAATTTACTTTGACTTAAACAACTTTCCGGATTTAAAACAATGCATCTATTGCGATTTATATTGTGTTCTGTATCGCTTATGTTTACGAGAAAAATCATAATATTTACAATTTAAACCTTTAACTAAAGGCAGTTCACAAATCCAAAAAGTAATGTAATAAGCATCTTGATTTATTGGACAAAACCCGGGGCATAATCGGTACACAGGATATTTAAGGAGGGTTTTCTGAAATCTGTATCGACAGTGACGGCACCGAAAGGCATCTCCAAACTGATTGCTGACGCTGGATTTGACGCAGCAACAATTGTCAAAATAATCGTTCAATAATATAGTTTGAGGATCTGACGTTTCAATACAGCCTCCTTGTGATCTTTAAGTTTAAGAAAATATTTATTACATTCAGAGTAAAATTTAATTTTGGCCACGAATACTAAATAATCAGTTAGGTTACATAGTAAAGGACGGCGGGTAAGCAGATTTGTCCAACTTACCGAGTAGGTGTTGTGTCATGTCTTTGTCGTTTTTAAATAAATTCGGGACACAACCATCTTTTACATCTATCCACAAAAGTAGTTTGTGTTAAAAAATATTTATTCATGTAGAAAAAAAGACAAACGGTAATCAAGTTTTAATCTAGACTTCTAAAATTAAGCGAATGACAAACTGACATTTTTTATCGCTTATTTCATGTTCGGACCAGGGCGTCGGCGTTGACGAAGTAACTAGCAGAGAAAATAACATTAACTTCTCTTTGACGAAAAATAGCGAAATACACAACGTTAGTCGATAAGGTATTACAAGAAAATTAATGGACAGTCAGGCTTCAAAAATGGAGTCATAATTTCTCATACTAGTTATATGAAAAATTATTACTCCACTTTTGAGGCGTACCGTACATATCAATACTAAACAAGTCTTTGAGTAACACTAGTGTTAGATTTTTGAGCTGTGTACAGGCATCTGACAAAGCTCAATCAATACAATTTAGTGACAACAGTCATTATTATACACAGTGAACTGATGTTCAGGTTTCTCCACCACGTTTTCCTTCATCGGAAGCAAGCGTTGGTGGTTGAAAATGACCGCGCATGTGTACATATTCAGAGGTACAAGTCGCTCACACAACTAGCACAGTGGAACCAATATAAAAATCGCAAATAGTTGCCCTTATACAAAGATATATATTATGCGGCAGAATTCGCACACGGGTTAAAGTTGAATTGATGGGGACATTGATCGGGGTTTTATATACCTTCGCTTTGCTGACGTTGTGTATTCCTGATAACTATGAGCATGTGGCCGTTAGATCACTAACCTAGTTGATACCTAAAGCAGCCGACGATGCCCCTTGGCCGAAGCTCGGGAACTTGGTCTTCAAGTTCTTGTTCGTAAAGGGTATTATAGTAATCCCTGGTAGGGCTCGGGGACTCCTCCAGGGTGATGTTGGGGCTTGGGGACTCGCTGCGGGAGCGAGCGGTGTCGTGTCATGTTTCCTCTCGACGGATATTCATTATGGCTGCCCGGCACATCGGACACTCTTTGAGTTGCAATGTACACATTGAGCAGAAACCTCTGTAATTAAGATACGGATAAATTAGCCAAACCACAAAGAAACTCGATAAGGCGTTTACGCTATGTTTACACATATTTCGTCGGTTATCGATCCGCCTGAATTTGAAGCCGGAAAATAATTGAATTTTTCGAGTGGTGAACGAGAACTTATTAAATATCTTCTTAAAATCATTGAAATGGGATGGCATTTGTTTTTTTTCTTGTATAATACGTAAAATGACGTGCACAAATGCCACCTGTCTACCATAGAATTTCATCTGCCTGTGGCCATCTACAAACGCGAAATTCTTCGAACTAGAATACGCGCTATATAATGTTTTCGAACGTCCGTTTTAGTACATATTATAGTAATACCAGGCCTGTGTCACTCCCCATTTAGGTATCGAAAATATACCTAAATTATTACTATGCGCGCGGCAACCACTTCGAAGGGGAAAATTCAGTTAGCTTGCAATGGATGTCGAGGCATAACAACTAAGATGTGATGAGTTTCGACGCAAGCTAAATAAAAACATAGCTCTAACCACGTTAAGTAGATATTTCTTTTCTGAGCAAGACTTCTCAACGTGAGTACTAGTACGTATTCTGCGGTATCACTATGGTGATCACTCACCTATGTCCGCAGGGCTCGAGTACGCAGCACGCTGTGTCGTCGAAGCAGAGCGTGCAAGAGTCCTCCTTCACGCTGGAGCACCTCATTTGTTCCAAAAATATCCTACGGGGCACAACCTGTAACACCATTGATTTTTAGTAGATTTGGTTTGTTATTTTTAGAAGATTAGTTCGTTTTTGTATAGGTTTTAGTTAGTCTAAGATGACTTTACCGCCCAAAAAATATCTAAATATAATTTGTTATTACTTTTTCCTAGAGCTTATAGGCGAGGTTAACTGGAAAAAAAAATTGCTTAGCGTTAAGGCCTTTTGCGCAGTTTGCTAGATAATATATATTTACCTCCAGTGCATTATCATCAGGTGTTTTTAGGGTTCCGTAACCAAAGGGTAAAAACGGGACCCTATTACTAAGACCCCGCCGTACGTCTGTCACCAGGCTTTATTTCATGAACCGTGATAGCTAGACAGTTGAAATTTTCACAGATGTATTTCTGTTGCCGCTATAACAACATATACTAAAACAGAATAAAAGATATATTTTAGGGGGGTTCCCATACAACAAACACGTTTTTTTGATCGTTTTTTGCTTGATATTAAGTACAGCAACAGGTAGACACTTGAAATATCCACAGAATATTCAGTTGTGTATTCACTTTAAAAATAAATAATTAAATTAAATTAAACTTGATTTTTTATAGATAATGGAACCCTTTATGCGCGAGTCCGATTCGCTCTTGGCCGGTTATTTAGTATGAAGACCTCAGTGGTTTAATGGTCAACATACTAGTCCCCCAATCCGGAGGTTCGATCCCCAGACAGGACAAGTTGGAAAATGGCCTTTTTCAAATTGTTCTCGGTCTTGGGTGTTTATCTATGTATTTATCATAAATAAAACCATCGTTGGGTTACCTTCCCATAATACAAGATTAAGCTTACTTTGGGGCCAGCTCAATCTGTGTGATTTGTCCCTATATATTTAACTTTTATATACTGCTGAAGCACGACCCTTTTTGTACTACCAGAGCCATACTTAGCCAGAGTAGCCAGAGGATTTGCCCCACACTCTCCACACTTTATAAGATTTGTTTAGCTTGTATTTCTTAATTCGCTTTCTACGACATTCATGGGAAGGCAGTGGTATTCTACTCTGCCAGAAATCACACAGGATATTATTAGTAAGGTATAAAAGTCATCAATCAGCCCGGTCAATACAAAAGGCAACACACCTGTTTCTCCTCATCGGTGAGGTGGCCGTGCTCGTTGAAGGCCGAGAACGGTCTGTCGGTGGGCGGGTACTGGAACGGTTCGTGTCCGAAGTTGAACCGGCACTGCTGAAACGCCATGAAACTGGCCGCAGCGAAAAACCCCAACCTGAACAGACACGTGCTCTACATTTTTATTGGATCATAGAACATAGTAAAATTTGTTAAAAACTTGCCCGTCTTTGAGGCAACCGAGCCCGTCACCATTTTCCATGCGGGCACGTCTATTACCGACGCCGGCCGAATCTCGTACCAAACTATTCCCCTAGTTTCAGAAGTATTACCTGGTGGTCTCAAAGATCTCCTTGCAAAGTGTTAATTGCTGGCCATTTACGTAGATGTTGACTGCGTTTGCAGGCATGTCTTTGAGGCAACGGAGCCCGTCACCATTTTCCATGCGGGCACGTATGTTACCGACGTCGGCCGAGCCTCGTACTAAACTATTCCCCTAGTTTTAGAAGTAACTACGGCTATTACTTGGTGGTCTCAAAGATCTCCTTGCAAGGTGTTAGCCGCTGGCCATTCACGAAGTTGACCTCCTTCGCAGGCATGCCTATGAAGTTAGTCAATCACCATTTTCCATGCGGGCACGTCCGTTACCGACGTCGGCCGAGTCTCGTACCGAACTATTGACCTAGTTTCTTAAGTATCTACCGCTATTACCTGGTGGTCTCAAAGATCTCCTTGCAAGGTGTTAGCCGCTGGCCGTTCACGGAAAAGATGACCTCCTTCGCAGGCCTGTCTATGAGGCAGCCGAGTACCTCGCCGGGCTTCTAGGCCGGCACGTCCGTCACCGACGTCGATCGAGTCTCGTACCAAACTATTCACCTTTTTTCAGAAGTATCTACGGCTATTACCTGGTGGTCTCAAAGATCTCCTTGCAAGGTGTTAACCGCTGGCCGTTCACGGAGAAGATGACCTCCTTCGCAGGCATGTCTATGAGGCAGCCGAGTACGTCGCCGGGCTTCCATGCTGGTACGTCCGTCACCGACGTCGGCCGAGCCTCGTACCAGACCAGTCGGCGGCAGCCGTCGTACGATAACGAGTATAGGTCGTCGCCGATGCCGTACCCTTCCTATGAGAAAATACTGTTTTCAAGGTCGTGTTTCTTCTAATTTAAAATCTTGCTCTTGTCGGTGGAGTTACGTGTATATGTCTTTATGACAGGTAAAATTTTTGTAACGTCCTTGAGTGCGCGCACATAAGCATAAGCAACTTTCTGGTAATGCTAACACAAACGTTAATTATTGTATGCTCTGCCGGTGATCATGAAAGCTTCAGTTAAGTTCAAGAACACATCTCTTGTGGGTTAGACAGTTCTTAGGGCCATAGTATCAGGTTACCTTTAGCGCATTTGCGAAAAAGGTAATCAAAATAATGACGTATTTTCCTTGTTGCATTTTTAACAGTAACGCTTCAGAGCCCGGGGTCCGCTACCTAATCAAGGAGATTTAACGAGGATACTGGTTTTTACTCAGAGCGACTGCCGTATGGCCTCTGCAACCCAAAACGTAAACCTGAACCACTCCTTGGATAATTAGATGATCAAACGCTAGATGACGTTCGGTAACCACATTTTATACGAGCCTTCCAAAACACGAAATCATCTTTCTTTTCGGATAATCAGGTGATTCACGCTTACAATATCCTGACCAGACTGGAAATAACTTTTCACAAAGTATGCTTCCCAGTAGGATACGAATCCATGACTTTCGGGTCACGAGCCGGCCTTGACCACTGGACCTCGGGGGCAGTTACTTCTTTCGAATTTATTTGCATATTGAACGATGTAAATCTTACATGATTGAGAAAGTGACTGCTCTTTGTGGCCCACCCGATCTGCATGACGCCGGGCGTGATGATCACACACTCGTAGTACCAACAGCCCTGGTCCACTTGGAACGTGCAGCGAACGCTTTCAAACGAGTTCGAGTCGCATCTGAAACAATTTAGTCAAGTAGTGCCATTTGTATTTATTTTTCTGAAAGGGGTTATCCACCTATTACGTCACGAGGGGAAGGAATCATGCCAAACGTGACAGTATGTGTTAAATGGATCGGAAGAAAGAGTGTCATCGAGGGGGGAGTGTTTCAAAAAGCCAATATTTTGCGTGACGTGATATGTGGACGACCCCTAACACACATATACATTCAAATAATAATCATAATAAAAAGGAAATACAAAGAAAACAATACTAGGCATAGACATTCATTTTTGTGTCATATCGGCGCAAAAAGCAGCTCAGCACAATGTCGACGCCAAATGAGCAACTGCTGATTTTCAGCTGACACGTGGATTGCCCCTAAGACTATTCAACATGAGTTCTTTACTTTCTGCTTCGTACTTTAAAGCCCTTTGTTCCCACTAGTTCAGGTGTCCAAACCTCAAAGGGATCAGAAATGTCTTAACTATTTTATTTTTATCAAAGTTTTAGTAGTAAGTACATGGACTACCAGACGAGTTAAACTCTTAAGTTTATTTGCAAGATAAATTAAAAAACCCCTGACTTTCAAGCGTTTACCCCTAATAACTTGTGAACGGCTGGATCGATTTACTTCAAACATGAACAAAGAACCACCGCAAGGAAACTTGCTTTAACCAGATAGACAGATTGGCGTCAAACTTATAAAATTCCTTTTTTTGCGCTGGTTGTTAAAAAATGACTTCCCTTACCTCGCTTCTAGGCCATTACAGGATATCTTGAGATACTGACTGACGTCGTGAGAGTTCAGGATCACGTTGATGCCTGTCATGTCAACTAGTTCATAAGATAGTTTTCTGTCTTGTATTATAACTGCGAACAACATTTATTTGTATCATTTAGAATAACTGTTGCCGACATGTATATTGTATTGCTTAGAACCAACAGAAATCATAACGAGAATTATGGAAAGAGCCCTGGCCCTGAGCCCACCCGGGCCCTAGTGTGCGGGCGCCCTGTTGTACATAGACCACAAAATAAAACATAACCTTGCCACCCGGGCTCTTTAGGCCTAGTCCGACAATGCATCAGGCCTAGAGCTATCAGCAGTTTAGGTATGCAGCTCGGCCGCTACTCAACGCAGCATAGTTAAAAAAATTAAAGGTTGAAATTGTTGAAAAATTTTAACCGAAAACCCGGAAGTAATAAGAGGATACGGACTCGCTTAGCAGGCTCATTGCGAGCGCATCGTCCTGATAAAAAACAAAGTCGCTTGCGCGGCATGCACAGTGAATGGCACTTTAGTACGCTGTAACTGGGTTTAATTTTGCCAGTTTCCTATCCAAGAGTTAATACTTTTGTACCTTGGTACAATCAATGTATTGTAAGTATGGTATTCGAATTGTAAATGTATACTTTTTTAAGATACTCACATAAGTTGTCGAGCGCCCACTTGGCACAAAAGCCGACCTGGCGCCACGTGTGGTCCTTGTGGTCCGAGAGCGTCTCCAGCACCAGCAACGGGTTGACCGGCTCTCGCTCGAGTCGACTCTTGATAGTCAGCTTGTTTTCAGTGGTGCTCGCGAATTTCTCTATCGCTATCAGCGCGAATAGTACTAAGCAGGCGTGGCGGCGGGTTATCTGGAAAGGGAAGTGGTATTTTAGAAATTATACTGAGAAAGTATAATGGCGAACCATGGAATATTAATTAGGCCGTTCGAGGATCATAAAATCTGTAACTTCTTGATTTTTCGTAGTATTGTAATTAAATTTGGTATACATATGCAGGAAGGGTTTGGAGATTCGAATGAAGTATAATTTATAGTGTAAAATTTAAAGTGGTAAACCGCAAAAGATTTTCCTACTCAGACTTTTATCACATTTTTTCTTATATCTTCTAAAACCGCCAAACCCGCAGCTGATATTACTTATACACAAAAAGTAGCGCGTGGGGAGACGTGGGTAACATTGAAAACCTACGACGAAAAGAAAACTATGTGAAAAATAAGGTATGTCACTTTTTGATTAATTACTGAAAAAATTGTTACTATTTTGATAATCAAAAAGCTGTATGCTAATAAGCATAAAAAACCTTTTCTAAAAATATATAATACTGCATATATATGCTAAACAGTTTTTTTTTTACAATATCGTTTTAAAACATGTATGCGCAAAGATTCGAGTTTGGCACCTCCGTTTTCTCTGTACTTCTGCCTAAGAAAAAACATTTTACAAACACAACCATTCACAATAAGACAAAAATATTTTAAGGATAATGGATACTTTCCAACGTGGTTTGCGTAGAGTCCAGACACCTAAATTGTCTTTTTTTTTACTGCGTAGAGAAGACCACCGTGACGAACTCGCCAGTCCCTCACTTCGTACGTTCTGGGTTCGATCCCCAACCAGAGCAAAATAGAAAATGGCCTTTTTCAAATTATCCTGGGTCTTAGGTGTATATGTATTTATTATCAAATATAAAATCGTTGAGTTAATATCGCATAACACAAGCTAGCTCAATCTGTGCAATCTGTCCCAATATTTTTATTTATTTACGGTCACCATCAAATGATTAAAAGAGGTAGCTATAAAAAGTGTAATGTAGCAAGTCTTGTAGTACAACTACCTATTTAACAGTTTTTCCGTTATGCAACTCAAGACCACGCGAATATTTCCAAGTGGTAACAGTTACCAAGAATGTGAGCAAGTAGTCCAACGTGTTCGGCGTGAGCACGGCCACGCTATTGGGGCCCGCCAGTTTCTCCGCGATGCAGCCCAGCACCACGCAAATGTTTCTTTCCACGCGGACGTTCAGTTTCTTGTTGTTCGCTCGCTGCGACGACAGCCCAAACAGTTGAGTTGCCTGTAATGATTTGGCGAAATCAAATTTTACACGTCGTTTGCCACCAAACGGTTTATTTTGAGAATTTAATAAAATCTAATTTACACTCAGTTAAGTTAATTTGTCACAAATTAACTCAAATGAATGTTATTTTATTTTCAAATAGGACAACTGTTATGGTTTTCAATATTATGTATACTTGGCCGAGCTTCGTACTCGAACTCCTACCAAGCGCTGAGCGTTAGTTTTTTAATTTATGGAAATCCAAGACAACCGCCTATTCTCAACTGCAAGCGATTTTGCTGAAATTCAATATTCTTGAGGTTTTTGGGTCGCGGAAACCGAATCTATACTTTTTTTTGGAATCCGAGGTGGCGTCTGGATTTAAGAATATTAACTTATTTCGTTCATAACGTCCTACTGGAACATTTCAAGGGTCTGTAATTTTCTACGCTGGGGTAAATCACCCTGCGAAACTGGAAACTGAATTCAAATTTTGGATCCAAGATGGCCGCCCATACCCACACATTTTTTCATGTTTCCCTAACTGACTGCAGTTTTTTTATCCATTTACTCAACTGGTCATATAATTTAGTCTACCTCAACAGCTGCACGAAAAGCAAGTTTTGTTTATAAAGGTCTTCGAAATAGGGCGGGTCGATGTTGACAGTTTATGGCGGCCATGTTGTTTTTGTGACATCTGTCAAATCTGTTGTTTTATTCAGTCATTGATGCCCAAAGATTAACCCCCTTATTCATAAAAAAATATAAACGTTTGCTAAACCTATAACATCAAATATTCAAAAGAGAGAAAGGGACAAAACATGTTTCAACTATAAAAGGTTTAACAAACGCTTGTTTTTTTTTATGAATTTGAGGGTTAGAATATACAAGTAGTGTAGATTTGCCACCGAGCGTCCAGGCCAGGGGTAAGAGAAAGACATATTAATAATACTACGTATAATTTTTTTATAGTCGGGTTATAGGCACACTGTAAGTATATGCAATTTGAAGTGTGCCTATAACCCGACCATGAAAAAATGTTTGTTTGTTTGTAAAATCTTTATTGTACATAAACACAGGACAAAAATACAGGTTGGAACTAGAGAACAGTACAAAGGCGGACTTATCCCAGATAGGGATCTCTTCCAGTCAACCTTGAAATATGAGGACAATTTACAACACAGGGTAGAGAGCGGGTACAATATACAGAATATACACACAATAGAAACCAGAATTCAATTACACTTAACTATTTACTACACTACACACTATTTAAAATTAATACTTGTAAATAAATACTTTACTATAACACAGTAAATATAAATACATATATGAATACACACATAAAATATATATACATATGCACTAAATATATACCTAAGCAATATATACTTATATACATATATAACTCAACTCAAGTCTTCAGAAGTTTCCACAAGCTTCCTCAAAACTTAAAAGAATGTAAAGTTGACGACATTTTGATTTCTAAAGGCAGTTTGTTCCAAAGCTTTGCTGCAAAAACTGCGAAGGACTTATTATATCCCTGCGAAGAGTGAGCGGGTATGTGCAACGTCGGGTTGTTACTCGATCGAAGACGGGGGTCAATGTCGCGAAATGAAAATTTTTCGGTAAGGTATTTAGGAGAGGAGGGATTAAACAACACTTTAAAAAGGAAACAAAGGATGTGAAGGTCACGCCGAGTTTTAATAGGTACCTAACCAATTAAGCCGCGCGCGGAACTCAGAAATATGGTCAAATTTCCTGAGATTATACACATAACGTATGCACATATTTTGAATAATCTCTAGTTTGTTTGTCAGTTCGTCAGTCAGGTCTAAGTACGCAACATCTGCGTAAATGTTCGGCCGGTGATAGAGACAAAACACGGCTTTTTCTTCTTTTAGAAATCTCAATAAGACTATCTCGCTCTATCAAACCGTGTCAGGCCCTTGTTGATGCCAAATCACCATGGCAAGTTACACGATTCAGGAGCACGTCCAAATGATAAAACTTTATTATCAAAATGAGTGTTCGTTAGTGCAAACGTTGCGCGCATTGCGTCCATTTTACGGCAGACGCGGTGGCCCTTCGAAGTCGAATCTCTAACGTCTGGTGGCCAAATTCGAGACGAACGGTTCAGCAAACAACCAACCAATACCCTCACGTCAAAGGAACGCCAGATCAGCCGAAAACATCGCCGCTGTCCGTGAGAGTGTGAAGGAGACTCCGACGCAGTCAATTTCTCGCCGTGCACAAGAACTCGGCCTTTCGCAGATTTCAACTTGTCGAATTCTGCGTCGGGACTTGGGCCCACAAGATCCAACTGACCCAAAAGCTTAAAGTGAATGACCATAGACAACGCCGTTTGCTCGCTAACTGGGCTTCAAAACGTTTTGAAGAGAACCTTGATTTTGGCCGAAAAATCATCTTTAGCGACGAGGCGCATTTTTGGATGAATGGCATGTCAACAAGCAAAATTGCCGAATATGGAACGACCAAAACCCACATGAGGTTCACTAGGTGGCAATGCACCCACAAAAAGTGACTGTTTGGTGCAGATTTTGGTCCGGCGTAGAGATGGGCATCTACCCGGTAAAAACCCGAGGCTTGGGTAAATACCCATTTTATTTTTACCCACCCGTTTTTAATTTATACCGGGTATAAATTAAAATTAGTTAAATTAAAAAAAAAATGGGATTAAAACATAATTTGATACTTCCACTATAGAATTGGGTTTCCCATCAATAAATAACCGAAATTGATATATATCTACATACAAACTACAGCTTTCAAAAGAGTATTTATTATAAGCATATTGATGGAAGTTTTTTCGGCATTCGTTTCCATGGAAAAAGAACAGATCTTAGACCCGTTAGATAAAATGTCCGTAAATCACATTTCCGGGTAAACAACTTCATGGTTTGGTTATGGTATGGGAACGTACGAATTGACAGGTGTTGAAATTTTTGCTGACAAATGTTTTTAGATCTAATCATATGTTAAAATGAGCAAACGGACATCAATTGCGCTGTCAATATATGAGCACCCTCATAAATATAAGGTAAGAAGATGTTTTTAACTGCTCATTCAAGAGCCAAAACTACTAATTATGGGGTTGGTCTCGGAACAAAAGATATTCGTATTAAAGTGTTCTTCGTTTACCATTTTACACGTTTTATTAGAATATATATATATATATATATATATATATATATATATATATATATATATATATATATATTGATTGGTCTAAGTTTACATTATTTGCTGGCCTGAATATATGTTGAAATAAGTAAATACAGATCAAATGCGATGCAAATGATGCGGGTTCGTCTCGAAACAAAAAATATTTGTATTGTAAAGTTCTTCGATCACCCATCAACTCGTAACATTTTCAACAAAATAGTATGCCGGGTATTTACCCAAATGTACCCGTTGTATGGGAATATATATATTGACATCTCATTAGATTCCCTCTAATATGGTTGAGTTTAACGATGGCTGATCCGTGCGTCAACTCGTGAACAGGTGCTGCCGGAAGGGACTGGTCTGCTCGGCTTCGCTTTTTTGACTACTTAATAATTTTTATTACGCAATTTATGTTTGTTTACTTGTTCGCAAGCATTACATGTTATAATGTGTCGACATTGTATTATATTATAAGTATTTATTAATTAAAAGACAATAATAATAATAATATGACAAAGCCCTTCTGGCGAGTAGGCGACCAATACTGTGAAAATGAGTTTCTTTCGGCGTTTCTTCTCAGCAGTGGTCGTTACGAAGGGCTGGTAGCTTTTCTTTAAAAATAAATTAAATTTTAATATACTTTACACGTAACATAAATTATACTTATTGACGTGTAAAAGTGCCTGTGAAGGTCTAATTACTGAATAAACATTTGAATCTTTGAATCTTTGACGGGTCTGAGTTTACATTATTTGCTGGCAAATGTAATTATATGTTGAAATAAGTAAATTCAGATCAAATGCGATGTCAATATATGAGCACCCTCCCTCATACATAAATGGAGACAACTATCCGAATCTACCCGTTATATGGGAACATAAGAATTAACAGGTCTAAGTTTACATGTTTTGCTGGCAAATGTTTGCAGACCTAATTATATGTTATAATAAGCAAACAGACAACAAATAAGAAAAAAATCTGCATATTTAATATGGAAAGCATTAGTGATTTTGATATTTGTTATTTATTCTATGATATATTATATTCATTTAATAATACATAACATAACCATTCCACACATTTCTACACATGCTTAGAGGACTCCCACATATTTTAAAATAAAAATCCCAATCTACCCACCCAAAAAGGTAGATAGTGTACATACGGATATGTACGTGGTGCATATCGGGTAAATACACGGGAAGATGTCCATCTCTTGTGGGGCCTGATAAATCAGTGTTTTACAGCATATGTGGCGTCATAATATTGGTTGATAGGAACAAATAATGGGATATTGTTTATGTAATAAAAATATTTATGATAATTAAAGATTATTAAATTTTTACTTCGTTTCATTCGAAATATAAATCTTATATTCAATGGCAAAAGTCAAATTTATTACAATAGATCGCAATATTAATGTTTTAGACAATAAAGTAACATATTATAAATTTTAAAAGCTGTATTCAATTCTTACCCGGTATTTTTAATTAATACCAGGTAATTTTTCTGTGTGTTAACGTATCTATATTCTGAATAAATACGCTAATTGTATTACGATCTAACGCCTAAACTCAGACTAATGAGTAATTTATCATTGACCTAGTTTTATAAAATACTTATTTAATAAGAAAGTGTCCATCGGCACTTTTCTTATTGTCTCTATTAAGACGAAGTGGTAGCTAAAGTGGCGCCCTCATTTGAAATACATTGTTTAAAACTAAATATGGTGATAATTAAAAATTTGATTTGTATCACTGTCTAGAACAGAGGTACCCAAACTTATTTTGCCCACTTTAAAAAATCTGTTATTTTGTAGCGCCCCCCATTTTTTTCACCATAAAAACCTGAATCACATATTTGTCTTGCCTGTAGTTTAATTCAACCTATATTCTAAACTAGACTTTTTTTACAAGAGAGCTGAACTAGCTGAAGTTATAAATCACTCATTGCTTAAATCACATCAACTTTATTCTGGGCCCGTTACCGCCCCCCTTAAAGCCTCCAGCGCCCACAAGGGGGCGTTATCGCCCACTTTGGGAAAGACTGCTCTAAATGTTCAGCAAATCTTTCTGTTCATTGCTTATTGCCCATTTTCCAAGCTTAATTTTGATTGGAGGGATCTGGTCCATTGGAGTTTTCATGGACTTAGTGGCTTTCCAGAGTGAGTAATTAGTGCTGCGATCATTAGTTAGTTTTTGGAACCGCATATTTCTACTCTCATCAAGATGATTTTGTATTACTCGTCTGAGTTGTTTGGTAAGATGATTAAACTTTTTCTTATCTTCTGGGGATCTAATCCGGTAAAAATGGGTATTTATTAATTTTTACCTACCCAATTTTTACCCACCCGCCCATCTCTAGTCCGGCGGCATGATTGTCGGCTTCTTCGAAAACGACGATGGCGAAGCCATCACCGTCAACGGCGAGCGCTACAGATCAATGATAAACAATTTCTTTTGAATTCGCCTTCGCCTGAATTGAACTATATGGATGTAGACGACAAGTGGTTTCAGCAAGACGGCGCTACGTGCCAGACAGCGAACGACACGATGGATATTCTGCATGAACGGTTTGAGGGGAGGGTTATCTCTTCCAGAGGTAGCGTGAATTGGCCACCAAGATCGTGCGATTTGACCCCGTTAGACTTTTTTTTTGTAGGATTTCCTGAAGTCACAAGTCTATGCCAATAAACCGCAATCGAATTATGCCCTGAAATTCAACATAACGCAGGCCATCGCTCAGATTCAGCCGGATTTATGCAGCAGAGTCATGGAAAATTGGACCTCTCGGATCCGTGCCACTGTTCAAAGCCGCGGCGGACATTTAAACGATGTCATATTCTATAAATAATGGCATTAATAGGCCTTTCGAATAATAAAAAATACGTTAGTATCTCATACACAGCTTGTTTTATTCAATTTCAACATCGGCCCGTCCTTGTTGAAAGACCCAGTTAACAAGTCGGGCGCGTTTCTTTAGATCGCAATATAATGATGGGATCGGGAGTAGAATTTGGGGTTCTTTGTTTTCAGTGTTTTTGTCTTACAATAATAGCTTGCTTTTATTACCGCGTAGATCATAAAACTCGATTGAGGATATTTTTACCAGCTTGTATTTGTCCAGTGCTGGACTAAAGGCCTCCCCTAACGAAGAGAGGATTTTCTAATCATCCCAAAATTGGACAGGCGGAGCGGTTTGGTAATCGTAAAAGATGGTCTAAAGTGGTTGCAGATGATGCTTCTGCACATTCTCTGTTATCTAAACGTATTATATTAGTGGCTTCTTATGACACCCGTGTAAGATTAGAGACCTCTAATGTCGTGACAAATCGTATTCCATTCTGCCGTCACTACGTGGCTAAAATTTATTTATTATTTGCCTTCGATCTAGCCGCTATATATAAGACAGTTAAAGTAAATGGATTCCTGCTGTAAAAGAGTAGGCGTGTATGTTTTATTGGGAGTGATGTAAAAAGGTGATACGCTTCAGGTGCCGCATCGTGTTGAAATGTTGGTTTGCAATAATAATACTTACTTCTTTCCGCACAAATGCTTACGACGCCGATCAGCATACTAGTATTATATTAGATACTGATAATTGTGACATGTGATTTCCGGCCTGGAACTGAGTAGAGAATTTAAGGGGATAAATTATTTTTTCGGGGTCCAGAGTTGCCCCCATCTATACATAATAGGTTGGGGAAAAAGTCTTTTCGCATTTTATATGAAAATTTAAAACATTTTTTAAATTAGTTTATTTACATTTAACTAAAGTATGTAGGTACCATTTTGTTCGATAACTTTTTGCCATCTTATAGGTAGGGACATGATCCCATTGCTATAGAAATTTTGGGACTTTTGATCAAAAAACTGCGTCAAGTAGTTTTGGCAGTCCTCTCGCGATGTTAACCTGACACTACCTAAAGAATTCTGAAGAGACCGAAACAGGTGGAAATCTGAAGGTGCCAGGTCAGGACTTTACGGCGGATGCATTTACACCTCCCAGCCAAACTCTCTTAATTTTTGCTGAGTGGTTAAAGATGTGTGAGGTCTAGCGTTATCATGATGAAAAACGACACCCCTTCTGTTGATTAATTCCGGCCGCTTTCTCTCAACTTCTTGCTTTAATCTTATCTGTTGTTCGCAGTAGAGTTCTGAATCGATGGTCCTGCTTGGTGGTAACAGCTCCTAATGAATAATGCCCTTCCAATCCCACCACACACACAGCATCACCTTGTTGCGAGTTAACCCGGGTTTCGCCACAGTCTGTGAAGCCTGACCGGCCTTTGACCATGCCTTTTTCGCACGTTCTTGTCGTACGTGATCCACTTTTCATCACCAGTTATCAATTTCTTCAAAAATGGTTTGGTCTCATTACGTCGTAATAAAGAATCACAAATGAGTACACGGTTCATTAGGTTTCTTTCAGAGAGCTCGTAAGGTATCTAAATATTGAGCTTTTTTGTGTACCCATATTTTTTTTAAATGAGCCAAGCTCTTTTGTGGTCAATTCCCAGTTCTTCAGCTACGTCGAAACTGCTGATATGCCGATCTTGCTCCACTTTTTCAAAAATAGCATCCATTTTATCCGTAACAGGGCGACCAGAGCGACGTGCATCTTTGACATCAAAATTTCCGGATTGAAAACGCTTAAACCAAATTTGTGTGTGTACTCTCACAGACACTGCACTAGGTCCATAAACATCGCAATTTTTTTTTTGCAGCTTGCGTTGCATTTTTACCTTTTTGGTAGTAAAATTTTAAAATGTATCAAATTTTTTCTTTAGCATCACTCATCTTGACGGTAAGAAAAACAAATGAAAATCACGCATTTTCGTAATTTGAATTTGGAATTATCTTCTTTAAAATTTAAACTTTAAATGATACCAAAACCAGCCAGGTACAAATAGTATAGCCAAAGTGGTTTCATTACAAGTTCATACATACTATATGCGAAAAGACTTTTTCCCCAACCTAATACAGGGTGGGCCTTAACTCTATACCTAGTTTGAAAATTAAATAAAAAAATATCGACATAAGTTTGGATTTTTTTATTTATACCATTAAAAACTAAATTAAATGGAAATTAAAAAGAGATCTAATTTTTGAAAATTATGTTGTCCAAATGACCACCATCAACTTGTTGACATTCGTCAAAACGTTCTCGCAGATTTTCAAAGACACGTTGACAAGTCGCTCTTGTAATGGCATTCATTTCCCGTACAATGCTTTCTTTTAATTCTTCTACTGTTGTTGGTTTGTTTTTGTACACTTTCGACTTTAAATATCCCCATAAAAAATAATCACACGGTGTGAGATCTGGGCTTCTGGGAGGCCACAGAATATTTCCTCGTCGTGAGATGAGTTTTTCATGGAAAATCTGTTTCACAGTGTCAATGGACACCGTGGCTGTATGACAGGTGGCCCCATCCTGCTGAAACCAGGTCCTAGAGTTGTGGCCTTCAAAATCTTGAAGGGCTGGAACTAAAAATTCCTGCAGCATCTGGCAATATTTCTCAGCATTTACCGTTACAGCAACTCCTCTTTCATTTTCGAAGAAGTACGGCCCTATAATTCCTTTAGCTGATATTGCAGCCCACACAACGACCTTAGGGCTGTGCAGAGGACGTTGATGTTTCTGTCGAGGATTAGTCTCAGCCCAAAACCTACAATTTTGTTTGTTGACGTGGCCATTGAGATGAAAGTTAGCCTCGTCACTAAACATTATGTTAGAAAAATTGTTAAACCGTTCCAGCATTACATTTACAAATTTCAGTCGAAGATTAACATCATTAGGCTTCAGTTCTTGCGTTAACTGAATTTTATACGCTTTAAGATGCAAATCATGATGCAAAATCCTCCTCAATGTGGTCCTCTGAATACTCAAAGATTGGCTTCTTTTGCGCGTAGATTGCTGTGGATTTTGGTTCACAGATTCTCTTACTTGTTGAATTGTCTCTGGTGTCCGTGCCGACTTTGGGCGGCCTTCATTTTTTATTCTCACTGTAGATCCGGTTTCCTCAAACATTTTGATCCATTTACGAATGGATTTGGCGCTTGGTGCTTCAGTAACATCTCGTAAACCAAAATGAGCACGATACACGCGCCTCGCAATTGTCACAGAATTATTGTTCGCATAATATGCACGAACGCACACCGCACGCTGTGCTCCAGTGAATGGCTCCTTAGCGACTAAAAATTCCACGAAATGGCGCGTCTTACCACACCCCCCACGTCTCCGTCCGCCCGCTGGATTTTGAAATATAGACAAAACAAACCGGGAACACAGTAACGGCCCACCCTGTATTATAAAGTCATAACCGATCGCTGTCTGTACATAGAAGATAAATGAGAAACAATATTGTTGGGGGCTTTTATCAACGCGATAGAACACAAAACAATTATTTTTAGAATTTTTGTCTGTGCGTTTGTGCACGCTAATCTCAGAAACGGCTGCACCGATTCGGTTGCGGTTTTCACTATAATGTATTTTGATAAGGCTCACTTAACATTTAGTGTTTGTTTCATCTAAATCCGTTTATAAATAAAAAAGTTATATCAAGTAATAGAATCAGGTCATCAATTTTTGTTTGAAACAAATTGCTATAAAATAACTTTTCCGTTACATTGGCTAAAACTTGTGTTATAAAATGATGATTGAAAGTTAATATAAAGTTAATAAAACCTGCCAAGTGCGAGTCGGACTCGCGTACGAAGGGTTCCGTACCATTATGTATAAAAAATCACTTTTGTTGTATGGGAGCCCCTCTTAAATATTCATTTTATTTAGTTTTTGGTATTTGGTGTTATAGCAGCAACAAATATACATCATCAGTGAAATTTTGACTGTCTGTCTATTACGCTTCATGAGATACAGCCTGGTGACAGACAGAAGGACAGAAGGATAGTTAAGTCTTAGTATTAAGACCCCGTTTTTACCCTTTGCGTACGGAACTTTGACCCTAAAAATTGACAATTTCGGTAAATTTGTAGCATTCTTACAAAATTGATTCTTTTGGTCACTGATAGATGTCGCTGTTCAAAAATTCAAATTTACAAATTTAAAATTTAAGTGCTTCACTGGGCCTCTGCAGACAGAGCCGAGGGCGGCAAGACCTAACGACGCCCTACCTCCATTCTTAGCGTGATTGTGGGCGGAATAATGAAAAAAAGAATCAAAATTGGTAGTGACTGGATAGGTTCCTAGCTGCTGATCACATTTCCGCCCATTCACTTGATCGGCTTTTACGATCTGCGTGGAAAGAGATAGATAGAATTAGAGAGATTCATTTTTTCTGTTCTCCTAAACCACGATGGAGACAAAAGCGCGGTGAGTGCCGCGCTGCCTGGTACTCCTTGACTACGAGACAGATTAGGTTACGTTAGGTTCCCACCCTGACGGACTGCCCAGCCTGGGCGGAAGACCGCGCTGAACTGTGCACGGTAGTGGGGGACGGACGACCTTCCGCTGTCGACTGTGGTCCGTCACATGAACGTCGTGGAGAGCAGTGCAGGCCTTTGTGGAGAGCGTCATGCTCTGCGAAGAGGTGGCGGAGAGAGACCGGGAGGCAGCAACCGATCTGGCCATCCATCCCCGGCGCACAGGGCGCAGGAGGCGGGCTTTTGACCTGCAACTGACGCCTCCATAACGTGGGCCAATCGGGCGATGGAAACTGGGTTTCGCTCAACAAATACGGTCCTCCGAATTGAAAGCGCGTTTGTGCCAACACGCGCCATTACCCTAACGGGTACAATTTTTCTTGATTCGTTTCATAACGTAAAAAAGGTAAGGTTAGGTTCCACCCAACTTCCCGTGGGTGGACGAAACGGCAGGTCTTTTCAACATTATAAAAAAAACCTTACGCAAGGTTTAGTTAGGTTAGGGGCTTTTGGAGCACCCATGCCAACATCATTTAGGACTGTTATGTGGCCTCTTTCCATGAGCATCTGCTTTCCATGGTAATAAGCGTAATACACTGACGACATCCCAGTTGCCGACCAGGCTCAGTTGGCACTTTTCGCCGACTACACGGCGCTTTTTGCAGTTAGTTTGAACTCAAAGTACACCTCCAGACAGTCCTAGGCGCCCTGCTTGACAGGCTTTCAAATGGAGGTTCTTAGTGAACGTCAACAAGAAGCAGGCATTGCTTTTTGAAAACATCCGCTTTCTTCCACCCTTAAAGCTCTTTGGGGAAGATGTGCCGAGGTACTCGCACGTCAAATATCTGGGAGTACCTGAAGTTCGGCAGATGCCTCAGCTTGAAAGCCCACATCGATAGGGTGGTGGCGATAGCAAATGTGACCCGGTAGAAGCTCTACCTAGTACTTTTCTCTCGCAACCCGCTATGGACGCGGCTCGTGATGTAGTCGCACTTAAGAAAACCTATGTTTTAGGGGGCGATGGGGCTTTGCGTTACTTGAAGAACGCCGTTATCCATTGGGACTTAAAGTAGAAATGTTTATTTCTCTACTTTTATCTCCCGCCTAGCGAAGGACATGTATGACAAGACTTACCGTTGCACCGCCACATAAGGAGGGCGGGGCAGATGATACCAAAGTAGTACCGTTAGGCGCTGGCAGCACTCCGCTAAAGACAGCTAAAACAGAGCTGTGGGGGCTCCTGCCGAATGACGGAGGGTAAATGAATTACTAACAAAGTCACTGCCTATTGTATAAGCATTCAGTTTTTGAGCAGTACCGGATCTAGAATTTGGGGGGGGGGGGGTTACCTACCTACCTACTTGGTTACCAGTACCTTGCTTTCTAAACAGCACGTCGAGTCTCGGTCCGTCTTGACCATAAGGTTTCATTTTGCGGGCCCCTAATGACTAGACGCCACCCCCCTTCCGTAACGGTAGCATGGGAGGGATGGATATATTCGACGATTTTGCCGCCTATCTGATTTCGCCGCCCGGGAAAGTGCAGTTCCTTTGAGTACTTAAACTAAATCGCTGTCTGTGCATGGAAGATAAATGAGAAAATAATATTGTTGGAGGCTTTTATCAACGCAATGGAACACAAAACAATGATTTTTAGGATTTTTGTCTGTTTGTCTGTGCGTTTGAGCACGCTAATCTCAGAAACGGCTGAACCGATTCGGTTGCGGTTTTCACTATTGTATTTTGATACGCTGCATTTAACATATAGTGTTTGTTTCATTTAAATCCGTACATAAATAATTTAAATAATTTAAGAAGTTATATCAATTTTAAAAATCACGGCCTACATTTTTGTTCGAAAAATTGATTTTAAAGTAACCAATGCAATCGATTAGCTAAAACTTTTGTTAATCGTTATATAAAATGATGATTGATTGACTCGCGCACAAAGGGTTCCGTGCCATTATCCATAAAAATCATGTTTGATGTATGGGAGCCCTACTTAAATACTGTTTTAGTATGTGATGTCATGTATAGCGGCAATAGAAATACATCATCTGTGAAAATTTAACTGTCTAGCTATCACAGTTTATGAGATACAGCCTGGTGACAGACAGACGGACAGTAGAGTCTTGGTAATATATAGGTCCGTTTTTACCCTTTGGGTACGAAATCCTAAATATTTATAATAAAAAGTAAAAAAACTAAAACCCAACTACGACAAAAAACGACGCTGAAAAAGTATAAAACAAGATTTTCAGAATACTGAACTGAACAAAGTTGCTAATGTAGTTGCTATATTCACTATGTAGAGATAAATTTTCATGTTTGGAAAGGCGTAGTCACACGTTGTCAAAGTGCTACGGTAGGTAGGTATATGTCATACAGCCTGGTGACAGACAGGTCTTAGTTATATGGTCCCGTTTTTATCCTTTGGGTACGGAATCCTAAATATTTACAATTTCTATGGTTTCGGAGTGTTCTTAAAAATTAGTTTTTTTTTTGGACACCGATAGGTGATAGCACTGTTCAAAAATCTTTAATTTAAATGCAGTTCTGGGCATATTAACATTTCATAATGAGCATCAGTTTTAACTACTTAAAGTCACTGTCTTATAATAGGTGCACTATGAACCCTATCGGGTATTGCAACCCAAAAGTGGAACGGAAAGCGAGTTTTAGAGCCTCTGCAGACAGAGCCTAGGGTTGCAAGACGCCGCCCAACAGCCATTCTCATAAACTAAAGTCCACGCTAACGAAGTCGCGGGCAACAGCTAGTTTTTAATAAATTATTTGAAAGGAAACTGACATCATTAAAAATGTTGGTCCCATCACACTCTAGAAAACCCTATAAACTATTTTTTTCTATCCTGTACTGTTATCTGTCTTTTAAATGGTCCCGAACACTAATATAAGAACATAGATTATATGATTTCAGAAAAGTCTATAGCCTATTCCTAATATAATAGCACATGTGTCGTTATGTCGCCAAAACGATATCCTAGCCATAGACCTATATCTTTTTTTCTTTAGATCCACCATACTGCCAACATAATAAAATCGTTATATTAACATAATATATGGTGAAATTTTTCAAACGTGGAGTCACTGAACAAACGGTTTTTTGTATGAAAAAACATTCGTTTAAGTGACTTCATGTTTTAAAAATGGCACTTCTGGTCACTAGGACGTCAATAAAAAAAATTAAGTCTTCCATAGATACCTAGTATCTAGCAAACATATGGTAGTATTTCATACTTAACTTTGTTTATTTTTGGATTTATTTTAGTAAATGTAGTCGTAGAAAAAGTATTGTATGCAACGTTGTATAAGTATGTCAAAAAATGCTCGATGGCGTCTCCTTACGATGCTCGCCAAGGCTCGCATCGTAACCTGCGCCACTCGCATTTTAGAACCTTCTTATACAACTGTTGCATAAAAAACTATTATGAACTACCTTTTAGTTTAAAGAAAACGTAAAGCTTTTCTTAGCACATTTGCGAAAAACGGCCACTTTTGGCAAAAGTTCACGGTCTCACTTAAAACAGTAGTTCAAAGAGTTATCTAGAGAAAGATGCGATCAAAATTTTAAATGAAATCTTCGTTTCCTTTCAAATAATTTATTTCAAATGGGGTCAGAACTGGACCCCGTACAATTCATGTATCCCCTTAGTCAGATATGAATTCGCATGTATCAGTGGAATAGATTTATTTAAAACTGATATTAAGAATGCTATATTTGTTTCCTTAAAATGACGTCACCACGTCGTACAAATCCCACATAATATTTATTTTTTGTTGGACGCACTAGCGCATACGTCCATTTTATTTATTTCTGTGGATGTCATATCAGGCGACTGCTTTGAAAGCAAAGCTTAACAAACATCTTGAGCAACTAAGCATAAACACAAAGAGAATTGAATTCTGGTGGCGGCCGAAGTAAAACCACAACCAATGTGATAATCAAAAATTGGAAAATGAACTTAAAGTTAAATAGATATTACAATACTTACTCCTTACAGTCAAACGAAAAAAAAAACAGCATCCATTATGTGTGTCTCTAACCGACACATACATGTAAAAATTTTAACTTCTTTAAGATTTGAAAAAGGTTTTTGCTTACCCTAATAACAGACTCTTTGGACGGCAGTGGGCAGTCGTCGAACAGTATCGAGATGGCAGAGGGTCCAAATGGATGGTCAAGGGGGATGAGGTTCACCATGGAGGACGCCACCTGGATCCAGCCATCCTCCTCCTTTTCCGCTATCACGTGTAGCTTCAGTAGCACCAGAGACACCGGTGTTTCTTCGTCACTGTAACAATATATGAAGTCAGATGAAAAGTAAAATAAATACATAATCGGTAAAAAAGAATCCTAGCATTTGACTTGGCTAGTTATTTACCAGTTATTCTGATATTTATAAGAATAGGAACTTACAATGTAAAAACAATAACGTATAACGTAAAGGTGATAAGTTGAAGCCAAGTCAAATGGTAAGATTAAAATAAAATAAATATTTGATGGGGGTGTTTTTTTTATAGATAATGGTACGGAACCCTTCGTGCGCGAATCTAACTCGCACTTGGCCGGTTATTATCTTTGCTTTTGTATACGCGTAAATGTCAACATAGATGCCTAATATCAAGACTTCCACATGACAAAGCTCATATGGAAGTACGTTCTCAAGTTGATCATAGATAATCAATGATCTTTTTCCGGTCTTTAAAACGTTATTATATCAATAACTGTTTGAGCTACATTATTGAAATTTTGGATTCAAGATAAGCTAGAGGACTAAAATGAGTGTGCTTCATGAAATTTCATGTTTTAAGGTTAAATAGATTTCTAGTTGTGAAGGAATCAAAAGTAGCTCGAATGGTTCGTGTAAATATACACAGGTGCTGCGTCGCCAGTTCTTTTTCTTTGAACTTGGCTCTGACACACTGCCGCGTGACTAGATGTCAGTCACATTGCGTCCCTCGGTTCCGGGACCCGCTTGCATTCGAGCAAGTCACTTATTTATTAGTCACCTTTCAGTTTACATTGCAGGTATATTGCTGATTGTTGACGGGATGTGGGTTTTGCATATTCTATTCAAACGAAAGAATAAGATGGAAAAACTTACATGCTATGGTGACCCCAGATATTAGTTGATGGCGTAAGGATATGGGGGACAAGTAGGACTCTACATTGGCAATATTAGATGAAAAAGATGCAATCTATCCTAAACATATTCATCCATTTATATTTCCAGACAGTTTAGGCGTATCTATAATCTGTCTAAAGGCTCCTACACACATTGCAGGGCGGCACGGTCCTCCTGTTTTTGCCGAGCGGCTCGTGCCACCAGCTTATAAAGCCGGCGGCCTCAGCATAAGCCATTGTCCACAACATCCTGTGTCGGGCTTCCTGTATCGGGCTCTAAAAGATTCAAAGCGCGTTTTATAGTAGTAATAGGGTTTTTACCCTTTGGGTACGGAACCCTAAAATATATCTTTTTCTAAAATAAAAAAAACAAAACTATTCAAAGCAGGAAAATCCCTATCTTTAAACTAGATCACTTACTGGAATGTTTAATGTAAATTATCAAAATATCCGAAATAACCATCTAAAATTTAAGAACTACTTCCGAATATCCGTTCCATCTTTTGATGAGTTGCTAGAAAGTATTGAATTGTCGGCTGTATCCAGCTTACGACAAGTTGTAACCAAAACTGCCAACGTCCAGCCAAGCAGCTGCCCTTGCATCCCGGTTTTTCTAAAGTTCGTTTTGCTTGTCCCACAACAAAGGGCGAAAGTGCACTTCAAAAATAACTCTATCTGTCTCAATTTTGATTTTTGTTTGCGATTATATCCGTACTCTAGGCGACCCACGTCACAGTAAAAACAACACATAAAAAAGCCCGTGATTCTATTTTTAAATAAATTTTAGTCAGATTTTGGTTCTGTATGTAAATAAATAAATATACAGGGACTAATCACACAATATAAAATCGTTTTAAATTTTTCAATTCAAATCTTAAATTATATAAATTATTTTATAATGTATTATACACTCGACAAGAGCATAACTTAAAATCATAAACTATTTTTATTTCAATTGGGTGGCCTGGTCGTGTCGTACTGCTCTATAGATTAGGTACTCAGTGTAACTACTTACATATGTAGGACGCTCGGATTTGCATTTACAGGTTAGTATCATTATATGCACGCAAAGATATAGATGTCCGACATGTTAAGTTGCAAAAACTTCTACAATACATTTCATGTACGGACCTGACCTTCTGATTTGACTATGAATATTAGAACTTGTCAGAGATAAAGAAGTAAAGATATAAGACAAATGGGGAACTATCGTAATAAAACTCTTAAAGACATGGTTAAAAGAAGAAGTACATTACTGAAAGATTTGCAAAAATAATTATTATGTAATAAAATAGTTTTAGAGGTAGAATAGACAGAATAAGTACTCTTACTTACGTACAGAAGTCTTACACAGGAAAGAAATTCAAAGAAATATGTACTCATTGTGGTTGAATTTCAGCTCAAGTCAGAACTCCTCAATTTTATTCTTATTGCTCGGGACAAAAGATTCATGTAACTGAATTTTCCCTTTGAAGTGGTCGCCGCAAGCATAGTTATAGGCCTGCCACTGCTGAGTAATAAGTTATAATAGGCACTATTTTCGAATAAACGCGCGCTTTCTCGCCCGTTTCCTTAAATACCTGCTCCTTTTTTGAAGTCGGTTAAAAAATAAACAAACTTTTTTGCATCACTATCTATTGACGAATACAGAATACTGTTAGTAAAACACTTCCATGCTGGTCTAGAAGAAAAGAAAAACCTTGTGTGTACCAGCTGCTTCTCTTTCCGCGTAAATCGTAAAAGCCGATCGAGGGAATGAGCGAAAATGCAAATCATGTACTGACAAGCGATGCGCCTAGCAACCCTTTACTGTTTTGTATTTGATTACCAGTTGCTTCTCTTCCCGCGCAGATCGTAAAAGTCGATCGGGAGAATGAGCGAAAATGCAAATCATGTTGACAAGCGATGCTCTAGAAAATTATCACTATGTAGTAATCCTTTTCTAGTTGCTTCTTTTCCCGCGCAGATCGTAATAGCCAATCGAGCGGGTAACCAACCGCCTTTTTTCGCTGACTACAGTGGTCAACCATAAACAGCGGCCGTCTACTTGACATGTCATTGTGTTTTTTATTGAATCCGTTTTATGTCCTATGTGATTTTTTTTTGTTTATCTACCTACTAACTATTGATATTTTTGTTCATCTACGTACTTATTATTAGTAGCTACCCATTATGTACATTGTATTATCACCACGCTATGTCTCTTGCGGGGTATGCAGAGAGGACGGAATGCCAAGCTTTGCATTAACCTACTTATTACGATTGTACAATAACAAAGAAAGGCGGCGGGACGTGACGACCCCATCGCCCACTGGATTCCCAGTGCAGCCAGTCAATGCAGGGCAGTGTGTGGCAAGTTAGGGTGCCCACAGGCAGTGTAGCCAACGAGCAGCAAGTCACCATCTACCAGGCTAAAATTGTTGTGAGGGATTTATAGGTAGATGTCTGTATCTCACTCCACAACCCAGTTATCCGGTCCACTAACATCCCATCCACAAAGCCCAAACCAACCATCTTTCCCTGGCAATAGATCGGCAGCTATGGAGGACTGTCCGTTAGTTAGTACATCTCAATGGTACATTAAGGGATATTCGTCCATAAATGCTCACTTTTTAAATAAAAAGGTATTAAAAGGCCAGTTCATGTTGGCTTTGGCCCCATGAACGCCTCAAAGGACTGGTTCCCCACGGATCCGTGGCTGAATATATAGAACTCTGATTCACCATTTTTAATATGTTGGTAATGGTGCATAATAAAAGTGGCGAATCAGAGTTTTCTACCAACAGATTAAATACCATATGTACGGTATAAACAGGTAGGTAGGATTAGTTTGCATAGGTACATTCGTTTATAAATGAAGTTGCAAAATAATCTATAATATTGAACGTTTTATAATTTACACCATACTTCTTACTTCCATAACAAATATATCGGCTCAAATATTATAACAATTTAGACTCAGGAACTGTAAAAATTGTAATATCTTTTGGTATTGAGCCGGATAAGCAGTAAGTTGTCAGCCGCTGTTCATACGTAGTTATCTGCTGCTTTGGATAACTACCTGATAACAACTGCTGTTTTACAACTATAAGCAACACTGATTGAAAGTAAGTAGTAATCAAATTGAGCCCAAAGAGACTGCGCTTTGCACTGGATCTGCTCGGATCTTTGACACAATTTCACATCAAACCAATCAAACAATTTTACTTAGAAGTTACAAATGGAAAAATTTACTTGTCAACGAAGGCGGCGATCAGCCCGAGCATGTCAAGCACCAGCTGGTCCACGATCGTGGAGTCGACCACCTTCGGCATGCGCATGCGCGGCTCCGCAGAGCTCACCGACACGGGCGCGGCGGGCTCGGGCGGCGCATACGCGTCTTCCTCATTTTGAACTTTCTCTTTGCAGCAACACAGTCCCATTACCTAAGAAAAGAGCAATTGGTTTTATAATCATCAGCTTGCCCTTTTTCCTTGACCTGCCTAGGACTCACAACTCAAAAGACAGCCGGCTACAGCAGTGTCACATTCTCTTGTAATAATTTTGTCAGAACTACTCATGTAAACACACCAAAACTGATGGCAGAGTCTTAGTTATAGGGTTTCGTTTGTCCCTTTGGGTATAGAACCCTAAAAAGTAATAAGATCTGGTTACCCAGTTTGGCACAGGGATTTCTAATAACTCTTCTGAACTTGAAAGCTCACTTGTTAATATTACCTAGAGCTAGATTGCAATAGAGACCAGTGCTCGATAAACGCTGATGACTTTTAATTTAACCAATTAACCATCACAGTATAATATTATTTGTTGTGTATTTGTATTTATTCCAAAGTACAAGGTATTTGTATTTATTCTAAAAGTATCAATTAAATTTTTAAAAACAAATGTTTCATACATACTTATAAAACATTAGAACTATTTTAACTTATCAACATTACTAAAAAAATACTAAAAATGTACCAGCTGCTTACTTGAATGGACGAAAATGCAAATAATTTTGATTTCCTTTTCCCCTACATCATGCTAAAACTGGCTTTTGGGTCTTGTAGTCCTGAAATGTCTGCTTAGGAAAGGAGCCCAAAATGTTTTGTCTGCTCTGCTGCATAAGAAGAGTGTAATTGTATACTTACATAACACATCTATAGATGGAACAAACATATGATAACATGACCCATATTTCTATGATAGTTTTTGATTCAGTGTTGTAGTGTCAATTTCTTGTGAACTGATACTGATACCATATCTCTTCAATAGTCCATGTTTAGCTCTTTTGCACATTGAAGTCATTTATTTCATATTTTAGGTAATATTATAATATAATAATCATAACAATAATGTACCTGCTAAATTTTTACAGGATTTTTTGTGGAATCAGGAAAAATAATATAATCATTCAACCAGATCAAGTTTTTGCTTAAAGTATTGGGTACAAAAGTGCAATACCTACGCGTAAGTATTGTCCAAGTGAAACTTTATTGAATGACATGAATTTATAAGACAACTTGTAATTTATCTGAAATTTAGAAACTACATGCACTAATGTGCGATGGCTAGAAGCATCAATAGTACAATGATGCTATTAAATTAAAACAAACTAACATAATATTGTAGGTTTTGAGGTCCATGCTGTACCAAAAATTGCATCTTAGATTATTCATTCACTTACGAACTTATGCATGACTCATGTAAAGTACCTACACATCACTCTCCAATCCACACCAAATTATTTCAAAAATTTCAAGAAACAGCAATTTGAAACTCTAATAACTCAGAATAATTACGTGAGATATAATGTGCCATCTGGTCAGTGAATGAAGTCTAGATTGCAAGAAAATACTAAATTTTACTTACCGTAATTTCGTAGTCATGTTTTCTACTTAGGCGTTAGATTGCTGGCTAAAGGCAGAAAGTCTAGCCGCCTCGAAAATACTGCATTGATAATTATTTATACCGATATTTTTATCGAAAAAGCAGAGAATACTTTTGTAAACAGACCCATAATACTCAATTTTACTTCTTGGCGAAAGATAACAGACCAAAGAGAATCAACCAGAATTAACAGACAGCAGGGAGCAGATAGTAGCAGTATTGCCAGTATAATTTCCCAAAAATTGATAGGTGGCTTTCTGAAAAGGTACGGTTTTTTAGGTACTTCAAGCTTAGTCTACTACTCATAACCACAGATAACCGCCCGGTCACGAATATACGTGTGTGCGCGCGCTGTGGTGCGATTTTTCAAATGCGGAGTCACTAAACGTGCGGTTTTTAGTACGGAAAAACCATTCGTTTAGGTGACTCCGCGTTTGAAAAATGGCACTTCTGAAGTGCCATTATTCAAACGTGGAGTCTTTAAACGATTGGTTTTTGGTTTTTCCATACAAAAAACCGTTACACATTGTTTGACATAGAAGTGCAAATCGGTAAAAAAAACGATTGTCTGTAAAGTCGGTTTACTGACGATAGTTGAACGTGTCATAAGAAAATACTGATGAAATGCCGAACGCGGAGGCTGATTGTGCCTCTTTGTCGCTCGTTGCGCGCTCTCGCTTGCACTTCAAGCCTTAAATGGAACGCCTCAGAGCGAGATAACGCCGCATGCGTCATGTTTTTTCGTGCGTGCAGCCGGCTCCATCGAATTATAAGACGTTGTCACGTCAGAAATTCGTGTATTCTCTTAAATCGTGGAAAAATCGATGCATTTCGGTTTTTCGGTAAGACAGAGTCCATATTGATAGAAATACCGAAAAATCGCGGTCGCGAATGACACCCATCCAGGTTTTAACCACGCCTAGGGTTGCTTAACTTGTGAAAGCATGGTCACTCCTCCTATAAGGAACCACGCCCGAAGTTGCTTGACCTGTGAAAGCGTGGTCACCCATCCCAATTTGTGACCACGTCTGATGTTGCTTTTACCTGTAAAAAAGCGATCACTCATCCTAGAAGCGACTACATCCGAGTTTATTTAACCTGTGAAAACGGTCACCCATACAAGTAAGCGGATAGGAGTAAAGAAACGAAGAAATAAAGATAACTAAAATACACATATCCGGCGTAAAATAATTTTAAAAAAGTACGGGTCGAATTGATAACTTCCTCCTTTTTTAAGTCGGTTAAGCTGCACGCGTCTGTTCATTAATTATACAAGTATGGTACATAAAGCAATTTACTGGCAATACTTAAATTACCATAAGCAAATATATTTTTTTAAGAAGGCAAAGGAAAATGGCTGTTGGCTGGCTTAAGCCGGGCGATCATCCACGTAGGAATTTATATTCAGATTCTAACTTCAAAATGAATATATTTATAATATGTTTTACCATGTAGCATAACACATTTTCATAGGAGTAAAAACAATGCGATAAGTTTAATTTTTTATCCGTGCTGTGATGTAGCGGTCGACAAACCGATGCGTGAAGACAGCATAGGTCATCAGGCCATAGAAACGTTCCGTTACGCACACAGCTACAGACGATCCGCGCGCGTAGATATTGACTTTAAACTTAGACTACTTCCCCCGCTAGTATTAAATATTGTGATTTTATAGTGTAGGTATTGATACATCTTAGTTTAGCTAGATAAACATATAGATGAGTATTTAAAAAGAAGTGGCTCTTGCTTGTCGCTATCATATTTTTTGTTATCTGTCTTGTGCGGTTCTAATTCGTTGTAATAAATTATTATAATTCTAGTATTTAACAGAATTTTATTTCAGTATTTTTAACATGGTAGCAGAGCATGAACAGCAGAGGAGCTGCCGAGACAATATTTAGGATTGATCTAAAGTAATGATTTGAAAATGTCAATATCAGGGACCGGAAAACTTAGGGCAGAAAATTTTATGGTAAGGATGATTTTAAGATACCAATTTTTGAAGGTAAGTACTGATTATGAGAAATATAAGTCCCGTCTGAAATTATAATGGGAATGAAAAAACTGAGAAATTATAATTGGAATTGAATAACAGGGGGAGAAAGATAAAGAAACAGATGAAAAAAAAATCGAGAAAAATGAATTTAAAAGCTCAGAACTACATAGTTAATAGCATCGAAAATTCGCAGATCGATATCGTAATATCTGAGGATAGTGCTTATAAGATGACTAAGAAACTTGATGATTCATATAATTATAGTAAAAAAATATTTGTATAATTCATTAAAAACGAAGATATTCGAATTAAATTTTAATGAAAGGGTCTCCCCATTAGATTTTTACAATTTTTTTTCGAAGAAAGAGGCAAAGACATGGTTTTAAGGGGGCAGGAGAAAAAGTTAGTGAAGGGGATAGATTGAATTACTTATTACTAACATTACCATTCAAATTTGAATATCTTGTAAATGTTGATGCAATGCCGAAAGAGAAACACTGTTGAATATGTAAAGTCAAAAATAATTTCAGACTTCAAGAAAAATGAATCAAAACGTAGTGTAGAGACAGAACAAAGTTTTGCTAGTACCAGTGGTAATAACAGTTGTAATGATAACTGCTATGGTTGTAACCAAAGAGGTAATTTAAGAAGGATTGTCCAAAATTTAGAAATAGAGGTGGATGTAACAGGTATCACTGTGTTAACCGAGGAAGAGAACGAAATTACAGAGGAAATTATGGCAATAAGCAATTTGACTATATTAAAAATATATTACAAATTTATGTCATCCTATTCAAACGCAGCTAAATAAAGCGTATTTTATTCAAAAACACAATAAATAATGTTTATTTTCTATGAAAAATGCAAATGAAATTTAATTTTTTTGAGGTATAGTCACATGATAATAAACACTCTGTGATTGTTTGTTCCCCTTGTGACGTTACAACAAAGTAAACAAATGTGTCGTGCGTGTGACGGTTGTGTGAATGTTCTGTTTGGCCAATACGCACTTTTACGAGATTATTAGTTATAATTGAGTGTTTTTGGCATTAAAAAGACTGTTTACTAGCATATTTATATAGAATAGTGTAGTAGCAAGCCGACAGCCGAAACCTACCCAAAGTAGACGTAGATCACCTTTTTCTTTAAAAATCATCCTGACTTTTATGCAGCAGAAGTGAAAAATGTTAAAACCGCAATGTAAGTTACTTTATGAAATTACTCTAAAATCATACCGCATTTTAGTGCAAAAGTTACAGGTTATGTTGAAGGTTTATAGTATTCTTAGTAAAATTACATTTCCTGTTTTACTTTCACAGGTCTGGGAGAGAATCTTATGGGGATGATGCCATTGGGTACGTCCAATGCACAGAAACTGGCAATTGCACAATAAAGTGTAAAATGTGCCCTGAACATAAAGTTAGGAACAAAGCCTATAATGTTACTATGGTTTTGAACGAGAATAGCTCCATCCGCTAGAAGTATTTTTTGAGCAAAACCCATTTTATACATCATGTAGTTTGCTACATCCTTTTCTATCTGAAATATATGATTATTAACATAAGTCAAGGAAATTAGAGGTGCGGATGAATAGACAATTTAAGCAGGTAAACAATGCCTTCCATGATGACTTTATAAGATGTTTATTGTTGTTGTTGGAGATTATGGAGAGCTTACATTTTGACTTTTTACTAAAATCTAAGTAAATAAGGAGAGCTATAAAAACTTAGTGATGAATAATATTACGTATTACTTACATCAAACTGGTCTTCACACATAAATATAAAAGAGTTAGAGATAATGCTGTCAGGGTCTCTACTCTCTAATATTTCGTGCGTTTTATTTGGATCCGTTGGAACGGATAAAAACATTTTTTCCGGGGTCTTTATGGAATTACTTTTACATTGAGGCACGACACACCGTTTATAGGTCATTTTTTTGGCAAATAAATCATTGACCGTACATTAGCAGTAAATTCTAAGGGAATATTAGTAAAAAAATATCGAATACATTTATGTCTTTAGTTGTGGTAATATTTTTATCAGCACATTTGATTTCATTAATATTTTCTTTCGCTCTGGTTTTCCCGGTTTCTTTTTTAATGACAATCCATGTCTCTTAAATTTTATTTGGGGCATTATTGATTATGCTATTGATATAGATAGCTTCAGCTTTTATGCAAACTCTTTTAAATAATTGAGAATAATTTTTGACTGTCCGCTGATGGATAACCAAGTGATGACCTTCCTAATCTCATTTACGTTTCGTAGACTCCTTGGATGCTTGTTTATTTTAAATCTTTGTTGGATGTTTTGGACTTAGATGATAGATCCCTTGACTTGTCCCCCTCGACCGGGGCGGAGGCCATTCCAGGTGGGAATAGCCTGGCTATGAGGGAAGTGGGTGAACTCCCTTCTATCCTATTACAGCCGTGGTAATGGTAGGGGTCGCGGAGGAAGTGAAGTGTTGGTGTCGTTGCCGCTCTCCATATCCTTTGCGGCCGGCTGAGTGGGCCTCGGTCGCCGTGAGGCAGGGCCTGCAACGAGATTCCATCGTCCGACAGACAGCTCTGTGGCCACAGCGGCCGGCTGTGGAGCATGAAGAAGCACACGGCCCGGCTGAAAGCGGTTGTGGCTGTGCTGTGACACGGTGCGGTGTGGTGGATGAGTCAGATCCAAAGAGCAAAAAAGTTTTTGAGGTTAAGTTTACACAGCATAAATTCATACACAAGGATGTTTTGTTTAAAATAGAAACATTCGCATGAGACAGTTTGTGTATGAAACATCATATTTTTGTTTCGTGTTTTCTGTGTAATGTTTCAAAAAAACAAGCGCAGGAGACACGCCTTTAGCCATAGACATAGTTTCGATTTTTCCTGCGTAAACAATAATGTTTTTAGCTGACGCGACGGTTTCAAAAATACGATCAAATGGTTTTTTACGCGAGCGGTGAGTTGGAAAACTACACGTTTTGTGTTTCGGTGACTACTGAAATGAAAAATAGCACTCCAGAAATATTACAGAATGAGCAAGCTGACTTCAAAACAGTGGATTAAGGGTGTTCTGAAAGTAAGAAACTAAATATTCCGTACGTGGATTCCCAGCTATAATATTTCCGGTAAAGGTAGCGGCACGAAACTCTAGCGCTGACCTTGCCTGCGCAGAAGTCAAAAATTAGTACCGTACCCGTGCGCAGTATCCCAAATTTTGTCGATGAAATCTCGCTACTCGACTAATCGAGTAGCGAGATTTCATCGACAAAATTTGTACATCACTAATCGAGTAGCGACAACTTACGGGAACGAACTTTCTAGAACTACCTAGTTAATATGATCGTACCAGAATGATTTTCGTAATTTTTTAAAAGAAAATGCATTATTTTACATACTGATGGAAAGAAACACCTGCAATGTTTTTTTTTTGTTCTTATTGCTATTTTTACATACTAAAACACTACAACACGGCATATTTAGCGAAAAAGATGTTGGTCGGGCGGACAAAACGATCTCAACACGTAGCTGGAATACGACTGATGTACAGAGTCGGTCGATCTTGTGTAGTTTTACCGGATTATGACACGTGCGCCACGCCCACTTGGCACTTCCACCACTATCCATAGTGTAATGAAACTAAAATAACAGCCAAAAAGCAAAAGAAATTGGCATTTCTATATAAAATGGTACAGCCCCCCGGGCAATTTGTATGCGAATGTCGAATTTTTTTTTTATGTTCGGTTGTTATTTTAATTTTGTTATACTATAGTGATCTAGTATAGCCTGTGGTTCGATTTATTACGGGTATCATGGTATAATAATATACTTCGCCTGGTATGTTCTTCCCGTGACAGCTGGTGACGTAATAGGAACATGCATACGTCATCAGTGGCGCAGCGGTTCTCAAACGTTTTTTGTGGGGAAAAGATGATAGATAAAAACAATACAGATCTTTTGTACATTTTTTTATATTACAAGCTTTTATTTAATTTGCCCCGTTTCTCGTTTCGGAATGACTACAGATGGGAAGAAAACGTTAAAAGAAACCCTGTTCAGTATTGGTTCCTTTCCTACCCAGCCTGATGGGCTATGTTACAAATTACAATACAGATTTAAATCATAAGCTATACAATACATTATACTTTACATTAAAAAAATACAATTTAAATTTTTAGTCCATTATTTCCAAGAATTTTGATCAAATATTCATTTACACGATAAATACTTATTTTTAATAAATATTTTTAACGGCAGTTTTAAAGCGCCATTTTCAAGATCCATACTGTAGTACATCAATGCTCGATTCTCGATGCAAAGTTACCGTGAATAAGCTTGACGCATGTCGATAATTATTTCATGGCTTGCCAGCCAGCAGCAACCTTGCATGCCAGCAATTACCGTCTCCACCGCGCATGCCGGGCAGAAAGAAACAGAAACAGAACAAAATGTGGACCATTTCGGACATTGCCGACGGTAAAGAAGCACAAAAATGGAAGAGCTGATTTAAGTTATCGGGCTGGGGTTGCAACGGTTGACCGAGAGAAGCCAGGCCCTGTCACCAACACGAATCACTCTAGTTGTTCTACTTTGGATGGGTACGGGAGCACAGTACCACGCAGTAGCTGATATGCATGGTGTATCTAAAGCAAGTGTGTGTAGAGCTGTTAATCAAGTGGTTTATTCGGTAGTGCCAGCATGTTCCCGGATATAGTCAAGTGGCCAGCAAGCATTCTACACATGGTATAATAATATACTTCGCCTGGTATGTTCTTCCCGTGACAGCTGGTGACGTAATAGGAACATGCATACGTCATCAGTTGCGCAGCGGTTCTCAAACGTTTTTTGTGGGGAAAAGATGATAGATAAAACAATATTTCGTTCGATGAAGAAATGACTGTGGTTTACAAACTTTTGCGGTGCGGTGAACTTCATCATGCGCTAAACCAATAGTAGACAAAAGGTCAATACAAGTCATTATTCTTTTTGCGTTTGAATATTTAGGAATTACAATGATTTTTAAGCTATTTCGTTTACGTCAAGTAGGTATGACGTGACATATTTAGCGTTCCACTTGCCGGCACAGCCCTATTATGAAATCGAAAGAAAAAGTTGACAATTACCAAGTGATACAAATATCTAAAGATAAATAAATTATTTTTGTCTTTGATTTTGACTTGTGACCCATCCAAATTGGACGGGTCGCCACGTTTTCACAGGAAAAGCAACTCTGGACGTGGTCACTAATAGGATGGGTTACCAACTGACTACGTTATAATGGGTCAAGCAACCTTGATAGTGGTCGCAAACTTGGATGGGTGACCACAAGTGAAATAAAAGTGTGTGAAGTAGAAAGAAGGATAATCCGTCTAATGCCTAAAGCTAGAAAAATCTGATACAAGTGATGGCGACTTATAAAAAAAATAACTCGATTTATTAAAAAATAACTCGATTATGAGTCAGAATTTCGTAATCACCGTTCCCGTATGACGTTCACACTGAGCACGATCAAAAAGCATACAAGTCGGGTTAGAGTACTTCGAGTCTCAACGGACTCAAGGCGCCCGCGCCCCTCCTATCATACCACACACGTACAATTTTTTCTATACGTACGCAATACACTCAAATTCCTGCCGCCTGGCAGCGAGTGGATAGCTTGGTGTCCGCGGTGAAGGGGACGGGGCGCTGGGTCGGCTAGTGGAAAAACGCCCATTTGATTCAAATCAATCAGAATATCAGGACATTTTGCTCTGATAACTACCTACTCCGTATTGGCCAAATGTTTATTTTATTTGTTTCTGTTTATTTCTGCCCGGTTTATTTTCTTTATGCCTGGCGTGCGCGGAAGTGACGGTACTAGCTGGATGCAAAATTGGCCGTGTAAGCCCAGCATGCCATTAACAATAATATCAACATAATAGGTTGGGGAAAAAGTCTTTTCGCATTTTATATGAAAATTCAAAACATTTTTTAAATTAGTTTATTTACATTTAACTAGAGTATGTAGGTACCATTTTGTTCGATAACTTTTTGCCATCTTATAGGTAGGGACATGATCCCATTGCTATAGAAATTTTGGGGCTTCTGTTCAAAAAACTGCGTCAAGTAGTTTTGGCAGTCCTCTCGTGATGTTAACCTGACACTGCCTAAAGAATTCTGAAGAGACCGAAACAGGTGGATATCTGAAGGTGCCAGGTCAGGACTATACGGCGGATGCATTAACATATCCCAGCCAAACTCTCTTAATTTTTGCTGAGTGGTTAAAGATGTGTGAGGTCTAGCGTTATCATGATGAAAAACCACACCCCTTCTGTTGATTAATTCCGGCCGCTTACTCTCAACTTCTTGCTTTAATCTTATCAGTTGTTCGCAGTAGAGTTCTGAATCGATGGTCCTGCCTAGTGGTAACAGCTCATAATGAATAATGCCCTTCCAATCCCACCACACACACAGCAACACCTTCTTGCGAGTTAACCCGGGTTTCGCCACAGTCTGTGAAGCCTGACCGGCCTTCGACCATGACCTTTTTCGCACGTTCTTGTCGTACGTGATCCACTTTTCATCACCAGTTATCAATTTCTTCAAAAATGGTTCGGTCTCATTACGTCGTAATAAAGAATCACAAATGAGTACACGGTTCATTAGGTTTCTTTCAGAGAGCTCGTGAGGTACCCAAATATCGAGCTTTTTTGTGTACCCATTTTTTTTCAAATGCGCCAAAACTGTTTTGTGGTCAATTCGATGATGATGATGATGATGAAATCTCGCTACTCGATTAGTCGAGTAGCGAGATTTCATCGACAAAATTTGTACATCACTAATCGAGTAGCGACAACTTACGGGAACGAACTTTCTAGAACTACCTAGTTAATATGATCGTACCAGAATGATTTTCGTAATTTTTAAAAGAAAATGCATTATTTTACATACTGATGGAAAGAAACACCTGCAATGTTTTTTTTTTTTGTTCTTATTGCTATTTTTACATACTAAAACACTACAACACGGCATATTTAGCGAAAAAGATGTTGGTCGGGCGGACAAAACGATCTCAACACGTAGCTGGAATACGACTGATGTACGGAGTCGGTCGATCTTGTGTAGTTTTACCGGATTATGACACGTGCGCCACGCCCACTTGGCACTTCCACCACTATCCATAGTGTAATGAAACTAAAATAACAGCCAAAAAGCAAAAGAAATTGGCATTTCTATATAAAATGGTACAGCCCCCCGGGCAATTTGTATGCGAATGTCGAATTTTTTTTTTATGTTCGGTTGTTATTTTAATTTTGTTATACTATAGTGATCTAGTATAGCCTGTGGTTCGATTTATTACGGGTATCATGGTATAATAATATACTTCGCCTGGTATGTTCTTCCCGTGACAGCTGGTGACGTAATAGGAACATGCATACGTCATCAGTGGCGCAGCGGTTCTCAAACGTTTTTTGTGGGGAAAAGATGATAGATAAAAACAATACAGATCTTTTGTACATTTTTTTATATTACAAGCTTTTATTTAATTTGCCCCGTTTCTCGTTTCGGAATGACTACAGATGGGAAGACAACGTTAAAAGAAACCCTGTTCAGTATTGGTTCCTTTCCTACCCAGCCTGATGGGCTATGTTACAAATTACAATACAGATTTAAATCATAAGCTATACAATACATTATACTTTACATTAAAAAAATACAATTTAAATTTTTAGTCCATTATTTCCAAGAATTTTGATCAAATATTCATTTACACGATAAATACTTATTTTTAATAAATATTTTTAACGGCAGTTTTAAAGCGCCATTTTCAAGATCCATACTGCAGTACATCAATGCTCGATTCTCGATGCAAAGTTACCGTGAATAAGCTTGACGCATGTCGATAATTATTTCATGGCTTGCCAGCCAGCAGCAACCTTGCATGCCAGCAATTACCGTCTCCACCGCGCATGCCGGGCAGAAAGAAACAGAAACAGAACAAAATGTGGACCATTTCGGACATTGCCGACGGTAAAGAAGCACAAAAATGGAAGAGCTGATTTAAGTTATCGGGCTGGGGTTGCAACGGTTGACCGAGAGAAGCCAGGCCCTGTCACCAACACGAATCACTCTAGTTGTTCTACTTTGGATGGGTACGGGAGCACAGTACCACGCAGTAGCTGATATGCATGGTGTATCTAAAGCAAGTGTGTGTAGAGCTGTTAATCAAGTGGTTTATTCGGTAGTGCCAGCATGTTCCCGGATATAGTCAAGTGGCCAGCAAGCATTCTACACATGGTATAATAATATACTTCGCCTGGTATGTTCTTCCCGTGACAGCTGGTGACGTAATAGGAACATGCATACGTCATCAGTTGCGCAGCGGTTCTCAAACGTTTTTTGTGGGGAAAAGATGATAGATAAAACAATACAGATATTCTGTACAATTATTATTACATGTTTCATTTAATTTGCCCCGTTTATCGTTTCGGAATGACCACTGATGGGAAGATAACGTTAAAAGAAACCCAGTTCAGTATTGGTTCCTTTCCTACACAGCCTGATGGGCTATATTACAAATTACAATATAGATTTAAATCATAAGCTAAACAATACATTATAGATTACATAAAAAAAATACAATTTAATTTTTAGTCCGTTATTTCCAATAATTTTGATCAGATATATTAGGTTGGGGAAAAAGTCTTTTCGCATATAGTATGTATGAACTTGTAATAAAACCACTTTGGCTATACTATTTGTACCTGGCTGGTTTTGGTATCATTTAAAAGTTTAAATATTAAAGAAGATAATTACAAATTCAAATTAGGAAAATGCGTGATTTTCATTTGTTTTTATTACCGTCAAGATGAGTGAATCTAATGAAGAAATTAGATACATTTTAAAATTTTACTACCAAAAAGGTAAAAATGCAACGGAAGCTGCGAAAAAAAATTGCGATGTTTATGGACCTAGTGCAGTGTCTGTGAGAGTAGCACAAATTTGGTTTAAGCGTTTTCAATCCGGAAATTTTGATGTCAAAGATGCACGTCGCTCGTCGCCCTGTTACGGATAAAATGGATGTTATATTTGAAAAAGTGGAGCAAGATCGCCATATCAGTAGTTACGACGTAGCTGAAGAACTGGGAATTGACCACAAAACAGTTTTGGCGCATTTGAAAAAAAATGGGTACACAAAAAAGCTCGATATTTGGGTACCTCACGAGCTCTCTGAAAGAAACCTAATGAACCGTGTACTCATTTGTGATTCTTTATTACGACGTAATGAGACCGAACCATTTTTGAAGAAATTGATAACTGGTGATGAAAAGTGGATCACGTACGACAAGAACGTGCGAAAAAGGTCATGGTCGAAGGCCGGTCAGGCTTCACAGACTGTGGCGAAACCCGGGTTAACTCGCAAGAAGGTGTTGCTGTGTGTGTGGTGGGATTGGAAGGGCATTATTCATTATGAGCTGTTACCACTAGGCAGGACCATCGATTCAGAACTCTACTGCGAACAACTGATAAGATTAAAGCAAGAAGTTGAGAGTAAGCGGCCGGAATTAATCAACAGAAGGGGTGTGGTTTTTCATCATGATAACGCTAGACCTCACACATCTTTAACCACTCAGCAAAAATTAAGAGAGTTTGGCTGGGATATGTTAATGCATCCGCCGTATAGTCCTGACCTGGCACCTTCAGATATCCACCTGTTTCGGTCTCTTCAGAATTCTTTAGGCAGTGTCAGGTTAACATCACGAGAGGACTGCCAAAACTACTTGACGCAGTTTTTTGAACAGAAGCCCCAAAATTTCTATAGCAATGGGATCATGTCCCTACCTATAAGATGGCAAAAAGTTATCGAACAAAATGGTACCTACATACTCTAGTTAAATGTAAATAAACTAATTTAAAAAATGTTTTGAATTTTCATATAAAATGCGAAAAGACTTTTTCCCCAACCTATTATGTTGATATTATTGTTAATGGCATGCTGGGCTTACACGGCCAATTTTGCATCCAGCTAGTACCGTCACTTCCGCGCACGCCAGGCATAAAGAAAATAAACCGGGCAGAAATAAACAGAAACAAATAAAATAAACATTTGGCCAATACGGAGTAGGTAGTTATCAGAGCAAAATGTCCTGATATTCTGATTGATTTGAATCAAATGGGCGTTTTTCCACTAGCCGACCCAGCGCCCCGTCCCCTTCACCGCGGACACCAAGCTATCCACTCGCTGCCAGGCGGCAGGAATTTGAGTGTATTGCGTACGTATAGAAAAAATTGTACGTGTGTGGTATGATAGGAGGGGCGCGGGCGCCTTGAGTCCGTTGAGACTCGAAGTACTCTAACCCGACTTGTATGCTTTTTGATCGTGCTCAGTGTGAACGTCATACGGGAACGGTGATTACGAAATTCTGACTCATAATCGAGTTATTTTTTAATAAATCGAGTTATTTTTTTTATAAGTCGCCATCACTTGTATCAGATTTTTCTAGCTTTAGGCATTAGACGGATTATCCTTCTTTCTACTTCACACACTTTTATTTCACTTGTGGTCACCCATCCAAGTTTGCGACCACTATCAAGGTTGCTTGACCCATTATAACGTAGTCAGTTGGTAACCCATCCTATTAGTGACCACGTCCAGAGTTGCTTTTCCTGTGAAAACGTGGCGACCCGTCCAATTTGGATGGGTCACAAGTCAAAATCAAAGACAAAAATAATTTATTTATCTTTAGATATTTGTATCACTTGATAATTGTCAACTTTTTCTTTCGATTTCATAATAGGGCTGTGCCGGCAAGTGGAACGCCAAATATGTCACGTCATACCTACTTGACGTAAACGAAATAGCTTAAAAATCACTGTAATTCCTAAATATTCAAACGCAAAAAGAATAATGAATTGTATTGACCTTTTGTCTACTATTGGTTTAGCGCATGATGAAGCACAGTTCACCGCACCGCAAAAGTTTGTAAACCACAGTCATTTCTTCATCGAACGAAATAGCGCTATAAGAGTGAGAGAGACGACGATAACGATGACAGGGCGGGCTGCCAATATGTCAATTTGATGTGTTGCCACTGTGTGTAATTGAATCACCCGAGCAAAATAAGTCACAGTTTTAGAGGCTTAAAGCTGCTGATGTCGATCTAAGGACTGGTTTTTCGCATGGCCTACTTATTGTGGCTTTCTCCAGGGTAAGTAACACTTCAGCTCTTTTCATATTGGCTCCCGAAGGAAAGAATTAAAATAATATTGACTTTTAACTCCTAACACTGTTACAAGTACTTTCTCCCTCTGTCTCTCTCTCTCTCTCTCTCTCTCTCTCATTAGTTTTTATTTATATTTATACGCCGGAGTCATAAAGTCCACGCGAACGAAGTCGCGGGCATCAGCTAGTAAGTAATAAAAGAAGTGTAAAATCTCCTCAACAAAGTCGGCACCGACACGGCTAAATTATCGAAAATTTTAATAAACTTTATTTGTAATTGATAAATGCAGGAGCTTTTGCATAAAACCACTTTTCCCAAAGGATTTTATACGTATTTTATTACGCGTTCGGTTAACTATGAATTATCGTGCATTTCACCTCACTGCTTTGCCCGAACACAATGTTAGGTGAGACAGCATGCTTTTTGGCGGCGTCCACCTGTGAATTCCGCGCCTGCGACTAGTTCAACCTTAAATGGGTTTTTGTATGCTCAGTGTACACAGAACATTTGTAAACGGTATGGGCGATTCTTTCATGGAAGACACGCATTAACTGTTTTGCTGAAGACCCTTGAAAGTTAATTTTTATATAGCTAATAATATTGGTTAATAATATTGATTAGGTTAATAATTATTAACCAATATTAATAAAAAAATATAAAAAAGTCCTATTTAATTTATGTTTATTTATTTGATTAGATGCTTAGAAAAAAACCTGATTTGCCCTCCTTCTGGCCCAAAACCTGGGTATCCATAAAGGATACATTGCTTTCTCGTTCCAAAGATTTGACGGAGGAGCGATTTCTTTCTTAATGTACTAATTTACTTTCATCTTCTGGTGTCTAAACGCACGGTGCCGAAAGTACGCGGCAAATTAATTTCTTCATGAAAATCGGAATGTTCGGCATAGTGAGTAGATAGCATTACATAATTGCGTATTTTCGCCGAAGTTCGGTTAGTATTTTGGAAAGCGGCAACGATTAGCGGCCGCAGTTTACCAGCAGTAATTACCAGCAGCGACCTGCCCCGGCTTTAAACGTATTAAACACGTGAACTTTCCCAGAAAATACACTACGTGTAGATAAAAATTTCATAGTAGTATCGAATGAAGTTGAAAAAGTTGGAGAAGAAAAATCTGCAATTATGTAAACGCCAAAAACTCTTTGAAAATTCAGTTTTCCTGCCTTTACTAAAATCGAACTTTTCTAAAAGCGGTATTACAAAATACTTGTAAAAAAGATATTTTGTACACAAAATATCTTTCAGCTAGATTAGTTTTACTTATAATTTACATTTAATTCTCCGTCTGTCTGTCATCTGGATGCGTAACCTTGCTCGCGTTGACTTGAACCAATTAAATCGTGACGCCGCGCAAATTGATTTTTCTCATGTTTTTAGTGCGTCCTCAGTTGATGAAAAAGTTTCTCTTTTTAATGCCTCTGTTATAAAACTGTACGATGCACATGCGCCTTTACATGCAGTCAAAGTTAGGCGCCCACCTGCAACCTGGATTACGAGGGGAGTCAGAATGGCAATGACACGCCGAGATCGTGCTTTCCGTTCTTATAAACGGGACAGGACGAATGAACTTTAGTGTGCTTATAAAAAAACCCGTAACCTCTGTAATACAATGGTAAGAACAGCTAAACGCAATTATTTTGCATTCTTCTCAACTGGTTCATCTTCGACTGATATATGGAAGTTCCTTCGGTCTCTCAATCTTGGTAAATCTGTTAATAATCCACATTCTTTCTCCTTCTCACCTAATGACTTTAATGATCACTTTCCGCTTCTTCACCTCTCAATCCTTCAGTGAAATCTAGTCCTATTTCTAAAATAAATTCCATGCCTAAACCTCCTATTGAGTCATTTTCTTTTTCTCCGGTTTCAGAGCATGAAGTTTTGAAAACAATCATTTTCATTAAATCAAAAGCTTTGGGGTGTGATAATGTGAGTCGCCAAATGTTTATAAATTCACTTGGAATTTTTCTCCGTGTTATCACTCACATTATCAATTTCTCTCTTTCTTCTAGTAAATTCCTTGCTATCTGGCGCAAAGCTTTTGTCCTTCCTTTACCAAAAATCTCAAATCCTTAGTCACTTAGTAATTTCCGCCCTATTTTCATATTACCATTTCTATCCAAAATCCTTGCAGCGGTGGCGCATAACCAAATTTCTTCTTCTTCTTCTTCTTCTTCAGCCCATTATCACCCAATGCTGAGTGTAGGCCTCTAGCAATGCACGCCATTCCTTTCGATCTTTAGCTTTCCTCATCCATGTCCTTCCGGCAACCTTGACCAGATCGTCGGTCCACCTAGTGACTGGTCTACCCACGCCCCTGCGGCCATTTCTAGGTCTCCACTCCAGAACTTCCCTTCCCCAACGTTCGTCTCTGGTTCGGCATATATGGCCCGCCCATCGCCACTTTCTATGCGCTACCACCTGAGCTATATCGGTGAGTCTCGTCCTTCTACGGATCTCTGTGTTTCTTATTCTATCTAGGAGAGATACACCCAACATTGCTCGTTCCATAGCTCTTTGTTCGACTTGCAGCTTATGGATGGACTGCTTCGTAAGAGTCCAGGTTTGTGCGCCGTATACCATCACGGGGAGTATACACTGCTCGTAAGCTTTGCGCTTTAGGTTCATCGGCATGCTCCTGTTTTTGAGCACGTCAAACATTTTGCCGAACGCTCCCCATCCTAATCGAATGCGGCGTTTCACTTCTTCTTCCTGTCCGGTTTTTTCTAGGCTCAATAATTGTCCGAGGTACACATACTCGCTAACTCTCTCTAAAGCTTGCCCGTGTATAGCTATATGGGAGGCTTCGGTGTCTTTGCTCATGAATTTCGTTTTAGCCATATTCATCTTGAGTCCCACCGTTAGTGACATCCTATACAGTTCCCCGACCATGGCTTTTAGATCTTCCAAGTTCTCATCGAAGAGTATGATGTCATCCGCAAATCGAAGATGAGTCAGGTGTCTACCATTGATGTTTATGCCTCTATCGGACCAGTCGAGAAGCTTGAAGATGTCTTCTAAACATGAGGTAAATAGTTTAGGGGATATAGTATCTCCCTGCCTCACACCTCTTTACAGCAACTGGGTTAGTGGGCTTGTGCAGCTTTACTTGTAATGTTGCAGATTTATATATAGCTTTGATAGCTTCTGTATATCTGGAGTCAACCTGGCATCGTTCTAGAGAGTGAATTACCGCCCAGTGTTCCACTGTATCAAACGCCTTTTCATAGTCTATAAAGGCTACTACTAAGGGTCGGTTGTACTCATTACACTTCTCTATCACTTGGCGCACGGTGTGGATATGGTCAATGGTTGAGAAGCCTTGCCTGAAACCCGCCTGCTCCACTGGTTGTGCTGAGTCTAATCTATTAGTCAACCGTACTGTAATAACCTTAGTAAACAATTTATAGATATGACTCAGAAGAGAGATAGGACGGTAGTTAGCTAGTTTAGTAGCGTCACCTTTTTTATGTAATAAGATCACTAATGCATTGATCCATCCATTTGGAATCACACCGTCAAATAGCACTTTATTAAATATGAGTTGTAGCTGCTTCAAAACAGGCTTTTCTCCATACTTCAGGCTTTCATATGTGACTTTAATAACCAAACTTAAACGTTTGTATTTTATAATAATTTACTTTGTCCCTTTCAATCTGGTTTTCGCCCCGGTCACAGCAGTACAACTGCCCTCCTCAATGTCACTGAGGACGTACGCCTCGGCATGGAAAATCAATTGGTCACCATCTTAGGTCTAATTGATTTTTCCAATGCATTTAATATGGTAGACATTCTCCTTGCCATACTTGAGCATCTCAATTTGGCATCCCCTGCATTGGAATGGTTCTCCTCTTATCTCCATGGTCGGCAACAAGCGGTTCTAGTGCATCGTGAGTTGTCGCAATGGAATGATCTTGTTTCTGGTGTTCCTCAGGGTGGAATACTCTCTCCTTTACTGTTTTTTTTTGTTCATTAACCTCTCTCTCTTCATCCTTTGGCTGTACTTATCATTTTTACGAGGATGATCTCCAAATATATATGCAAACCCCAGCTGAGGACGTTGACAGTGGAGTTGCTCAACTGCATGCCGCATTAGCAGACCTTCTTTCCTGGTCGCAAGATTACGGAATACAGGTGAACGCATCCAAATGTCGAGCAATGATGTTAGGCAGTCCCCAGCAGCTGGCAAAATTTCAAAATTTCGACACTGTTTTGCCAGTAGTATACAATAGTGCCATTATTGAATTTAAACCGGTGGTCAAAAATCTTGGTCTTTTCGTAGATTACGCTGAAATGGACCGCTCAAATCGCTGAAATTAGTAGGACCGTTACTTACTCCCTTCAGTATCTTAACCGCTTCAGAATTTTTCTCCCTATTAAAACTAAGATCACATTGATCCAATAATTGATTCTCCCCATTATTGACTATGCTGATGTGTGTTATCCAGATCTAAATGAAGATCTTCTTAGTAAACTGGATCGCCTTCTATACAACTGCATCCGTTTCATTTTCTGCTTGCGTAAGTATGATCATATTTCTGCTTTCCGATCCAAACTTAATTGACTCCCCATTCGTCTACGCAGGCATCAAAGACTACTCTGTTCTCTTATTTCCATTCTTAAAAATCCTTTTTCTCCTGAATACTTGAAATGTAAGTTTCAGTACCTTGCGGACACGCATGACCGTCAACTTCGCTCTAGTGGCACGTTTAAACTTGTAATTCCCGTATATCATACTAGCTTCATGACCGGCTCCTTTACTTCTCAAGCCACACAGCTTTGGAATGCATTGCCCAAGGACATCAGACAAATCAACAGTAGACATGTATTTAAGAAAAAAGTGCATGATTTACTTTTTAAATCATAATCAATTAGCAGAATTCATCGTTACCTACTATTTTCCATTTATGTATAAGTAATTAAGTATATGTATGTACGTATATAATCTTAGTTATATATTTATATATTATGTATTAAATATGTATTTATTGTATTTATGATAATTAAAGTAATTAAGATATCTGGCTTTATATATTTTAAGTATCTGCTATTTAGACGCCAACTTTCTTATCTGTTTATCTTTTCCTAAAGGTTGACAGGGAGAGAATGCTTTAGCATTAAGTCCACCTATTGTAGCTTTTGGCTCAATAAAGTTTATAAATAAAAATAAAATTAATTAGTTAGGCTATAGCCTTTTCCTTACGTTTGGAGTTTGTTTTTAATTTTAATTGTATTTCTTGCTTGTTAGGGGTCCGTAGTAAACAAGGAAACCTTATAGTTTTACCATTTCTGTCTGTCTGATCGTCCGCAGTTTTACTCAGAGACTGTAATTTGGCACTAGAAAGCTGTAATTTGGCATGGGTTTGTATATAAAAAAGTAGTAAAATAAAGACTAGTTTTTTTTGAGTATTTTTTTCTCGACTAACCCGTCGTTTGGGGTGTCGTTGAATATAGTGAGTTTGTGAACATCATTTTTCGATTTAGGGATCCGTTTCTGAGATATTTAACTGCAAATTTTTGTTTTTGTTTTGCGAGGCGTTAAACAGGGTTACCCGCTCTTCCCAAAATTATTGGCCTTGGGCGGTTCACGTCTGCCGCATGCAATCGGAAAGATGGACCCACACTATAACTAACTGGATTCCAACTGATGGCTTTAGGAAGAAAAAAACCCAGCTAGGATAGAGAATTGTGAAAGGAAAAAGGGCGAGGCGTTTACCCAGCAGTGGGACAAAAACAGCTAAAAAAAAGGCGACCAATTAATAAAATGAACTCGGAAAATTTCATACAAGTTCAATAGAATAGTAGTTTAACGATGTTTTTATTTAAGTGGCGTGAACTCAAAGTCGGTATTCGCTACGGAACCCTAAACTGCGCGTGACCCGACAAGCACTTGGCCTGTTATTTATTATCTAATAAACAACATGTCAGCTTTAATACTTACTTTTTGATACTTTAATAATTTGACGACCTCCGTGGCGTAGTGGTCACCATGCCAGTCCGCCACCCAGAGGTCCCGGGTTCGATCCCCGGTCAGGGCAAGTTGGAAAAATGGCCTTTTTCAAATTGTCCTGGGTCTTGGATGTTTATCTATATATGTATATATTATAAAATATAGTATCGTTCAGTTAGTATCCCATAACACAAGTCTTACATAAGAACTTACTTTGGGGCTAGCTCAATCAGTGTTATTTGTCCCTATATATATTTATTTTTATTTTTACTTTTTAAATTCACCTAAGATATAGCAATAAAAATAATATTTCATAGATCCTTAACTACTACGAAACACATTAGATTGAGTAATTTAACTATCGATTCTAGGAGAAAAACCACATGGGTACGGTATGATATTCTGCACAGATAGACAAGAACGAAAAAAATACCTAAAAAAAATCACGTAGGATTTTATCGGCGGTTTTTTCATCGCGGGGACTTTATGGCGATCGACGATGCTCTGGACTATAGTTGCATGGTGCAAGCTATGAGATTTATAGAAATTAAATTTGTATTTTCTTTTGGAATCAGGGGTCTTTCACTCCGTGAGGATACAGATCCAACACGTAGAGGCTCTTCGGAAGTCGATGTCATGTGTCGCTCCCGCCATAATCCGATCTTGATCAATGAAAGATATAGGGGAATGATGAGTTTGGTACTGATTGATGCTGGGCTATTGCAATTGACTATTTGCGCGGCTTGTGGTGGCTGGCTGTTCACTAGATAGACTCCTTAAATAAGCCAAAAATTGTTGCGGGAAAAAGTAGCAATCAGCGGTGTGGCCCACCCACTCAGGAAAAGGTGTGCCTTGTCTGGAGTTAAGTATCATAACGACGCGAGTAGTTTAGCGGTGCAAGTTTTATAGAGCTCTATAACACTTGTTACTCGGGAATATGAAGTATTGGCAGGAATATTAGCCGCAAAAACAAAAGCCTTGGTACATATCGGGATTTTTTATACTAATCGGGAACAAACCCTGTGCAGAGAGGAGTCGTTAGAGCTGTTGCTCCAACGGTAGAAGTGTAAAAGGATAAAAAAAATTATTACTTCCAAACGTCGGGATTTTTCTTCCTTGAGTAACAGTGTTACATGATTATCGTCACCTATACCTACTAAAGTGGAACAAACGGTCGGTGACGAGGGCCCTCAACAACTCCCTGGAGTAGGTACTCGGAACCGTGGTGTCGTTTATTCACTAATAGCTGACAACAAGCTTCCGTGCAGCCGATAAAAAAATAGGCGGCCAAGTGCGATTCGGACTCGCGCACGAAGGGTTCAGTAACCTTATCTATACAAAATCACGTTTTTTTTTATATTGGAGGCCTATTCTGTTTATTCTATATACCATCTGTTAAAATTTCTATTATCTTGTTGTACCAGGCTGTACCTCATGAACCGTGATGGTTCATTAGGTATCGGCCAAGTGCGAGTCGTATTCGCGCACGAAGGATTCCATACCATTATCTATAAAGAAAATACATTTGTAGTATTGGCGCCCCTCTTCAATATTTATTTTATTGTTTTTAGTATCCTTTGTTATAGCGGCAACAGAAATACATCATCTGTGATAATTTCAATTGTCTAGCTATCACGGTTCATGAAATACAGCCTGGCGAGAGACAGACAGACGGACAGACAGTGGAGTCTTATTAATAGGTTTACGTTTTAACCCTTTGGGTAACGAATCCTAAAGATGAATTAGGTAAGTACCTACCTACTTAATTCTCATTCCGTCGTATTATTTGTTTGGAAAATTCTTATTAAAAAAAAACAAAAGAATAGCAGTAGCATATATTATTTATTAATTTAATTTTTATAATTGTTGATAATAATATTATTATTAGATTACTTTTAATATTTTTGTATTAATCAAGATGTATTTATAAGGTGGGTATTACGAAATAATAACCTACATCGGAAAAATAAAATAAAAAAATCCTCGGCAATATAGTACTTACGTGTCTAATTAACGAGTGAGGGCGATGAATGTTTACGGTGAAGCGGAGTACTCGTACGGGTAAGGGCATTGGTATGGGTATGATACGGGGCAGTTTGTGTGACGGCGGGCGCGTCATGCCGGTGGCGGGCACCGCCGAGGCGGGCGGCAGCGATCGATAGGGCGGCGCGGCGCTGCAGTCGGCCGCTTGCCGTTGTCGCTACACCCACACGACACTCCGGCGACGGCCCGCGTCGCGATAACACGCGACGATGCGCGGCGACCGCGCCGCCCGCGACACGCGCCACAATAAAGATCACGATAACTTAAAGTCGTCCCTTAAAAAAGGGAACAAGTCAAAAAAGCACAGAGTCGTCTTCGATGAGAGCGCCAATGAATTTTTCGAGGCCGATTATATTATTGTTGTACGAGATGAGTGCGGCTACTCAGATGAAGGCGAAGGGGACGAGTGCTCGGGATGTGGTGCGTGCGAGCGCTACCAGGAGCCGGAGCCTGGTGCGCTCAGCCCGCCGGAAGGGTACAAGGATATGGGGCTGTTTAACCGCGATGGGACGCTGCGGGAGCAGGCTTGGTGGGATGCGGGCGACGTGGTGCTGGTGGGCGAGCGCTCGGGCACGGTGTTCACACCGCAGCACCTGCAGCTGCTGCGACGGTTGCAGCGCGAGCGGATGCTGCGTTCCACCATCTGTGCAGACTGCGACGCGCACGCCGCGCTCCACCAGCCTCTCGGTGAGTCATCTCACCTCTGCCCTTCGCAAGGACGAACGCTACCCGGTCGCCCTTGCTCCGCATATCGTATTTCTTGCCTTACAGGTTCCATCGTTTGTTCATCTCTAATTCGCGACATCGCACACGACCCACGTTTCAACGGTGTGACCGATAAAAAGAACGGAAACCTTACGACTACCCTCACCTCCTACGCTCAATAAGTCATAGAATGTACCTATTTCATTTCAGTTAAAATAAGTTTAGTATTTATAAAAAACTATTGACACTGATAATGCACAGGCGACTGTTAAAAAAATACGTCAATGCTATGCGATTGTAGCTAATTTGCATGCAAACTCGTTCCTTATCATTGTTCGTATTTCAGTTGGTATATAAAAAGCGAAGCGAAAATATCAGCAATGCGCTTAAACTAACAATGAACGTTTAGTCGGAGTCATAACAATGTACAAAACCATTTTAGATCGTTAATAGAACAAGTGACGTAAGGGCGTCATGTTTCAAAACAGCTGAGAATCTATTGTACTCATCTAAAGTGAGAGCACTTAGTGGCTTGTCTTTTTAAACGTTCATGGTTGAGCGAAAACGATAAAAGGCTGGTAACCGAATATTGCTAAGCAATATCACGAACATTTCATAATAAAAATCAAGTAGGTACCCAGGTAAAGGCTTCGAGTAAGTATTTTGCGCAAAGAAATAGATTCGGTGAAAATCTTATTGGTTTTTCGGAACGCAATAATCTTTTGACGCATTGAATACTCGTAGGATCTCACGTGAAAAGTTGTATGATTTCATTTTACTAAAGAAAATCGGTGGACAAAAAATTCGACGCGTCTCTTCGTCTGAAATTCTCTCAAATGGTATAGGAATATAATATTGAAAGATTTCAGTTGTAATATCTATAATGATATTGCTCTGACATTGAAATGGTAAGGTCGTTGTGTCTTTTGACAACTATTTGATCAACTGTTAAATTATAGAGCTATAGCAACAAGTTTTTATTTAATGAAATCACTAGCCGAAACAAAACAGCAAAAAGTCATAAATTTCAAACGACACAGCTCTGCATTTGGTTGAATTACAGTAATTTTAGGTGATTTTCAACTAAATCAATAGGATTAGAAACCACCACCTCACGTCTGTGCCGTAGGTCCGTAACCAACCTAGCCGTTAAATATTCAAATATACACCAACACCAGAGATTCCCTCAAAACAATACTCATTTAGGAATCCCAGTTTCGCAAAATCGCAACGCAGCCTTTTCTTTCGTAAAAAGTTCTACTAATTTACCTTAAAATTTTTCATATCTACGGGCACGTGTAAAACACGACATCTTGGCCAGAGGAAGACGTTAAGTCGTCTTATACTCCCATATTGGCTAATTCGTGTGATCTAAGACTTTCATCTTTCATCGCCCTCGGTATACCTATATCTAGGTTTAACGTTAATTTTGATGCTCTTTTAACTTATCTTTTAATTATGGGATAAGAGAATAAAACGTTTACTCGGATATTCCGCTCGAGAAGCAGTTGGCTCTAAGCGTTGGCCTAATCTAATTTGAAAATTACTTAAATCTCTTTGTACACTTTAATCTCAAGATACTGAAATGGTAAGGTTCTGCTTTACAAATATCTAAGTGGCTTTATACTAATGACGTCTGCATAAATATTTTAAAATGAATGGGTATTCGCTGTTCTGTAGTTAGGTATGTATGATAAAAAATATATTGTTTCAACTTATAAAGTAATTTTTCGTACCACTTGCTCAAAAAAGTCACATTCTATGGCACAAGAAGCGAACATAACAATAGCCATTTTTAATCTGTTAAAAACAGGGAAAGAAAAATGTACTGAATTTCATTCAGCCTCTAGACCAAGAATGAAAACAGGGAAAGAAAATTGTACTGAATTTCATTCATCCTCTAGAGGGAGAATGTGGTTTAAATTTGGAATACTTACCGAAATTTATACTGAACTGAAATCATTTCTATATTGTTAAGCGTAAAAAAATAACGATTTTGAATCGACACATGTATCCGCAAAATCCACAAAACCACTTAAATTTCATAAAATAAAAAACTAAATCATGTCATGTCATTGTTTGTTTACACCAGCTGTTAAGTTTTCCAAAAAGAAAAAGCAAAGGGTCATTTGCGTCTAACACATACAGCCAAGTTTTCTGCGTACCTATATTTATTTACAACGTAAAACATTTTGTATTTTTTATGTAACTGGATAAAAATTAATTAAAGTATTATATATCTTTTTGAAAAGGAATACGCTTTTTTTAGGATTGATTAATTTTAAGATATTGCAGTTATGATTATTAAATAAAATTACGAAAACCGAAGGGGCCGTATGAGCTTGATATCTTTGCTTTTTCCGGCAGAAAAATATTAGTCTAGAAATTTGCCGCGTTTTTGTTTTCTTCAAACACGTAAACGTATAGTTTATTTAATTTATTTTTATAAATAAGTTAATATTCTATAAAATAATACGATATGATGTCAAAGCAAAGCGACAGTGACAGTGAATTCTCGGATTCCATCAGTTCAAATGCTGCCGCAATTATAAATAATTTGCTTGCAACGAAATCCAAGGAAAATTATTTAAAAACTTATGATGAATTTTCAACGTGGAGAAGTACGAAAGGCCTATCAATTTCGGAATCAGTACTTCTTGTCTATTTTGATTATTTATCCAAGACGAAGAATCCGAATACACTTTGGTGCATATACTCAAAACTGAAGGCATAAGCATCAAACACAGCATAGAAATAAATAGATTCACCAAATTACAAGCTTTTTTAAAAACAAAATCAGAAGGGGATTGCGTAAAGAAGTCTAAAGTTTTTACGACTCAAAATGTGGAAAAATTTCTTAATGAAGCTCCTGACGTAATTTTTCTTGTCACAAAAGTAAGTAGAAATAGATTTAACTAATAATTTTTCGTATCTTAGTAATAGTAATTATTCTATATATTTACCTGTTTTTTATCTTTGTTATAGGTGGCCTTAATTTTTGGAGTCAATGGTGCTTGCCGCGGATGTGAACTTGTAAACTTAAAGGTGGAGGACGTGGAAAATCATTCCAATGATTTGCTGCTGGTTAATGTAAAAGAAACAAAGACAAAGAAAAATCGGTCATTTGTTGTACAGGGACAATATACTAAAATCGTTCATAAATACCAAGCATTACGTCCCACCAACATAGAAAACAATAGATTTTTTTATAAACTATTGGAATGGGAAATGTACTCGACAAGCCATTGGCAAAAATAAAATTAGCAATATGCCAAAGGAAATTGCTAAGTATTTGAAACTTAAAGATGTTGAACTCTACTCCGGTCATTGCTTTAGGAGGACTTCGGCAACTTTCTTGGCGGATTCAGGGGCGGACATTACGTCAATAAAAAGACACGGTGGTTGGAGTTCTGATGGAGTAGCTGAGGGTTATATCGAAAGCTCAATGGCGAATAAAACCACATTAAGCAGTCAAATTAACAAAAACATAAAACTTAATCCATCAGAGCCACAACCATCAACTTCCGGCATCTCATCTTCGTCCGTAACTCACGATGCACCACCGCCACTATCTCCGACGTTTACCATCTATAATGAAACGCAAGTTCCTCAGACGCAAGAACAGAGAAATACTCAAATCAACTCGTCAACAATAAATGTACCGAACAAAAATGTGACTCTCTCTATCAATAATTGGACTAATGTTTCCAATGTCAACTTTTACTTTTAATTGTTATTATTTTTAATAAATGCTTATCTCTTGTTATTATTGTCTTTATTTTTTCGCTAATGGTACGAAAAGTAGAGTATTTTCCTCAGTGATAAAGCTGTCTTAGTCTTGGGTGAACTTAAATCCGTCGCTACACTCAGGACTCGTCTTAAATCCCTCGCTTCGCTCGTGATTTAAGTATTTAAAACCCTCGCTCCGCTCGGGAGTAAACCTCGAGTCCTTCGTTGCGCTCGCGATTTAAGTCGTCACCCGCGACAGAAGACACTGCTTTATCCCCTTGGTTAATAATCTACTATTCTATCTCTCTATGGAATAAAGAATATCACACATCACTTGGATAATTCCTATGATAGATCACAGTTATCCACAATTATCCAAGGCATGTGACGTAACTTTAAATATTTGGTATTTGCATGAGAAAAATATGATTTCTTGGAAAATGAAGAAAAAGAAAAACTTTATAAAAAAAATTGTTTCCTTAGGCGGTGAGTCCGACTCTAAGTCCACATAGGTAATTCTCACCTATTTATTTTAAATTCTGAAAATTATTCCGGTGTCGGAGTAATGATAAACGATATGATATGATATGATAAATTTTTAGACTCTTCCACCCCATCTAGTAGATCATATTTCAGTTGCACACTTTCAAGTATATTTTCTTAAAAACCACGTTTAAGTACAAAGCATGCTGTGACCCTATTTTAAGAGTAAGGAGTCACTAATTAAAAGATTAGACTAGGAAACTGCTTGAAGCGAGGGATTCATGTATTTCACCCGAGATAACAATATAATCATTCTCGAGTAGCACACTCTACTTTTCATCTTCATCTATGAGAAAAATTAGCAAGTACAAAACAGAATATACAGGGTGGCCAAAAAGTCGTGGATCAAACGAAACAGGGAGATAAAGGAGGTAATTTCCAACAAAAAATCTTTCCCCAGCATGGCCATAACTTCATTGCACGAAAAGATATGAATTATTTTAGTTTTTTCAATGAAACTACCGAGTTTTTTTACAATTTAATCAGTAAAAAATTAAATTGATTAAAAACAATAAAACAAAAGGTGTTGTATTATGAGTCGATAATGTATCAATACTACAAAAATTGTATTGCAGCTCTTGGTAAATTTTAAAGCGTTACAAAAAATTACTTCTCACTTTAAGAGCACTTATTTGCAATGAAGTTATGGCCATGCTGGGGAAAGATTTTTTGTTGGAAATTACCTCCTTTATCTCCCTGTTTCGTTTGATCCACGACTTTTTGGCCACCCTGTATAAAAGTAGAACACTTACATAAACGTAATAATATTTCAACTGAAAGTTACTAACCATTATTTGGTGTTGTTTTCATTTAATATATACGATTAAATATTTGTTCGAAGAGCACCAACTTCTGATAAAATTTTCACTCTTAAATTTGTTGTTATCCTTCGTTGCGCTCTAGATTCAAAGTAGCGCCCTCGCCATAAAAATATACCTTTACCCCTTGTAGCACAATCTACTATTTCATGCAAAAGAGGCAAACTTCTTATGATTAAGATCTACCGATGCGAAGACTAAGGTTTGCCAAGCTCTTATATTTTTTTCGCTATTTGGTTCAGCTGGCAAGCTAGCCGTAGCTTGTATACTAATTTAATGTATACAGAGCATTTCTTAAACGGTTAACCATTTTCGAGTAACAGTTAAGTTCTATAGGTACTCACAGAGTTAATAACGTCATAAGTATTTACTAAGTACCGTCAATAAGTTTCTTCGTAGAGTTTTTGGCCACTCTCTACTACACAACAAAGTTTGTTGCTAACTACCCTCTAAAGGTTTAAAAATTTATCACGTCGTTTTATTTTTAATGAATGTAAAGTAAATGCCCGAACACCACCAATACAATTAAAATAAAACGATAATAATTAAATGTACAAATTGAGAACAAATGCTGATGCCACAGATCTATATATCTGGGCATCGTTTTTATTCAGTATTTAGAAGCTTTAATTATTATGGTGAGAATAAATTAGGTAAATTACGCTGCGCAGCGACTTTAAGACAGAGTAAAATATGGAATTTTACTTAATTTATTTTTAAAAGGTTTAACATAGAATGAATTTGGGGGTGGGATGTTGTTCCAACAACACTATATCTAAAACTAGAACGATTGCAGCGGTTTTGTGTGTGGTACAATACAAATAAGAAGACATTGTGCACGAGCAGAGAATAGATAAAAATTGACGAAAATGTCCAATATATCCTATATTTGACTTTTATTCTTATTATGTTTATTGAAAATTAATACTGAAAAGTGTAGAATTCTAGTTCAATAGGTTGTTCCCTTATTCTTAGACAGCGAATCCGAGTCTGGTCCAACCATTATAGTTTTTTTTAATTAGTATTTACATGACAGATTCCCGATATTAATTTCATGAGCGAGTTTAGCGAATAAAGGAAATTGTATCCATTGTAGAAATAGTCAAATTAGAACAAAGGTTACGAAGAGACGTAAGGAGAGGGAAAGGTACGTAGTTATAATGTTCTACTCCCGCCGTTCGTTGACTCTGCGAGTCGACCTGCAATGTCGACGCCCTCGTAAGGTGACCGTGAGAGGTGACGACGTCAACGGGGTAACGCTCGCAGTCCAAAGACTGCATTGCTACAATCGTTTGGCTGGTACTTAATTACATTCATACTCAGACCGTGTCATAAAACGCAGACTCACTTTAGGATATACCCAAATGAAAGCAGACTACGACAGTGACGAAAGAGGGGGTGCTTTAGAGCGGGCGGTTTTCTTGTTTTGGGCGGATAATGGTTTAAACCAAAGTAACTCCACATTTAAAGTGAAATCGTATAAATCCACGTTTCATAATAAGACGGATCTACTATACAATATGGAAGGGACATTCCCGTAATAAATTGAACCACGATAACCATAGTTGAATGACATTTAAATAACGGTCAAAAACAAAAATAAAATTCGGCCTTCCCATACAAATCCCCGGGCGGCTGCACATTTTTGTATGGAAGTGCCAATTTTTTTAGCTTTCTGACTGTTATTTTAGTTTCATTATGCTATAGTGATCTAGTATAGCCTGTGGTTTGATTTTTTACGGGTATGTGACTTCCACGTTGTATATTCATGAATAGGCCTGATTTTTTTTATCCTTCTTCCATGGAAGTCTAGGAAAAAAGACAACACTTTAAACATCCCAAGGGCTGCGCGAGAAGAGAAGCGGCTGATATATACAAGCTGCTTGTCTTCCAGCTCGTAAAATACAGACAAGAAGATCTTACTCATTTTGAATAAAATGGCAGATCACGTTTAGGGATTGATTGGAAGATGGACGCAGAGCTGGAGGCTTTTACCCAACAATGGGGCCTATAAAATTTACATAGAAATAATATGAAAACAATTCTATTCACGTCACAAGGTTGCTGACAACCTTGTGACGTGACTAATTTATCTCATTTACGAACCTATATTTCATGAAGTTCCAACCAAATGATTTTGAACATATACGACTAGGTAGAGGCAGGTACAATAAACGCCCGATTTATGTGCCCTCGTAAAACTTCTACCTACGTTGCTGTAAACTATTGGAAACAGGAAAATTGATTCATTATAAATATTCAGGGAAATAAATTCAAATTGATGACCGAATTTTCATTTTCCATTAGTTCTTCAACAAGTTCTCTTAGTAACAGGATAAATTACTTTTTCGATGAAAACGGATTTTTACAAATAATTCCCTAGAAATTAGATTTAAGCTTCTTAAAGGTACAGTAAATCGGATTACTGGAGTATTTATTTATCTTGTTAAAAAAGAATCAAATCTATTAAAGCTTTGTTAAGTTATATGTAAGTAGGTTGGCTAAGGGCTCTTTCAGACGAACGACAGCGTGACAGCAACAGTTCGCGACACTATTCGCGAGTGTGTTGGCGACCGTTCGCGAGCTGTTTGCTAACTCACTATCGCTGATCTGTCTAAGCTGAGCGTTAAATTGAAGCGGACTTGGGGGAAGCGGAGCGATCAATAACGACGTATTGATCGTTATAGATACTAAGACACCAAGTTGAAAAAAGAACATGTGCAGCTTTTTTTCTTTCAACTTTCTTCATGAACGAGTTTCCTTACGCTTTTTCTGCAATACTCGTCATGAGACGTTTGTTTCCTTCCGGATATAATCCAGTTTACAATCTGGAAAGAATTGAAAATCTTGTACCTAATGCAATTTATATTTAAATTATCTTTATTATATAAATATAAGTACACAACTGAATTATATACTATAAATAAAGCTACAATATAAACCTACAATACCACTCACTGACTTGCTGACTGATTGACATAGTTGTTTGGTTTGAACGATATACCGTATAGAGGGTACTCCAGTGAGTACCATAAAAATCTGACATTTCAAGATCTGCGGAAACCTCATGTGGAAGGTGTATGGCCTGCAAAAACGGTTGGGGTTAGGGGCGTGATTTTTTTTCCAAAATGTAGGGGGTTGTGAGCAATTTGACGACTGTCATTTGTTTTTTGATTTTTTTCAAAATTCAAATTGGCCGCCATACCAATTCCCCTCCGTACAAATTTCATACAAAAGTTCCCCTAAGTAACTAGGCGCAGCACCCCGCGAGGCCGCAGGCCGAGCTGCGTGGTGAGGCCGAAGGCCGAGCCCCTCCCCCCTCCCCCCACTCACCCCCCTCCCATAATGAATTTACACGAGGCCGCAGGCCGAGTGATGCGAGCCCGTAGGGCGAGCTTCGTGGCGAGACCGTAGGCCGAGCCACTCCCTCCAAGCCCTGCGTTGTTTTTTTTTAATTTTTGTAAATCTAAGATGGCGCCGTAAGTCAACTGCTTCCGATTTGGCTGAAAATCGATATCTATATGTATTTTGAGCCGAAAAATTCAAATATCATATTTTTTTTTGAATCCAAGATGGCGTCTTGATTTTTAAAAATTAAAATTATTTCGTTCATTACGACTCAATGGGACGTCGAAAGGGTCTGAAATTTTGTATCCTGGGGTAAAGCAGCCCGCGGAACTCGAAACTGCAATCAGATTTTGGATCCAAGATGGCCGCCCACACATTTTTTCATGTTTCCTCAACAGACTGCAATGTTAATCCATTTTCTGAACTGAAAACATTTTTAGCCTGCCTCAACAGCTGATCGAAAAACCGCGGGCTGCTTGCAGCCAGCGCAACGCCCGAAAAGCTAGTTATATACTATAAAGCTAGTTTGACCTGTTCCCGAGTAGTGGGGGTGATGGTTTATGGTGGAATGTATAGGGATTTGGGGGTCGAGTACCAGAAAAATCTGAAAGTTGAAGATTTGGAGAAACCTGACGTGGAAGGTGTACAGCCTGGCTAAACGGTAGGACTTGGAGATTTGATCCCATAGACAAAATGAAAGAGGTTCCTGATCAATTACCAGAGCTGGTACTTTTTTTTTAATTTTCGATAAAAAAAATCTCCTCCATACAAATTCCATACAAATGATTCCATACAAACGCCCATGTTCCATACAAACGCCCAAGTAACTTGACGCAGCCTGAGGCCGAAGGCCGAAGGCGGAGCCATCCCGCGAGGCCGCAGGCCGAGCTGCGGACCGAGTCCGAAGGCCGAGCCTCTCCCCCTCCCTTTTACCCACCTCCCCCTCCCCCCTCGAATCATAAAATCTATCCCCCCATCAAAATCTATAAGTATCTTGAGTCGAAAAATCCAAATTTGAAATTATTTTGGAATCCAAGATGGCGTCTGGATTTTAGAAAATCGTCTCACTGGGACTTCGTAGTGGTGTGAAATTTTGTATTCCGGGGTAAAGCACCCCGCAAAACTCGAAACTGGATTCAGATTTTGGATCCAAGATGTCCGCCCACACATTTTTTCATGTTTCTTCAAGTGACTGCAGTTTTTACTCATTTTCTAAACTGGAAACATATTATAGCCTTCCTCAACAGCTGCACCGCTGCACCGCGGGCTGCTTGCAGCCCGCGTAGCACCCGATACACTAGTTTATTATTTAATCTTAGACAGCATTGAGAAACTTTAGTTATAATGGAATCACAAAAAAATCTAACAAATAATGTAAATGGAAATACATTGATCTGTTGATATTTAATTTAATCCGTTATATATATGTATTGTGGGGACAAATAGTCTAATAATATTAGGTTGGGGAAAAAGTCTTTTCGCATATAGTATGTATGAACTTGTAATAAAACCACTTTGGCTATACTATTTGTACCTGGCTGGTTTTGGTATCATTTAAAAGTTTAAATTTTAAAGAAGATAATTCCAAATTCAAATTAGGAAAATGCGTGATTTTCATTTGTTTTTCTTACCGTCAAGATGAGTAAATCTAATGAAGAAATTAGATACATTTTAAAATTTTACTACCAAAAAGGTAAAAACGCAACGCAAGCCGCGAAAAAAATTTGCGATGTTTATGGACCTAGTGCAGTGTCTGTGAGAGTAGTACAAATTTGGTTTAAGCGTTTTCAATCCGGAAATTTTGATGTCAAAGATGCACGTCGCTCTGTTCGCCCTGTTACGGATAAAATGGATGCTATTTTTGAAAAAGTGGAGCAAGATCGGCATATGAGTAGTTAAGACGTAGCTGAAGATCTGGGAATTGACCACAAAACAGATTTGGCGCATTTGAAAAAAAATGGGTACACAAAAAAGCTCGATATTTGGGTACCTCACGAGCTCTCTGAAACAAACCTAATGAACCGTGTACTCATTTTTGATTCTTTATTACGACGTAATGAGACCGAACCATTTTTGAAGAAATTGATAACTGGTGATGAAAGGATCACGTACGACAAGAACGTGCGAAAAAGGTCATGGTCAAAGGCCGGTCAAGCTTCACAGACTGTGGCGAAACCCGGGTTAACTCGCAACAAGGTCCCACCACATTTTTTGGAAGGGCATTATTCATTATGAGCTGTTACCACCAGGCAGGACCATCGATTCAGAACTCTACTGCGAACAACAGATAAGATTAAAGCAAGAAGTTGAGAGAAAGCGGCCGGAATTAATCAACAGAAGGGGGGGGGGGGGTGGTTTTTCATCATGATAACGCTAGACCTCACACATCTTTAACCACTCAGCAAAAATTAAGAGAGTTTGGCTGGGAGGTGTTAATGCATCCGCCGTAAAGTCCTGACCTGGCACCTTCAGATTTCCACCTGTTTCAGTCTCTTCAGAATTCTTTATGCAGTGTCAGGTTAACATCACGAGAGTACTGCCAAAACTACTTGACGCAGTTTTTTGATCAGAAGCCCCAAAATTTCTATAGCAATGGGATCATGTCCCTACCTATAAGATGGCAAAAAGTTATCGAACAAAATGGTACCTACATACTTTAGTTAAATGTAAATAAACTATATTAAAAAATGTTTTGAATTTTCATATAAAATGCGAAGACTTTTTCCCCAACCTATTATATCTCCCGTCTCCATCATCAAAACAGCTCATTGACTCCATAGTATTGTATTGTCATCTGACTTACACAAGTAAGCAAAATTTCTGCTCAATCGGTTCGGAATAACTGATTGAAAAATAAGTTGCAAGATTTGACCTAAACAAATACAAGATACATTGGAAGTTATATAAAAGCTTGTAAAAAGGCTTGTGTTGCCAATGAAAACGTGATACTTACATATTTGAAAAAACAGTTTTGGTTTTTTTTCCATTTAAGAATTGAACATATTCCTTAAATTACTTTGTCATTTTTTTTTGGCGTTCTAATGTTCTATGATACATTGTAAATAAAATTATATAAATTGTAATAATATTGTTACTGATAGAAAAAGAAAATGGATGCTGTAGAATATTTTTTTCTGCCTAAAACAGAGCAAGTAATGCTAGTTTTTTTTTTGTTCTATAAAATAGACTGAACAATGTAAAAATGTTTAAATCGTCACGCTAAAGAGTGGTGCATTACCATTGTAACTCAATAATTCGTTGTAAGTCCCATGTAGTTTGAATATTGCACAGAATTCCGGAATTTACATGCGGGCAGTAAACGTAAATGAATGAATTCTGATTCTCGTGACACCATATGCGTGTGTCTATTTCCAATAATTTTCGAAACCAGAAATTTACAATGCGCGGATGCCATGCAGGTTGTAGTGCTTTAGGTGCCCTTGGGTGAAATACTTGTGTTTCCCCTGACGTCCATCTCCTCTTGTCAGTGGAGATGAATTTTCTTCCATTTTGTCTCTTTCGTCCGCCAAGTGTTTGATAATCTAAGCGCACGGTAGTGCGTAGGCCAAGTTCCAGCAACAGCCCGCGCGCATGTCGTGCACTATTTACACGAACCGTTTCGACCCACTTTTGACCCCTCTGTAGCTCAGTGCTTATTGCAAGTACCGAGATAAAATTGTATCTACGCAATTATATACTAGTACTAAAGCAGTATGCCAAAAATCATAGATATAGCTTCAGTAGATCTGATCTGATGACTGACTGAATGAGCCCTGATCCACTGGTAAACATTTGCCATTCCCAAGACTTGAACTTGGCAGGTTTTATTAAATAGGTCAATTTAATTATATAAATAATAAATTTAATCATACAATTAATCAAGTGTTACGTACAGCACGAAAACCTGCCAAGTTCAAGTTTTGGGAAAGGCAAATGCTTACCAGTGGAACAGGATGAAGATGATTATGATCGATTTTAAAGTGCATCTAAACTTGGTATTGGATTGGATTTCAACTCTTTTTAGCCGAACAATTAGGATAGGATAGGAACTTGGCCCCCTTTTTAACAGGTATGTTTTTGGTGGGATAGTGATACTTCCCTATTCATTATTGCTAAATAGAGATGAACTCATTATAAAATTAATGTAGGTAAGTAGGTACATACAACATAACTATGAATTATTTTTTAAGACCGCATCAGTCAGCTCTGAATATGAACTTTTTTATTTATTTCCCGTACTTATCGATAGCAGAAAGAATAATTGGAAAGTTTTTTTTGTAAGCACAACTTAAACTTTTATTACTTGATAAGTAAAAGATAGTTTAAAGATTGCCATACCTACGGATAAATTTGCATCTTTTCATCAAAAACATTTTTCGTTACTAATTTTATTTTTTATTTCTAAAATATTATTGTGTTTTGTTAAGTAACTTATATTTTATTATTTATTTCTTCTCAAGGTTTATCCTTCACAGGACGAATACCGCTCCTTAAAGGCAAGCATGGGGACATAAGTCCAACACGTAGAGGCCTTGTGAGAGATTTGCTATAATTATGATGGAGCACCCACCTGACAGTAAAGACACTAATAATGTTCTTACTGACAATTCCCAGAAAGTGCAGAATTGTGGAAGAACAATGGAAAACCTACACATTCTGGGACTATTGGAGTGATATGTTAGTGGATTGGGAAATCGACTATGAGAAAGACTATGCTGTCTGACCAATGTTTAGAAACGGTTATAAAATAGGCAAGTGGCGGCTCGCCGCCTCAATTTTTTTTTCTTTAATATTGTTCCATTACTTGTGTTATAATTGCTTTGATATATTTGCTGTTACGTTTATACCATTGTTACGTGATTATTCAATTATTATATTTACTCACTATTTCAGACACACTTGTCCCTGATTCACTTAACATTTTATTTATTTTGTGTTGGATTTGCTCCTGAACATTCGGCGCTCGGGCAGTCACCTAAGGACCCTAACGCCACTGCGGCACATACGCACCTCCCCAAAATCAGTGGATGCATCATGGAAATATGAATAAAGCGAATCTGAATGAAGGCCTCGCTTACAGATATTAAGCCTCAGATACATCTTATAGTGGAGACGAGTTCGAGAAGTTTGCGATTTGCATTTCAGTGTTTAGTTGTCACTGTCAAGTAAAAAGTAATATTTATAGTGATCCTGACAATTTCGTACTACCTTTATTTCTATAAAACTATATACCTACTTATACATTCTAAATCTTTGATACAAAAATTTTTTTTTCAAATCTAGACACGCGGCAGCGTGTAAGAGCCAAGTCAAAGAAAGAAACTGGCGACACAGCAGCCGTGTGTATTTACGATATTTGATTGCTTGGCTGCATGAGTTTCTCAGTCTCAACTTTTTTCACATAATGTGATTTATTAAGTGCCATAAAATAAATATGTCTGTTATTGACAAGATCCATATAAATATTAGTAGACCACTAATTTCGGTAATTAGGTACCTTAATGATTTTCGAGAAGAAACCGCTTTAGAATACCTAAAGTGGTATTTTCCAGCCAACCATTTATTAAATAAATAAATTGTTGTTATAGTTGAGGAAAAGAAGTTTTATCTTATAATTATACTTTCTTTCGAAAAAGTGATTTGGCATATATTATATAGCACGATGTGTCGTATCTTACCTACATCAAATTAATCGATCCTGTATCCTCGGATGGGAAAGGACGAATTCACATTTGATGATGTTTTGGTAGGTTTCACTTCACTCCAGTGTTATCTATTAATACCATTAACAAGTAAACTTATTAAAACGAATTTTATTGAATTTGTATGATATTTTTATTTCCCGAGTACATTTTATAAGTTGGTGGACTTAACGTTGGGGTATAACTCTATAACCGTAATATAATAACCGTTTAGCTGATAGGAGAACACACACACACACACACACACATAAACTCACCTCCCTCCCTTAGTTGAAAAAGGAATGATGAAAACTCTCAATATTTTTAACCGCCTGTGTGCTTTCTGGCCGAAATCAACATGTCAATAGAAGAAATCAATAATTTCACTTGATTGATATTTACTTACTCCAATAGCCTATATGGTTCGGCCGTTGGCCCAGCCGAAATCCTCTGGGAGTGCGAATTTTAACTACATAGGCCTGTGTGCTTCCTGGCCGAAATCAACAGGCTTATGGAACGTCGCACTTCTTGCATCAAAAAGCATGATGAAGTACCAAAAATTTTTCTTTGTAGACTACTTGCTTTTAGATTGTGTAGATGGGTGCGTTTATAAACGTTGCGCGTATGTACTCCATTCAACGCATTGAAATAGCAGTGAATAAACATCGTACTCGTTCACTTACAAAGACCTTTTATGCGGCGCGTCGCGTATCTGCGAGCGCCGCAACTGCAGTGAAAGCTTAAAGTGTATACGTTATCGGATGTTTGACGAGAAATGAGGAAGAAAAATGTTGACTTGTCTCTTATTTTGTTGTTAAATATATTTCAGATATTTTCTACATACATACACAATGTAAAACAGGCGTAACATACTCTTAACTACCTATATATACGTGGGACACTCAGAGTGTTTTGCGAAAATAAAAAATAGTAGTTCTAATGGTAGTTTTAAGCTATTGCATAGCTTTTATCGCGGGCCTTGAGCGCGGCGACCTAATCAAGAAATTTCGTAACGAAAATAAAACCTAACACTCGTCTAACGTCGTTTCAGTTCGGCAGACTTCGGCACGGTGTCTGTGTGCGTGGCGACTAGACGTATGCGTGTAGACACAGAGTACTATATATACTAGCGTAACAGAGTGACTGTCCCCATACTTCATTTGGTCCCGGCTAAATACTAACTATAACAGCACCAGCACTAACAAGAAGAACTAATTTGTCAGCTGGCTTAAAGTTTTGTATCTTTTACAACAGATGGCGCATTCATCACTGTGCCTCGTGCGTATATGTTATTACTGACTTGTAATAGATGGCGATATTAACAATCAATCATGTTGAGGTCATGGGGTCAATGCACCAGCAGCGAGCGGCCGGCTTTCAAACACCTACCTATCGGTCGGATCCGGACGAAAGTACTAAGTCACGCAGTTAGGTAACGTCAAAAGCACCAGTCGACCGGATCCGGCGGCGTTCCCCCGTCGTCGCGCCGCGGTTATTTCATAACTTTGCATTTCAGAGGCAACTTTTTGTTAAGTTAACAAGTTTTGGTAAGTTAAGAAGTTAAGTCATAGACAAACTATAGTTTTGCTACATTATGGAACGGAACAGTATTACGTCATCGGTGTTATTACAATAAATACTCACATCAAATAAATGTAAAACATGTTTCTGAACTAAAATATGGCAAAATCTGACACATTACTTTTATATATTAAATTCTAATTCAGTCCATGGAGACTTCTGCAAGGTTTCAGGAGTTATTATTAGTACCAACATTATCATGTCATTTTCAGTACAATCATCTGCTCCTAAACTTTTTTTTAAGTCAATTTAAAACGTTGTCACTTGCGCACATAGTTTTTTTACATAAAAAAGAATATGTCATATTTTGCCATATTTTAATAAAGAAACAAGTTTGTTTCGCTACTTTCCAACACCTCCAATCAGACACTTTTTTCTGAATGTCTAATCGAACATTTTCTATGGGATTTGTATAAAATATAAACTAATGATGTCATAGTTTTTTGGAGTCAAATAGCGTTCTTAATATTCGTTTTTCTGTAATATTAAATCTAAAATAACATTGAAAATGGATATGATCATATTGATCAGTGATAGTGACATTATTTTGTGACGTTTTATTTTCTTAACTGTACCAAACATTAATAAATAGTAAAGTAGTAATAACTGGATGATGCTACAAAGATTTAAACTCATAAAAACTGCATCTAAAAATAAAACCAAAAAGTTGGTAGTGCCATTTGTTACCTTTTTATGTAACTAAAAGTGAAATGTATGAAACTGACAGGACATGGTGTAGACTAGCTGCTAACTGTTCATAATAAAATTTTCCATAGAAATATCTTCATGAAAAGGATGCACATATTGCGTTTGTGAGGTCACATTAGGTTTAGCGCACAGACTAGGGAGCAGATTCTATACTAGTATGTTTAGCGTGTACGAAAGAGATTTTTTTTGACACGCTCCGACTTTTCTTTGTTCCAATTTTCCTGCTGTTTTTGGTAAAAGATTTCTTATTGGTGTTATTTCTTGGTTCGTCTCAAATATTGTCCAAAAACAAACACAGTCAACACCCTTTTCTGTGACTGTATTGCCACAGACCATGGTATTAAATTTTGGTCAGCAAACGCTAGTGCGGTTTTAATTAGTTAAAAAGGCCAATGTCGTTTGTGCTCCATTGCGCCACTGCATTAATTACTTTGTCATTTGCATAATTTGTTATTGTCTGTATGTTGTACCAGTATGTACTTATCGCGTAATAGCTCGAGATACCACTGGTGGCCAGTAATCCAAGTGTAAATCTCACTCGAGATTGCTTAACGCAAATGCCGTTCCATCAGGCTCCTCAAGAAAATAGTCTTATAAACACTAAAGGCGATACCCTTAACTTACAGGTTAGTTAATAAGTAAAATAAAAATAAAATACAAAGTACGACGCATGAAAGCTTTGACTCAGATTTTCCCCGATATATGCAATTCCCGATAAAATTAAAATCCGTGCACTTTGTCTGCGATGAAAGTGAATCCTGCCTAGGTCAAGTGGACGACTCGGTATGAAAAGATTCCATAAGTTGGAATCTATTTCCACAGCTATCTGTACTACTAATGAAGACTTAGAACGTATCTCTCTTTGGACTAGAAATCATGGCTTGATTGTCAACCCTGCAAAAACTCAGTGTATTATTGTGGGTAGTTCAGGGTTATTGACTAGGATTGATTTTGATCAGCTTCCGCCAGTGCTATTTAACGGAACGATTATTAACTTCAGTAGCTGTGTTAAAAATCTTGGTGTACAACTGGATAAAAATCTCTCTTGGTCACCGCAAGTTGCTGAAGTTAGTAGAAAGATCTTTGCCTCTTTTGCAGCCTTGCGGAGGCTTGGGAAGTTCCTTCCAATGGATACCAAAATTACGCTCGCACACACCCTTCTTTTTCCCATCCTAGACTATGCTGATACTTGTTATCCCGGGCCTACTGAGGAGCAACTTGATAAGCTTGAGCGTCTCCAAAAAATGTTTATTCAATACATATATGGCCTTCGTAAATATGACCATGTTTCTCACTTTCGTAATGAACTCAAGTGGCTTCCGATCCGACATCGCCGTGACTGGCACATCCTGTCTATGTTGTACACAATTCTTTTTAGTCCTACCTCCCCTAACTATTTACGAGAATTATTTACATTCTTCAGTGAGTCTCAAGTTCGTCTTCTACGCAGTTCTGAAAATCTTTCTTTAAGAATTCCTTTTTACTCCACTGACTTTTTCTCACGTTCTTTCTCTGTTCGAGCCGTACGCCTGTGGAACTCACTACCACTTACTATCCGACGCGCCGAAACGTTAGCCATATTCAAATCCCAAGTGAAATCTTATTTTCTATCCTTGTGAAAGGTAAATAAATATCTTTCCCTTGTTTCCATTGCTCTTCATCTCGTATTGTTAATATCATTTCTCAGTGTAAGTTGTATGTATTTATGTAAGATGTATATGTATGTTTATTTTTAATATTGTATTTAAGTATGTTTATATTGACCGCCCCGCACTACCTAATTTCCCATTACTATTTTCTATATAACGAGGTTGCCTGGAAGAAATTGCTTAGCGATAAGGCCGCCTTTTGCGCATTTCCTAGTTTTTAAGATAATTATGTCCTGATTTATTTATTTTGTGCAATAAAGGGTATTGTATTGTATTGTAATGTTCGAGATATTTTCGTTTTCGGATAATTCCGTTAAGTGCACCATTTTCCTGGAAAAGATCATTTTGAAAATGTCAAGCGATTATCGACTTGTTGACTTCAGCATTTTTAAAATAACTTCGTAAAGTTGACTGGGTAAATAAAGGGATGCTTTTTTTTGTTGCGGCTACGAATAGCTTTATTTTTGGACGTTATGTGTTAAGTGAATTACTCCTCGAATTGTTTTCTGACCAGTAAGTATAGCTAGACTTTTATTTTAAACACAGACATCCCTGTTTCCCATCGAGTTTGGTTCACGATACTTAATAACTTTCCGTACGTTTCCTAGAGCTATTAATATAATGTATTGGTTCTGTGAGCTGTAAGTATCTTTGGGTCCACTATTTCGAAAAAAAATGACATCTGAAAACGAAATTGATCACAAAATTTCACGCGAATCCGTTAATAAATGCAATCTAACAAAAGCCGGACATACGAAAGCATAAAAAGCGAGGAAAAATAGAGACGCTTCCTAAGGAAGCGTCTCCTCCTTGTCTTCCTCGCTCGCGATTCGCGCTCGCTCGGTCAAAAATAATGAAAAATTCATAAATTGATTACAAATTGTTTGTCTGGCAGGACAAAAATAATACACTGGTATAGGAATAATCCTTGGAAGAAGTTGGTATGGAATTTATAAAACTTTTTGGTGTATTTCAAATATCTCTGAAATGTTTATTTCGGTTAATTTGGTTTATATTGTAGTTGCTGTTTATTTGTAAATAAACTAAACAAACCTTTTACGTTAAAAAAGGTTTAGAAAATAGTCAATTAATTTAAGTATTTTTTTGCAAAATAAAATCAAAGTCAAAGTCAAAGTCAAAGTCAAAATTTTTTATTCAATGTAGGATAAATTTATCTCTTATTGAAGGTCATTTTTTTAAAATATTATTTTAGTGCAAAAGCTAAAAACTACTAGCGTTTCGGAACGACCACTGCTGGGAAGATTACGCCGAAAGAAACCCAGTTCAGTATTGGTCCCTACCCAGCCTGATGGGCTATATTACAGTTACAATACATATTAACACTTTAGCTAGGTATACATTATACTATATATTTAAACAATACAATTAAAATTTGCAGTCACCTATTTCCAAGAATTGTGATCAGATGATGATAAATAGTCATTTACATGATAATACGCATTTTTGATTAAATGATTTTTAATGGCAGTCTTAAACTTAGATAATGGTAACGCTACTACATTATCTGGAATCTTATTATAGAGGCGTAAGCCAAGACCCACAAAGGATTTTTTTGTTTTTTGCAACCGAAAAGCTGAGATAGCTAATTTATTTTTATTTCTAGTGTTTATACTATGAATATCACTATTTTTCTTATATAAATGTATATTTTGACGCACGTACATAATGTTCGCATAGATGAATTGAAAGATTAAATAAGTATATAAGCCAACGAGTTTCACAAAGACATTTCACATCGATTTAAATATTTTGTAACGTCACAAAGTTTTACAGACTGGATCATATTTTTCATTTATACTTAAATAAAAACTGAGGTAATTACTTATCACCATAATTGGGAAAGACACGAAAAAAAGATCAATCTTTCAAAGAAAATTAGTAAATCAATTTAAATACCCTAATATCTGTTGTCTGATCAACGGGATATGTTGTTCAACATGTAATGTACCTAGTCCCAAACATAGGTATAAATTTAGGGATCAGGAAAATTTGTAAGGCGGAATAATCGACATTTATTTAATAACACTCTAAAAACCTTGCGATAAGACAGAAAAAACAGAATATCCTATTGAGTTTTATTTCGCAGGCTTTTGGTGGCATAGCGTGTGTTCAAAAACTCACCCCGAACCTCCAACCACACGCTCGCCGCTGTTGCTGCAATTTTAACGTGTTAACAAGACTGCGCCCGCTCATTTTTCAGTGCGTGACGTGATGGATATTATTAATTTTATCAAGTTTACTACGGATGCACGAAAAAACTAGAAAAAATATAAAAACTTTATTTATATTTTTGGTATGTTAGTATTTTAATATTATAGGTAAAAATCTAGGTAAACTCAAACTCTAAATACGTTAGGTACTTATATATCATTGGCTACTTTGATACCATATAAAAATATCGGTTTTGTTTTTGCCTTAAATTTCAACCTTGATTTAATACTGGTATGGGAGGAACTTAGCTGTAATGTAAAGTGTGTGTGCAGAAGAAACGACAACAGTCGGGTAGTATGCATGATCTAAAATAAAGTCACTTGTCATTAATGATATCCTTTAAAGAGCAAAAATAAAATATTATCTCTTATCCCCATAATTTACATTACATTTTTTCTGCAGTAATAAATCTAATATCACTCAAAGTGATTCTAGATTCACTAGCTTTAACCCGCGACTTCGTTGAAAATGTTTCTGATAGGATTCTTAATTGGTTTTTTAAGTTATTAATTTTGTTATAATAACATATGAATTATAATTATGTTAAAAATCTAAAATGTTTGAATACTTATTCAATATAACAATCTTCATAATAGTGTAGGCCCGTTCCCCCTACCGCTACTGCTCCCGCTCCCGCTACCGCTACTGCTCCCGCTCCCGCTATTTTTTTAAATCCAATGAATGGATTATTACTTTTAAAAAACCAATAATTCAATAATGTCATGTATCTCGCTGCAAAAGATTCATACAAACTTTCAACCCCTATTTCACCCCTATAGGGATGTATATTTCAAAATCTAATAAATGCATTATTATGTTCTACTAACTTTTAAAATAAATCAAAAATTTCGCGTGTCTCACTTTAAAAATTACGAAGTTTCATACAAACTGGCAACCCCTTTTTCACCCCTTTAGGGATGGAATTTCAAAAAATCCTTTCTTAGCGGACGTCTCCTAGTCACAATCTACGTTCCTGCCAAATTTCATTTTCATTGGCTGAGTAGCTTTCGAGATTTCGTGATGAGTGAGTGAGCGAGTGACTTTCACTTTTATATATATAGATTAAGGGTCGAAACAAACGAGACGCAAGTTGCGTCGCGTAACAGCGCAAGTTGCGCTGCGCAACTCGCGCTCCGTGTGGCCGCTCTACCCGCGCAAGATGCGCTAAGTACATAATGACGCACACAGATTTTTTGGTCAATTTAGCTGGCCAAAACACAGTATTGTCTTAGTGGATTGTAATGTCAATGGTTTCGTCTGAATGAAGGCAATCATTGTCTAAGTGGATTATCCCATCAATGGCTTCGTTCGAATGAAGACAATGAATTGTCTTAATGGATTGTCATGTCAATGACGTTGTCTGAATGAAGACAATCACTGTCACAGTGGATTATTCTGTCAATGGTTTTGTCTGAATGAAGACAATAATTGTCTTAGTGGATTGTCCTATCAATGGCTTCGTTTGAATAAAGACAATGAATTTTCTTAGCAGTTTGTCATGTCAATGGCGTTGTCTGAATGCAGACAATCAATGTCCAAGTGGATTTCACTAAGACAATTAACTGTTTGAGTAGGCTGTCCTGTCAATGGCTTTGTAGAATGAAGCCAGTCATTGTCTTAGTGGCTTATCCTTTGTAATGGCTAATGTAAACAATGAAGCATCTTAGGGAATTGTTCTGCTAATCGCTCCAGCTTAATGAAGACAATGAATTATCTCAATGTATTGTCCTGTGAACGGCGTCGTATGAATGAGACAATATTGTCTTGTGGATTATCCTGTCAATAGCTTTGTCTAAATGAAGGCAATCATTGTCCAAATGGATTGTCCTATTAATGGCTTCATCAAAATGAATACAATGAATAGGCATGACAAATGAAAAATATATTTCGCCCATCGGTTAGATTATTAAAAAATATTGTACACTTATTTTTTCTTATCTCTGAGAAACAACAAATGATAAAGATACAGCGCATTTAAATTTCGTATGACGTCATGGCTAGGTATTTTTACTTAGTGGTGACGTCGCAAGCCCCCACTCCGGAAATTTGATGCTCCGTGTCTTAAAGAATTTTTACTTTTTGGTAAACTGAAAAAATGGGTCCATTATTTTTGGATAGTCTAAAAGACGGACTAATTATACTCGTAATCATGATATATTATTTTTCTTTACTTTTCTTATACTTTGCTCACCCTGTCGTCACCCCTATTATCTCAATATATTTTTCTATCAATTGCGTCGTATGAATAAATACGACTTTACCTAAATAACTAAAATATAACATCGTAGGTAGGTAAAAGAACAAAATATAAACACAAATATGATATATAAACTTAAGTAAGTAGGTTATAAATACCTAAACTAGATGACAGATAAGGTCTACTCCCTCACGAATCACCCCGACCCGTTAAAGTTTATCGGATTAAAAAGTTGTTCAGACAAAAAAGTTGCGTCTTATTAAGGGTAACAAAAAAAGTATAATTAATTTTTTAAACATTTTCCAAATGACTGAATTATGATATTTTATTTTATTAAATAAGATTGCTATTGCTATTTTTAGCAAATTTCAAACATTTGAAAAGTTCTATATACTTTTTGAACCTTCTTTCAAAATTTCACAAGAATCGGTTGAGAAATGCGACCTGTAGGCGAGAACAGCTGGACAAAAACATTTTTGGCCAATCTCGCTTCGCTAATTTCACTCGCTTGGTGAATTATTTGTACCTACTTCTTCCTATCTAACGTTGTCAGGCGTCCGGATAAAGCCGGACATAGCTAGGCTTTTTCTTGCTTGTCCAGCCAAAATAGACGGTATCCGGCTTTATTATGCATATGTACGAAGTATAATTCATATGGCCTTTGTTTTGACGGCCCCGGGCTCTGTTTATCCCGTATGTTATAAAGACGAGATAATATGTCTAAATGTATGCGTGATTAATTAACGTTTTAGTGAATTATATTGCTTTTATTCATAATAAAAGTTAAATATTTAAATCCCACACTAGGCTGCTGATTTATAGATACTCTTCGTGGTCAAAAATAGGTGCCCTTCGTGTTATAGACTAGGTGCCATTCGCACAGGTGCCATTCAAACGGGTGCCCTAAGTAGAAGACCTCATTCAATTTTTATACAAGTTTAACTTCCGTGGTGCTTATCATAAATTACGAGAAAAAAAGCTAGATACGCAACATAATGAGTAAGTAATACTTCATAGTAGACCAAAAAATAAAAAATAATTATAATGCAGCATGGGCGGTCTTATCGCTAAAAGCTAATTTCTTCCAGACAACCGATGTATAGAGACAATATGGTGAAATGCCACCATTTTTCTAAGACAAGTCCCATAGACAAGGTCGATTTTGTATTTCAAAAATAAGTTTTTCAAAACATTTTTGTCCCGCTTTCTAACACTACGCAACCTCTGTGCAGGCGCGTGCGAGCACGCGTAACGCAGCGCAAGTTGCGTTGAGACGCAACTTGCGCGTCGTGTGAACGATTGGTAGAAATTGTATGAAATGATATGTAAGCGCGCAACGCGACGCAAGTTGCGCGACGCAACTTGCGTCCCGTTTGGTCCGGCACTAATGCAGAAAAATGATATCTTATGGGAACGCTATTTGACTCCAAGAAACTATGACGTCACGACGTGCTATTTCATACAGATCCTATAGATAATGTTTGTTTTGAAGTTTAGAATAAAGTATTGTCTGATTTGTCTTGTTCTCCACGCTGAAATATTTTCACCTCGTGTGTCGCCAGAGGATTCGAAACTAGGTACCGGATCCGTTGGAAACTAGTGGATTAAACTGCAGCAAGTGCTACGGGGTCAGTGACTCATTGAAAATTTTCATGGGAACTCTATAATATATTTATATAAGAATGGTCTGTAAGTTCTCTCCGTTGTGATACCGTTCTATTTATTGTAACAAAACGTTTAATTATCTACTAATAGTCAACTTACTTATATTCTTACTTTGATTTGCCATGTAGTTTACTCGTCAGTCTCTAAAAGTCCTACCTAACTTGATTAATTTTTATTTGAAATGCAAGTCGGCGTTCAAAAACTTTTAGTATAACTTTAACTATAGAATGTAGGTACTCGTAGCTGCATAGCAGTAATTACCGAGGCCACTGTACGCGGGCGGCTAACCTTCAGACGAATTTAGGGCTAATCACTCCACTTAAAATCAGGGATGGCACTAAACTGGAATTTATTTTTAATCTTGTAATATATTATTGGTCTTTACCTATGAAATTGCCGTTTTGTATGAAAAAAAATAAACGAATTTTTTTCGTACGTTATAAAAAAAATTAAATGTATTTTTTATTTGTACGAGTATTAATCGAAGTATTTACCCATGCAATCAACGCATCTTTGCCAACGCAGTGGCAGTTTATTGATGCCCTTCTTAAAGAAATCAGCTGGACGGGAGGCAACAAATTCTTCAAAGGCATTTTGTACTGCCTCTCGGGTATTTTTTTCCCGCCAAGAAGTTATCCAAATTCTGGAAAAAGTAGCAGCCTGTAGGCGCAAGGTCTGGTGAGTAGGGCGGATGACTAAGAGCTTCCAACCCCAGTTCTTGCAACTTGGAGACCGTCTGCTGTGCAGTATGAGGTCGCGCGTTGTCGTGCAGGAGCAGCGGAGAGGAGCGATTGACCAATGCTGGTTGGAGATGTGCTAGCTTCTCCATCATTGTGTTTAGTTTTTTACAGTACACATCTGCAGTAATGCTCACCCCGTTTGGTAAGAAGCTGTGATGAATCACACCGGCACTAGACCACCAAACAGTGCCATCACTTTTCTAGGGGTAAGTTTTCGTTTAGGGCATTGTTTAGGTGCTGAACCAGGATCCAAACAACTTGCTGAGCGCTTGCGGTTACAAGACAGAATCCATTTTTCATCGCAGGCAACAATGCGGTTCAAAATTCCTTCATTTGTGTGTCTGTTGAGCAGTGCAAGGCACGTCTCGACGCGTACTTCGCGGTGGCGATCCTTGAGTTCGTGGGGCACCCATTTGTCAAGCTTTTTTACCTTGCTCTATATAATTTACGCTAATGGACCAATATTATTTTGACGCTAACGTCGAAAACTGCTGCTAATTCAGCCGTAGATTGTGTATACAATCGCCTTTAATTCGTCATTGTCGACCAAAGTCTTCGGATGACCGCGAGGTTCATTTTTCAGGTCGAAATTTCCAGAACGGAAGCGAGCAAACCAATAACAGGTGGTGCGTTGGTTTGCAGTGTTAGCTCCGTAAACGTCGTTGATGTTGCGTGCCGCTTGTGCCGCGTTGCTGCCACGACGGTACTCATATTCCATAATTAATCGAATTTTTAACGTATCGATGATGACGAAAAAGATTGAAATGCGATGAAAATGTAACACTAATCAATAAACAAATTACTACTTTTGGAACAAGAATTCCATGTTTTTAAAATAAAATTAATTTGAAATTAGAATTCTTAGCCAAAAAAAAATTATTTTGATTTGAAATGACCAGTACTGCAGAACGGCAATTTCATAGGTAAAGACCTATTATAAAAGCCGATCGAGCGAATGATGTATCTAATTCTTGTTGATAGGTGATGTGGCTAACAACTTATTACTATTTCGATTCCCTTTTTAACCCCCGATGCAAAAATAGGGGTGTTATAAGTTTGACGTGTTTGGGTGTTTGTCTCTGGTATCGTAGCCCCTAAACGAATGGGCTTACGAGTATTATGGTGCATTTATTGTTAAGTAATGATTCTTAGCTACAATTGTGTCCGGCGTTACTTAAAATGTTTTATGACATCCCCGTAAGGAATAAAGACCAGATAATGTTTTGTACTCGTGCATATCAATGACCAACTAATCACGTATCAGCGTCGCAAAATATGTGAAAAATGTGAAATAATATCGAATCGAAGAGCATGCTCAGTCCGTAAAATGGAAAGGTTTGGATATTATATGGATATGATTTTCGCTTCCTCTTCTTCGTCGTGTCGATAACTGAAACTTAAATATGTGACAAACTTAACTAGTGGTTCTGTGAGAACAGAGACCTCGCAAGCCCTTACAACCACGAAATAACCGATATTTTACCGTTACCCTGGCTTAGCAAAGCCATTTTAGAGTTTTGAAACCAATCTACCAATGCTATGCGAATATTTAATTATTTCCCGACTAGGAGGAGCCCATAGCAACAGCCCTAACTATCTTAAAGAAAACAGGGACAGGGAAGGAGTGGCTTCATCTGACTGGTAAAGCCCTATTTTTCCATTCCTCAGTCTGTTAAGTGATTTCAAGACGGGACATAGCTGGTCAGTTGTCGTGACCAAGGGGCAGTGACTCTGCTAGAGCAATAAACCCAGTCGATTATATAGTCGTTTTGTAAGACTGTATAGAGGAGTAGGCGAATGGACCCTCCACTTATGCTCATATTGAATTAGGATTATAACACGGCATGAGCAGTTTCGGATGGTTAAACCTACTAAGACAGTCCCGCACCTTACAGACGCACCTCAAGTGCGTGCAAAATATAAATAGCCTGCAGTTTAGCAAACAGTTCGGCTAATCTGAACTTCGGGCTATGCTAGTGCAAATTAACTTTGACTGCGTTCACAGGATTAACTAACATAAGATATGATTTGTGACTCTGGATGGAGAGCTAAGTATATGTTTAAATAAATTGGATACACAATTTTTGCATACAAACGGGATTAAACACGAATAATTTTTGTTGGGTCTAAAGTTTCGAACGATAGTTACATCTTTTGAGAATCTGTCTAGAGTATGCAACCGTTGCTTACGTTTTGTCGATTTTATCGTGCTTTATTTTTAAAACCCAGCATCAGCCCTGCGTAACGCTGCATGATTGAATAATTGTCAATTTAGTTGCACGAGTGTATGAGTTTTTGAGTATATTGTTTTCTAGCAAATAAATTTAAGGAAATAGTGAAATTAACCCGACGAATATAAAAGAACATTGTAATGATTTTGTTGGAACATAATAAATTGTACATTGCTTTGCGACTTTCCAAATTTATGACTTCTTTTGTTTTTAATTCAATGCGTGACAGATGAGATAATTTTATTCTACTAAAATCAACTAATTCAGATTCAACGATTACAAAAATGTCGAAGATAAAAGCTTGCAGAAAACTTATTTATCAATGGCAGCGCTTTTCGATGAAAGGAAAAGTTAATATCAATGAAATTCCCATGGTTTAATTCACAAATAGCTACACATGTACTCGTAAATACGTAGTAACTTATGCTTCTCTACGTTTCTTGTCAAATTAATTTGCAAATAATATAGGCAGGCCCATTGAACCCATTTATGTTTAGCGTATTTAGTTTGCGGTGTATGTAAATGTTGATATTATCCACTGTTTTGAATACTTACATTAAGGCCACGCGTAAGTAAGAATACTCCGAGTCTCAGAGTTAACATTTAATTAGTTCCATTTGGTTAATTCATCTTAAAAACATCTATCTCCTATTAGTAGTTCTAATCGAGTTTGATAGGTCTTAGAAACTTAAGGGGAATACATTATTTTTCGGGGTCCAGTGCTGCCCCCATTTGAAACAAAAATTAGTTGAAGGCAAACGGAGATATCATTTAAAATGTTGTCTTTATTACACTTACCCTTCTAACTATTTTACGAGTATAAAGTACTGTTTACAGTTTCAAGTGAGAACGTGAAGCACATTAGCAGAAAGTAGCCGTTTTTCGCAAATGTGCGAAGAAAAGCTTTTTACGTCTCAGTGGCGTAACGCGAGTGTCGGCCGCCCGGGGTGGAAGCAAATTCTTGCCACCCTCTTTTTTAGGTATTTAAATTTGACAAAACCGAACTTTATCTTCGCTTCGTCTTACGCTTTTATCATTTTAGCTTTGGAACTGACGTAGTTATTCTGCACACAGTAAATGTAAGTAAAAATGTCTGTAATATTTTCTAAAGTGGGACGGGGGGGACCTTCCATTCTGATCTTCTCATCGAGGGAATCGCATGGAATCCTCTATTTTGATGGAGGATAAAAGAAAAAAATTAAAAGGTAGGAACCATCCTGTTTTTGCTGTCGCGCTGTACGTCGTAGAAGCTGATCACATATGAAAATCTCGAGTCATGCCAAGAGGCAACCTGTCACTATCTTAATTCTCTTTTCCATGCTAGTCATGACGCTGGAGACGGCCTTTCGGTCTCATGACCCAAGGTTCTATTTATGCTGTAAGGTATAGTGATGAGTACGCACCGTGGATGTTCGCACACAGCATTAGTAGAAGATTACGTTGGCAGCCCTTAGTCATTGAACACTGAAATATGAAAGCATTAAAAATAGAAAGAAAGTTTTTTTTTTTTAACTTACAAAATCTTTGCTATAAGATTATACTTATAACTAATATTACTATACACACTTCTTCTATCACAAACAATATACCAATAATTGTTGCTAAAAGGGCGGCTAGCCCAGCTGTGAGTTGATACCCGTACAGTGTGGTGTCGAAAATCGAAGCGTTGATTTCACAGCTGGTACCATTTTGTTCCGGTATGTTAAAGAAAACAAAAAATAAAAAATACTCTGCAAAAGCAATCGGGTGAGCACTCGATATTTTGCAAACGCATACAGAGATTCTCGTAGTAAAGAGTATAAGTAATAGGAGCGGCAAAACAAACTCGATTGTGATGGTACTCGAGAGCAAATCGAGTAGAGGCACGAAGCTTATGAATATCGAATCATATTATTTGCTCTTTGGAATATAATTGCACTTCAAACAGTTTAATTTAGATATGCGTGTTAGCGTGATATTCATTTTTCTGGATAAAATAGTTTCTATTATTTTTAAGCGACTTTAAGGAGGAGGAGCTTTGAAACGATTTTTCAAATTCTTATTTTATTTAGGAGGGAAATGCATGAAAGTTTGTCCCATTGTCAAATCAAGATCTGACGATGGTTTCTTCGAGAAATCGAGGGATCTCCTCGAATGGTGGTGATTTTGATGTTGTTAAACAGTGGAATTGAAGAAGAAGAGCAGAATATATTTTAAATATGGCATCACTCCCTTTCCTCTTCCACGAGTATCGTAAAAGGTGGCTATTAAAGGTATATATAGAATCAGAGAACTGGCATCAGCGTCTTCTCTACAACAACTATCTACTGCGATCATCAACCCGTTGTCCAATTTGGTGATTATGGGAAAATCCTCCCTATCCTGAGCCTTGAAGCCTTTAGACTGGCATTAAACTGATGTATAATAAATATTTGATTCTTTGTATAATTTATAACAATTTATCTAAAGCTACGTGAGGAGCGCTGAAAGTCAGTGGCTTGTACTAAGTCCTTCCAGGCGGCTTACAGCGAGTGAACACCTTTATATAAGATATAGAAATCCTGTTGGGCTCGATACTGTCACTCTTAGTAATGTCCGCGTCATAGAACTGGACCCTGAAATCAAAGAGGACATCATTATAGTTTATTCATAACAGCGTTTTAATGTGCTTATTTGAAGTCTGATTACATACCTATATTGTGCCGCATTCTGTGATACTACCAACTGTTAGAAACTATCATGGTTCGAATTAAAGCAGTTTACCTCTGCAACCACGCCCATATCAGCATAGATATAAGCGGTCGACCACTAGTCCCGATCATCATTATAACCTTAATTTTAGCTGTGTAATGGCCACTGCTGGACCTAGGTCTTACAAGCGATTTGTTTTCGACAAATAGTGCATTTTGGTAAATAAAAGAGTTTGACATATCTTGGCCATTTTTGTTCGAAATGGGGTGTAATGATGTTGTAAAATACAAAGACTAAACCTTGTTATGGCACTTAATATAAGCGAGGAGACATACTTGTACTACCTGGCTGCGATAGCGTTTTACCAACAGCTGGACCGTATAACTTTTTGCAACTGTTTGTGGGTCTTGGCTTGTTCCATAGCCTTTCTCTATTTAATTATACCACAGGCCACTATCGGCCAGTTTGTGGACGTTCCCAATTTCCTTAGGACTTTCTACGCTGTTTTTATCCTTTCCTGGGCCCGCACTTTGGTCTCTTTTGTCACATTACAAATTCGAAAAATCACTTTGTCGTCGTTGTCGTACTTGTTGTCTATTTGTTTTTGGCGGATTTTGCTGGCAGTGCCGTGGGTTGCGACACAGGCGGAGACCTTTTTGTTACAGGCTTTTATTTAACTCGCGTGTATATTGTACTATGTTTGTTTAGGTCAAATCTTGCAACTCAATTTTCAACCAGTATCCTCACACGAGCTGAAAACGTGCATACTTGTGTAAGTCAGATGACGATACAGTATGTAGTCAATGAGCAGTTCTGATGATAAAGTCTAATATTTAACAAAATGTAGTAATAAAACAGATTGTAGCACCGTTTTCCGACATTTGTTTGTTCGCCGAATCATCCACCTACTTAACATTTCGAATTTTGACATAACCTTCTTGAATATGATTTTGACAGAAGGTGGTCGTTGGAACTCAGTGATAAAACGACGGAACTCCTTCGAGTTTGTGCTTATTTAGATCTTGATAAGTGCTTTCGACTCACAATAAAAGCTTGTAGAAAAAATTTAATTATGTCAAAAATATATCTGGGTCATTGTCAAATTTCGCGCAGGTAAACTGGTCCCTCAACTAAGTTAATTTTTTTACTAATAAATAACACAACCTCTTAAAAAAAATTACATGAAATACAAAATACATCATATTTATAAACATTGTTAACTAAAACAAAGTTTTAGTTTTGATTTTTTTGTTTATTCTTGAGGTAACATAGTTGTCATTTCTGGTAACAGAGTGGTTTTCCTTACAAACTCCATATGTCCCTGGCAACACTCTGTTATAATAAAGACCCAATAGTTTCATTTTTTGCTATATCAACCTACCTTAAATAAATTATTACTATAAACAGAATAATGTTAACATTTATGATATATGTCTGAAATACAATAAGTATCAAAATCTAAAAATACACATTTTTTCAAATTTTTGTCCCGCGGTTGTCGCTTAACTATCTAAAATACTATGTTACTGAATAAATTACAACATGAAATAGAGATGACGCTGCTTAGACTAGGTACTAGGTTGGGTGCGATGTCTGCATCAATCGTGACCGATCGCTAGAGCGGGAGGAGCGGTACAAGAGGCGCCAGTCGACCGCGAGGCTTTCAACAGACTGCGTGTTTTTATTGTGCATCCACTCTGTTACCTACCTATTTATGTAAGTAAATCACGTATTTTTTATTGTTTTACGTTTAATGTGTTGTCATAGAGGTAAATATTCTTAATATGAAAGAAAAAACGTACTTCATGCTTTACTTTATTAATTATGACACAAGAAATGTAAAATTTACCACTATGTTACTGCGCAACTCTGTTACTAGCGCGTAGTAACAGAGTTGTGTTAAGAAAATAACAGAGTTGTATATGGCTATATTCTATTATTTTGGGCTTAAATTTCATGTTTCAAAATATATTTTTATTAATATTCGGCTTGCTTAGCTATTTTAGCCTTGGTAAATATAAATAAAACGTGAATATTCCAATTAACTTAAGTACATTGTTACAGGATACAGTGTGTTTCTTTGCGATTTTAAGATACGTCTCACGCCTGCTGAGAAGCAGCGATAATACCAACTTCGGCGTAAAAATAATCCCGAAAAGGAAGCAGAATGTAAAAGAAAAGATTTGGAGAGAAACCATGCAAACAAACGCTTAGTTGGGGGTTTAACAACACATAAACATGAAGCAAAAGAAATGGCGATCTGCAAACGCTAGACGAAAAGATAAGGCCAGAGCTCTACGTTGCTTGTTATGCACACCCCAGAGTCATCACCTTCTCGTTTAAACAGCCCAATCCCGTCAGATCAAGATCAATTTATCCCTAATACTGTTTTTTTTTTTCATCAAGATAATTATGGATTGATAAAAAGACTGGTAGTCTTATAAAATTATTATTAATATTTGAAGTTTATGTTATTGAGATCTCAAGCCCAACAGAGTGCAATTTAGTCAAGTAAAGTACAAAAAAGAACAACTTTGTTACTGTGTTACAACTCTGTTACCATTCTGTCCCAAAGATTTAATGACTTATTGAGGATTTTAATGAAAAGCTACTTAAAATAATGTGGTTATCTTAGAATATCTTTATACGTTAGATATTTATACGGTCATATTTTATAGTTAGCGGTGAATATATAAGCACTAAAAGTATTTAGGTAGAATTGAATGTCTGTTAAAATTCAATCAGTCACAGAGTTGTTTGGAATTTAAATTAATAATTGGTAAACTTAAAAATAATGTTAAGATTCTAATTGTTATTAAAAGATAAAAGACTGTAATTAACATTAATGCCAAAATATTTGGGACTGAATCATTTAATTTGATAATAAAAGTTAAAATGTTGTGATAACAGAGTTGTATTTTTTTTACACCCTAACCCACAAAATCTAGAATATTTAAAATATCATAAGTTAAACATCGCGGCCGATTGTAACAAAGCAAAATTTAATTGTTTTAACAGACATTGCTATAAAAAAAAGTCATGTTAAAGTATTTTTTTATTTATATGTTCAACATTTTTAGTTACGATTACCTGCGCGGAATTTGACAATGACCCATCTACTATTTAAGTTACATCTAAGATCCCACCAAAAACAGAAATGTGAAAATGGGAGCCAAGTTCAAACACCAACAAAGTAATTGAGATCTAAATGACCGCCAAGTTCTTTAGATAATATTGACTATTATTTATTATTAACATTTGACCTGGCTAGTATTTTACTAGTATTCTGATGTTTAAAAGAATATGACAATTATACGTTATTGTTATTACAAATAATTACAATGTAATAACAATAACGAATAGCGTAAATATGGTAAGTTGATTAGCCAAATATAAGAAGGCTTGCTAAAACTAGCCAAGTCAAATGTTAAGATTCTTATCAATAAATTCAATATTCTCTAAAGAACTTGGCGGCCATTTAGATCTCAATTATTTTGTCGGAGTTTTAACTTGGCTCCCATTTTCACATTTATGTTTTTGGTGGGCTATCATTACTTTTTGCACAGCAGTATCAGAAAGAAGAAATGCTTGCTCGTAATTTTGTTGGGCACTTTACCTAATAAAATCGATTAATTAAAACATTATCATTTACAAAGTTCTCTGTTATTTTTTTAATGTTTCCTTTGTATATGCATAATAGTCTACCTAGATACCAAATATCAACTTTTCAGGTCACATGCAAGTACCTTTTAAAGATGGATAAGTGAAAAATTATTTATCAAATCTACGAAATTCACGGTTTTTTTAATTGTTCCTTTGAATATGCATAATAGTCAACCTAGATGCCAAATATCAACTTTCCAGGATATAGGGAAGTAGGTTACCTTTTTTTGAAAAATAATCAAATCTACGAAATTCAATTTTTTTGATTTTTTTCCTTTGTATACGCGTAATAGTGTACTTAGATGCCAAATATCAACTTTCTAGGTCATATGGAAATAGGTTACCTTTTTGATGATGGATAAGTGGTCCATCACATTTTTCGGGATTTTTAAACGTTATTATATCAAAAACTGTTTGATAGATGATAATTTAAATGTATGTGAAAAATTTCATGTTTTGTCAATTTCATTTAGGTTAAATAGATTTCGAGTTGTGAAGTTGTTCCAGTTCCTTTATTTTAACTTGGCTGTGACGCGCTGCCGCGTCTCTAGATAATATCTTACTCTAATACAAAGATAACAAATAAAACTGGAATGGTAAGTTTTCTAAGTTCAAAAGTATCTGCTTTCCTGAAACCGTTTTCATTTAGGACAACAGAATTAAGTGGCAGCGTTGAACTGGTTCTGGCCTCGCCCTCAATACGTCGATGACAGAGGAAAACGGGCGATATCGATACTGTCTTGTTAGTAGTGCACGTGTTCTATTTTAGCCCTAGAAGCATAATCTATTTCAGAGGTACACAAAGCCTTATCTTACGTTTCAGAGGCGTACACATATAAAAATCAATTTTTAGGCAAAAGTATACCTATTTATGTCCTAATTTTTACAAGATATGTAAGGTAGGAATATAAACTTAAAACAAAACACAGTTAAAGCAAAGAAAACAGCAATCAATCAATCAAATTCTTTTATTACAATCAAATAACAAGCACGACTATTTTTAAACTAAAAAAAATTACTTCTAATAAAATTAAAATAAAACATTTGTATTTTTCTAATAACTAAATTTTTTTACATTAATAGTTTTAACTTAAGATAGTCTTAAAGTAATCAGACTTTTAATGACTAAATCGCATTTTGGAGCAGTTTATACATACACCAACTTTATGCTCACCACATATAGATTTTTTGCACTTTAAGAATACCAATTTTGACATCCGTTTATTTTTTGTATGAGCAAAAAGCGCAGATTTTCGCTTTTTGGGGTCAGGTTCTCCAACGTGTTTTTCCTTACGTTACTCCAACGTGTTTCAGTTAAATCATTTGGTTTTGGAAGTGTGTGTTATATTAGTGGATTACTTTTTGCTTATATATTTTTATATTTTGGAAAAATTATCTTTTTCTTCCTCATATGTATATTGCCAATATATTGTCATAGTGTAGTCTCTGAGACCGCGACATGCTGATATCTGAAACAATGCTAAATATATATATTAAATTCGTTAAAGGTTACACAAAGCATAATCATACTTCTTGCAGGCGTGCGATACCTCCGTGAGAAATAAATGGCGGGACTTACCTTAGCGATATGGGCACAGTTCGCAAGTTCGTGTTGACCACTGAGTTGGTTGAATAGCACAATGCGCTAACTTTGCCCGGTAGAAAGAGAGAGCTAATATTCGATCGAGTGTACGCCTCGCTGGCGTAGATTAGTCTTCTAGGGAAGCGAGACGATGATGAGCAGCTCGGTGGCTCAGCGGGACTGCGCATTACTAGCGCTTTCGCAAGTACTTGAACACTTCGGGATACGTGGATCTCTCCTTAGATGGATAGAAAACTTCCTAACTGAAAAAACATTTCAAGTACGAGTAGGTAATTGCCTGTCACAAAAGAAACCTGTAATTAGTGGTGTGCCACAAGGTTCTGTGCTCTCGGCCCATCTCTTCATAATATACATAACCGATCTAATAGAAACTGTGCAATGTCAATCAGCCTTCTTCGCAGCCGTTTGAAAGTTATTTATTAATCCGTCAACGAACAGTGGCCAACTCCAGGAAGACTTTAACCGATTCATGACTGGACCAGGGAGTGAGTTATTTCATTGTAAATCGCAAAGTGTTTTATTCTGTATCTAGGGAAAACAAACACTGAGACCATCTACAGTATTGACGGCAACACTCTGGAATCTGTGAACCTTCAATAAGATCTCGGTATTTATGTTAATGCCAACCTGAAATGGGAGGAGCGTATCACTTCTGTAGTTAAAAAGCAAACGCGTTTATCGACATAATACGCAGATCATTTCAAAACGAAACAGAAATAATTCATTTTACCTTACCCGTAAGAGATTTAAATTTTTTCACTCGAGTATAGTCAAATTCGCTATTTCGCAAAAGATTTTTCAGCTCTTTGATATTTGCAACAAGCTTACAAATAAAAGCAAATATTTTGACGAGAAAAACAATATCGGAAAGCGAAGCGCAGTTTGAAAACGTTTCAGCTTTTACTAGATTAATTCGAACATAGCGTCCGACGCTCGCGTTTCATTTACCTTTGGATTTAATCAACCTTTCCGTATGGTTACCTGAAAACAAAGGTTAATTTGTGGATTTGATTAAAGCGTTTCAGTATTGCTATCCAACGCGGAAATGAAGCCAGTCTCTTGGGTACTTTGCCCTGTGACGGCAGCGATATTAATATGAGTTATTATTACTTAATTTTTTTATTTTATTTATATGTTAACTTAAGTTGTATTTTAGTTTAATTAAGTTATTTTTCTTTCTTCGTAAATTTCTGTAATGTTTATACCTATCTGTCTTGCATGAATAAATGTACATTTTTAATTTGTGGATTATTTATTTCATGAAATATGCTAAATTTAATGCATTTAGAGCACTGTAAACATTATCTCTGCCAAAAATGGTCAATGTTTACGTCTGTTTCCAAACATGACACCAACAAGAATTTCAGATAGAACATCACAACGTCGGAGCTTTGTTGAAAAACAAAATCAACCATTTATTCTGACTATTTATAGAGTGTACAAACAGCTGAACCATTCTTATGTCTGAAGTATCAGAATTATATACACAAAGCATGTTCGCAAGCATCGAAATACGAGAGTTTAAAGACTTACATGAAAATAAAACTAATATATTTTTATTTTTATTTTAGTTCATATTAACCTTTAACCCGCGACTTCGTCCGCGTAGAAGTCGAAAATAGTTCTTATAGGACTCTCCCTGTCCCCTGTCCCCCGTCCCCGTTTGTCCATACAAAACCATTTTTGACGACCTCCTTGATGTATAATGGTCAACACACTAGCCCGCCAATCCGGAGGTTCTGGGTTCGATCCTAGCCATGGCAAATTAGAAAATGGCCTTTTCAATTTGTCCTGGGTCTTGGGTATTTATCTACATATTTATTTACGATAAAACTAGCTGATGCCCGCGACTTCGTCCGCGTGGACTTTATGACTCCGGCGTATTAATATAAATACAAACTAATGAGAGAAAGAGATAAGAAAGTACTTGTAGCAGTGTTAGAAGTTAAAAGTCAATATTATTTTAATTCTTTATAAATTATGTTGGGAGTCTTTCCTTCGGGAGCCAATATGAAAAGACCTGAAGCGTTACTAAACCTGGAGAAAGCTATATAAAGTTGGCCATGCGAAAAACCAGTCCTTAGATTAACATCAGCGGCTTTAAGCGTCTGACACTGTGATTTATTGTCATATCAAAGCAAGTAAACACATGGAACTGTGTATTTCAAAAGAAAAATTGTTGGGGATGAGTGTATATATGGAATAAATACAGTTTCACTGGCACCACTCACAGTGAGAATCTCAGCTTCGCTTCTAAGCATTGACTTTAAGTGTCTCAGCAGAGTGTGCCGAAGTTTAGCGGCTAAAGTAAGTGTGCCGATATGAGAATTTATTCTGCGTCTTTGGCGCGTCTGCGGCGAACGGGAACGAGAGTGGGAGAGGGAACGGGAGCGGGAGCGGGAGCGGATGCGGGAGCGGGATCGGGATCGGGAGCGGGAGCGGGAGCGGGAGCGGGAGCGGGATCGGGAGCAGGAGCGGGAACGGGAGCGAGAGTGGGAGCGGGAGCGGGAGCGGGAGCGGGAGCGGGAGCGGGAGCGGGATCGGGAGCGGGAGTGGGATCGAGAGTGGGAGCGGGAGCGGGAGCGGGGGCAGAAGCGGGAGCGGGAGCGGGGGCGGGAGCGGATGCGGGTACGGGTCCGAAGTTCTGATTCAGGCAAAAGCATCGGAAGTTCGGCATTATGTGTTGCTAGTAATGCAAAAGACATTGCAGGCATGCTTCGGCTGAAATTCAGCCGCTGAACTTCGGCATACTGTGCTGAGACACTAAGTCGGGTTCCTTTACACAGTTTCGGCGGAGTCGAATTTTTTCTCCGACATTAAGACTTATTTTGTGAGCCGAGAGTCAATTTGCTGCAAGAGAAATAAGAAACTCAACTGGATAATTGGTGGCGTCGTCCTGATCAATAACACTATCCAAGAAAGTATAAACCACTTTTTTACCAATAATTTGCGTCATAAGTTCTTTATTAATTGATGTGTATTGTTAATTTTTTGGTGTCAACAGATTTTTTCCGGTGTGTTATGCTCTGAAGGTCAGCAAATACTGAACTTATAAGTTCTTCTTCGGACGAAAAAACTTCGCCGAGTATTACGGTAAGACTCACCTGACCATTCTCTTTAAGAAAGAGACCTTCCCCAACTTTTAATGATATTCTTGAAAACTCTTGTTAGCATTTTTTGTTTTATTTTTATTAATTTTTTTAACATTAAACATTTTTTTTATGCAGACGCGTGTCAATATTATTTTGGATTTTTATCACAATATGTCATAAACTAAACTACCTAAGTGATAGGAAATGAAAACGGCTATTATAGAATTATTTTTTTGCGCCATACTGAACAAGTCTATTTTTCTCAGGCTATTTAGCTAAGCCTAGGCATGAATGCATTTCGACACGGAATCAAAGCATCGCCATCAAATATTCATTAAGTATTTTAAGAGCACAGGCAATACATGTCAGATTCGAGGAATTTACATTATTATGAACAAGTTACATGAAAGGGAAATAGTATATTATGTCACGATGACGATATAAGTGCGGTATGGTGGTTATAACACACATAGTAGAATTTCAGTCCGACCTGAAGGCGAGGGCGTAACAGAGTCGAGTGTTTTTTAACAAATATATAAGCACGTATATCGTACGACTTTCTTCAACACACTTGCGAGGAAAACAACCTTATAAATGGTTTTATTTTGTTGCTTTCCCGCCTTTTTACTTTTTAAAATCAGCGCGGTGCGCTGCCTGCTCGCTAGCGCGCGTGGAGAGCCAGTTCGAAATTTGAAAAAGAGGACCATTTGTCCATTTGAAGCCAATGAATAGCCAGTAGTGCGGTTATAGAATATAACTTTACTATTTGCGTTTATAACACACCCGTGTTTTATAAGCTGCTTTATATTATCTAAACACGGTTAAATTAGACTCACTTTACAAGCATGTGTGTTGAAGAGTACTTTTCTTGATTTTAAGCTTAAATAGTAGATTATACAAGACAGAGGAGGCTCAGTGGCTCAGTGAAAGAACGCGTCACTAGCGCTTCTCAAGCTATGATCCGCACTTGGATTGGTGACTACAAGTTGCATAGGTAATAATTACTCGAGCCCCTCCGTGCTTCAGAAGGCATGTTAAGCCGTTGGTTTCGGCTGTCATCGTTGTATGTAAGGCATGTACGATAGTTGTAAAGCTATGTTTGATGCCTTTAGGTAGCTCGAAAAATGTTACACCAATGTTAGCTATTAAATTATCGACATAAAGAGATAAGCGCGCACTCCTCTAAGGCAGTAGCCGGCGCGCTGCGTATTTTTATTTTTATTGTGTGTATGTAAAGTGACATAGTTATATTTTACCAAGCCAGACTCGAAGTTTCTTCGCCACGAACAAAGTTATCACTATATATCACACTAATATTATAAAGGCGAAAGTTTGTGAGTATGAATGTTTGTTACTTCTTCACGCGCAAACGGCTAGACCAATTTTGATAAAATTTGGTATGCAGGTAGCTGACATCCTGGATTAACACATAGGCTACTTTTTCTGCGAGATGCACCGCGGAGCGCAGCTAGTATTTTTTTCTACTCCTGTACTGTTATCTGTCTTTTAAATGGTCCCGAACACTAATATAAGAACATAGATTATATGATTACAGAAAAGTCCATAGTCTGTTCTTAATATAAAAGCACATGTGGCGTTATTTCGCCAAAACGATACTCCTAGCCATAGACCTATAACTTTTTTCTTTAGATCTACCGTACTGCCAATATAATAAAATCGTTATTTTAACATATGGTGCCATTTTTCAAACGTGGAGTAACTAAACAAACGGTTTTTGTATGAAAAAATATTTGTTTAAATGACTCCATGTTTCAAAAATGGCACTTTTGGTCACTAGGAAGACGTCAATAAAAAAAATTAAGTCTTCCATAGATACCTAGTATCTAACAAACATATGGTAGTATTTCATACTTTTCTTTGTTTATTTTTGGATTTATTTTAGTAAATGTAGTCGTAGAAAAAGTATTGTATGCAACGTTGTATAAGTAGTCAAAAAAGCTCGATGGCGTCAATTTACGTAACCTGCGCCACTCGCATTTTTTAACTCTTCTTATATAACTGTTGCATAAAATACTATTATAATCTGCATTATTATGTCCATGTTTGGCAATTTTTCCTAAGTAGTTCGTAATAAAACATAAAAGTTTTGTCATGAAGTATTTTTCAATTTCGCGGAAAAGCTTTCTTATTAGGCTTTCTTATAGGCTGAGTAAATTTGCCAAAAAATATATTTTTCGTAAAGACACAGAACATTATAGTCGATATCAAAGGAAAAGATTTTCGGAAAATGTTTCTGTTAAAATATCATGCCTGTAGATAAAATAAATACTTAGAAGATGAGAGAGTTTCTCAGTTATATATAATAAAAATACATCTAATCTAAAATAAGTACTCTGAAGTTAATATTTTGACCTTCTGATAAAGGTTAGGTAGGTTTAAGGTATACGAGTCACGAACGAAATTGGTAGGCATAAGATATATGATTTTGACGAATATTCCTGCACACAGCTCTCTCTACCTATCAAAGACGGTGGCATAGGCATTAGAAAAATTACTAGTGTTGCTCTACCCGCTTTCCTTTCCTCTGTTCACGACGTCTCAAATCTCTTCAAAAAATACTCCTAAAAGATGACTTAAGCATCGATCTGTTAACAGAGGCAAAGGAAACGTGCTTATCTCTCTGCCCTGAAGATAGCATCCCAGTGGACGCAAACCAACATAAACTCTGGGATGTACTTTTAGTGCAAGAAACTGTTTTCAGTTTGGCTCAAAATCTAAATGACACAGTTTTCGGCTCCAAGCAAATTCTTCAAAGAAGTCAAGTCACTGGCTCCATGCCATCCCATCTTACAATATAGGTACATTTTTAGATAATAATAATTTCAGAATAGCTGTCCGGTTTTGGCTGGGAACACCCGTTTGTACGCCTCATCATTGCCCATGTGGCAGCGACGTGGATCAGTTTGGGCTTCACGGTCTCAACAGCCAACTCGGCGCTGGTAGAATTTTGCGCCAAGGATCTCTTAATGACATTATCGTAGGGCTCTAGCCAGCATTAACGTACCTTGTACCCTCGAACCAGCAAGAGGCTTGATTCAATGTAGTTGATCCTATGAGAATGCGGCAGGGCGATAGTGTGGAACGCCACATGCTTTAACGCACAGGCACCCTCCGACCTCAGGGGATCAGTCTCGAGAGCCGTTTCGGCTGCTGAAAACGCTGAGATCGCCAAACAGCGCAAATATGGTTGGTTAAAATCTCTCCAAGACTAATCTTCGCTGCTGGTGACAAGAGGGCTGGCTGCTTTTTCGCATATTAACGAATCAATATTGCGATCCAACGGGGAAATGCGTTCGTAACACTATGACATATGGGCATGATTTTTTAGATTAAATTTGTAGTAGGTATTTAACTGTTTATTTTATTTGTAAATTATTTATTTAAACAAACATTTTATATATTTTTGAATATTTTAGCATTTCATGTTTGACGATAAATATGGATATCGATAACAGTGAAATATTTAACCCAATTTCGTTAGTTACTGTCTCCCTGCTGAGCAAAGGTCCGCCAATCTTCAACAACGGTCTTACAAGTCAAATCAGATACTTTTTTCTAAACGTCTAAATAAACATTTTGCGGGATCATGGAATTTGTATAAAATACAGGCAGATGACGTCACGTTTCTTAGAGTCAAAAGTAGCGCTCTTATTATCAGTTGTTCTGCAATAATAAATCTAATATCACATTAAAATGGATATGCTCAAAGACAAGTGACATTATTTTGTGACGTTTTATTTTCTTATCAGTACAAATAATTTGTGTTAGAACCTGGAAAATACCCAATTAAATAATTTTTCAAATTATAATAAATGCATAATTTACATAATTCAATTATTTTATTAAATTTTAATATAGATACATATTTTATTTTACAAATAGCTTTTGCGACTTTTTATGCACGCAAACAATATCTGACTGCACACTTGCCGAGCCGCGTTGCCATTTATAGGTTAAACCGTAGTTTGCATTGAGTAGTTGAGTTTGGTTAGAGCAGTGATGAACGCGGTAATCCTGACTGCAATTGCACTTAGTTCCCGTTAGCATTCTCGGAATTTGGCTTGGTTGCATAAGTGCTCAGTTTGACCTAATAAACTAGTACTTGCATTGTGTTATGTTAGTAGGTTAGTATTGTTTAGAACTCGGTGTCCTGGTGGGAGAACGCATTAAGTACTAGCGCTTTCGCAAGTTAAGCAATCCCGGGCGCGATCTGCACTTGAATGAGTGACCAACAGTAAAAAAGAAAATCTCAAGCCATTTACGTTTAGAAAATTCGTCACGGCTTTCGTCATTGTAAGGCAGTCGTCAAACAGCTGCAAAAATCTCACACTGGCGTTGGCCAAATACACGAAAATAAAAAAGTTATGGTTGCGAATTGTGCTTCAAATATAGATATAGTGTCGCTTGAAGAAGGTGGAGTCCCATATAATTTGTCACCACCATTTTCCTTCAACAAGAGCCCCAACTCGTGAACGAGCGCCGCCAGGAGTAACCGGTCAGCTTGACTCTGTTTGTAAAGACTGTGCGCAAGCTTTTTTATATGTTATACAGTAAATATTTTTTGCCATGGGCCAAATTTTTGGAGTAAGTTGAAACAAACAATCCTACTACTATAAGTCTATGAGATCAGACAGACGTGTGACAGCGTGTTTGCGAAAGCTTACGAATCTGATCGGTGACTTACATCTCAATAATAGGAGTGACGACAGGGTTAGAAAAGTATAATTGTATTAATCCGTCTTTTATCCAAAAATAATGTGAGACCATTATTTTTGGATAAAAGATTTTCAGTTTGCCAAAAAGTAAAAATTCACATAGATACGAAGCATCAAAGTTACGCAGTGGGGGGGGGCTCGCGACGTCACCTCTATGTAAAAATCGTACGTAGCCGTTACGTCATGCGAAATTTCAATGAGTTGTAACTATTCTTTTTTTTTGTTTCTTAGAGAAAAAAAAATGTGTACAATATTTGTAATAATCTAACCGGGTTAAAAATATTTTTCATGTCTATTTGCTTCGAAAATCTTAGGATATATATATAGCCTATATATAGCCTCAACATGAGTAACAATACGCCCGCGGGCCGCGACCTATATGACTTAGACCGCCACGACCACGACCATTGGCCGCAACGACCAGATTAACTAAAGAAGCAATATGAATGTCGCGCACTTACGCGTATCTTATTTCTTTAATTAATCTGGTTATTGCGGCCACTGATAGTGGTCGTGGACACTAGTGCGCAAGGTGCTTTAGGGAGGATCTCACTTGTCTGCACAGAACAGCACTTTTCTATACTGCTATCCTTTTCTGTCGCTCAGAACCGCCATTTGCCCGAGCGAGAGAGAGCGACGGTATGCTAAATCTGGCGTTCCGTCGCTAAGGATATCAGTATAGAAAAGTGCTGCTCCGTGCTGACAAGTGGGATCCAACCCTTATTGGAAATATTTATAGTCTTCGAAGCAGCTATGCTTTAATGACTACGAGGGGGATGCTACGGTTTGTAGTCTACAAGTCACACAATGACACAAAGAGAATATTGAAGCCTACGAGGCAGCTACGATTTGACGACTACGAGCGATGCTACTGCTACGATCTGTAGTCTACAAGTTTCATAATGAAACGAACAGAATATTGAAGCCTATGAGGTAGCTACGCCGCTACGATAGCTACGAACGAGATGGTATGAGAAAGCGCAGCTACTTCAAGCTATGGTGCATACACTATTTACATCACTCAGTATATTAAAACATTACACTGTATGTATTTTTAGGAATGTGGCTCTTGTGAAATTAATTTCTTGCAGTGCCGGTGGGCTCCGCTCTTTTTAGTAATTTCGGCATAAAACTATCTATGTCCTTCCTTGGGTCTCAAACTAAATCTATATACCAAATTTTACTGAATCGGTTCAGTGGTTGGAGTGTGAAGAGGTAACAGTCAGACATAGTTGCTTTCGCATTTATAATAGGGTGAAAGTATAGATAGTGTGGACTATCATTTATATTTATTTAAATTTAGTAAGGATTATATAAGTTTGCTCATTTTTAGGGTTCCGTACAAAAAATGAAAAAAAAAACGGAATCCTATAGGATTACCCGTGCGTCTGTCTGTCCGTCCGACTGACACAGCCAATTTGCTCCGAATCTACTGGACCAAATTTGGTAAAATTTGTTAAGATGGTGTAATCCTATGACCCAAACACAGATGTGAAAAGTAAATAAATATTTTTTTGAAAAAGGGTCATTTTTGAGCGAAAAATTAGGAAATTAAAAAAAAAAGTTTTGCAAACCATATTGTGTTATATTTCAAATAAAAGGGTCTTGATGCGGATCTCAAATATATTTTTGTTGTTATTATAAAATAAATAGTTTTGGTTTTATTCATGAAAGGAGACAGAGATTGACCATTCCTCCCCTGATCTCCGAAACTATTAAGCCTAAAATTTTGAAAAAAAAAATGCAATATATCATTCATTGCTTGTAGATTACAGGAAAAATATATAAGAATTCTATCAATTAAAAATAAAGTGGCAAACTCAATATAATACGTTCACTTACGGAAAATCTTTGGTATTGTACGGAACCCTCCCCACGCGAGTTCAACTCGCACTTGCCCGGTTATTTTATTTGTGTAGTCTCGTAACCTACTAAATACTCGTAAGTACTTTGTACGCTACTTAAACGGCCGCTCAATTCCCGATACCATCACTTGTCAATGTTCCAAGGTCAGAGCAGACGGTGGTTACGTCAGATATATCTGAGTATGATACATCTTACGTTTAAACGAGTATATTAATTATAACTATCTATCAGATATGTGTTTATTGTATATCCTTACTTGCGTCAAGCTGAATGTTTGCAAAAGAATAATTACTAGCTAGACTTCGTATACCAAGATGATGATGAATTATTAAAAACAATTACTTATTTAGTAGACTTTGCTTGAAAAGTTATTCTTTCAGACGATCATCATTAGGGCGAGTGTCAGTAGCGGTGACCCGAACGACGCCACGGTTCTTTGCACTTACACTTGCACACATGATGATCTTCAAAATCTGGTTTGCATTTCTGACTATATAATGTGAAGAAACCATATACAATATTAACAACAAATTTATCTCACGTTAGTTTCAAATTTATTTAAAAAACTCGAATAATCTGACAGTAAAAAATATTTAAGTATCTGTCGTCTGAGGTAATTCTAATCATATTTTCCCTTCGTAGGAAACATCCAATTAATTTAAAATAATTGACAAAAGAAATTAATTGCTTTTAAACAAGAACATAAATTGCTTTGAATATTTTTAGTTAAGGTACAGCTTTTAGGTACATCGTCATTGAAATCACTAAGGCAAGAAACATCGAAAGGCTTTGATATAATTTTCATTAATAAGAAAGTTTCTAGGCTTTTAATTTCAACATTTTTCAGTAAATTGAGTCTCCGACTTACTTCTTATGAGCATGCGCGATCCGGATGCATCATAGCTGTGCAGCTTAGGAGCCCGGAGTGCGTTTCACGGCTTTATTTCTCCAATGCCTGCAATGTTGTCATGTGAATGACCATAAAAGCAGGTAGACGAATACACAGTAACATAAACCCACATACAACTTTCAAAATTTTTAGAGGCTCCAGGGCCGTGAGTATCCAACACGTTTATTTATCATGTCAGTAAAGTATATATACATGCATTAGTATCACACATTTGTCCCTAATGGGGGAGAGAGAGTATTTTTGGTCTTGGGGCTCTAAGCAGACAAACAGAAAAATTCGTTGTAATAAAAGAAAAGACCTCGGGGATATAACCTCCTTTCAAAGAAACCTTGTGCTTAATCTCAGCCCGGAGGGATTGCCACCGATCTTATCGGCGTTAGCGGGGGCACGAGCTTCACGGACTACATCATGCTCAATCAGGAAATAATATGACTCGGGAAAACATAGCTATAACTTATGTCGAGGTCTGGGAGCTCAGAGCTTTTATTTCTTTTAAAATCTTACGAGTGGAGGTTTTCGAACCTTGTTCGTCTTGAAGATTTTCCATAAGAACCTGAGTATCTACAAGTAGGTCATTTGTTTGTGTTGGGTAAGGCTAGATTTTTTCTAATTTGATTATTCTAATAATAGCAATTCTTCTTAAGATCTAAGTAATTCTTCTAAAAGGCCCTTGCAATTTTTTTGGTACAAATGTTCTTTTACACCTTCGAAGAATATATTTTAAAGTATTATAAGATCCTTTTGTTCAAGTGTCAGAAAACAGACTTTACAATATTCACAGTAAAAGAGAGAAAGATATAGAGTTCTTTATCGTGTAGAGTAATTTTAATATCCAATGTATTTAGTAGATTCTTTTGATTATACGATACATATTGCGGGATTTTCAATCATGGAAATTAGCTTATCATGTCGGACAGTTGTTTACGGGGTATTACTTGGACCATCCATCGAGCAGGCAATATTAAGGGCTTAGCTTCGCGGGCGAAACTGTCTAGATTAGCCTTCCATGCTTTTCCGATAAAGCAATTTACTTATTAGTAAAATTGTTTTATTGGTGATTCAAAGGACTAAGTATTTAAAGTATTAAAATCGGAACAAGCTTATATTTGTAGCTGGATACCAAGAGTTTGCGAAAAAAAATGTTTATGACCGCAATAGTAAAAAGTGCCTATACTTGTGGGCTAGCAACATTTGAACAGAGAGAGTCTATATGCAAGGTGATGTATGAAATAAAAAGATAAACATTGTTAGAACAATAAGAGAGGTGACTAGATTTAATGTACAAGTGTGAAAGAGAGGGCGTATGAACGGCAGTAGTTTTAAACATAAGATGGCTACGAAGACGTTTAACTGTAAAGATGTGCGAATAACTTTAAAATAAAAGACGAGGAAGTTTACTAAGAAATTGCTTTCATTCACCATCCTGTACGAGCCCCCATACACTTATATGATTTACTTACATGATTATTAATGCCCATTCTTACTTTGCATACATACTTTGGGGCCAGCTTAATGAGTGTAATTTGTCCATATTTATTTATTTATTCTTTAGGCAGCTCTCAAATAGCAGCAACTTTTCGTAACAAAGTCGATTTTCAATGCAAGCTCTATTTTGATGGAATATTGTTCAATTCATGGCTGAGCTGTGCTGGATTTGTTCGAATATTCTGAAGCTCTTTAGGAGGCGCAATAAGCCGATATCTTTTTGACCAGCTATTATAAGCAATTACTTTCTGCATCTTAGATCCAGGCTTAGCTCCGACTAAGTGCTCTTACATACAAGCAACAATATGCCCGCGATACCTGTCGGCGACGATCGCAAACGGTCGCGCAACATATGTCAACTGTGGCTGCCCTGTGGTAACGAGCCCAAAAGGCTCGCAGCATTGCCATGTTGTATGGATTGCCATACAACATTTAACATTAGAAGCTTATCTTTTGAGCCAAATAAAGGCCAGCCTTTTGGCTATTTTAATGTATAGTTATTTTACTACAAATACTGGCCAAAACCTTATGCAACCCGGCCTACTCACAGAAACGGGTCACGCGACCCCGATTCTATTATTATTGATAAAAGGCGACGGTGGTCATGTGTGTAGTTCCTATGAAATAGATACTTCGTGAATCTGTAAGGTACCCATTTCGTATTCATTTATGTAGGACTACACCCTTTGTCCAATGCCATTTGTCTACAGAATTTATTAGGTGGCGTCTTTTTAGCATTTAAATTGGATTTATTGAGATTGTCGTAACCATGACAAATATTTGATCAAAGACTGTCTCGGTCGCGGTAAACTGATGAGGTTTTGAGCTTAGAATGTCCATGTTCTGGATCAGTTATTGCGTTTCTTGGTAGCTTCGGAGCTTAGAGTCTGCTGTCCTGCATTTCGTTTTCCACCTTGCACGGTCAGCATCTTTGGTTGCAAGTTCATTGGCATCCATCAACTTTGCCGCATTGAAAATGAGATAGTAGATAGATATGAAGTTCGTAATAATAATGATATTCTTATATACATACAGTATGGCTAGTAAGTTAAGATAAAATAAGGATGCCACTGTCAATGGTAAAAATGATAACAACATACTTTGTTTGCGATTCTACTATAAAGATGGTGACATGTTGTTACCAATGTATGTAAGTGCTATTCAAAGATTTAGAACATACAAGTAGTGGTGCCATTACTAAAAATGTTTTGTTTTTAGACTCTAAACTTATCTATTAGTTAGAATATAGCATTTCTAAATCCCCAAAACGCTCATAGTATACTATGAGCGTTTTGGGGTTAATAATATATTATAACGCACTTCATTATTAGTGAATAAACATAAGTTTGATAGGTTGTCGATCATCTTCATTAGCGTGCGGATATTGACTTGCAAAGGATTTGTACGAAAATACTGCCCTTGGAATTTTTGCCTAGAGCAGACGTTAGGTACTCTAAATACACTTTCGTATAAGTCCTTAGTTATACAGATCTTAGATTTGCCGGTAAGTATAGCTTTGTTTGTTCATTTTATTGTGAGTGGAGAGCATTCTTGTTGTGGGCGCGGTATTGATCTCATCAAGGTATACGTTTGTAAGAGGGATGACGAATAGTTTAAGATCTACGTATTAACCACATGAAAAGTATTCTTACCCAAATTTAGTATATAAAAATATATAACTGACGAGACTTTAAAAGAATCTCATTCATTCCCGCAGTTATTTTATCTTTTTGGAGGATGAACGAGTCTGTAGACTTCCTCGAAAACCCAAGGGATTTCAACCATTTTTTTTTTTAAAACAGAAATAGAAAGGTTTGTTGTGGTTATCGTGAATTTGTAGGAAAATAACAATAACTAAGTCCCTCCTTTAATACTTTTTTTCCAAAGATATTTTTATGTCGTTTCACTTTAGTGATTGCTAGTTCACTCCACTTTGACATCATTGATGCATGCCAGATATCCATTCTAGTTATAAAGCACTTCACTGGACCGATGAGGGATGTAATTTAGCCATAAATCATTTAGATCCAGCGAAATAACGAATGGTCGCAGCTTCGGCTAAGTCCGTAGCGAAAGTTTTTAAATATTCAGGCTCTTAATTACTTAATTTACCGTTTGCCTTAATCCTTCATGCTAAGTTAGATAAAATAGATTTGCCGTAATGATATAGGTAATGGAGGCATAAAGTAATATTTAGACGGCCCTGTAAGCTCGCCAAAGAAATTATTTGAATAGATTTTAACAGAAGTATGAATAACAGGGTACCGCAAATATTCGCGCGACAATACCGCAATAAGAAAAGAGCGAGAGAAATGGAAGTTAAGGAGCATCCATCAGGAAAATCAAAAAGTATTGTTATTTTTCGCTTTACATAAAGAATATATGATGAGTAGATTATGTGTGCCATCAACTTCACAAGTAACACACGGGTCAATACCTATGGCTAATTACCTACTATGTTTGCACCAGGACCAGGGGCTCTTACAGACAAGCGACACTACGCCCGCGACACCTATATGTCGCTCGCCTGTAAGAGAGCGCTTAGTTGCAACGCATCCCATTTATCATTTTCATCCTATTGTACTGGCCGACGACAACGCTTAGTGTTTGTAGCTATGAATCTTTAAGATTGCATCAAAGTATAAAATAAAATAGCGCAATAATCCAAATTGTGCAAAATTTTTAAATTATACTTATGTATTTTATTTATATGTCACGGAATAACAGTACAAAACAAGTAATTAGAGTACATACCGACGTTCATGGATTTGCATATATCTAGTGCTATGCAAATGGGACTATCAGAAAATTTACTGTGTGACGGGCGTACGTATGAAATGAACGACAGACGATATGGTGACGTGCACTACGACATTGTGCCAATAGATTTTGTCCTAAATTTTATAAATAAATATATACAGACAAATAACACAGATTGAGCTAGCTCCAAAGTAAGTTCGAAATTTTTGTTATATTGTACTAACTCAATGATCCTATATTTTATAACATATACATATAAAAAGACGGATAAGAAATAATCATTATGCTAGTTTAAAACAATGTTGTAAGGCAGAAGTGGTGCTTTCATTTAAAATAAATTGTTTAATCGTAATTGTGGTGATAATTGCCAAATCGAAAAATGTTAGCCATAAGGCTTTAAATTATTTTTAGAACAGTCGTTTATTGTATTTAAGTTAGTACCACCACCGGCGTATTTTTGCAGCAGTGCAAAATAGTCTATATCGCGACACGTCCGAAATAGAATATAGATTTGAATCCGTCGGGCTATGTGTTTTTAGTCTAGAGTGAAAATTCATTTTTTTCTACATCTTATTCTATTGATATTGTAAGAGGTAAAGGACTATGTATCTTACAACAACAGCTGTTCACCCCGAACTGTGAACTCGCGGACCCCATATCTCGTCAACCCCTTGACGACTTTTAAGTTCGAATATGAGACAAATCGCGTCTTATGTTCGAACTTTAAAAATTATATTGTTTACTTTTACACGCCTACCAAATCGTGAGGCTTCGTTCAAAACTACTCGAGCTATCGTAGAACAAACATCGTCGCTCAGGTTCGCTCGCTCGTGAGATTTTTGGTTTTAAGAAGATCCGTTTTTTTTAAATATCTTTCAAAGAGTTCAAAGCTTTTTAAGAGGTTTTTTTTAAGTTTCACTCGAATGTCTTAAACGCAAATAGTCTATGACTTTTGATTGACGTTTTATTAGTCTTAAATTACTTTGTAACATGGGTAATTGGGTATAGAGGATATTTAAAAGGATGCCAACGATTTCAATTGTACCCTGTTTATGGTCTAAGACTCTCTACTATATACTCATGCAAATCACAAAATTGAAGAGGGAATGAACAAAACTTTGAGCAATCATGTCAGTGGGCAACGTGCTAATAACCTGTTACTATTTTGATGCTCTTTTCTACACAACCATCATCGCTAATGTCGTCTTATGGCCCTATACTCTTTGTCTATAGGTAGGTAAATACAATATATGTATTCTGTATGAGATTAAGCGCGAATCTCACGTGCCCGCTACGTGAACACATCCTAACACGTTTACGAGCCAACGTTTGGGCTATAAATCCAAATTTATCGATTCTTCCTCCCCAAGCCCGACCAGGACAGGAATATGGAGTACAGTAAGTCAGAAAGGGACAACACAACGGCCCCCCAGGCGACAGTTTTACCAAGATTTCTAGGATTTAAATTCAAATAAAACGGTCCAATCACAAAATTAGTTTATGATCAATCCTGAATTGCTAGTAATTTTCGTTTTAATAAACTTGCTAAATAAGGTTGAATAAACCGAACAATTTTATTCGGCCTTGGATGCCTGTTTTATTTATTATAATTAATTATCATATTGCCAGCGGGCAACTAGGTTAGGTTTTTGTAATATGTTTATATTTTGTAGTATGTTTTTTATTTAATTTTTATTAATGTATTATTAAAACTTATCTAAGAATATTACATTTCATAAAACAATATTTTATTTTGATACACTTAAATAAGATGAATAAACTGTACAATGCATAAACTAAATGTCATTTTAATTTAAACATTGTAATTTTCATTGTAACTAAGTTGTTTTTATAACACTTATTAATTAAATAGTGTACCTGTGATTTCTACGAACACGACGGACCTCGCTTTCTCAGCGTCTCGCCTGATCGATTTTTTTACCCCGAAACTAAGTACCCCCTTGTGCTTAATTTCTTCGACTTGTTAGAGCCGTTTACGAGATCGTCATTATGTATTTATAAGAATTGCTCGTACAAAGTAATAGTATTTAAGTATGCAAGCAACGCAGGCAGCGTTTGGGAAGCTATAAACGCAGTGACTACTCGTCCAATTATACCTACCACAGTACCTACCTCCACTTTTATATCTATACTATGAAAAAAGAGTAAAAAAATGTGTCTGTACATTGAAAATTTTTCAAAAAAAAATATTTGGGGCGATGGAGATATAGTAATAGAGTAAGAAAATAAAAAAAATGTCTGTCTGTTTGTCTGTTTGTCTGTTTGTCTGTTTGTACACGCTAATCTCCAGTAATACTGGACGGATTCGAATGAAACTTTTTTTGTTATATAGCTGTGAAGCCTGGGCAACATATAGGCTATAATTGATTTTGGAAAATGGAACACATGATGCAGAACTATAATGGTCCAGCTAAACTATAAGAAATATTAAAATGCCGCCTTAGCAAAAGTTGTTAAGTCTGATGAAAACTTTTTGTTGAGTTATAATACAACTGGCCAAGCGCGAGTCAGACGCGCGCGAAGGGTTCCGTAGCATAATCTATGAAAAATCACGTTTGTAGTATGGGAGCCCCCCATAAGTACTTATTTTATTCGATTTTTAGGGTTCCTTACACAAATGGGTAGAAACGGGACCCTATTACTTAGACCGTCCGACTGTTAGTCTGTCTGTCTGTCACCAGGCTGTATCTCATTAACCATTATAGCTAGACAGTTGAAATTTTTATAGATGATGTTTTTTGTTGCCGCTGAACAAAAACATACTAAATGTATACTATAATAAAAGAGTAAAAAAAATGTGTCTGTACATTGACATTTTTTCAAAAAAAAAGTTGTTTCGTCCGAAGTAGAACTTATAAGTTCAGTATTTGCGGACCTTCAGAGCATAACACACCAGAAAATTCTTGGTTATGTGAACGCGCCATATTGACACCAAAAAATTAAAAATCAATTAATAAAGAACTTATGACGCAAATTATTGTTAACTAGCTTGTGCCCACGGCTTCGCTCGCGTAGGGGTGTAATTTATCAAAATCCTTTCTTAGGGGATGCCTACGTCATAGTAGCTTTATGCATGCAAAGTCTCAGCCCGATCGGTTTAAAATTGACAAAGTTTCATACAAATTTTCATCCCCTATTTAATCCCCTTGGGGGTAGAATTGATCAAAATCCTTTCTTAGCGGATGCCTACGTCATAACATCTACCTGCATGCCAAATTTCAGCCCGATCCGTCCAGTGGTTTGGGCTGTGCGTTGATAGATCACTATGTCAGTCAGTCAGTCACCTTTGAGTTATATATATTTAGATATATATTTAGATTTCTTGGATAGTGTTGTTGACGACGCCACCAATTATCCAGTTGAGTTTCTTAATTCACTTGCAGCAAATGGACTCACGGCTCACAAAATAAGTCTTAATGTCGGAGGGCCAATAATGCTGATGCGAAATTTGACTCCGCCGAAACTGTGTAACGGAACCCAACTTAATGTCTCAGCACTGTATGCCGAAGTTCAGCGGCTGAATTTCAGCCAATGCATGCCTGCAATGTTATTTGCATTACTAGCAACACATAACGCCGAACTTTCGATGCTTTTGCCTGAATCGGACCCGTACCCGTACCCGTACCCGTACCCGTACCCGTACCCGTACCCGTACCCGTACCCGTACCCGTACCCGTACCCGTACCCGTACCCGTACCCGTACCCGTACCCGTACCCGTACCCGTACCCGTACCCGTACCCGTACCCGTACCCGTACCCGTACCTGTACCCGTACCCGTACCCGTTCCGCTCCCGCTCCTACTTCCGCTCCCACTCCTGCTCCCGCTCCCGCTCCCTCTCCCGCTCCCGCCGCCGCCGCCGCCGCCGTCGCCGCCGCCACCGCTTCCGCCGACGCCGTCGCCGCACCTTCCGCCGCCGCCGCCGCTGCCGCCGCCGCCGCCGACGCCGCCGCCGCCGCTGCCGCCGCCGCCGCCGACGCCGCTGCCGCCGCCGCCGCCGCCGCCGCCGCCGCCGACGCCGCTGCCGCCGCCGCCGCCGCCGCCGCCGCCGCCACCGCCGCCGCCGCCGCCGCCTGCCGCCGCCACCGCCGCTGCCGCCGCCGCTGCCGCCGCCACCGCTTCCGCCGCCGCCGCCGCCGCCGCTGCTGCCGCTGCCGCCGCCGCCGCCGACTCCTCCGCCGCCGCTGCCGACGCCTCCGCCACCGCCAACGCCGCCGCCGCCGCCGCCGCCGCCTCCGTCGCCGCTGCTGCCGCCACCGCTGCCGCTTCCGCTCCCGCTCCCGCTCCCGCTTCCGCTTCCGCTCCCGCTCCCGCTCCCGCTTCCGCTTCCACTTCCGTTCCCTCTTTCGCTCCCGTTTCCGTTCACCGCAGATGCGCCAAAGACGGAAGATTAGATTCTCATATCGGCACATCACTACTGTCCGGCATTTCCACCGAACTTCAGCAGCTGAACTTCAGCTTATTTAGTGTGTCATCCCCACCGAACTTTAGACACTGAACTTTAGCCACTAAACTTCGGCATAGTCTGCTGAGACACTTAAAGCTCACAGTAAGTGAGTGATGCCAGTGAAACTGTATTTATTCCGCGTATGCCACTCATCCCCAACAATTTTCCTTTTGAAAATACACAGTTCCATATGTTAACTTACTTTGCTATGAAAATAAGTCACAGTTTTAGAGGCTTAAAGCTGCTGATGTCGACCTAAGGACTGGTTTTTCGCATGGCCTACTTATTGTGGCTTTCTCCAGGGTTAGTAACACTTCAGCTCTTTTCATATTGGCTCCCGAAGGAAAGAATTAAAATAATATTGACTTTTAACTCCTAACACTGTTACAAGTACTTTCTCCCTCTGTCTCTCTCTCTCTCTCTCTCTCTCTCTCTCTCATTAGTTTTTATTTATATTTATACGCCGGAGTCATTAAGTCCACGCGAACGAAGTCGCGGGCATCAGCTTGTTGTAAATATTTATGAATTTTGTACCTACAATTATTATTTTATCTCTTTTAATATGACTCCTTAACTGAAAACATCGCAGTTGCATAGTGTTTACACAGTTATTTTATTGGACACCTATGGCACACAGTTTAACAAATATAATGGATGAGTGTCGTGGACTATTAGGTAGAAACAAAGTTTGAAAATAAAAAGTCTTGACCGAAAAATCTTTTTTTCGCCTAGCCCCCATATGCCATGTCCGTACCATCCGAAAAGGAACTTCGTTCCAACAAAGACACTTAAACGGTATAGTGGTTAAAATTTTTAATTTCAGATAATTTTAGTAGTCAAGTATCAAGCTTTAGAGATGTGCCACAGGACCATCTCCCAAAGGGAGGATTGACTAAATTCACCAAGCTGGACAGGCGGGTTGATGACCTGTGGAAGCAGAAAAAATGGTAACAAATCCTTGTTTGTTTGCAGAAATGGACTACGGTTATGAAGAGGAGGAGACGAGCGACGGTGATAGAGAGTTAAGGCCGGTGGTGCGCCGGACGGCAAAACACATCGCGGCCGGGGAAGAACGCCCGAGGACGAACTCCAGCCAGCAGACCACCCCCACTGAGGGTGAGTGTTTACCTTTTTTACAGTAAGGAGAAAATAAATTTCATGAGTTAACGTCGTGCAGCAGTCAAACCATATTTACCTATTGTATTTATGAAATGCACAGAAAAGCTTGAGAGAAAGCGTAGATCTAAATAATGTAATGCCTGTAATGTAATCTAATGTAATCTATCTATATAAAACAGTGAAAAAAAATGTGTCTGTACTTTGAATATTATTCCAAAAAAATATTTGGGGCGATGGAGACATACCAATGGAGTAAGAAAAAAATATGTCTGTCTGCTTGTCTGTTTGTACACGCTAATGTCGAATGAAACTTTGTTTGTTGTATAGCTGTTAAACCTGGGCAACATAATATAGGCTTTGATTGATTTTAGAAAATGGAACACATGATGCAGAACCATAATGGTCCAGCTAAACTATAAGAAATATAAAAATGCCGCCTTTGCAGAAGTTGTAAAGCCTGATGAGCACTTTTTATTGAGGTATAATAAAACCGGCCAAGTGCGAGTCGGATGCGCGCACGAAGGGTTCTGTACAATAATGTATGAAAAATCACGTTTCTAGTATAGAAGCTCCCCTTAAATATTTATTTTATTCTGTATTTAGTATGTCTTTGTTCAGCGGCAGCAAAAATACATGATCTTTAAAAATTTCAACAGTCTAGCTATAATGGTTCATGAGATACAACCTGGTATACAAACAGAAAGACGGACAGCGGAGTCTTAGTAATAGGGACCCGTTTTCCCCTTTGGGTTCGGAACCCTAAAAATCGAAGATTTGGAACACGATCAAGTGTCATTCCAAATCTTCGCAGAACCATTTATTATAGCAGTTAAATTTATTTGTTTAACAAAAATCGATGATCTTTGTATGTGGAAATTTGATATCAGGTTAAAGTTGTTTAGCATAATATAATAACATAAACTAAGAGTAACTTCACGTGGCGAAGTATCAGTTTGGGCCTAATTTTTGATAAACTAACTAAACCTCTCATTTGCTGTCTAATTGTTTGGAATGAATGCATAACGGCCAACAAAAAGTCAGTGGAAGCTGTAGATAGAACGTTGTTAGACATTCGTCGAGATGACAGGCCAATGGACAATGTCACATTTTTGCTGTCGGGAGATTTTCGTCAAACCCTTTCAGTTTTAAGTTAGGGCTCTAGGGCAGATGAGATTAACTTCTAGGCAGTAGAAGCTGTTAATAGAACGTTGCGAAACATTCGTCGAGATGACAGGCCAATGGACAATGTCACGTTTTTGTTGTCGGGAGATTTTCGTCAAACCCTTTCAGTTTTAAGTTGGGGCTATAGGGCAGATGAGATTAACTCTTCATTAAAACAGTCTTATCTGTGGCCACAAATACAAAAGCTCAGATTGTCAATTAATATGAGAGCCCAGCTTGGGGTTATTAGTTCACATGCTCAAGAGTTTTCAAGAATATTATTAAAAGTTGGGAAAGGTCTCTTTCTTGAAGAGAATGGTCAATTGAGTCTTCCCGTAATACTTGTCAAAGTTGTTTCCTCCGAAGAAGAACTTATAAGTTCAGTATTTGTAGACCTTCAGAGCATAACACACCAGGAAAATTCTTGGTTATGTGAACGCGCCATTTTGACACCAAAAAATGAACAATGCGCATCGATTAATGAAAAACTTATGATGCAAATTATTGGTGATGAAGTGGTTTATACTTTTTTTGGATAATGTAATTGATCAGGACGATGTCACCAACTATGTAGTTGAGTTTCTTAATTCACTTGCAGTAAATGGACTCTCGGCTCACAAAATAAGACAATGTCGGAGTGCCGATAATGCCGATGCGAAATATGACACCGCCGAAACTGTGTAACGGAACCCGACTTGAGTGGTGCCAGTGAAACTGTATTTATTCCGCGTATACCACTCATCCCCACAATTTTCCTTTTGAACATACACAGTTCCCTGTGTCAACTTGCTTTGCACTGTCAGACGCTTAAAGTTGCTGGTGTCGACCTAAGTAATGGTTCTTCGCATGGCCAATTTTATGTGGCTTTCTCCAGAGTTAGTAATGCTTCAGGTCTTTTCATATTGGCTCCCGGAGGAAAGACTCCCAGCATAATTTTAAAGAACATTTTTAAACTATTTTTACAATATGAAAAAAGTAAATTTAAAATAATATTTACTTTTAACTTATAACACTGCTACAATTTTTTTTCTTATGTATCTACATTAGTTTGTATTTCGGTATAATAATACGCCGGAGTCATAAAATCATTTTGGGATAAAAACTATCCTATGCCCTAAATTAGCTTTCAAAATATATTTATACCAAATTTCTTTTAAATAGTCAGTGGTTGAAGCGCGAAGTGGTAACAAAGAAATATATGAACTCACTTTGGCATTTATAATAGAAGTTAGGATGATCTATTGTATTATTGACGCGATCCCTTTACAGTTTCTGTCATTAATATATTTCTGCATACATATATTATAAAAAACGTTTCATAATTATTTCAGCGTTTGCAAAATGTTCACAGAAGCAGACAAATAAATCTTTTAGCGTTCATAAAAGCGAAAGGCTATTACTGCTAAAATAAACTTTATTTCAAACGTAACATTTCGAAACTAAACAACGAACTATTTTCCGGGAAACTCACAGATGAAGTTATAATTTTCGCTTTGTGACTCACTAGTGGCGGCGTTTATTGGTTCAAAAACACCTGGCGGATGTCGAAATAAGATTATAACTTATTTTTCAACGTATTTGCTCAGAAAGTGCTATTTACCACACTAATTTTACTTATGTAATACCATTTCAAAAAAAAGAACACTTACCGCACGAGTGCGGTAAAGTGTTCTTTTTTTTAAATGTTTAAGGAATAATATTCTATAAATCCAAAATATCGAATATTATTTTTGAAACATAAAATCGCTGCATGCAGCCAGCCTAGACTCATACCTAAAGCTTGTTTTACTCAAATTATTCAATTTTATATAGTAAGAAAAATACTTGTTACAACACTAAAATGAATCAATTAATCTGCCCCGTTCAAAAATAAATTATTTTAAATAATCGTTTGGCTGTTGGTGGATTGATTTCTGTGGCTCTCATATCACTACAGATTAGCGTGTTAGAAATAAAATACCAGGGTGAGGAAGAAACAGCAATTTACTTCAAATAATTATATATTTCCCTCAAAACAACATTTGCTTAAAATAATTCTTATAACTACTTAAAGCAAACCTAAAACTATTTCAATTCATAATTTCACTGTTGTCATAATATGTAGGTACATTAATTTACTTGGAAAAGATTTAGTTTATTAAAATAATAAATCAGTACAACTGTACTTTATTTATCAAATAGTATATTGGTTATTCTATCAAGGTTCAGAAAAGAATAATCTTTACCATAATATCACATCATAACAATTTATTTATAAGTTAATAAGATAACCGTTAATCAAACAATTCGAGAGAAAACAGTAATTGTTACTTCAAGAGATACAATAGATGAGAAATGGAAATAACCTTTACTACGCCGCTGCCGAATTAAAGTAAAGACCGTTTGATTATCATAAAATACTTAAGCTCTGTATCCGCCATTATGGCGTTACACTTCTTTTTGAAATATCTCGGCCAATCACCGCCTAACTAGTGCAAAGAAATCTTACCACATGAAATATATTGTTTTAACTTATGAAAATATAAAGTAACTTATGTAAAAGTATTATTCAAAGAAAAACCATATTTATTTATTTTATTATAATATCTAACAAGCGCATGCGCGAAATGCGCCTGGAAAAAGAAAAGCTAAGCGCGCCATATTTCAAATTTTCTTTAACGAGATTTATTGTATGTTAAAGTAATCTTTTTATTATTAAAGTTTTTTTATCTCACTAATGTGTTCAAAAACGTAGTAGTAGAACAATACACACACGTGTGTATTGTTCTACTCGGCTCTACGTCTCGGCTCCATAGACACAGGCGCGGGTTTCGCCCGCTTGTGTGTCAACCCACCTCGACTGTAATGAACCACTTACCACACCTTGTATCATAAACTACTATGATGAACTAGTATTCATAAATAAACGAATATATTTTTCATTCGTGAATAATAGGTACATTTACAGCCTATTGAATGGTTTTCGAATGCTATTAATAAAACTGCATTTAGCCGTTTATTGCGCAGCTGTATTTTCGGCTACTTCATACGAGTCTATTACTTTAGTTGACCCGCAATAGTTTGGAGGCGCAAGCATCAATTTGCTGGCTTCAACTAGAATGGACCTAAAAATACATACGGGCGTGGGTATAAAAATTTTCATACAAAAAGCAAGAATATTGTTTTTCTTGTCATGAACAGAAATTTTATGACATGCAATATAACTAGGAATATAAATAGAAAATTAGTAACGAAAAAACGAAAATCTCAAGGAATTCACGAATATTTAAAATATGTCATAAAAATATTAAACTTTCTCATTTGCGCATTTGCGGCTATCACTTCTAAATGATATGTAGGTAAGTACTATGGAAAAATTTTGTTTCATCAAGAGGCTTCTTTCTGCCAATTTTACACAATAACCAAGGTGAAAAGCGGGAGAAGACTTAACATTCAGACTTAATTTTTTTCTTTAATAAAAATATTTAGTGCCTTCTCCTGGTTAACAAAGCTCATTTCCATTCAAGGAGGCTGACAGCTCCTGAACGGGACACCTGTTGCATTCTACTATATCTAGTATCCACTGCAGACACAAGATCAATTTGCAAAAACCTAATAAAATGCCGCACTGCACAGTGAGGCACTAACAGGTGCGATGCGAATTTTTTAGGCAAAACGTCGCAATATATAAATGCCGGGCTCTTAGAGACGAGACACCTGTCGGCGACACATGTCAATCTGTCACAAACTGTCAAAAAGTAGCGCGCGACCGTCGGTGACTATCGGCAACAGTCGCCGACAGGTGCCGGGGGTATATTGTCGGTCGTCTTTTAAAGGCCTTATCTATATGTATATCTATACATATAATAAAATCGTAACCGATCACTGTCTGTACATGGAAGATAAATGAGAAAAAATATTGTTGGGGGCTTTTATCAACGCAATAATACACAAAACAATGATTTTTAGAATTTTTGTCTGTTTGTCTGTGCGTTTGTGCACGCTAATCTCGGTTGCGGTTTTCACTCATGTATTTTGATAAGCTTCACTTAACATTTAGTGTTTGTTTCATCTAAATCCGTTCATAAATAAAAAAGTTATATCAATTAAAAGAATCAGGTCATCAATTTTTGTTTGAAAAATTGCTATAAAATAACTGTTCCGTTACATTGGCTAAAACTTGTGTTATAAAATGATGATCGAAAGTTAATATAAAGTTAATAAAACCTGCCAAGTGCGAGTCGAACTCGCGTACGAAGGGTTCCGTACCATTATGTATAAAAAATCACTTTTACTGTATGGAAGCCCCTTTTAAATATTCATTTTTTTGTCGTTTGGTATAAGGTGTTATAGCAGACACAAAAATACATCATCAGTGAAAATTTTAACTGTCTATCTATCACGGTTCATGAGATACAGCCTGGTTACAGGCAGAAGGACAGAAGGATAGTCAAGTCTTATTATTAGGGCCCCGTTTTTACCCTTTGGGTATAGAACCCTAATAATTTCGGTGGATTTGAAAAAATTCTTTCTTAAAAAAAATTCTTTCTTAAAAAAATGTTTTTTTAGTCACTGATAGATGTCGCTGTTCAAAAATTCAAAAATATAAATTTAAAATTTAAGTGCGTCCCTGGGCCTCTGCAGACAGAGCGTAGGGCCGCAAGACCTAACGACGCCCAACCGCACTTCTTAGCGGGATGGTGGCCGGGTTCCATGCTGCTGATCACATTTCTGCCCATTCACTTGATCGGCTTTTACGATCTGCGTGGAAAGAGTTAGATGTTTATTTTTTATGTTCTCCTAAACCTTATGGGGACAAAAGCGCGGTAACTGCCGCGCTGCCTGATAAACCTTGAATACGTGACAGACTAGGTTAGGTTAGGTTCCCACCCTGACGGACGGGCGGAAGACCGCGCTGAACTGAGCACGGTAGTGGGGGACGAACGATCTTCCGCTGTCGACTGTGGTTCGTCACATAAACGTCGTGGAGAGCAGTGCAGGCCTTTGCGGAGAGCGTCATGCTTCGCAAAGAGGTGGCGGACAGAGACCGGGAGGCAACAACCGACCTGGCCATCCATCCCCGGTGCACAGGGCGCAGGAGGCGGGCGTTTGACCCGCAACTGCTGCCTCCATAACGTGGGCCAATCGGGCGATGGAAACTGGGTTTCGCTCAACAAATACGGTCCTCCGAGTTGAAAGCGCGTTTGTGCCAACACGCCCCTTTACCTTAACGGGTACAATTTTTCTTGATTCATTTCCTCACGTAAAAAAAAGGTAAGGTGAGGTTCCACCCAACTTCCCGTGGGTGGAAGAAACGGTAGGTCTTTTCCAAATGAAAAAAAAATTACGTAAGGTTTGATTAGGTTAGGGGCTTTTGGAGCACCCATGCCAACACCATTTAGAACTGTTATGTGGCGTCTTTCGGTGGTGATATGTGTAATACACCGACGACATCCCAGTTGCCGGCCAGGCTCAGTTGGCACTCTTCGCCAACGATACGGCACTTTTTGCAGTTAGTTTGAACTCAAAGTACGCCTCCAGACAGTCCTAGGCGCCCTGCTTGACAGGCTTTCAAATGGAGGTTCTTAGTGAACGTCAACAAGAAGCAGACATTGCTTTTTGAAAACATCCGCTTCCTGCCACCCTAAAAGCTCTTTGGGGAAGATGTGCCGAGGTACTCGCACGTCAAATATCTTGGAGTACCTGAAGTTCGGCAGATGCTTCAGCTTGAAAGCCTACGTCGATAGCGGATAGACAGGTGGCGGTAGCAAAAATGATCCGGTGGAAGCTCTACCTAGTACTTTTCTCTCGCTTCCCGCTATGTACGCGGCTCAGGATGAAGTCGCACTTAAGAAAACTTATGTTTTAGGGGCCGATGTGGCTCCGCGTTACTTGAGGAACGTCGTCATCCATTGGGACTTAAATTAGGAACGCTTATTTCTCGACTTTTATCTCCCGCCTAGCGAAGGACATATATGACAAGACTTACCGTTGCACCACCACATAAGGAGGGCGGGGGAGATGATATCAAAGTAGTACCTATAGTCGGTGGCAGCACTCCGCTAAAGACAGCTAAAACAGAGCTGTGGAGGCTCCTGCCGAATGACGGAGGGTGAATGAAGAAGTTCATTTAGCAGGCTCCTAATAACTAGACGCTACCCCCATTCCGTATCGGTAGCATGGGAGGGATGGATATGTTCGACCATTTTGCCGCCCTTCTGATTTCGCCGCCCGGGATAAGTTCAGTTCCTTTTAGTACTTAAACTAAATATTTAATTAAATAAATCAATTAATTTTTACTCTAAATCGGCATTCGCTGCTACGAAACGCTTCATTGCGTCACACTAGGCCGGTTTTACTGAAAATACTAAAATGACGGTGCTCATAAACTAAAGTCCACGCTGACAAAGTCGCGGGCAACAGCTATTCTATAATATAAGATCCTTTTTAATCAGTCACCCAATACTCAATAACTTAATCGTAATTCGGTCTATGAAACTAAAAAACATTTAAAATAAATTTTAACAAATAAATCAAATTCTCTTTTCACAGTAAATGAATCACGAAACTGTTGCAATAACAATATTGCTTTTGTATTTCAGTTAATTACGAAAACGGTGTTCGAAGCAATTTATATTTTTTTTTCAACATTACAATATTTTCTTTGTAGAGTTCTTTGGCGAGTTTCTCTGTGGTGCGTTTATGGTTTTAGCTGATAGTGCATGAAAACAATCCAAAATATGCAAGTAACCCTTCGTAATAGAGCCCTTCTCCCAATTTATCTCATGTGTCCTAAACAAATCTAAATACTTAGTGATATTAACATAATTTGTTACACTCAGGGTGCTTTGTGCTCACAACTTATCTAAATACTTGTTTGCAAATGTATTTAAAATGAAAATACGATATTGGCCGTAACTTGTAGCTATCATGTAAGATATTATAGTATCTTTAGGGCTGTGGATTAATTAAATAAATACTAAGTAAAATTGCATTAACTATTGCTCCCAAAATTTCGACACCTGAATGGCGTTGGTACGAGTTGTAGCTGCCATCAAATAATCTTTGTTCAGGTGTTGTCGCTTGCACAACAGTGTATGGATTCATTTTATTCACAAAAAAGATGGCATAAAAAAGGGCATCTGCTTTTTGCGTATTTTGGATAAGTAATGCGTTCTTCGCATGAGGTCAAAGCTTGCTTTTGTCGATGGAGAGCAATGGAGTGGAGTGCCATCTTTTGCAAAGAAGTTTGGGACCTTCTTTAGGACCTAACTCTTACTCGTTGGATGTCTAATCAGATTAGAAAATGTTAGATTTGACAAAAACCGCTTCCTTTACATTTCAACTGTCCTAACAAGAATATCAATCAAAGTTTATCTATTAACAACTAGTATTTTTAAAATAATTGAAATCGTAAATTTTCGCCTATTTTCTACAAAAATGCCGATTACAAATTATAAAAAAATGTGATAAAAAGCTCCATTTGATATGTCACACGATACACCTATATACCTCGGTCCTATTTTTACCTTTTGAGGTACGGAACCCTAACAAGCCTGTAACCGCGCAGTTTGAAACTTGCTCTAATTGGAATTGGATCACATTCATCGAATCTCATTTTTCTCTATATATTACTTTTGTTGGTCTGAACGAGCTTCGAAGTTTAGTTAACGCGAAAACACTTGGTGCTATGAATGTCGTTAAAAGTTCGCTTTTTCGCAGTATATGCGATTTATTTCTACCTTGAAGTTTTTTTGAGTTCGAAGTGTTTTTATTCACTATTATGAGAGCAGCACGAAGTGGATAAAATGTGGATATGGTTTAACAGTGAAAGTGCGCTGCCGGCTGCTGCCGTTCCAGTGTGAATCGGCACTAACATTAATCCAACTTTATAAAATATACAGATAGATACATTATTACGTCTTTATGCCTGCCGGGTCAGACAGAGCCCAGGTTTGTAAGATCCAAAGGCCAATGATAAAAAATAGTGTATGTGCGATTCAATATCGTTTGCCACCGCTTTGGCGGACCGGCATGATTCGATTACAACTGACTGATGCTGGCTTGTGGCTTCTAGCGCAGGTGAAGGTAGTAGTTTGTAGCTTTTTCACAAAAATAATATAAAAACATAAAACTTCAATAAGAGACATTTTTTTCTATTGAATATATATTTTTTACTTTGGTGTGAATTAACTTCTGAAAACTAGTGTAACTTATCTAATCCCTAGATCCCTAACAAGTTTGACTAGCCAAGGTAGCAAGATCCCAGGGCCTATTTAAAGTCGAACAAGGTTTAGCTCCTCATCCTAGCGCCTTCATCTCCACCGCACGTCAAAAATAAATTATTTGGTACAATTTGGAGAAACGAAGTGGGCCGAAGGGAATAAAACGTCACAAACTGTCATTGATTATATTCATTTTCAAACTGATTAAAAAAAAATTCGATCATGTCACGTGTCCTGACGCCCTGACGCGAGTTTTACGTTTTTTACCCATTACAAAAACAGTGTACAACGCCGCTAAAGAAGTTTTCACTTCAAAAATATTAACTGTTGCCTAACTGGTTTCTTACTTTACAATAGAAAGCATTCACGAATATAATAATTTTCTATAAGCGGAAAAGTTTTATAACAATTTGTTGTAATTGTTTACATAGATGAGAAATGGCTGTAAGCTTTACGAAATAAATAACATAAAATAAAAATAAATGAAACCTAAAAGTATCTCCACGAATAACTTCTTGACTAAATTTCCATTTAGGGAGCGTCATTCACAGCGCGATATTAGAAGCTGGTAACATCAAGGCAGGAGGTTGATAACAAATTACTTTTGCGAAGTTTTCCCTAATTAGACGACATGTCGCTACGGCTCACGCTGCCTGCGAGCCAGTATTTAATCAAGAAAGTTGCCTTCTAAACATTTTTCACATATATAAGAGTATTACTTAATATACATATATTTTAACTACATATTTTTTAAACTGCTTCAGTTTATAAAGTATACGATCTCACTCACTATACTTTGCGGAAGTCAAAGTTACATGCTCTTTGATCTAACCTACTTTGTGTGCTTAGGTGTTTTCCGAGTATTTTTAAAGAGATTTATTTATTTGACTTACACTGCAAACTTTTGTTGGCGCCACTACTGTCAGTCCCAACGTATGGTAAGCCTCAAAAATGCAGTCTCAATTTTTCATACAATTAGAATGAGAAATTTGGACTCCACCGTACCGTACCTGCCACCAACGGTCCTGGCGTATCCGCCAAAAATTGTTGCTACATGCCTCTGCCAATGCTGCTCATCCGTTATGGCTGCAGCATCATTGGTTGTCGTACGTAAATGGCGGAAGATACAAAGAGAAGAAAAAGTCTAGAAGTAGACGCGACGACGTACACTGGTAAAAAATTTGAGCCACAGATTATATAAGTTAGGTACTTAGTTGAGCGACCTGTATAAGATAATATATAAGACAACATTTATTAAGGGGCTTTCTGAATTTTACGGGGTCCAGTGCTGAAATAAATCCTGTGAAAGGAAACGGAGATAATATTTAAATTTTGTCTTTATTCTGATAAAGACAAAATTTAAATATTATCTCCGTTTCCCTAGATGAATTACTGTTTACAGTTAAAAGTGAGTACGTGAAGCTTTTTTACGCACATTAGTTGGCTAATGTGCGCAAAAAAGCGGCAGCACTGAACCTCGAAAAATTCAGGTAACCTCTTAAGCGCTAATCTATAATTATCTCGCTCTACGTATCTAATAATAACAAGCGGGATGGAAAACTTTATCAAGGTTTTTCAACGGGTTCATACTAAAATCTGATAATACCATTGTTCACATAAATATATTATTCCAAAACGAATGGTCGAGGTAGGCCGTATGCCTGTTTATTTTCTAGTTATAACTTGAAAGTATGTTAAGTAGATATTTTTTTTATTCAAAACTCACTTTTATAAAAACTGTGCTTTTATTAAAAACAACAAAAGCTTATTTTTTCACTTTTCCAATGAAAAATCACTTTCAAACAACCACTAATGCCGCTTTTACTCGCTTCGGAATAAACATTATTTTTCTTATTCCGGAATCCGAGCAAAAGGATGCCATAGTGATGTAAACATTAATTCTGCGTAACGACATTTTTAACATTATAAATTCATTGCGCGTATGTTTGTAATCCTATGATACTATGATTATTTTATAAATGTGAAAGCTTAGATGTTTAGAGAAATATTTGTTTTGGATATTATTTGACGACCTCCGTGGCATAGTGGTCACCATGCTAGTCCACCACCCAGAGGTCCCGGGTTCGATCCCCGGTCAGGGCAAGTTGGAAAATGGCCTATATATTTATTTGTTATAAAATATAGTATCGTTGAGTTAGTATCCCATAACACAAGTCTGGAACTTACTTTGGGGCCAGCTCAATCAGTGTAATTTGTCCCTATATATTTATTTATATTATTTAAGGGGTTAGCTTTGAAAAGCTAACCCATAAAAAGTATCCTGTTTTTATTCATAAAAACAGGATAGTTTTTCCAGTGCACAATTTTTTACAGCAAGATCTGAATGCAGACTGAATTACGTCGCTGAAGGGTAGTGTGATAGATGGATAAATAAATATGTTTATTTATCTGACCGGGGAATTCACATTTTTTTCTATTACTTATTATGAAATAAGCATCTCCGGTCTAAGCTGATAACCTAGATATGACAGTCGGCCACACATCTAACATTAAACGCCTTATTAGGTTGGAAAAGGGACTGTTCTACAACCAACCGTTACATTTGATGTGTGGCTCACCGTACTTCCTCGGGCTGATTGAAAGTTTGCACGCCGACACTTCGTGAGTGAAACGGGAATAATCCAACTTGTGATTGCGACTATGACAATCCAATCAAATGAACATAAGTACATAAACTATGGAATAACGAAGCTGTAAGTCCACATACGCTGCCTGTAAGCCCTACGGGGTTAACCCGGCTCAAATTACACCAACCGGGGTCCGTGGCAGATTCACTGGATGAAATTCAAATGAAATGTAAAACGACAGCGGATGCTCAAGAGGCGCAAATATGCGGCTATGGGAGAGCCTATATATTTATGCCTTATGCAGTGGAGACCGTAAGGCTTTGGGGTGCCGAAGCTTGTCAAATTTTACAGGAAATTTCCGCACGCCTGATCGTCGTCTCGGGGGAGCTTCTGCACCCCAAAGCCACTGCATAGGGCACAAATATATACAGCTCTCCCAGAGCTGCATATTTGCGCCTCTTGATGGCTTCTGCTGACAGGCAGGTGATGTTGGGCGAGTTACTCAGTGCGTGAAACACACGGATGCTCGTAAAAGACTCTTTTTAAATTAGTAATTAATCGGTTAAACATGAATATAAGTATATTATATAGGTATATATCGGAGGTGTCGGACGAACAATGTTTCTAGAAAACACCTATTATCCAATTACAATAAGATGCCACCTGTCTCATATTTCAATCGTATGCCGCCTACATTATTTTAGGTAACATGATACTTTGATTTGATATCACTTTGTTTATACCTGTGGTTCTATACCTACTTTAAGTCCGTAGTTGATGAAATTAATCTTCTTCTTTTCCTTAGTTAGGCCTCTCAAAATAAAGGGAGGATTTGCCCATATATATATATATATATAATCACTACCCTGGGCAGTCGGGTTGGTAATCGTAGTAGATGGTAGGTATTTTATTTATATTAATACGCCGGAGTCATAAACTCTACGCGAACGAAGTTGCGGGCATCAGCTAGTTTAGTAATAATGTCACGCAAAAGTTTTGACAGTAAATTGAATGGAAATTATAGGAGTTGACAAGAAAACCGGATTTGGCGCCAGTTATAGGATTAATCTACCTCGGAACCAACGCCGTAACTGATTAATTCACCTTTGACAAAGGCTTTAATTTTTAAACACCAGCTAGTGTGGGCGGACGCCCAATACCGGGAGTGAAAAACCAATGGGTGATGGTGACAATTAAGTATACAATTAATTCATCTTGGTACTTCTTAGTTGCTGGCCTTTAATAAGGCCATAATTTCCAGTGATAGATTACGACCAATCATCCTCACCTTCCTTATCATTTCCCATTTTTTTGGGTTGGTGCAGTATGTCTTGTCTCTCCAAGTTTCTCTATCTCCTGTCATACATTCATTAACGCGTGGCGTCGTGGTCACCATGCGAGTCCGCCACCCACAGGTCCCGGGTTCGATGGGTCAGGGCAAGTTGGAAAATGGCCTTTTTCAAATTGTCCTGGGTCTTGGATATTTATCTATACGAGTTTATGTATTTGTCGGAGAGTTCAATGTAAAATTCCCTTTTTATTAATTTATACGTGCAAAGGGAAAGTTGTTTACTACAAAATGCAACGGTTGGATTTTAAATGGCAATATTTGTTAGCAACAAGTTATAAAACTGTTCGCCTTAGCGACAGTAAGGGTAGTCTTGTTCGAGCGGCCGTACTGTGCACAACTCGTATGTGTAGTTAGCTGTGGCTTGGCCATGACTCATTTAATTAAAATTATTGTAATAGATCTGGATTGGTAAACCGATTTATTACAATGGCAGTCTAGTTCAGCAAGACGATAAGCCAAGGTGTACACAGTATTCAATTCTGTGGGGCCAGAGATTCAATATGTGTGGTTAGAATTCATTGATCAGCGCGAGGCGGGGCGCTATCTTTCGTCACATTTTTATAAGGCGCACACGTAAGTTTTCTCATGTAGCGGCATCGGTAAGGTGACGTGACTGTAAGTAAGTTGGGCCTTATAAAAATGTGACGGAAATCCAGTGCCCCGCCTCGCACTGAACCATAAGTTCTAACCATAACTATTTAAAGTAAAGGTCTAGTTTTATATAGCCATTGCATATTACACTCCGACATATATATTAATTTATTTATTTATCATTTCTCACGCACTTCATCCTTCTTTTCCTAGGCCTACCTCTGCGCCCATTCACTTTTGTATTCATGAAATTTTTTGCAAAGCGTGATAACGACAAGTACCTTCTGGGAACTAAAATCTTAAGGCAGTTAACAAAAAATATTATTAAAAGACAAACCTAATACAAAAGCTATCAACGGCATTATAACTTTAAAAATCCTGTAGGTAGAGTGAGGAACAATACTTAGATAATGGGATTCAAATTGAATCTTAAATATTTATGATCCTCTTTGTAAAATAAATAAAATCATTCTTTTACAAATAATGTACATTTGATGGTAATTAGTTACCGCTTAGACAGCCCACTATGAATGCAAGAGAAAATAATCTTCACATCTTTTTTGAAAACTATGATATAAGTACTTATAAAATAGAAAAAATGTCTTTAATCGTACCCAATATAAGTTGTCGATATAGTTCATAATGTTGACATTTGTACCTACCCTTACACACGGTGGTGCCGCCGCGGCAGCGTCGACCGGTGGCTGTCGACGCTGCCGCGATGGCTGCGGCAATTCCGCCGTTGCGGCGCCTGTGTACATTTTTAATAAATAAAAAAATAAAAAATGTTTATTAAAGTTACTTCACTGATAGTGGATTCACAATGAAAACTTCATTGAGATGTAAGCTCGTCTCGACGTTATGAGATCGATGGAGGCGTCATTATTACAGCTCTCCAATTTGAGACGTTAGTCGCTTTCCTAATTAAGAACGCTTCGACTACAGCATATTAAATACAAATTGTAAATATTGATATTATCGTACAGACAACGAAAAAGTCAAAGTTTTTTTAATAAATTCAGAGGATAAAGGTTTGCCAGTTTCTTTTTTATCATGCAGTCATACTAACACGTCCCTATAACGGGGCAGATACAGCCCAGTGCTGTCAAACCCAGAGACCACGTTTAGTGCATTAAATTGGTTACTGAAATAAACGGCTAAGTGCGAGTCGGACTCGCGCACGAAGGGTTCCGTACCAAAATCTATAAAAAATCACGTTTGTTGTATAGGAGCCCTACTTAAATATGTTTTTTTTTTATTTTGTCTTTAGTATTTGTTGTAATAACGGTGAAATACCTCATCTGTAAAAGTTTCAACTGTCTAGCTATTACGGTTTATGAGTTACAGCCTGGTGACAAACAGACGGACAGACACACAGACAGTGGAGTCTTAGCACAAAAAGGTCCCGTTTTTATCCTTTGGGTATGGAACCCTAAAAAAGGAATTAAAATAGTGCTATACAATTCTTACTCGTATTTTTTTGTTTCAATACTTATTATATAAAACAGTTTACAAACATTTCGTTTCAAATATGTGAACCATTTTGTAATTAATTTGAAAGGCCGTGTGGGCCGTAATAAACTAATAACATTTGCCTGTTTAATAATCTTGGCCTTGGTGATAACAGCGTCTCATTGTGTGAACGACGCTGTTGTTGACATATTGTGCTCGAAAATCGTACGGTTAATTCATTAAAAGTCTGTCTGCTCTTTAAATTTGTAGATTGAAGGCAATTTTTTTTAATAAGACCGTATGCTAATTTGTGTTTAAGAGGGACGATAAAAGTTCTTTCTCTTCTCTCATTATCTTAGCGCATTCTCAGTTGGGAAAAATTGTTCAATATTACTGAATTTACGCTTCAAATATTTTTAGTATATTTTGGTAAACTTTATTAACCGAGCGAGCAAAGTGACCAAGCGTAGTTTTGAAATGGGCAAAAAATGCTTTTACCCGGCTGTCAATTTGTCGGTCTGTCTGGCTGTTCCCGCCTACTTTTCGTTTCTCGTAAAATTTTGTGAGCAGGTTCAAAAATTATGTAGATTTTTTATGTCGATTCAGTTTTTCGAAATTTATCAAAATGGTGGAAATATGCAGGTAGGAAATTATAAAAATATCATATACCTGCCATTTCCAAAAAAATTAAATAGGTCATAAAACATTTTTGTGACGCAACTTTTTTGTCTGAACAAGTTTTATATACGATAAACTTCAAGGGGTCGGGGTAACTCGCGAGGTCTACAGTTCACAGAGCCACTATAGTACACCTAAGAAGGTACCTACATCTACGATGGAAGATAAGATTTGTGTAATGAAATGGCAACGTTCACGTAAACAATTCTCGATCAAAATAGATGTGTGAGCTGACCGAGGAAATTCACGGAAATTCCGATATCGAAGATACAAATAGTATCGAATTCTATTCAATATTCCTACTTACACGTAAGGTGTGAAAATCAGGTCTATTTTAATACGTTTAAGAATTATTACTTACTTATATGTTTTCTCTTTACAGATATAGTTATAGGTATGGATATACACTTATTAATACTTATCCTCTGTTATATTATCACGAATCAAGTTGCATCCTTCGGAAAGTGTACCTGCGTTGTTTTGATTTGATGAATACAAAACCATTTCGAGATACTTGCTTGTATATTAAAACAATACTTTCAAAATCACAAGTTTTTAATAAATTGAATTTTGAAATGTATTCATCCCTAAATTGCTGGGTCAGTCCCCTGCAAAAATATAGTTCACATTTAGAATAGTTTAGTTCAAGGCCAATATTACCGAAAGATTTTATATTTTTTTCTAGGTCAGAAAGAACTGACGCAGCATCGCCTCCTAATGTCCCGTCATCTAGGTACCACGTGTTAAATTTAGATGTCAAAAGTTTGATATGAAGGTGGATTGCCAAACTGAAAATTGCCGGTCCAAGGGGGTCGCCCTGTTGACAGCCAACCGCCGAACTTATGAGTTGACCATCGTATACCAGGCACGTGGGTTGGCTGTAACATTGCCAGAGATAAGGGTAAGTGGCTGGTATCAAGTTTTTAATTTCTGACAAAAGAGCACCCCGGTCTACTGAGTTAAATGCATTCTTAACGTCAACTTTCAGCAACACTTCACCATAGCCGTGTAATAAAAATGTGCGTACTGCATGAACAGCAGCTTCACAACCCCCCTTGGTGCCAAAGCCTAGCTGCGTGGGCTGAAATTGTTGCTCCACAACAGGCAGGATTAATCTGCAACATATTTTGGATACAATTCTACGGATTGTGTTCCCTACGGCGATAGGCCGGATGCCACCGTCCTTTTTCCGGAGGGCGCAAAGATTAGCGCCGTATAATACGTCAACGACTTGATCACAAACCTTACCACTTAGCATCAGATTAACGAGCCGCGCCAAATCCTGCAAGAGGGCAGTGCCGATATCGCCGGTGACGCCATATATCAAGTCCTTAAAGTGCTGGGGTGTCAGACCGTCGAGACCTCCGGCAGAACCCTTCTTGAAGGACAAGATCGCAGCTCGTACATCCTCGGCCGTGGCCTCCGGTGTGGGTTGCGAAGGGTCAGGGGCATCCGGCAGGCAAGACGTAGCTGATGGAGAAGGATGCTTTAATTTCAACGCAGCGTAGGTGTCAGGGTCACTGGGAGCAACTACGTCACTGGAGAAGAGCAGATCAGCAGCTCCTTTTATGTCCACTTCGTCCAATTTTGCTTCAATTCTTCTGGTAATTTTGTATTGTGATCGTTTTATCTGGACAGTGTCTAATATGGGCCTAAAGTTAGGGCTGCAGTAATTTTAAATTTGCCACTACTCTTATCTTCATTTACGTGCAGTGTTTTGTAAGCGAAAGTCAAAAGATTCTCCCAGCTGTGTAAGTCATTTTTATCGATTACTTCTTTTATAGAGGAAGACAGAGAGGTGGCTACACAATGTCTAGCCCCGCGTGGTATCCTTTTTACTACGGGGAGTGTCCTTTTTAAATTATTAAGCCGTTTCTATAAAGGAAAGCTGGAGGAAGATGTGGGAGCAGAATCGCTGCTAAAAGATGTCTGTACGGGTATATTTGGTATCTTAACATTATTGTTACTAACATGTTGTCCTTTATGGCATCTAGTTTGATGTATACGTAAACCTCTCTGTCCTTTGAAAAAACGTGGCTGGGAGCAATATTTACACTCTACAGGCTCAAGCGGTGTCGATGCTCCGGACTGAGTGGCAGGCGCAGCCTCGTCAGGGGTCAGGATAGGCTGGCTTAGCATAAGGTTCTTAAAAAATTAATTTAAATAATAACAATAAATTATAACTAAATAAAAAATATATAATTTCCGACTAAACACTAAAATAAAATACACTTAAAATATTATAAGCAATAATTTACAAAAGAAACACCCTTGTTCATTGCATGTAGGTATATGGTTGTTTTGTATGGACTATTTATCTTTTTCACAGTTCGTATGAAATCTTCTGTTCGTTAAAATGTAAGTATGCTATTTATCTTCCAAGATGTGCGAAGGTTACACAAAGATGCTTAGATAAACACATTTTAGCACAAGCGATTTCTTCAGATATTTACTAAGACAAAGATCTTTAACCGAAGAATGAAATAGTTCTTCTGTTGCTTTATACTGGGTCAAACGACAAGGGAACCACTTTATTGGTACATTTTATAGCATATAGTGCACATATTGACACGATTGTTGTACTTTTAAATATACTTTTTATTGAAAATTTCTCGACACAAGATTTATAAACATTGACGCTGATGCTGTCAGTTGCATTTACACGATATCGAGCTTAAATTTTTTCATTACACACTTCAATATTCCAGATTCCAGATACAGGTATATTTAGATTCAACACAAAACCAAAAATTTTATAATTGCACGCTTTCAATAGTGTGTATTTCAAAAGAATGCGACGAAGATCCAATTGATATAAAAAATCCGTAGAAGTAAGTGGAGCTGGATCAGTCATATGTCGCGTCGGCCTCACAAGCATATTCCCCGTAGAGCCCTTGAATTCCTCACTACGCTCGTGTTTCTACTGTGGAATGCTTCGTTTCTTTTTGCATTCAATAAAGCACCTTGAAAGTTTTTCTTTTACGCCTTGTAGCACTATCTACTCTCTACATATTGTTTCTCCAATAGGATTATATTTAAAAGTAAGTAAATGTATTTCGTAACTAAATATTTACGCACAATCATTTCTAGATATCTAATTCGATAAAAAAACAAAACATTTAATTCTTTGAAATTAACATTTGTACACGAATGTTTCAACATTAGTGATTTTGAAAGTATTGTTATTTAAGCAAATATAATAAATAAATCAAAACATCGTAGGTACACTTTCTAAAGGATGCAACTTGATTAACAGAGGCTACTAATGAATAAGCGGAGATTCATATTTACATATATGTTAGAAAAAACATATAAGTAAAAATTCTTAAATGTGTCAAAATAGACCTTTTAATACTGACAAATTATCAAATAATAAGAATAAATTTATTTCTGTTTCAAATATTACACATTTCTACATAAAGTTGAATGGAGGCACTTAGCGTTGTTACAGACGAGGGCGAGTATCAGAACAGCGCGCCCGACTGTCGGCGACCGTTGCCGACAATAATCACAACTATCGCTCGTCCGCAAGAGCCCTTTCACTGGAATCTGGAACCATAACATTAGACTTATATTGCTCCAAAGCTTTCCGACATTGCGTTACAAAAGCCAAGCTACTCAAGTCAACTTTCACACACATTTTCGAGATTTATTTAATAGAAAATGATTTGTACATTAATTGTGTTAAGTACTTCAGAAAGCTTTTCAGAAAATATAAATGGAAATCATTGAATGGAGTAATAAATTACGGAAATAAGAGCAATGATCGTGGGCGGCTAAACATCTGCTCTCTCCTAAATGTGTCATCAAGTACCTTGTTTACATACTTATTTCAACCCTTTGATACAGTTTCTTTTTTGTTATTTAGAAGCTGTTTTAACATAACTATGAGGAGCTCGGTGGCACGGTGGGAGTACGCATTGTTGGCTCTTTCGCAAGTTACGGTTGAACTAGTCTCGGGTTCGAAGTCACACGTGGGCGCGGCCTAAAAGCATGCTGTCTCACTTAACATTGTGTTCGGGCGAAGCAGTGGGTTTGAGCGCGTAAAAACATTCGTAAAGTCCTTTGGGAAAAGGGGTTTTATGCAAAAACTACTGCATTAATCAATTACAAATAAAAATAATTAATTTCTTCGACAATTAAGCCGAATCGGTGTGGACTTTGTTTTGGAGATTTTACAGTTCTTTTATCACTTATTTACGCCGAAATTTGCGAAGAAATAAGCAAAAAAAGGCAATATTTTATGGCTCATAACTTTTAATGGCTTTTTATTTTAACTTTTTTGTATCCATGTAGACAAACGATATCATCTTAAATTTTGCATGTACAATGTCAAACAGTGGAGGAGATCCCCTCCGAAATTTGTATAGATAAAGTATCGACAAGTACACTCTTAAGCACCCGGGGGCGTGGTCTACATTTAGAAAGGTGGTCAAGTAGCTAAAAAATATTTCGAGTTCCTCCGTAGTTAGGAAGTGCAATGGCAGTCGTCAAGTTTTGTCAGGTGACTTGAGGCGGCTAAAAATCTGACACACTTACATGCAATAAAGTGACATAAGAGACTTACAACAAAGTGACATCAAATTTAATTGAAACAAATTCTAAATGTTGCTAGAAGCGCTGGGATTGAACCAGAACATCTGGAACGGCGGACTAACATGTTAACCATTATGCCACAATGGTCGTCAAATCTATACTATAATAAAAGAGTAAAAAAAATGGGTCTATACATTGAAAATTTTTCAAAAAAAAATATTTGGGGCGATGGAGATATAGTAATAGAGTAAGAAAATAAAAAAAAATGTCTGTCTGTTTGTCTGTTTGTCTGTTTGTCTGTTTGTCTGTTTGTACACGCTAATCTCCGGAAATACTGGACGGATTCGAATGAAACTTTTTTTGTTATATAGCTGTGAAGCCTGGGCAACATATAGGCTATAATTGATTTTGGAAAATGGAACACATGATGCAGAACTATAATGGTCCAGCTAAACTATACGAAATATTAAAATGCCGCCTTAGCAAAAGTTGTTAAGTCTGATGAGAACTTTTTGTTGAGTTATAATACAACTGGCCAAGCGCGAGTCGGACGCGCGCGAAGGGTTCCGTACCATAATCTATGAAAAATCACGTTTGTAGTATGGGAGCCCCCGATAAATACTTATTTTATTCGATTTTTAGGGTTCCATAGGGTAGGGTAGAAACGGGACCCTATTACTTAGACCGTCCGACTGTTAGTCTGTCTGTCTGTCACCAGGCTGTATCTCATTAACCATTATAGCTAGACAGTTGAAATTTTTATAGATGATGTTTTTTGTTGCCGCTGAACAAAAACATACTAAATGTATACTATAATAAAAGAGTAAAAAAAATGTGTCTGTAAGTTCAGTATTTGCGGACCTTCAGAGCATAACACACCAGAAAATTCTTGGTTATGTGAACGCGCCATATTGACACCAAAAAATTAAAAATCAATTAATAAAGAACTTATGACGCAAATTATTGTTAACTAGCTTGTGCCCGCGGCTTCGCTCGCGTAGGGGTGTAATTTATCAAAATCCTTTCTTAGGGGATGCCTACGTCATAGTAGCTTTATGCATGCAAAGTCTCAGCCCGATCGGTTTAAAATTGACAAAGTTTCATACAAATTTTCATCCCCTATTTAATCCCCTTGGGGGTAGAATTGATCAGAATCCTTTCTTAGCGGATGCCTACGTCATAACATCTACCTGCATGCCAAATTTCAGCCCGATCCGTCCAGTGGTTTGGGCTGTGCGTTGATAGATCACTATGTCAGTCAGTCAGTCACCTTTGAGTTATATATATTTAGATATATATTTAGATTTCTTGGATAGTGTTGTTGACGACGCCACCAATTATCCAGTTGAGTTTCTTAATTCACTTGCAGCAAATGGACTCACGGCTCACAAAATAAGTCTTAATGTCGGAGGGCCAATAATGCTGATGCGAAATTTGACTCCGCCGAAACTGTGTAACGGAACCCAACTTAATGTCTCAGCACTGTATGCCGAAGTTCAGCGGCTGAATTTCAGCCAATGCATGCCTGCAATGTTATTTGCATTACTAGCAACACATAACGCCGAACTTCCGATGCTTTTGCCTGAATCGGACCCGTACCCGTACCCGTACCCGTACCCGTACCCGTACCCGTACCCGTACCCGTACCCGTACCCGTACCCGTACCCGTACCCGTACCCGTACCCGTACCCGTACCCGTACCCGTACCCGTACCCGTACCTGTACCCGTACCCGTACCCGTTCCGCTCCCACTCCCACTTCCGCTCCCACTCCTGCTCCCGCTCCCGCTCCCGCTCCCGCTCCCGCCGCCACCGCCGCCACCGACGCCGCCGCCACCGCTTCCGCCGACGCCGCCACCGCACCTTCCGCCGCCGCCGCCACTGCCGCCACCGCCACCGACGCCGCCGCCGCCGCCGCCGCCGCCGCCGCCGCCGCCGCCGACGTCGCCGCCACCGCTTCCGCCGACGCCGCCGCCGCACCTTCCGCCGCCGCCGCCGCCACCGACGCCGCCGCCGCCGCCGCCGCCGCACCTTCCGCCGCCGCCGCCGCTGCCGCCGCCGCCGCCGACGCCGCCGCCGCCGCAGACGCCGCCGCTGCCGCCGCCGCTGCCGCCGCCACCGCTTCCGCCGACGTCACCGCCGCCGCTTCCGCCGCCGCCGCCGCCGCCGCCGCCGACTCCTCCGCCGCCGCTGCCGACGCCTCCGCCACCGCCGACGCCGCCGCTGCCGCCGCCGCCGCTGCCTCCGCCGCCGCTGCTGCCGCCACCGCTGCCGCTCCCGCTCCCGCTTCCGCTTCCGCTCCCGTTCCCGTTCCCGTTCCCGTTCCCTCTTCCACTTCCGTTCCCTCTTCCGCTCCCGTTTCCGTTCGCCGCAGACGCGCCAAAGACGGAAGATTAAATTCTCATATCGGCACATCACTACTGTCCGGCGTTTCCACCGAACTTCAGCAGCTGAACTTCAGCTTATTTAGTGTGTCATCCCCACCGAACTTTAGACACTGAACTTTAGCCACTAAACTTCGGCATAGTCTGCTGAGACACTTAAAGCTCACAGCAAGTGAGTGATGCCAGTGAAACTGTATTTATTCCGCGTATGCCACTCATCCCCAACAATTTTCCTTTTGAAAATATACAGTTCCATATGTTAACTTGCTTTGCTATGAAAATAAGTCACAGTTTTAGAGGCTTAAAGCTGCTGATGTCGATCTAAGGACTGGTTTTTCGCATGGCCTACTTATTGTGGCTTTCTCCAGGGTTAGTAACACTTCAGCTCTTTTCATATTGGCTCCCGAAGGAAAGAATTAAAATAATATTGACTTTTAACTCCTAACACTGTTACAAGTACTTTCTCCCTCTGTCTCTCTCTCTCTCTCTCTCTCTCTCTCTCTCTCTCTCTCTCATTAGTTTTTATTTATATTTATACGCCGGAGTCATAAAGTCCACGCGAACGAAGTCGCGGGCATCAGCTAGTAACTAATAAACTATGATATAGGGAAGACCACATTGTTTGCTTCTTAGAAATGGAGATATTGCTATAATTATGTATATATTCCAGAAGGGTTTCATAACCAGTGAACTTGAGAGATATGAAGCTCATATGAGCGGACTTGGGAATTTCGGACACAGCAAGATTTATCTCAGATCAAATTTTATTAACCTCAGCGTTTTCTACTGCAATCATATTTTGTTTTACGCAGAAAATACAAACACGTTCTTCAAACGCCCCAGGACTCATCAACTTTATGAGTGGTTACAACTTTACAATTCTGGCAATCTATTTGTCAAACAAAGTATCATGTTAAAGAACTAGGAGTATATAACACGGGCCACATTTCATGTAAACTCAATGTAATCGTTAACGGAATTCAGGCAAAATACTGAATACTGAAACAACTTTTTTCTTATAACACTACAATATTTTTTTTAACCACGGATTGTAACAGATTAAAATCCAAATATAAAACGATGAACTAGATGACGCATGGCATGTACCACGATTTGTATGGAAACCGTCACAGGCAAATTTAGTGACGGGAAGTCAAAGCCGATTCAAAGACACCGTTCGCTGCTATTCAAAGAACTAAACTGGAACCGCCACCCTGATCGTCTCTCTCATACTCATAGATTTATATATCTGTGCTTTCTCTCGTACACTCCGCGCTCGCCAACTACGAGCACTGGGAAGTGGAGTTGCCGGTGGACAGTTGTCGTGGGCTGTCTAGGACTCGACTAGGTAGATGTCACTGTGGTTAGTAGTATCTTCGAAGTAATTGATACATTTCATACGGAGTTTAATGAACTAGTCTCGTGTTGAAGGACATTGAAAAAATATTAACATCAAAAAAAGAAATACTTAAGTCAAGTTTATGTTATGCGAATAGATGGAAGGAAATCAAATGCAAATGTGGATCGATAATTTTTTTCGTTCACAAGGAAACTGCATCACATGGCATTTTTAACGAAGCAATTGTAGCCGTCTAGATGCTTTATCGATTCACATCATAATCGATTACTCAACGCAGATAAGGCTTATCCTGTATTAAATAATCTAAGGATAAACACGAACGACCACATAACATACATAAAATCGAAAAAATATTACCCTCCTTTTTTAAGGTGTAAAATTAAGACATAAACTTGTTTAATACAATATCTACCAAGTTGGGTTTTTTTGTAAAGGCTAATATCAATCGCCTTTCCAATATCAATTAAAATCGATTATCGGTATGTGTTGTACAACGAACAACACTAGTCACTAAATTTGTCAGACGAAAGAGAAGTTGCCGGTACCATGACGTCGAAGCGATGCTCGACAGTATCGCTTGTTCCGATATTCATCGTCTCCTAACACATAACGTCAGATCAAACGCTCAAAGCAAACGCGGCAATGTAATGTGAATGTAGTTTTAAACCTTATTCTATAGTTACTTAGGTATAATCTTGGAATCACAGCTCGGATTACTTAAAAATGGTTTTAAAATGAATTTACGCACAATATATATTTAAAATATCTTACCTGTGATAGGAAATATGTCCTTGCCTTTGGGCGCTTGCAATTTTTGGGCTATTGCAGTTAATAATCAACAACGAAGCATTTTGTTATTTTTCGCAGTCATCCGGCTGTAATTACTGACGCGCGCGGGCGGACTGTCAGTAGAGGCGGCCAATCTAGACGCTTTGTCTGAGAACTTACACGCGAAGTGGGTGCATTTATGGTATCTAGGTACATCTAGTTCTATGAGTTGAGGAGTATTGTTCGATCGTTGAAGACCGTAACGCAAAAGTTGATCTTATCGCAGGTTGCCATTTATTACATGCAACCTCAAGGTAAGGCAATTATAACTTGAGAATACGATAAGGGCAAATTTATATTATTATAAATGACAGAAGACTGCGAGAGGAATAATTTTTTTATATTATTTATTTTGTACTAGCTTTTTTTGTGAGGCCAAAGTACAAATTTAGACAAATGAAATAAGCCCCAACTCGATGGAATTGTGTAGTTTTATTACTGAGTTCCATCAACCACCTTTCGCGTACGTGATCAGACCATAGGCATCGTCTACCATAAAGTGCTCGTCAAGACAACCGACTTAATGAGGTTATGTTGTTTTACAACTGAGTTCCGTCGTATATTTCCCAGTTCCATAATTAGAATAGCTCATTGACTCTATAATATTGTATTCTCATCCGACTTACGCAATCTCAATCAAAGCTCAATCGTTTGAGGATAACTTGAAACTCGAAAATTGAGTTTCCTGATTTGACCGAAATAAACATACATACAAGATACATTGTAAGTTAAATAAAAGCTTGTAAAAATAATATAGTAGATGGTTTCAGCATGAGAAAATTTTATAATGATAAACTCCAAAATAGCCCCAAATAACAGAAAACAGTGAAAATAAATCAACTGTATATTTTTGTCATAGTTCCACAATATGTATGAGGTTCGGTGTGAGGGTTAAAAGGCAGCTTTAGTTGGAAATACTCAGTGAGCCGCGAACGCCCCCGGGCTATACGTAGGTAATCGTTTACACTACAAAAAACTCTATTGATACTTTCTTGTGTAAATTTGAATTAAATTTACAGTTTTAAAGTTTTAACTAATTAATTAAAAGACAATTCGCCGTCAAACAAAAAATGGGACGGAGAATTTTTTTTTATATTGGTAGTGAGATCGAGTTAATATGCTCGACCTGCCACAAAGGGAAGATCTACCACCTTACCTTCTCTGCAGAGAAGGGATTCCAAAGGGTGTATATGTATGAACTCTGAATTCTAAAAATTGAATATAGGATGTGTCAGCGCAATCTCGTATCCCTCTAGTAAACTATATTGTAGCTAAGCTGTGGTGGTTGTAGTTTCTCTAAAAAGTATTCAATGTTTTAAGCTATTGCATAGCTTTTATCACGGGCCTCTGGCGCAGCGACTGAATCCAGAAATTTCGTAACGAAAATTAAATATAACACTCGTTTAATGTCGTTTCAGTTCGGAAGACTTCGGCACGGTGTTTGTGTGCGTGCGACTACACGTATGCATGTAGAGAGTTGGGCATTATTCGAATAAAAAATTATTATCTTATATTTAGAGTCCCAAACTGAATTTTGGCAAACCGTATTACGACAACGTTTATTTTGACAAGGCCTTAATTCCAGCAGCACTTGGCCAATAAAAGCTAAATAAATACAAGTTAGAAAAACAGCAAATGTCATAAGATGGGATAGCGAACTTATTAGGTAGTAAACAGTAGTTACAAACAGACACAATTAACAAGCTCATTATTCAAATTGACTTCTGGGATATTCGCGGGAGAAACAGGATCAGTTTCTAAGTTTTCTCTTTTCTAAACGCAAGTTCTACTTTTGTAAATGAGTCAATTTACTTTTCCTTATTGCTGTTATTACTAATATTTAACCAACTTTTAATCGCATATTCCCCGATCACCAAGAATTTGAATTGTCAAGGGATCAACTTTTATAAATGATAAATCTAATATATAATTGTGTAACATTGATCAAATTACTTGTATCTTATAACAGTAGGAGAAAAACCTTGACAAGAAATAATTGATGCACGTAGAAGAATCGGAACATCCAATAGCATTTTCGATGAAATCGTTGGTAATTGAAAAACTCGCGTAGTCGCGTCGCGCTTAGCACAACGTGACGTGATAGATCACGTTTTTATCCCTCGATGGTTGACGTGAAGATGGAAAAAGAGAGAGACTAAAGAAAAAACGCAAAATGTACACACCGCACGCTACTACATATTTCGGCTGACGGGGAAGCGGGAGGAAGGGAATAATAGATTTTATTTACCGATTGAAGTTTATTCGTATTAACTAAGAAATATATTTTTTTGAGTTTTTAAATGGTTTTAAAAACTCAAAATCTCGGCCTTGCCTGAAGCGCTATGCTATATCCCTATTCCGTTATAGAGCCCTTTAAATCACTGTTAGCTCTGAGCCGTATGCGTATTTTGGCTAAGTGTAAAGCTTGACGTTTGGTCGACAAGTCAATTAAATTTTATATTTGCAATCCAATACGAGTATTTGTCTAACTGAGCTCTCACCTAATTGATAACTACGAATACCTGCAATCGCTGTTGGCTTTCATCGCGTTCATACCTGAACGAGGCAATTTAAATCGTTAACCGAATTTAGGGCAATTTACAGATTACCGGAGATGGGAATCACGGGTGCTATTGCTATCAAAAGTATGGATATGACTATATAATCTATAAATAAAACAATCATATAATTATGTGATTTCAGCATATACTTTAATCGACAAAATATATTTATCCTGAAATCACATAATTATGATTGTTTTATTTACTTAGTACCCAATTAGATTCTCGACAAATCCCGGAAGTTTTAGTCTTTTACATACTTAGCAATAGCACCCGGAATTCCGATCTCTGCAGATTACAAATAAAATGTAAAGTTTTGTTTATTAATCAAATGGTTTTTATTATTAAAATTAACATTAAATTAAATTGTGTGCAATGAAGACCTAGGAGTTTCTGGTCAAACTTATTTTTTTACACTTAGGTATTTGTAGAAGATTAACGATCTAAATTATATGTTTGAAAATAAAGGTCTTACTTTATGTGAACGAAAAAACATCTTGTATGCTTTCGTAGAAGAATTCGCTAATTATGTTAGTAGTTTCGGCCACATACAATACATATATTAAGTAAATCTAGGAGGGGGTTGAGCACTTAGGGCTTGCTCCATTGGGGTCGGAGGAGTGATTTATATTTACGATGGTGTAGCAGACAGCCGGAGGACACATGACTGATCGAGGTAGTACTTACCGCAGACCGCGGTGTGTTTACATTTTGGAGGCCTGCGCCTTTCTCGGAGCTACCTTTAAACGCCCTTTTGACAGAATCTCCTTTATTAGGGCCTGGGTAATAAATAAATTATTTTATTTAGTCCGTCAACTAGATCCGAAAGTAAAGGACCCATATTTTTTCGTTAAGCCCAGTGTTAAAATTCATAAAGATACAGCGCTTCGAAGTTTCGGAGTGGGGGTGATTTACGTCACCTTTAATTTAAAATCGTTGTTGATCGTGACATTACGCGAAATTTGAATGCGCTCTTCGTCATTATTTGCTAATCAGCGGAAAGAAAATACATATACCGTACTTTTTAATAATCTATGTAATGACTTAATAATTTTTTTTCGTCAACATTCCTATTTTATTTCGAGACATTTTTAATGTATTAGATATCAGCCAGTATTATAATTGTATGGCGTACACAATATTTTACTATTATTCTGTCAAATTCTACCAATGAACATAAGTAATCAAGCTGAAAATTTAACACGTAGATACGCCTAAAATATATTTTTACTATTTTTATACAATTGAAATATCGTCAAAAATAATATTAAATACATATCTTATCTTAATTAAAATAACAGCGGTGAAAAAAAAATTCTTAATCGATATAAAAATTGATGGATATCGATATTTATGAACTGGTACAGTCGGGGTATTTCAGTGTTAACATTAGGGCACGAAGAACGTGACCCCAAAGTCGCAGGGTCGGGGTGCCAACGACCCTAGACCATTCTTTATGTTAATCTACGTAACTTCTGCGGATTATCTGAACTTTGTCATTACTGTCTCAAATGTCATTGACATGCTGGGGATATACTAAAATGCGTTCCATATTTACATAGTTTATAAATTCAGTAATAAAATACATAACCTTAAAATAAATAAACATATACGGACAAATCACACAGTTTCCCTACGTGATCGAATCAGAAATGAGGAAATTCGTAGGAGAACAAAAGCCACTGACATAGCCCAGAGGTTTAGTTCGTTAAAGTGGCAGTGGGCGGGATACATAGCGCGACGAACCGATGGCCGATGGGGCAAAAAGGTTCTCGAATGGCGACCACGTACAGGCAAGCGAAGCGTAGGACACCCACCCACAAGGTGGTCTGACGACCTGAATAAGGTCGCTGGAAAGCGCTGGATGCAGGCCGCTCTAGATCGGTCATCTTGGAAATCATTGGGAGAGGCCTATGTCCTGCAGTGGACGTTGTGCGGCTGAAATGATGATGATGATGAATGATGAAATCACACAATTTGAGCTAGCCGCAAACTACTTTCGAGACTTGTTTTATGGGGATACTAACTCAACGATACTGTATTTTATAACCAGAGATCGGTATCCCGGGTGCTATTGCTATCAAAAGTATGGATATGACTAAAAGTTCCGGGATTTGTCGAGAATCTAATTTGGTATTAAGTAAATAAAACAATCATAATTATGTGATTTCAGGATAAGTATATTTTTTTCGATTAAAGTATATGCTGAAATCACATAATTATGATATATAGTCATATCCATACTTTTGATAGCAATAGCACCCGTGATTCCGATCTCTGTTTATAACAAAAACGTAAGAAGTTTGTGTAAATAAAATTAAATTACCTACTTCTAAATATTAAATCAATAAAGACAAATCACTCAGATAAATTAATAAACTTTTTTTCTTCAGAAAAAGACACCAAATCGCTTTTTCTGAAGGCTTAATTTACTGTTAAAAAATCTAAATCAATATACGTGTGCCTAGACTAGGAGGATGTGGAGGAGTTCCCAGAATTTCTCTTGGATTCCATTATTAGACCTTGACCTACTCACAGTGTAATTTGTCCCTTTATATTTATTTATTGTGACTAGGTCAAGATCTACGACTTGCATTTGTAGGTACCCTTTTAAATATAAAAGAAAATCTAAATCGGTTCAAATCGGAAGAGGTATTGGCGAACATAAAACTCTATATACGTTATTGTAGTTATGGTATTCATATGAGTAGGATATCAGGATTATTGGAACAAAACAGATTATATATTTTTACAATCACTTGTTCCAAATTAATCTGTCCCGTTTAGATTAAGTTTGGAAATAATTTTCTAGTGAACGAACCATCTTGCCAGTCTTGCTACTTAACATAATTTTTTTTTTCTTATCTCTGCGACAACAAACAATTACGAAGATACAGCGCATTCAAGTATTTTGGTTTTCAAAGTAGAATTATTGCGGTTCAAACCAACAAAATCGGTATATAAATTAAAGTTTGTTATTTACTTACGTTCCAAATAAGGGTTTTCCGTTTTGGCCTTCATTTAAAAAAAATCACATTAAATTAGTACTTCTATACATTTTGAGCTTCAAAGCGGATTTTTTCTTAATAAAAGCAGTGAAACACGTACATATGTTTTCATATTCTAGGCATGTATTTCATAAACGTATTCATATATATATTACAGCAGCCGCCCGCGACTCCATTGTACCCGGGTGATATATCGAGCACTGCTCTACCTTCGTCACTGCTTGTTACCATCATAGCAGACCCACGCAACATATATACACATACATTACATACGTATATACACATCGTGCCAAACGTTGATATATAGAGGTACACTGTATATCTACTTATATATCCTGGAACGGAGACGGCAAATGTACAACCAACGGATATACGGCCATACTTGAATAGATGACTCATAAGTCCATTACTTCGTGTTATCTATATCTGTACGTGTGGAATTGTGCATGTGACCAACTAAAATAAAACTACTATTGTATTATTAACAACTAACAATGTTGTAGTAGCGTGAATATAAGTGAAATTGGTTTTTATTTTCTATCATCGGTTTTGAGACGAATTGCTACATTTCAAAGTACCTAAAAAGTAATGGAGATTGGAGAATTAAACGTTTATTTGATTTTCCAATTACCTAAGTAACGTGGCTCTAGAAATTGCCTGCCTTAATCTACCTCTTGATATCTTTGTACCTAATGCCTAATACGATTTTCGCGTGCCACCTACTCGTAGCTAAATTCAAGATGAACAATCTGTATAACTTTACATTTTATGAACCGAAAATCGAGTACGTATAAGGTCGATACTCCTGATACGTACTCGATTTTCGGTCGATAATCTAATTAATATCACCTATGTGATATATGTATTAATTAGATTGAATTAGATCTCTCATCAATTGGATTTTATAAGCTTAGACGATCTAAATAAAATAAATAAAACTTTAGGGTATTTTTGGATTAGATTTTTGGAATAGGACTGAATTGAACTTGTACTAAGTTTTATAATATTTGTCTGGTGGCGAAATTTTAAGTTTTTGTGGATTTTGTATTGGATTTGTTTGAACAAATTAAAATGAAATTCCGTATATAGATAAATTATTGCCTGGATAAATAAATAAATAATATAATAAATTACACTTATTGAGCTAGCCCCAAAGTAGGTTCGAGACTTCTGTTATGGGATACTAACTCAACGATACTATATTTTATAACTAATACATATATAGATAAACATCCAAGACCCAGGAAAATTTGAAAAAGGCCATTTTCCAACTTGCCCTGATCGGGGATCGAACCCGGGACCTCTGGGTGGCGGACTAGCATGGTGACCACTATACCACGGAGGTCGGATTAACACGTGAAATAAATGTTTATCCTGAGAAAGTTCTGATTTCAATGGGATTGTGAAACATAGTTTGATTACGTGATTAACAGCTTGTACGTAAATATGGCATCTATTAGTACTAGTAGTTCACCACCAACCGTGAACTCACTAACCTCTTGACCGACTCGGCTCATATTCGACTTTAAAAAATTAAAAAAATAAAAATAAATATAGAATGTGTTTATTTCAGACTACGTTCAGTCCATAATACAGAAATTTGTAATTTAAATATTTCCCCACCATATTGCTCAGCCCAGGAACATGCACATACATATGCACCCAGTGCCTCACAATGGGGCAGTCTGGTTTATTACTAATTACCTTCAGGATAGTATTATTGCTCCCGCGTATTCTGTGAAGAAAGATTTAACAAGTAGTGTTTGAAGTAGTGATACAGAAAGTCCGCCAAAACCTCATACATATTTTTCGATAAAGTTAAACTTCTTTCGCACAATTTTCTGAAACAACACAATGGATGATATAATTCTATAAACTTTTAAAAATAAATTCATTTTAATTAAAACATGGTAAGTATCTGTGATAGAATTTTGGTTTTGCTACACCACATTATTAGTTAATTAAATTACACTGATCAACAAAAAAACCACTTTTGCAAATCCATGAAAGAAATTCAACTGATTTTAAGAGAGCATTAATAAACGTTGACAGTGATAATAATTGTATGCCTTAGTTAGCTCGGGTTTACTGTGGATATCAAATAAAAGATTTACAGCTCAGTTAAAAGTTTACTTATATTAATACATTTATTACTTTTAAAAGTGTAAAGTTGAACTACTTTTTCTTCTACAATCGATATTTACAGCTTCTCTTCTTTACGTCTAACAATAGTCTGCTAGCATAGCAGGGTTCCACTTTCCCTGATAACGCTGTTCTGATGCCTGATATATTCTGATGGAAACTCGGTCGCTCACCGTGCTAATCACTAACGTCTTCCATACATTCAGGTAAAAAATTCAAATGTGAGTCCTGAATATGTATTTTAAGGGACATTTTACAGCCAATAACGCGCAAGGCTTCAATCATATATTTTACAAGTGTTTTATATTTCTCAGTTCTCATATTTCCGAGAAAATTAGTAAAAACATGTACCATGGATTTCCAAGCCAGCAAGGCTTGGAAATCCATTCTTCTTTATTCAGTTGATCAATGAGAAAACACTTAGATATAAATCGATGTAAAAAGACAAACACGCAGAACTCAATTAAAAGGTAAAAATTACCTTAATACAAAATACACTATTCAAACTATTTGTTTATTTGTTAGATACAGATTTAACACTCGTTCAGTAGATTCAGATTGAATACTGTACACAAATTTGTTTCCGTAAATCATACTCGTTAGATATGAGCCATTGAACAAAACAAAACACGTTGGTGGATATGCGCGGGGTTAACACTCAATAATGTTACAACAAGCACACCATGAGCATAACTGAGAAAATCGAACTAAGCCAGCTGTGAAACGTCTATGGTTGATGAATAGTCACCGCGTACTTCCTGATATTACACCTCATTATCACTGGGCAAAAACCTTGTTGACCAGTGTTATCTTACTTGCAGCAAAATGAAACAGCTGCTATAGAGATATTTTTTTTCTTCCCAGACAGAATAAACCAGTTTTCCCGGGCTACAAGTTAAATTTTATACTTTATTTTCAGTCTTGTAATGTGATTCTCTGCTGTATATTTTTAGCTAACCGACCCAGACGTGTGACTGCACAGTACACAACGAGCGCGTTCATTCCATTTGCTAAGTGAAACTTGATGTACAACTGCTCAGATGTGAGATTTATTGCATGAAAATGCTTCTCTTCTTAGATAAGATAAGGTCATTTATTTAAAAAATACATTAACACGTCTTTATCCATGACGGGGTAGATAGAACCCAGCGATATAAGACCAAAAGCCACGTTTAATACCGTGTCGGGCGTTTAGATGGAATAGCCGGCCAAGTGCGAGTCAGACTCGCGCATGAAGGGTTCTATAAAAAAAACACGTTTGTTGTATGCGAGCTCCACTGAATATTTAGCATTTGTTGTTATAGCGGCAACAGAAATAATCATCTGTGAAAATTTCAACTATCTAGCTATCACGGTTCATGAGATACAGCCTGGTGACAGACAGACAGACATACAGACAGCGGAGGCTTAGTAATAGGGTTCCGTTTTTGTTTTTTATTACCCTTTGGGTACGGAACCCTTAAAAAGAATCAAAATAGTGATGGGTTACTAAGTGCATCGCTTATGAACATAATTAATTCATGATTTGTTTCAAGACTGCATAAAAAAATCTAAACAAATCATTCATATTAGTAGTGATTGAAATCTCAAAGGGCGAATCTCGATGTTTAATACCAAGCGTTTAAAAAAAATAGTATCGTCGAATTGTATCGTATTTAATCTCCTATAACAGTCAAGTTTATTAGACAGTGGTCAGTCTGTATAGAGGCACATCAGGACACGCTTAATACTCGCAAAAAAATTATTGCTCATATTAAAATAATTAACAGTATCTTTTGAACACTTGAAGCCCGACAACCTTGCCTTATAATCACAACGACAGTGAGTACTTGAAAACCCGGTAAGGTACCAACCAGTAAATAATTCTTTGCCGTCTGTCCTGAGCAGTAACAGGCACTTGACATTTTCAGTGCACTTAATATTTTTTCTCGCGGTTTGTGTAAGTCCATAGAAGTATAGACGATAGATTTTACAAACAGGAAAATCAGTAATTTCGAGCTTAAAAGATTTTTGCTGAAATGACAATACCAAATACAATTCTTACTCGTAATTACTAACTAACTATTTTTGAGGAGCTTGGTTCCGTTCCAAATCCAAGTTTTCCGTTAAATTAAACGCAACCATCCGTATGGCCAGAAAATGTGATCGTCTATTTTTATTTATAGGACCCGTACGTTGTGTTATGCGAATATATGAAGGAAAATATTTTATTTAAATCGTTTACGTCAGAGAAGTAAAAGAAACAAGTAGAATTAAGTCAAGGAACTATTGTTATCACTTAACTTTTGATCTGTTCGAAGGCCACGGTGTAACAGCATGAGACACCGCGATGGCTTAACGGCGCCGCGCCTTCTTCAGCGTCGCGTCGTCACCTAATCCCGAACACTGGCACTCTTGGTGCGCCGATCTCGTACACGTATGAAAACAGTTTTTTCCGGCGAGTTTATATTTGTACGGGTTATATGCGGAAGTATTATATATAAAATAGTATAAACATAAAATATAAGCCTTAAAATAGACAAACAACCATTTAATCTCCGGAACGCTGGTGTGTAGAAATTTAGTAAGGATTTAGACTATAAAGTCTATAGAATTCCTATAAAAAGGGGTTAAAATGCGGGTCTCTCCTTAGCAACCCGCCCACACAATGGTCAGTTTCAGAGCAGAACTGAAATTACTGATGTTCATGCGTACCTGACCATATGTGTCCTGCGACCTGGCTAGTCGACCTTTGTAATCCTAAACCCTAAAATCTCTATCCTACTTCGTCTGCAGACGTTGTGTTTCTAACTTTTGGGGCGTTTGATTTCCTAGGTCGTCTAAGTACTATATAATTATTAGCCAGTTACCACTCTATAAAATACAATCGACGGTAATTTCCCTTAACTCAGCTTCTATTGGTGTGAGAATTTCCCTCGTCGCGACTTACGTCGATCTTTGAGCTAAGTCAATCGTATTATGAAGAATTTTAACCGTCAATAATTATAGCTATCATTCTCATGAGATACTACAAAACTTTGACAATTATCCTTAGATCCGCTGTTGCTACAGTCAGCCTTCAAGCGCCCCTACGATTTTGTAATGTTGATGTAATTAATTATTCTTTTGTATATTCTAGGCAAGCGTATAATATCAAGAATGCGAATATAAGGCAGTAACTAAAATTAGATGAGGTAACGAAATCTAAAGTACGGCCCTATCAAGTTCCTAGAATAAATTATCACAGTCCGACGACCAACAGCTCACAGACATCCTCAGATAGAATTGCAACATTAATTCCTCTGCACAACGGAGCCTCGACTTTACGACCTCTCCTTACTTACGCAAGTAAATAATATATACTGGCATGCAATTACATATAAAATTTATTAATTAAATATAGTTTATACGACCTTTGTGTCCCTTTGTTACCGGTATATTTTTGACGTGCTGCGCAGCCGCCAAGATGATATGTTATCACCACTGTGCCGAGTTAACAACATCAAACTTACGCAATACTCAATTTATAAAATCTATCCGAAGTATATAAGGCAAACCATACGAACGGCCACATTTTCTGAAATCAGAGATCGCTTAATTTTCATGTTAAACCTCTTTCTATGCGCGCGCTACCCCAGACTCCCGGCGGAGGCCAACTCTCCCGAAAAACATTCCCCTCTCTCTCATCCCCGCTTAACCACGCCCTTACAATGGTAATCTCCACTCAAGCGCAGAATTGTTCTGTTCTTGTCACGAGAGAGTAATTATATATTATCTATCTCTCTCACGCTAATTTAAATCGAAGCCTATCATTACAAATGGATGTTAATCAAATATTTTAACATTTAATTCAGGCTGTAGACAACAATGTTGGCTACAGTCGGAAATCAATTATAACCCTAGATAATTGGAATTTCTTTAAAATTACAATTTTTTACCGAAATTTGACATATCTTTTCGAAAAGACTAGGGTAAGGGGATTCTTAATAGGTATAATTTACGTTACGTCTAAAGTACATTAAAATTTAATTTATTTAAGATAAAAGCTACCGATACTAGCGCATCGTAACGACCACTGCTGAGAATAAACGCCGAAAGAAACTCATTTTCACAACGTTGACACATTATAACATGTAACGCTTTCGAACAAGTAAAGAAACGTAGTAAATTAAACAATATAAATACTAAGTAGGCAAAAAAGCGAAGCCAAGCTGACCAGCGTCAACTAGTAAATGGGAGGGTTTACGAGTTGACGCACGTAAAGCGACACCGGGCGTAGTCTGCACTTGGATGGTTGACCACAAGTAGCATAAAAAATTCTCGAGCTCCTCCGTGCTTCGGAAAGTATATATATGCCGTTAGTTCCGGCTGACATCATTGTATGGCAGTCATCAAGCAATATTAGATGCATTTAGGCAGCCTGAAAAATCTGGCACCAGTATTGGCCAGTTACACAGGCGAAAAACAAAAAAAAAACTTCAGCAGTTTTCAATTAGCGTCCTTATTTTGTCTTGTAAGGCATAACCTTTCTTTATGTAGTTCATTATAATTACTATCAGGTATGGCTGACGCAGTAGTCTGGGGTAGGGAGGACTTACAAAAGTACGGTCAGCAAGTGCCCGCAGCTTAATATAGCAGTCATTGGGTCCTGTGCCAAACTGGCCGAATTTACTCACACGAGTTTGAAATATAAACGGAGGTACCTATAACTATCCAATCATTTATTTTAATATCTTATTTAATTAGGTAATTACATTTAAAATGACAGCAAAACAAAAATGGATCTAAAATAAAGTAATAACGAAGTTCTCCACGTTTTTTCATTTGAGCAAATAGTATTTTGCAGTGTAAATATGAAATGTATTTTGGCGCGGAGAATCACTCCAAGCATAACTTCATTTCGATTGAAAGAGCGCCATTGTGCCGCTGACAGATTTGCGGGGTTATTTGTACACTTCCGTACACGTAATTATGATGTGACTGGTCAATATTAAGATACAAAAGGAAGACGTAAAAGTGGCAACGTATTGGAAGATCACCATTAAAAATTTGAGCCAGCGACACGTTAAGAAGAAGGGACAAGAGCTGATGCTGTCTCAGAGCGTAGTTCCGATTATCGTATCCTTACAAAAACATATGTATTATTTATTACGTCTGTTTTCCACATGGGTTGGAAAATCATATCCTAAAGGAAAAAGAATCATACATAATGAAAGATATATATCGTCATCGGTGTTGGAGCATTAATTTTTATCGGCAAATCACCAAAAGTTTTTTTTTCTTTCCTCAACAAAATGATAGCCTCTAACCGCCTTTTAACAGATTTCAAAACACGAGGACTAACTATATATGTCTCATTTTTATTTTTTATGTATGTTCTCCTATTACGTGGAGACGCATGGCTTGAGCATTTTGGAACTTTTTTAATTTGGTTGAAAATACATGGGTATTTATTTTAAAAATTCATATTCAGAAATTTTATCAAATCGGTTGTGTATTGTATAGTTTGGCGTAGAGATCAGTTTTTAGTTAAAAATCATTTTCCCTCGTGTCAACTAAAAACAACCGTTCAGTTCTTCTACCCGGTATTCTCCATATACAGGATTCGTGGTAAGTTGACCTACATCCGTTACGAGGTGTAAGTTGTGGCCAAAATAATTCGTTTTCACCCCCTATATCTTTAACGCAAAGTAGAAAGTTTCAGAGATGTTTGACATTTTAGTTTATTTCAGAAAAATTACTTTACCGCAATTTTTGGGCTGTAATTTTTTTTTGTGATTTTGATGTTTTTATGTTAAAAACATTTACTTAAGCCAAATTATATTAGTATCAATACTACAAATTTCTACGATAAGACGGATGTTACAGACTATTAACCTACATTTTAAAAAAGAACGTTTTGATGAAATATAGCTTTCAACCCGCCTCCCTTTAAAAAAATGTATGATATTAAGTGCAAATAATAAGGGAAACAATCTGTTTTCTCAGCTATGCAAAATGATGCAATTATTAGATAAGTTGATGATTCTTAGAAAAAATGGTGTCAAAAGAGTTAAGAGAGAATTCTTAAAGGAAAAAACTTTTTAAATAAACAGTAAGTAAGTGAATAAAAATGATGAACTGAGTTTGACGTCTGTGGTTCACTAAAATGCCAGAAGCCATAATTTCTCTCCGATGTAGCTTTTATTTAATACACCATAGTGCGTTGTTTAGGTATTTAAAAGAATGTAAACAATCTGGACATGTCTTTTTATTGAAATATATACACTTCGTAAAACAATACCTCCGCAAAATAAAAAATATTTATTTTATAAATTATAAATTACATGATTTATTTGTAATTTGCCAATGTATTGATTTATAAAGTATATATTTCAATAAAAAGACATGTCAAGATTGTTTACATTCTTTTAAATACCTAAACAAATGGACTATAATACCTTCTTACTATTATTACATAATAGTTGATAACTCGTAATGGACTATCTATCTTTATGAATAGCAAAAATGTGACAGTGATAGCCCATTATTGACTATAATATGTTCTATAAACGTTTTCCTACATAATAAACGTTTTCCTCACAAACCTTACCTGGGGACAGTTTGGCGAAGTGTAATAAACGCACATAACTCATTCACGGAGCTAAACCATGTATAAAAAGTATTATATTCTAAACATGATTTCATGCTTTCGCGGTTACAATGACTGATATGTATCGGTCCAACTCAAAATGAATAGCCGTAAGCCTAGTGAGGTAAATAAATAAAGGGACAAATCACTCGGATTGAGCTAGCCCAAAGTAAGCCTGTTAAGGGACACTAAACTTAGTCAACTATACTAATTTTATGATGAATATGTATATAGATAAACAAACACCCAAGAGCCAGGACAATTTGAAAAAGGTCATTTTCCAATTTACATATTTGTACATACATGGAAAAAAAGACCATGTGATTTTTGTATTTTATTAAAATTCTAGGTTATTTGGGTTATCAAAAACAGAACTCACAAATGTTTCACTCTTAAAATTTCGATTTTCATGAAAATTACAAAGGAAGAAATGATTACAAATGTATATAAAATCAAAAATGTTGACTGCCCTCTTACCATCACAAGGTGTGATAAGTCCCTAAATATATATTTATACCTAAATATATCTGTGCAGGTAACAACGAGACCAGTTTTGTCTCACCCAGACCTGCACGGCACCATTATGTAAGGAATAACTAATTACAAAGTTGAGCAATCGGCCCAAAGAGCTCTAGAAGCTGCCATAACTTTTATCTCTTGTTTTCGAATAAAACCACAACTACTGATACTGATCCTCTAAAACTTCTGTGCTTACGGATTAAATAATGTATGTATTGTATGCATGTGATATAGTGTATCTTTAACCGCCTATCGATGATAAATTTCTGCTTTTCCTAAAGGCTGATTGGTATGGTTGTAGAATGCTTTGTACCATAATGGTCAATAAAGATTTACTTATGAAATGATGATTTACCAACTGATGTAGATTTCATTATGAATTTATGTAGTGGAATACAATATGTTTGAATCCCTTCTTCTGACTAAGGTGACTAGAACTACTCCATCTCTTACTTTGGATGTCGTAAGAGGCGACTTAAGGACTATCGGTCGGCGGCTAAATGCAAATTTTTCGCATAAATATTTTTCCAAAGTATTCGGTTTAAAACTGTCACAGTCACTTAATAAAAGAGAAAATACTACAATGCTAATAGTTACAACTGAAAATGCTATTTAAATAAACGATAGAAAATGTTTGAAAGGTCACTAAAGCACTTTTATTAGTATTACGGTTCGTCTTTTTAGAATCGTAGCATTAAGTTCTACGTCTAATTGAAGGCTAAAGATATCTACGTCACGATTATTTAATGAGTATTAATAAAAACTTTAATAAAAATTACTTTTGGGTATCGTGACATTAGGCTCTGTCACAGAAAAAGTACTAGTAGTCACGTACAGAACTCTTACTCTGAACAAACGATTCATGTCACTGAATTTTCCCCTTCGAAGTGGTCACCGGGCGCATGGTAATAATGTAGGTATATTTTCGATACCTAAACGGAGAGTGACACAGGCCTGGCTCTGTCTACTCCGTAGGGATAAAAAGTGCCAGTGTATGAAATGTAACGTGTAAATATGATGTTTACAAAGCATCATCGGTTACGCCCACGTTCTATTGATAGACTAATATGTTTGTAGCATTTACTACGGGCGTGGGGTGTCGTGGTGTCAATAGACGTGTGCGAAGCCCATGCTACGAAGCTCGTAGCACTTGCTACGAATAACGATATTATTGGCGTTCGTGTTTTGTGCTTGTCAATGTCTAACGTTCGTAGCACTGTATGTCGATATAGAATGCTTAGTATTACTGACTACAAAAAACATGATAAGGGGCTACCCGAAGTATACTGTTTACATTTTAAAGTGAGAACGTGAAACTTTTCTACGCACATACGCCAAAAGAGTTCATAAAATAGTTTAAAGGGTTGTCTAGTACCTGGTCAAGAAAAAAATTTAAATAATTTTCCCGTTTCGTTTCGATTCGATTGATTTATTTCAAATGGGGGCAGCATTGGACCTCGGAAAATTAAGGTATTAATGGTTTCAAAATTTTCTTGTGGCATTAATGAATGAAAAAAAAATCCTGTAGTTACTAGTCGTTGTTTCTTATTTAATAATGGAATTTGTGTGAAGTTATTTTTCTGTAAAATAGATTATATTATATTTTATAACTCAAAAAAACAAACATAACGAAAGCAAAACGAAGCTCGGTTGCCCAGACATTTATGATAAGCAGGTACTTATTATAATAAATTGTAAAATACGCTATTCCCAGCATAAAAATGAGGTCTAACGTGTAACAACGTATACAAATTATGTTGTATATCACCCTAAACGCACCAGACGTGAGACCCATCCCACGGCCGCTCGATTTAGAGATCTGGGGAACCTTCCCGACCGTATGCTAGCCAACACAGAGAGGCACAGATGCGAGACTTCACACTCAGACATTATACCAATGCTCATTTTAGGAACAGTGACATTGTTACTGTTGAAATATATGTAAAGATGAATATGCGCAGTTGAGAGGTCCTGGGAGTTAATTTCAAATTTACAAAACTCAAGAAAGATATATTTAAAAAAGTACTGATCTCTCAAGACCGACAGTTTTTAGGACGGAGTTCTTTATGGTGCGTTACGAGGCGGAAAACTATTAAAAAACAGAAAATTTCATATTCTAATGTCTCAAGAAAAATATATTTAGGTAATTATGTAAAACATACTGACCTCTGAAGACCCAGAGGTTTTACCCGACTACGGCAAAGCCTAGAGCAAGGGTAATGATTTAAGCAGTCTGTCTATTTAAGTATGTATCTATCTATTTATGTGGATATTTATGTGTGTTCTCCCGTAGCATCCGAATAGCTTATCCATTTCGACAAATGAAATGTCTCCGTCATTATTATGTGGGTGACATAGGCAACAATTTGTATGCAATAAATGTATTATAATGAATGTTACATACTGTCACGAGAGTGGGTTGGGGATAGGAAAGGAAACACCAATCCTATTGAATGGTGCCTTTATTTACAACTCAAACAGTTCTCACAATTGACAGTGTCAGTCCTCTTTGCACTCCAATTGTCACTTCACTGTCAGGCCCGCGGAAACGTCACAGCACTGACACGCACGCGGAAACGTCACTGCACTGTCACACGCACGGCAACGTCACTGCACTGTCACACGCGCGTAAACGTCACTGCACTGTCACACACGCGGACTTCACTGCACTGAACACTTCACTTTTACTCACTACTTCACTCTACTCACTGTTTCACTTTACTCACTACTATTATTTTCTTTTCTCTTTTCTTCCTTCTTCTTCGGATTTCACTTTCCAACTAAACTGCCTCAGGCGGCGCCTTGTTCCGTTTATATACCCTCGAATTCGAACAAAATCGCATCAATGTTCGAAACTAAAATTACTAATTTTCTATCGCCTTCTCTCTCATTCATTTTCTGTCTCGTATTTTCTTTTCCATTTATTTAGTCTAGTATAATCTAGAAACTTCTTTCAAAACTTCAAAAACACTAAGTGGCTGTGATTCGAACCAGCGGTCTCTAGATTCACAGTCCATCGCTTAGACCACTAGGCCAATCTTAAAATTTTCCTTCAGTTGAATTCTTTTTGTTCGAATTCGTGACGTTGACAATGTCATTCATCTCCTTACGCGACAATACCAAAAAGTGCGTGTCAAATAACCTATTTTGTTTCGATATCGAGTGGGGTATCATATGAAAGATCTTATTTAGTGCATTTAAAAAAATATATATATTGTTAGCCGTAAATTGCTTCTGTAGCTGGTATTAGTTTCTTAAACTTATAGATATACGTTTATAAATTATAACAAGATTGTTATACTTTATAGTCTTTATATCTAATGGGACAGACCGAGTATTTTAGGTCTTGTGACTCTGAGCAGACCAAATTTATGCGTGTCCATTAATTACCTTGATAGGCATACGAATGTCCCTTTACTGTATTCCGCTCTACGTTGTAAATTTCTCTTATAAGGAAAAACGTTATAATTCTGTTTTTTTTTATTGCTTGATCTTTTTTTGATGTACACATTAAGTGAATACAATAATATCCTGAGACTAAAACTCATGCTCAGATTAAGATTGTGCGAAGTGGGTCGTTCTGTAAGGTTCGGAATTTTGTAGGCTCGCCGAGGAGGCCGAGGGGGTAGGGTGGCCTTGACCTAGCAACTGGGACGCAGGAACTCAACCTGCGCCCGGTCTGCTATCGCGCTGTCACACTCACGTTCTACACATACTAGGTATTATAACTTCTGTAATTATGTATTATATTTTATAGTTAAATCCGTGTGAATTTTGGCCCAGAATAGGACAACTCTGTCTTTGTCTGGAGTTATAAGAGCCGTCTACAACCAATAAAGTATCGTGAACCATTGACACTATATGAAAAAGTTTCGTGTTACTATCTACTACACAGTACTTTTTTTTATCTTATTGTTAACTGACTTCCAAAAAGGTGGATTCGTAAAAATTCTTACCATTACTGCTTCAAAGCGCCAATTTAAAAATTCTTACGACTGTGAAGCAATGGATTATTTACGGTTGAATTGTGATGATAATTTGACATACACACATACACTGACAACATCTAGCAGGTTTTATTAACATCGCACACCACAATTCATTACAAGTTTATTTGCCAGGCAAATTAAGATAAACCCCGACTTTCAAGCGTTCGCCATTTTAACTTTTAAACTGCTAAACCGTCATCAAACATAGCAAGAACCATATATATCAAGTCAGTTTTCAAACAACAAAAAAAAACCGCATAAGAATCGGCTCCATTGTTAAGGAGCTACGATGCGACAGACAGACATACAAATACACAGACATACGGAGACACCTCAAACTTATAACATCTCTAGTTTTCGTCAGGGATCAAAAACAGTGTTTTAAAGGGTAAAATAATCTATAAAATAAAACAAAATGAAATACTCAAAAATATTTTTTCATCTCATCTACTCGAAAAACGATGTTTTCATCCCAAAACATTTGGAGCTAAAGTTATTGGTTATTCTCTCGGGACCAAAAAGTGAAAAAGAAGATCTCTAGGGATTAAAACCAATTCGAAAACCAAACGACAGTGTAATCTATAAAGAAAAACAAAATAGATTTTGTTTTAAAATAAAAAAACATTGGCACAGACGTCGTGATTTTTTATATTTGGAAAACATATCGTCGTCAACATGTATAAATGTACGTGAACATTTTTATGTTCTTCTCTTCGGAAAAAGAAATCAGTGTAATTAATAAAGCGCAATTTTTTCGCTTTGACTCAAGTAATTACAGAAAATTTAGGTTATTTTTATTAAAATGTAATTATTTGTATAAATGTGAATATTTTTTCATGACTTAAGGCCAATACTGAATAGTTATTAATTTAACCCATAAAAATAAAAAGATATAAAGGACCACGCAAACAAAGTTATGAGTGAACATTTTATCTTAAGTTGGTGGTCTTCGAAAAAATATTTCTTAGTATTTATTGTACGAAAACGACACCAAACAAAGGTCAGTATTAATTGTCTGTTAAAGTCTGATAAGTGTTCCATTGTTCTTTATATTCTGTTTTGTATGTGCTAGTTTTTCTCATGAAATGAAAAGTAGAGTGTGCTACTCGGGTACGGTAATATTTTTATCTCGGGCGATATACATGAATCATTCGTTTCGGTCTGGAATCAAAGTAGCGCCCTCGCCTTAAAAATATTACCTTATCCCCTTGTAGCACAATCTACTATTTTTTTATCAAGTTGCCACTCAATTTTTGAGAGTACAGTGGATACCTTCGAATAACACCGGCCAAACACTAAAAAAGTGAGAAAAGAGTATAATGTATGGAACAAAAAGCTATGTGTGGCAGATGTGGATGGAGTATGGACACCAGCAAAGACCTCGAATTATTTTTACTGCTAAATCTTTGGATACCCAATGGCTGATAGTGGATTGCGGTTTAGGTTATGTTATGACAAAGCCCTTCTGGCGAGTAGGCGACCAATACTGTGAAAATGAGTTTCTTTCGGCGTTTCTTCTCAGCAGTGGTCATTACGAAGCGCTGGTATCGGTAGCTTTTCTTTAAAAATAAATTAAATTTTAATATACTTTACACGTAACATAAATTATACTTATTGACGTGTAAAAGTGCCTGTAAAGGTCTAATTACTGAACATTTGAATCTTTGAATCTTTGAATCTTAGGTTCAACACTGAAAAGTGTTAAAAATATGCCAAGGAAGGACAAACAAGAGCTTTGAGAAGAAAAAAGAGAGGTATGTTATTGCGTGATTTGGATATAAGTATCGAAACGATTTTGAAGTGAGCGAGTATTTTTCGCTGACTTATTTTGAAAATGACTTGATCAAAAACAATAGATAAAAACAAAATGCACACATTGAGCTAGCCCCAAAATAAATCTTAATCGTGTTTTATGGGCTATTGACTCAACGATTCTATATTTTATGATAATACCATGTAGATAAACAACCGCATGACCCAGGAATATTTGGTAAAGCCACTTTCGAAAATGTCCTGCCTGGTGTTTGAGCCTAACACCATTGTCAAAAACAAAACGCCTACTCATTTTCCCATTTGTGAACATACTAGATAGGTAACTATGTCGCATTTGTTTTGTACGGACCCAAATCCTCACCTTGGGCAAAGAAAGAAAGAAAAGAGACCTTGTTTTAATTAAAGCCTGATGTAGTTATGAGGATAACACCTATTTTCTCAACCTTTCTTTTATTATTTTCAAGTGGATAAGTACATGAAATTTTCGGGGTCCAGTGCCCTTATTTGAAATAAATTATTTGAAAGGAAACAGAGATATCAACCAAAATTTTGTCTTGATAAAGCTCTTGATAATCTTTTAAACTATTTTATGACTACTTTTTACAGTTTAGAATGAGAACGTGAAGCTTTTGTTCGCACATTTGCCTAAAGTGGCCGTTTTTCGCCAATTTCCGAAGAAAAGCTTTACTTTTTTACTTTAAACTGAAAACAGAAGCCATAAAATAGTTTAAAGGGCTTTAGTTAGATTTTTTTTAATGATATTTCCGGTTTCTTTTAAATAATTTGCTTCAAATGAACCGCGAAAAATCCATGTATAAGGAAGGAAAGTAAGATTATTTTGAGCAAACAAAACGCACTAAAATTTCACTTGTTTCATTCATGTTGTCATACAGGTTGGGAGAGCAAAATGTAAAAAAAATAAACTTACATTCTCGAAAGTGTCTTGGTAATATCTTCCATACTGGTCTGAGAGAAAAGAAAAACTAACAATGTACCAGCTGTTTCTCTTCCCGTGCATATCGTAAAAGCCGATCAAGGAAATGGGCGAGAATCTAGATCATGTAAATAAGTGATGCGGCTAGCAATCCATCACTGTTTTGATACCTTTTTTTCCATCTTCACGCCCAACATATGCAGTAAAATAGTATCACGTTTATCGTTATTATAAATTTGACATTGCTGTAATACCCCAGATCGGGGTAATTATGCGAAACAATAGCTTGAAACTGCGATGTGCAGCAACTAGGAGCAAAAGTTGCCTTCTTTGTTTGCTAGCAAAACTCGCCAGATTCAAAGGGTATGTAGTTTCGCAACATAAACCTGTATGTTTTTCGATGAAGCTCTGAGAAGTCGGGCTAAACGTGCGGTATGTTAGCTCGCTGTGTGTGAGAGCCAATGACGTTTTACGTTATGTAGATAGGTTATTCAAACTTTGTAGGTAAATACATTTTAAAGTTGCCTGATGAATAAAAAGGTATAAAATTAATTTTGGAATTTACGTAGTATCACATTATCATGTGGTATCAGGCCACGGGCGCGGCGCGCAGTTTGCCAAACTTCGTGCCCTGTGCCGCGTAAGTCTGTCTATGTGTTACGTTACAGGCTGTACCGTATAAATAAGACAATAGTCTGTAACTTACAGCCCATTCGGGTACGCAGTTCGTCGTAGGATATCAAGAGAGCTAAGGGGGCTTAGGTCTCGTCCCACGCGTTCAGAGCACGCCGTGGCAGGAATAAAAAAACCGCGAATAGACTGACAGACATGCCGAAACTATAAGGGTTGTTTACTAAAACTTTACCGGTTTGCGACGCGAGAGTCAGTAAATTTTGGCATAGAAAAAACACTTTATTTCAAAGCGTACCACATCTTCGCTTTTTATTTTTAACGTCACTGGTAAGTTGGTGGTATAAAGCAGGGAAAATATGGTTATCCAGAACGTGGGTTGTCGGAGCCGACGCCGCGCTGTACTAAAGAAACACTATTACTTTTTATTAGATTTTGTTCGGCTGTAGAGGTTTTTGTGTTAGTTAGATTAAGTTCGGAAGGAAACTTTTTTGCCTACTTATTTTGTAGTAAACAGATACAGGGTCACTTTTCTCAGTGAATAAGTATACTTACTAAAAAACCTTATTCAGTCGCAGGATTTAAGGTGGTGTAAAAGACTGTCGGTCTTTTACCATTGATCAAATTATATGTCTATACTAGCTTTTGCCCGCAGCTTCGCTCGCGTAGGGGTGTAATTTATCAAAATCCTTTCTTAGGGGATGCCTACGTCATAGTAGCTTTATGCATGCAAAGTCTCAGCCCGATCGGTTTAAAATGGACAAAGTTTTATACAAACTTTCAACCCCTATTTTATCCTCTTGGGGGTAGAATTGATCGAAATCCTTTTTTTAGCGGATGCCTACGTCATAACATCTACCTGAATGCCAGCCCGATCCGTCCAGTGGTTTGGGCTGTGCGTTGATAGATCACTATGTCAGTCAGTTAGTTACCTTTGAGTTATATATATTTAGATAGAAGATAGATAGATAGATGAAGATGATTTTAAAGATCACTAAAATATCACTGTAAAATTTGAAAAAAAAAAACCGTTAAAAAAAACCTATTTTTTCCCTGGATGTTGTCTTCCCATAGATTGCCTTTTTATATTCAAAGACTCTTAATTCTATTTGCGACCATAAAAACTATCTGCTAAATAGTCGCAATCACAGCTGGATGGGCAAAGTTGAGAACATTAAAAATCGATTTGCCCGGACTAGTCCTTGAGTCTACAATGCTTGATTTATACACGCTACTGCTACAATACATGCTACAAATTGATGCTATCATTTCAATCTCTGATATCGAGGAAGATTGTACGGTCAATGCTAAAAGGAAATAATGTAGGATAGTTCGCGAGATATTTTCGTAAACTGAATTTCGGGAGCCAATCTGAAGAATCATGTCCAATTTATTGTCTACATTCGATGCGAAGCGGGTCTGCGACCCATCTCTATTTTATAGTTTTTGTCCCTCAGGTACGATATATATATATATATAGTATAAAATATATATATATATATTTTTTTTTTTTTTCAAAATAGCGGAATATGGGGTCCTTAAACATAAAAACAATAATTTTTTTGACGTTTCGATAAATGTTCAAAAATATCATAAGCCCTTGTAATATAAAGACGCCCATGTGATGCAAAGATAGACTCGCGAGGTCTACAGCTCACAAAGCCACTTGTTTATATTCTGTGCTAGTGTGTGTGTAAAAACACAACTGTTGTTAACTATATTCATGGGAACCCTACTCGTAGTAGGCTTTCTACGTTTTATTTATCCACGTAAATAATCCGGTACGAGTAGAAATACTATCGTTTTAGATAAATTTTAGAAGACAGTCACCCCTTATGATTCGGTAGATACTTGATATGATACAATCTATTTTTAACGGACTTTAAAAAAGGAGGAGGTTTTCAATTCGATTGTATCTTTTTTTGTATATTTTCGCGCTATATCTTCGCCAATTTTCAGCCGATTTTCATGATAATTTTTATTTGAAAGTATTTATTGTACTATATAGTTGGTCTCATTTTAACTTGGCGAAGATATGATAAAAAACTTTAGAGGTATAGAAAAATCTCGTCGACATCTAATAGCATGTCGTAACTATTCTATTTTATTTTTATCTTAGTATTGAAGTTATAAAATTTTAAGAGAACTTACCCACCCAAAAAATTGATAAATTAAGTAAATAGCTAACTGTTTCCTTGTTGAAAGATAGAAAAATTGAATTTTATGTTGAAAAAGCATTGGAAATCGAGTTATTAGTAAATTTCGATACTGAAATAAATATTTTTATGCACTTAACAGCCATTTATCAGACCGCAGCGTTTTAATTACGACCTCTAGGTAAGGACAGCTTCTCATGCAAAGACAAGCGTAGTAAGGAGCTTGGAACCGTGCCAACACTTCTATCTCGAATTTTAAGCCGCCACTGTTCCCTGACACCCGTGAATACCTTTTTCCAGATCTCATAAGAAACGTGTGAGAACGACGAAGAGGTCTTAGTGCACTGGCTGAAGATTGCTTTTATTCGGGCCCTGTGTTGTTCATTAGAAACGCGCTGAGCCCACTGTCACCGTTATATGTGATCTTTAGTATGACTTTCGCGTAGGTATCTTATCGCGAGCCTTGAATTCAAAATTTAGACATGGAAGTAGGAGCCGTGAGGAGTGTACCTTGAAGAAGTTGTTTTTGTCTTCATAAGTTTGTATACCCTCTCTCTCCTCATCCAAACTAACCGTTGCCTCATGGATTGGTTAGATTACTCTAAAAACCAAAACTCAGTTTATTTTTTAATGATAGTTTGGTGAATTGATTTATGTGTCTTGTATCACTTTAGAGGCGCGCATGCGCGAATATCTGTAAAGGGGAATATTAGGTACCATGTGCGCGCTATATATTTATAATTTTCTATTGGAAGAGTTTATTTAATATGTTTTCCTCACAAATGTGTTGAAAATTGTTATTGTTGTACAATACACGTGAGTATTGTTCATTACATGTCTCGGATCCATAGAAACACGCGCGGGCTTCGCCCGCTTGTGTGTCAATCCACCCCGATTGTAATGAATAACTTAAAGTAGGTACTATATTCTATAAATAAGGGCGTAATTTGTTGGTAGTTAGCATCAGTAATTTACCGGCGGTGCCGCTGATAGTTTAGTTGCGGAATTTCAACCGCGTGAGTTGGATGCACTTTGTAATAGTTAGCGAGACTGCAGCTAATATTAACGTCAATAATCGTTTAAATTATGTGCTTATAATGCCAAGAACGTACTTTATCGACTCACAAAATATTAGTTCTTCTGTGCATGTCGGAATGGGATTAGAGTCATCATCAAAAACTAAGATTTAAAATTCCAAATATCTCAGACTCTATACAAGTTTTTATTTATATTATAAAGTAAAGTGTCAAAATGCCTAACTAGGGTCCGAGTACACATCAAACTCTAAAATCAAAAGTTTGAAATCTCTTACTTAAATTATCCTAAATCTATTTAGTAATTATTTACCAATACTTGACCTGAAATCTCTTTTACATCAAAATAGTATTGGAAGAAACGTAATGGAAAACAAATAAATAAAGACAGTAAAACGTATTCGCCGAAGTGTCAGCTATATCATTACATCAGAAAGTTCCGTTGTTTGCATCAATTCTCTTGTTTGTCAAGCAATTTCACAATCAATAAAATTAATCATAACTTTTGCGAACAAATAAGTATGTGAATAATAGGATTTTCATGATGGATCCGAATAGGTATTTAATGTTTACTCGACTTTATTGCGCATTGTAATGTTCTAGGTACTATGTGGATATGAATGCTCGTATATTGTCATCTTTATATTTGAGGAGGTTAATTAATGATCATGTACCTATTTGACCGAGCAAAGCGTCTCAGTTTCGAGATTGGCCAAAAATGCTTTTGTCCGGCTGTCCGGTGTTCTGTCAGTCTGTCCGACTGTTCTCGCCTACAGGTCGCATTTCTCAACCGATTGTGAAATTTTGTGAGTAGGTTCGAAAATAATAAAGAATTATTTAGTTGATTAAGTTTTACGATTTTTGGAACGAAGTTCCTTATCGCGCGTTGCAAAAGGGAGCTAGACGGAAAAAATTAAGACCAAAAGTTGTAACGACACTTTTTGTTCATTCAAATTTATGAAGATAATTATAACTTGATTTTAGAACGCAGAAAAGAATTTGAATGTAATGTAGACCTATTTATATTTATATTATATTTTACTGGTGGCCCTTGACACTTCTCAAGTTTTTTTCGAATAATGTTCAATAATGTTCAAAAATGTCATAAAAGTATTGTTAAGACGCAACTTTTTTGTCTGAACAATCCTTTTTGTCCGATAAACTTCAACGGGTCGGGGAGACTTGTGAGGTCTACGGCTCACAGAGCCATTAATTCATGTGTCCTTATATCACAAAGTCAACAATGGAAATATATTGGCAACCGCACCTACCATCTCATTCTCACCTTAGCCGTTCTTGGCTGAATCTGGTGGCTGGCAGGTGGCAGGTGGCTTCCGTTCTCAGCATTTCTTCTTCGGAAAAATGTAAAAAAAATATATATGAAAATGTGCCTTATTGTAATTAGTTACTAAGAGTTAGTATCTAATAAATGGCAGTCATAGCCGATAATTGGTTGTTTCCAATTTGAATAACACGATTTAACAAATACTCATCATCATCCGAGCGTATTCCCGGTTGCATCCTCAGCAGCAACGCTTTAGAGCCCGGGGTCCGCTACCTAACCAAGGAGATTTGACGATTTGACGAGGTTACTGGTTTTTACACAGAGCGACTGCCGTCTGACCTCCACAACCCAAAGGGTAAACCAGGAACCAATCCTTGGGTAGTTTGATGATCAAACGCTAGGTGGCGTTCGGGACCCACAGTTTTACGTGCCTTCCGAAACACGGAATCATCTTTCTTAAAAAAAATCTTTCGTAAAATAGCTCCGTGAACCAGAAAACCAGCTGAACATCGTTAAGTTGGATTGTTGTCCCCTTACCTTAGACTTTTCCACACAATCGAAGGCTAGCTTTTATTTTGAATTGACATATGAAATTTCAGCAGTATTTTGTAATTTTAGGCATAATAACTAGTTTTCGTCAGTCAAAAATGAACTTGAAAGAAAATATGAGAGTGTAGAAGTTTTCCATACTGACGGTCAAATATGATATGATACACTATATTCGCTTTTAAATTTATATTTTGATTGTGAAAATTAGTTATATGCTTTAATATTATAATTATTATTTCTTTCCAAATCTGTTCCAAAATAAAAGCTAGGTTAAGTTTGTGTGGGAATGTCTAATAAGCGGTCTCTTAATATGTAAAGTTTAACAAAACTGCATGCCACGATAGACACATTGCAAAAAAAGCATGATTATATACAGAGTCTGAAGGCACAACAAATACGTCGTGTAGAGGTTTTCGTAGCTTTTAAAAATATTAACTGCCGTTATATTATATAATTTTAGAGCATCTGTTATATTATGGTTTGAAATTTTTGTGAAATTCTCGATATAATGCTAAAAATAATTTCTTTAAAGTATATTAATTAGAGCTATTTTCAACATTTCATCTTTCTCTGTGTATAAAATAACTCACACTCCACTGAAGACAGCTAAAACAGAGCTGTGAGCTTGTGGGAGGTCCCGCCGAAAGACGGAGGGTGAATGCATAAGCACGCAGTAAAAACACTGCCTATTGCATAAGCACGCAGTTTTTGAGAGACCTACGACGTAGCAATAACATTCCGTAAGGGTGTTTACATGTTTTTTACAATTTTAAAATTCCGATTGACTTAGACCACACAAAGAGAATTGTGTGATCGTATTTAGGGTTTCGTAGTAAAACCCTTTATAGTTTCGCCATGTCTTTCAGTCTCTCTGCGGGTTTACTTAGACAATATAAGTACTAGAAAGCTGTAATTTGCCATGGGTATGTATATGATTACAATTTTTTCTACGGAGGCCAGGGCCGTAAGATCCAAAGACTACGCTTAGCGTGATGGTGGACGTTAAGATGAAAAGGGGAATCAAAATAATAATGGGTTGCTAGCCGCATCACCAAGCTATTAACATGATTGCTAATGTCGCTCATTCTCTCGACCGGCTTTTGCAATCTGCGTGGGAAGAGAAGCAGCTGGTATATTTTAAGTTGCTTACTCTATCCCAGATCAGCATGGACGGTAAATAAAAACGAAAATAAATGAAAGTAATGAAATTAATTAATTTTTTTTAACTCTAAATTGGCATTTGCAACTGACTGCCTCCGTAGTCCAGTGGTCAAGGCGTTCGCCTTGAGACCCGGAGGTCATGAGTTCGATTCCCACCGGGAAGCATACTTTGTGAAAAGTTGTTTCCAGTCTGGATAGGATATTGCAGGCTTGAATCACCTGATTATCCGAAAAAGAAAGATGATTCCGTGTTTCGGAAGGCACGTAAAACTGTGGGTCCCGAACGCCACCTAGCGTTTGATCATCAAACTATCCAAGGATTGGTTCCTGGTTTGCCCTTTGGGTTGTGGAGGTCAGACGGCAGTCGCTCTGTGTAAAAACCAGTAACCTCGTCAAATCTCCTTGGTTAGGTAGCGGACCCCGGGCTCTGAAGCGTTACTGCTGAGGATGCAACCGGGAATACGCTCGGATGATGATGATGATGATGATGATGATGGCATTTGCAACTACGGAACCCTTCACTGCGTGTGGTCTATCGTGCACTTGGCCGGTTTAATTGACGGAAAATACCAAAATGACGGTGATCATTAACTAAAGTCCACGCTGAGGAAGTCGTGGGCAACAGTTAGTAAGTAACAAAATAAAAGCTACGTGCCCAATTTGTACTTCTGAGAAGACTGAAGCAACTGTTTATCCGATTATAGTGCGAATCCATCGGAAAGATATAAGGATTTTTGCGGATTTAGTCTAGCAATGTACCTGTATAGGAACAGTTCGAGGACGTCCTCCAGCTAGTCTATTTAACTCGGTATGATGCTATTTTCGTTCTTTTAAAACCCTTTCTTTCATATCAAATAGCTTCCTAACAGTCATACAATTGTCATTTTTGTGTGTAGTGAACCTACCTACATATAATATTATTCTGAGAAACAAGAAGTCACGAACTTACTTTGGGGCTAGCTCAATTAGTGTAATTTCTCCGTATATATTAATTTATTTGTGACACTAATTACGGAGCAGATACTTTACTACTTAAAAGTGAACTAGTGTGCAGGTTTCCTGACAATATTTTCCTTCACCGAAAGCAAGTAGTTCATGAAAATTACCGTAAACATGAGTCGGAAAGTAGGGCCTGGTAGAGATCGAGCTGAGGTGTTTCCGCTAATAGATTGCGCTTTTAAACCACTATCTAGAGCACCACTGACAACAACAAAACAAGAGGCATAAAAAGAAGAAATTGGCGTAATGAAGAAAAAACTTACAAAAGGCACGTTGAGCCGCTAGTCCCGGATTTCATCATTATATAGCAATCATTAAGATATATTATATTTTTAAAGGGTTTTTAGGCATTTATTTTCATTACATTTAAGATGCAGTACTAAAGTATTCAAACCAAATAATACCCCACATATACCCCACACGCCAAATTTCTCCACCATCGCCTATTTCTTAAACACATTAGTGTTAACACGTGATAGCTCAGTTGGTAGAGTATGGTCGTATTAGAGACCATACTATGGTTCAATCCCCGCTCATGCGGTATTTTTTCACCATTTTCTTATATTTCATTATTACGTTTAAGATATATTTATGTAAGACGACTTAATTGAGCTTGGAAAATCTGACACCAATATTGCTATTCACACATTTTGGCAAGAGATCTCTCGCTCAAATGAGTGAATGTAATTAGTCACTTGTAGGTTAGTCCAAAATACCTATTCCCTTCCGATGCGAATGACCAAAAACGCAAAAGGCCACCTTCCGATCCATAGGAACGTGCAAACTTATTTCTTTGAATCATTTGATAACGGAACCCTAAAATCCGTTACACAGTGTAAGTCTTTTTTTCTATGCATTGTGGACAATGTCTGTACTTTTTCAGTAAAACCCTATTCGGTTTCACAAACTCGAATAACTCGTACTGGAGGGCCCGCGTCGGTCTAACTTTTAATAGAGCGGGTTTTAAACCTGAAACAAACTTTTCTGGCGAGTTGGACGTTATTTCTTTTAGAATTTCAATTTGACGTTGATAAATCTGAATTCCTATTCATTATTTTTTCCCACTGTGTACTTACTTAATTGGTAAAGTTTTTTTCTTTTTGAGCCGCTCTTGTCGGTGTTACTCGTATATAGTAAAATGAAATTCCACCAAAACATAAATGTGAAAATGGGAGCAAAGTTCAAAACCCGGAAAAAGAATTGAGATCTAAATTGCCGCCAAGTTGGGCACTTTATTACCTAATAAAATCGATTAGTTAAAAAATAATCAAATTCAGGAAAATCCCTGTTTTTAAATAGTCTACCTATCTAGGTAGACTATTCAAAAACAGGGATTTTGGCATCTGCCAAATATCAACTTTCCAGGTCTAATGGAAGTAGGTTACCTTTTTTGAAAAATAATCAAATCTACAAAATTCACTGTTTTTTTCCTATGTATACGCATTATAGTCAACCTAGACGCCAAAATCAACTTTCCCGATCAAATGGAAGTAGGTTACCTTTTTGATGATGGATAAAGTGGTCAATCACATTTTTTGAGGTTTTTTAAACGTTATTATATTAATAACTGTTTGAGCCACGTTACTGAAATTTTGGATTCGGGATAAGCTAGACAAATTTAATTAATGTGCATGCATGTGCAAATTTCAAGTATTTAGGTTTAATAGGTTTCGAGTTGTGAAGGGGTCAAAAGTAGTTTGAAATGGTTCGTGTAAATATACACACGGCTGCTGCGTCGCCAGTTCCTTTATTGGAACTTGGCTCTGACACGCTGCCACGTGTCTAGAATGTGCTCTGGCTCGAAAAGTAGGAGCGACCAAAAATGCGTTGGCTATTTAATATTTTTGATAGAATATTTTTTTTGTCAAATCAATAAAAAAAGAAAGAAATAAAAAAAAACCATTGTAAATCTAAACCATTCTCGAATCCACTTGAACACACTAAACATTTCATCAAAATCAGTCCAGCCCTTTAGGACGTCGTTTAATTACAAACACACGCAAAATCATCTAATTGTGAATTTAAACCATTCTCGAATCCTCATGGACACACAAAAAAAATCATCAAAATCGGTCCGGCCGTTTGAGAAGAGTTTAATAATCACAAACACACGCATAGAAGATTTATTTGAAGGTTCGTGAGGAAAAAAGTGACGGAAAAGTCTTTTTTGTCGCTTAGCCCCCGTCCGTACCGCCAAAAAGGGACTTCGTTCCAAAAAGTTGTTCAGACAAAATAGTTACGCCATAATAAGGGCAACAAAAAAAATTAATGACATTTTTGAAAAAAATTTAATGGCTGAAATATGATATTTTTAAAGTTTTCAAATGACATATTTTCGCTATTTTGAAAAACTGAATCAACAAAAAAATTCATAAGAATCGGTTGAAAAATGCAACCTGTAGGCGAGAACAGCCGGATAGACAGACAGCCAGACAGAAGCAATCGGCCAATCTCGAAACTAAGACGCTTCGCTCGCTCGGTCAATTATTTTAATGATTTTGCAAACGTACAATACAGGACGTATCTATTGAACAAATAATTCTATAAGTAGATTTAAATGATCCATATAATAAAAATTACATTTTTGTTGTAGGTAAGGGTGCTAAGCCATCAAAAACGACTCTAAACTTCGTTGACTTACTATTCATTTTAAAAACTGAATGATCACACAAATAAACCAGCCAAGTATGAGTGGAGAGGGTTCCGTACGATGCCAAAGTTTTAAAATTAATACAAAATATCACATTTGATGAATCCTTACAGTAAGAAGTGAGTTCATTACAAGTGGCGCTATTAAAACGTAAACGAATTATATTGAGTTTACCACTTTATTTTCAATTGATAGAATTCTTAAAGGTTTTTCTGTAGTCTACAAGCAGTGAACTATATTTTATATGTACCAAATCCCTTTTCTAAATTTAAAAGTCTCCTTTTTGCAAGTGTAAATGAATCACTCAACCAATCAGGTTAATCTAAAAGTGGAAGCATTGCACAAGACCTACCACTGTCTAATCTGGTAGAATTTGCTTCTTTGCAAGCTCTTTCAGAAACGCTCATCAAATTATGTGGTGGGAGCTCCTCAAGTTCCCAAAATATGGCCCTACTTACCAAAAAAAAAATATATATATATTTACTTGAAATTCCTGTGTAGTATCTTCTTAAATGGTTAAATTGTTACAATGTATTTGATTTATTTTGCCGATCAGCCAGCCCAAAACTGAATTTTGTATTTTAGTTTTTTGTAAACTTAAAAAAAAAATGTTCAAATAATAAAATGTCCCAAAAGAGATCGGCTTCTATCAGGACGTCTATGTGAGCGGGCACAGCGAAATTGGGATCAGCCAACTTAATACGAGTAGGGTATATATAAATTATGTAGGTATATCGATGGGTGTCTTTGGAATGTGCCCCGTTCTAAAACAAAAACGTTTAATTTTGTATAAAAATAGGTGTTTAGGGAATGTAATTGTAAAGTACAACTTTCACTAACTTTGAGTGAAGAGCTGTCTCCAATGCCAGTAATATTCAAAGAAAAATAATTTGGATTAAGTAGTAAAAGATGATTGACTGCCTGAATCCAATAAGGCGCGCACTATGGCACTGTGGATTCATTGGAAAAATTCACTACGGTTTCTTGTTGTTCATAATTTTGTGCACTGTTGACTTTAGTGACTTCAACGGAATGCAAAAGTTTATTATGTCTATATTTGCTCTTTTTAAAGGGACCCTTCAGGTTTTCATTAATTAGATGGCCCTGAGGTAAGCAATTAGTACATCATTTGTGTCATCTTTTATGGATTTTGACTTAAAACTTGGGCAATCGTAATTATGCTATGGTTTTGATTCCAAATAATGCATCTGTACGAGTATCTACCTGTACCACTCGTGTATGAATCATTGGTAGAGGTAGTCGAAGCAAATGATTTTACAAATAATTGTTTATTATTATTCGTCGAATTCGTATTTTGTGGGAACCTACTCGTAGTCAAACTTATTACGAAGTGTGGATTCAAGGATATATACCCGATCAATTAAAAACTTCTTCAACGTAGCACTACACTCCTCCGAAGTAGGAGTAGAGTACTTAAGTTATTACGATATTCTTTCTACTTCATAATTGTCTGTATATCGAGTTTCGACGATATCAAATATATAATTAAAGTATCCTAGTGGTCAGTAGGCTGACCTAAAGCTGGACAAGGCACGTAGGTTCTTAGTGACACGGTCGACCTAAAAACCGTAAAGAAGTATCGGTTTCACGAGTACTTTGTTGAATATTGAATAAAGATTTGTAATGGCCCTGACACTTTTTGTTGTTGTAGTAGCTGACTGAAAGGGGAGGCTTCCAACTATGGGATAGTTGAAAGTCTCCCCCAACTTCTCCACCGTTCATACGAACTTATTATTTTTGTCTCATTATTTCCCCCGTGAAGTTCCGATCGGAAGACACTTGTGCAGAACAAACACTTCTTTCCATAAATAGGAAAACTTTCTACTATCGAGGAATTGTAAGGTAAACTTAAGGATTTACGCGAAAAATATAAATAGTCGATTTACTAAAAGGTATACAGCGTAGAACTGTAGAACTACGATTCTTGTAAGCTTTCTAACAATGGACATATAGTTTTACAGGCTTTGTGCTACTAGTAGTGACTGCTGCAACTTGAATGATTTTTTGTTGAGCGAGTCACAATTGAGCCGTCTTGAAATGATCGTTGTCTTGAACGGCAATGTAGAGGGTGAGAGCTGCTCCAAATCATCCCTATTTATTTGTCAGCACTGATAAAATTATATAAGTTGCTTGTATCAGAGGTAATGGAGGAATGAGACAGAATCGTGAGAATCAGAGATAAGCCTATATGGGTTATAATGAGAATGGAATGAATGTGTGCTAATGAAATTTCGTAACAAAAATGGCATTGCGGCGCGACAAGTGCCGCGCTTACTGACAATGTGGGCAATCAGGTTTCCAAGAATCAAGTTTTTTCCACTTGCACTTTCATTCTTTTAAGACACCATTTCTCGCAATTGTGGCCTTTTAGGGAGCTCTGCACCTTAGTACCGCATTACTCAGGCGTGGCCACAAATATAAAGGATGCCCATAAGTCGCTAATATTTCGAGTCCCTCCATGTTTCGGGAGACACTTTAGGCCGTTCGGCGGTTGGCTTAGTTTTCTATTAGACCATCATTAATTTGTCGCTTCTCAGTCTGTCACACAAACAAAGTTATTCCATGCTAAATGCGAACATGTATCAGAATAGACGAATGTTATCTCAGTCACCTTACAATTAACAACAAACAAAAGCATCTAGATATTGTAATAGCCGGAGGGCGAAAATGGCTGGCAACGCGCCAGCGCCTCTCCGACTTGGGTCCTACTCCAGAAATACGACGAAAACTATCATAGTAATTGTAGATATCTTACAATAGAAAGATTCAAAGATTCAAATGTTTATTTAGTAATTAGACTTTTACAGACACTTTTACACGTCAATAAGTATAATTTACGTTACGTGTAAAGTATATTAAAATATAATTTATTTTTAAAGAAAAGCTACCGATACCAGCGCTTCGTAACGGCCACTGCTGAGAAGAAACGCCGAAAGAAACTCATGTTCACAGTATTGGTCGCCTACTCGCCAGAAGAGCTGTGTCATATTATTATTGTCTTTATACAACAAGATAGTTATGATATAATGATTTTATTCCTTTACTTAATTAAACAACTGATATAGATGAGACAGTTCTTGGTTATTAGCCCATTGATAGATTCAAAAAAGAATTGGGACAAATGGAAATATTAAATTGTCATATCTGCAGCCCTCTAAATTGCGAAGTTCCAACTATTTATAGTAACTGTACCATTAAAAATTTTTATGCTTTGTTTTTTTTCCTTTTTCTATATGTATCATTAAAATTGGTGGTGCAAAATATTTAATATATATTCAATATTGAGAAAAATTTATGAGATTTCTTCCATTTCAAGATTGTTCTAAGTAAACAAGTCTCTAGATCAACAGTTAAAACCCAAAAACGGGAGGGAAAAACTTTCGATTTATGAATATTATTTTATTTTATGTAACTTGACATTTGTTTTCTAAAATGCTTATACTACTGTAAACCAGTGGTGATGCAAACGTTATGGAATTAACCGAAATTCAGAGAGGGTGTGCTTATTTTATACGAGAACAAAACTACAACAAAAGCAGGAAAACGAAACATGCTGTCAGATTAGGACATATGGATAAAAAGTAATACCCTTGCGAGGCACGACAAGTTAGACGGTCAAATATGGAAATTCTCGAATTTCCCGTGAGCATAAACCGGCTGGTATTTAGGAGTACATTTTGTATTTGAATACAAACAATTTCAGTTGACAACGACTGTTTGCTTTGTCACATAAAAGACAACTTTGTTTTAGCCTTTGTCGACAAATTTTCAACAATTTTGTACGTCGTTTAACTTTATTAATATAGGTAAGTAGATATAAATAATACATAAATACAGTGGATCTTAAACTTTTAGAGATGAGGGACCATTTGTGGTTTATTTTCTTGCCAAGGAACCACTTACTGTCTGCAGGTAAAGACAGCAAATGCAAATTAATAAAGGATTGTTCCATTTACATATAAATAAATAAAACAGGCAAACAACTGTTTAAAGATAGTATATATTTTAATGCTATTTTTGAGAATACATTTCCTTTAAGTGCTTTCTTTTTACTTAAATCCAAACAAACGCATGTAAGTAGGTACGGTACGCTTCAAAAATGGAGTCATAATTTCTTATACTAGTTGTATGAGAAATTATGACTCCATTTTTGAAGCCTGACTGTACTAGCGCCTCTCATATAATGTCGATGAAAACAAAGTGAGGTAACGCCTTCGTGTTGACTCGTTTTATTTCATATTTTTCCGATAGCTTTGTGGAACACTTTGGGCGCTAGCAGAAACTTCAGTGGTGGTTTATGTATTAATACATGAGAATTTGTAAAAAAAAACCATTTAAAAAAAAACAATTCCGCCCCATCTGCCATCGGTTTATAAGCCTTGCCACTTCATTGAGCTAAGCTGCTGAACTAATCTCCTCATTTCAGATTTAGTCTCGTAGCTATATCTCTTGTGAAATATGTAAGTACTCAAATATTAAATCGATACGTAATGTAAAACAAAGTCGCTATCCGTCGTCTGTCCCTATGTTAGTACGGTAGGCCTCAGAAGTGGAGTACCAATTTCTCATACTAATTGTATGAGAAATGGAGACTCCACTTTTGAGGCTTACTGTATGCTTTGATCTTGTAAACTACGTAACGGATTTTAATAAGTTCGTTTATAGATAGGGCGATTTAAGAGGAAGGTTTATAAGTAGCCGTGAGAAGCCGGGGTGGACGGCTAGTTATGTAAGTATCAAGTTAGCTAATTCTCCGCACCTGGTTCATGCATTTTTTTTTGTATCTGTTTGATGACACACGTTTATATGTGGAGCTGCATAAAAAAGTTATAGTCACTTGTCTACAATTCAAAAATGTAGATAGATACATCTAGATGAGAAAATGCTATGAAGAACATCACATATTTTATAAGTATATGAGAAATATTGAATTTCAATTTTATATGTCTCATCATTTAAATGATATAGGCCCTTATTAATTATATCGTTGAAATACTCTGGCGTCGTCTTTTACTATATTTATTTGTTTAAATTCCCCCGCCAAGAAGAGACAACAAAAGGGTATGGAACTACATAGCTTTTCTCGTTTATACAATATATTCTTGTATGTATATCTCAATAACCACTACAACAATTATAATTAAATTTAGTATGTCGGGAGTAACGGGGATGAAAAATCGATCTTGGCAGCTTTTATGTTTGAGAACCTCTTTTTCTTGGAGTTTTCATCGAGTAAAACTGTCGCCCTGGTTTTATACTATTCCAGTAGAATAGATACTTTGTAGTCTGCCTTGAAGCGATATCGCTTGTCCTGGCAGCCGTGCCAGTCAGTAACGCGCGTAGTGTCTACGAATTTATAAAAATCTGTGGTACGAATACGTTCACGAACAATACAGACGAACCGCCTGCGACTGTCAGAGGCTCAGAGTTCTGTCCATGGAACCGTGAGATTAATACGCCACAATCTGTGAAACACGATTGCAAAGGGCTGATACTATACCTACAAGAGAATTACGAGTAGCTATATCTACATAACCACTACACTAGAGGTGATAGTATTGAATGATCGCCAACTTAAACCGTCTTATTATAAAACGCAGAATAACTTTAGTTTAAACGAAAGGAATATCTACGTTCTTGATCACCATCGCGAATTTATAACTTATTAAAAGCTTCTCGATAGATGTCGTTGTGTAGAACAAGCTTTTCATAGGTACTTACTATAAATTATATGAGGTAATTCATTAAAGGGTCTGATTTAATCTAAGTAAATTTATTTTCTTCTTTTCAGAGTATTTAAATAAAAGCTGGTTTCAAAAAAAAAATATTTGAATTAAGTATAAAAATTCCATCTTTGCAGCGTTCACGCCCTAGGGTCATAGAGATGCAGAGTCATAACCTACCTACAGAATAACTTTATTAGCAAGCCACCACAAATTGAAGAGGTAAACTGAATCTGCTCGTGTAAATCAAATTTGTCTCGTCTAAGTTTCCCGTCTGGCGGGGTCGCCTCCGAAACCCACCGAATCCTGATTGTGTCCTTGGACGGCCATTTTCAACTTGTAGATCGAATTTAAATCGTGCGCAAAAGCACATAATTTTAAATAGTACTAGCAAAAACCATTTATTATTATTTATAAGCTATTGTCACAAACTCTGTACGAGTTTGTGACAATAGCTTATAAACTCTCTTCTTTTTCTTTGTACGCGTGTAGGTAATAATCTACTACATTGTGAAAGTGGGTAGAAAGCATTATGTTTCGTTTATTTTATTTTGTTCCTATTTAAATGGAATTCGCGAAAAACCAGCGTCTCAGGAACTTCCAAAACCTTCTGATCCGTTAGGAAGGATCGCAACATTATGCTGAGCGGAGACCATTTTTGGTAGACTTCCCTAAAATTTTTATGTTGTTACTACCAAAATATATTTTTTTTCTTTTCTTTCCAAAGTTACAAATCTACACTCGGTTTATGTCTTCAGCTTGGATTGTTATTTATTCAGAAAAAAAGTTACAAGCAATAAAAATCAAAACGTTCAATCATAAGTGGAGCGTTGAGGTAGTGCTCTACTCTCAAAATGTCAGGGTCAAGCATTTTTCTAGACTAAAACTGTCCCTGTTATATTCATATTGCACTTATAAATGACGAACAACCCATAAATAAACACACTTAAAACTTGTAGAAAATATTTGTCAAGCAAGTAGTTGTTTTATTTTTGTTAAGTTAGTGCTGATCGAGTAAAACCCCTTATATAAGCGTGATCTGCATAATCATTTAGGCGCATATAACTTAAGAAAGAAATCTAGGTCTTTAGCTAGGTGTAGGTATCGTGCTGTTACGAGGAATAAAGAATAGACTTTTCGGAAATCATATTATCAACGTTCGTACCTTATTATTCGGGATTATTTAAAAGACAGATAACTGTAGTACAGGGGTAGAAAAAACCTAATTATTGACTGTAGCCGGACTGACTAAATTAAACTCCCCGTGGCCAGCGTCTCTAAAGGATATGAAAATCATGTGCTGCATAGTAATGGGATCCCAAGCAGCAGTTACTTGAAAACTAATGTCATTAACGTCTGGCAATTTGTCATGGCAGCCAATCTGCCTTCTAGGTTCTGCCTTCTAATCTGCATTCAAAGCAGCGCGAGTGAACAACGGCAGTGGAACGCCATATTTTCTATATTGTCTCGTTTCCGCTTACATCCTTTGATGCTACTTTCTTTCTAGTTTTTTGTTTAAAGATGTGCTTAAAACAGAAATAAAATAGCTCGGGTAATTAATAAACTATTAGGTTGTATACTATTAAGCGTCTAGCAACTTTTTGGAACAGACAAACCACAAATACATACGATTCTATCACACACACACACACACACAAATCCATACGGAGGGTGGGTGGGTAGCGTGTCTTCCAGGAAAATGCTTGTAATAAATGTAGATATTTTTTATTTCTGGGAATATTTAGATACATAAAATCCTTTTTCAAAGATTAAAAGAAGTTATTAGGGAAACACTTTAGGATTTAACACACAGTCACACGTTTACCGGCCGGTTTGAAAATGGACGTGAATGTCACTTTTTTGTTTATTATTTCTTAGACCTTAATCGCAATGAAGGTAAATATATCTGCCAGCCGGAATCAGCGCTTCTTCAAATGAAAATGAAATCTAAAATTTAAGTTAGGAATTTTAGCGTACAGTGGGCCACACAGAAAAGTATATATGGGCGGCGCACCGATTGTTTTTATAAACAAATTAGAACGATAGTTTTACTGTATTAGTTTTATCTAAAAGGTATTTAATTTATATTCCGATCAAAGTATTGATTACTTCCTGTTTCAGTTAATTTTAAATTTTTGTTAGTCAAATTACATGTAAATTCTGTTATTAATAAAAAAATGATATTTTCTTACTTACTTATCATTCGTTATTGAACTGTGTTGTGAGTTGTTACGCTGCCAGAATTATAAGTTATTTCTATAAATATAAATAGTTTCTTTAATTACCACAAATATGGAACCTGAGGATAAACGTGATGCTGGAGTATCGCCAACATTTACTACCTCTATACTTTCGTACTACGTAATTGTTCTATTGGTGTTATACTTTTCTATGTGGCCCACTGTACATGATGTCAACGACTCGAAGCAATAGATGAGCTAGTTTGAAACAAGCTAGCAGATGCATTTAGTGTTGCTAGCATGCATGTGTATTACCTATTTACCAACTATTTACATATATTATAGCGTAGAGCTACAAGGAGAGAAGCTTTCTATTCGCTTGGTCTTTATTCATTATAAAGGTAAAGTAGTTTGTTCTGTTTAACAATTTGATGATTGATTTAACTTGTTTTGTAAATAAGTGTCCTTTTGATAATTTCTAATTTTGTCGGGGCATTTATTGTACATTTTGATGGAAATTTCATACGAACTGGTTTGAAATATTTTCACTTATAATACCACAAGAGCTTCAAAATTATCGGGTATTTCCCGATAGGTTCGTTGCAAACAAATGAAGGAGTCAAGTTTTTCAGGTTAAAAAATCACGAGCGCGAAGCGCGAGTGATTTTTCCTGAAAAACTTGACGACTTTATTTGTTTGCAGGAAACCTTGAGGGAAATGCCAGATAATTTTGAAGCTCGTGGGGTATTCGGGGGATTATTTTTCCGTCCCAAATGTCGGCCAATAGAATTGCACCATGAGATGAAATGAACAGTTAACAAATTGCCTTCTCCGTATTAATGGGAACATTTCCTTTGACTTTTTTATCGATGGTGGACAGAGAACAAACTCCAAATCGACTCATTTTCATGCAAAATCTCCAATTTTCACAATTGAATTCAACCTGTCAGTTTGACGTGTGGTTAATTTGACTGGATTATGTTTTGTTTTTTATATATAGCAACTACCAGAGAAAATAATCAAAAAATTATCAGTATAATACCATGTAGGTTGTACCACGTGACGTCGAATGGTGCAATTCTATTGGTCGATATTTGGGTCGGAAAAATAATCAGTATAATTCTATGTTTAGATATCAAGAGGTATTTTTGGCGCGTATTTCTTTTGTGTATGTCCTTAATTTAAAGTAAAAGTTTTTTCTGACAAACAGACAGATTTCCAAGTTATATAATATATTTTTTAATATATTTTTCTCAATGAAATACGGTTGCAGCTATTTGGACGTGTAGTGTTTGTGAGGATGCAAATGCATTTTTTTTGTATTATAAATACTGTATGGGCTTCCACACTATTTCCCCAAAGTATCGTAACCACGAGTGCGCGTAGGCATAATATGCTGATAATGTAGTTTCGTAGTAATTGTTTTTTTTTTCAGTAACTACGCTTAACTTTTTTTTTCAGTAACCAGTTCGGTCTTAAAAATGATATGGTTTTTCCAAGGTGCATAACTGTCCATTGTTATCCCTAAAAGGTTGAAATGTTTTACTTCTTCTATACTGAATCAAGTTATTTATATCGAAACTTATATTTACAGCTTCTTTTTGATGAGGTCTACATTGAATAATTTTGTCTTTTTATAGTTGATTTCTAGGTTTTGTGCGTCCAGATAGTTGGTTAATGTGTTAACCGCGTCTTTTAGTACAGTGCATAAATCCTCGCTATTTTTACATTCAAATAATAATGAGATATCCTCTGTTTTTCTTATCTGGGAATAATCTGGGCAGGTCATTTATGTATACAAGGAACAGAATACTTCCGAGCACGCTTTCCTTGGGTATAGAACTATTTTCAGTGATCTCGTTAGATTTTATTGATTGCAATTCATTTTTTTCATTATTATTATTATATTGGATTTGTACGTATTGTTTTCGGTGGCATAAGTACGATTGCAACCACTTGTTTGCTTGTCCACGGATCCCTACGTCGTGCAGCTAAGGTAATAGGACTGGATGAGACACTTTATCGTAGGCTTTTGTCATATCAAGAGTCCGACACCGTATTTTTTATTATTCATATGCAATAATAGTTCTTTACCATAGTGATAGACAGCAAGGGCTGTTTTGCGTTTTTTTTCCTAAAACTGAAACGGTTTTCGTCAAAAATATGATATTTTTCAAAGAAATTATTTAGACATAGACATTAATAGCATGAATGTCGGCCAGTAGCTGACTCGCTTCGTGAGTTAAAGTCTAATGTACTTATGCTTGCTGTTCCTGTGCGGTTACAAGTGTTGTCTCCAGTCAAAAGACCTAGCTGCTAGCGGCTCTGTTTGAATAAGAGATACAGATAAAAGAAATAATATTGTGACATTACTGCCTTTTTACTCATTTGTGAAATCACGGATTAATTGCTTGGTTTTATTTTAATAGAAAGTCAATATTAATAAATATTATTGACTTTCTATTAAAATAAAACCAATCAGAGAAAATCAAAAATCAAAGGAAAACCTATTGTGGTGAAATTTTGTAATCAGATTTGATAATTAAAAGCATAGAATTTATGTGTATTATGTAGATCCAGTTTTTCGAAATTTTTCAAACTAGCGTAAATATGGGTGTCGAAAATTTTAATAACCGGCCATGTGCAAGTTGGACTCACGCAAGAAGATTAATAGATTTTGGTACGGAACCCTACCAAAATCTATTTAAAAAATCACGTTTCTTGTATTGGAGCCCAACTTCAATATTTATTTTATGCTGTTTTTAGTTTTTGTTATTATAGCGCCAACAAAAATACATCATCTGTGATTTAGAAATTTCAACTAGCTATCACGGTTCATCAAATACAGCCTGGTGACAGACAGAACGACGGACAGCGGAGTCTTAGTAACAGGGATCCCGTTTTTACTCTTTGGGTACGGAATCCTAAAAATGATATGAAACTTTTTTGTTACCCTTATTAAGATCAATGACGCAAAATTTTTATCTGCACAACTTTTTCATCCGATAAACGTCGGGATGATTTTGCATATAGGTCACATACTCAAATGTGTGTAAATCAGACTCTTGTCGCGAGTTCTACAGCTCACACACCACAGTGTTTACTACGTATAGGAAATAGTACGTTGCTGCAAAAGGCAGGAATTATGGCATTGCCGGATGAGTAGTTTTCACAACAATGACGAGTCCGGCAATCCTATTCCCGCCGAGGCATGTCTATACATGCCTTTTTTGCATAAATGTGAGAAAATAATTAAAGAAATGCATTAATGTTTACTGCAAAGAGTTTATAATCAATCTCTACGTGGTTTGAAAGAAAAGGAACTGCTTTCCCATGTTTTTTATTGCAAAGGAAACATAGCCCATACAGTCCAGTCATATTTAATGCAAAAAAATTAAACCGTAGATTATTGCTTTTTTCTCTCGTAACGAAAACTAAGCATATTTTTGTGTGATTTTATACCAACATTTTAATAAAAATTGTGGTCATACTATGGTAGAATTGGCTGTATGACGACCGATGAAATCGCTTATAATGAAATGAAGAATGACGCTAAATGTCTTTGCTAAATGTAAAAACAGAACAGTCAATCTGAATACACTTCTTGTCTTCTTGTTTTGAGCAGCGGCCAGGAATGAATTTTCATACTACTTTCCTAGCCTAGGCCAGTAAAGTAATGCATGAGCCAAGGATTACAAACTTCGTGTCTTCTTTTTACTACAATAATGCCTAAATTTCCGAGCACGCTTGAGAAAAGTGATTTTATTGGAATTTAAATTAAGTACCTATCATTAACCAGGTAATAGAAAAGTGTTCTGAATTTAATAGACTATTCGAAGGCGTTCGATAGCTTACACCATGAATCATTATTTTCAGCTTTATATAACCAAGGAATAGACGAAGTGTACAACAATATAATCAAAAACATTTACAAAGCAAGTACATTAAGTGTAGCTTAATGTCGGCAGTACTTGCTTTGTAAATGTTTTTGATCTCCAAGTCCATCTTTTTCCAATATTGCGAGGCGTTAAACAGGGTGACCCGCTCTCTCCAAAATTATTCACCAGCTTACTTGAACAAGTGTTTAAAATCTATAGCTGAGTCTTGAAAATCTAGGGGCATTGCCATCGGCGAACGGAGACTAACGAATCTTCGCTTCGCGGATGACATCGTCCTCTTCGCGTCTTCCGTATCCGAGCTCGAAGTCATGCGTCAAGATCTGAGCACGGCAAGCCTTCAAGTTGGACTCAAAATGAATCAGACCAAAACCAAACTGATGACCAAAGGCAAACGAAGCGTTGAGTCGTGGTAGATGGGCAAAACATACAATATGTTGATGAATACATATATCTTGGGCAAGTAGTTTCCTCCATCGATCGACAAGACAAAGAAATTGACCGGAGAATTGAAAATACCTAGAAAAATTTCTGGTCGATGAAGGGGCTACTCAAAGAAAACTTACCAACATGCCTTAAGAAAAAACTACTCGACGTATGTATCTTGCCCTTTCCAACCTACGGAGCTCAAACTTGGTCATTAACAAAAGGTCAATGGTTCAAACTGAAGGTTTGCCAAAGAGCAATAGAGCACAGCATTTTAGGCATTAAACGTACCGACCGCGTAAGGAACACCACGCTACGCACCATCACAAAAGTCGTGGATGTTGGAAAGAAAGCAGCAAGACTGAAATGGGATTGGGCGGGTCACGTCTGCCGCATGCAACCGGAAAGATGGGCCCACACTCTAACTAACTGGATTCCAACTGTAGGCTATAGGAAGAGAGGAAGGCCTAGAACAAGACTACTTTAAAAGTTACGACAGGGACTGGAGAGAAAATACACAGGATAGAGAATTGTGGAAGGAAAGAGGGGAGGCTTTTGCCCAGCAGTGGGACACGAATAGCTAAAAAAACCTATTTTGTGCCATTGTTGGGCAAAGGTCACTCCCATCTTTTTCCACTTATCTCATCAGTACCTAAATCATCATAAGTTATCAATAGTTGGTAGGTACTTAACCAACAACTGATGGGGGTAGGTATAGGTAACTAACGGTACCTATCTATAAAAGATAAGGTTTTTACTCAGTGGCCCTAGAAAAGGAATGCAAATAGTTTTTCTTGAAAACAATTTTCGTTCAAATTAATTACTCGTACATTTCGGCGAAAAAATGTCAAAAGAAGGTTTCTGAAATGAAATAAAGTTGTTTCAATTAGTCAAAAACAAACGAATTTCTTCCAAGCATTTTGTTTTTGTAGGGATATTGTAAAACCGTACACTTTTTATTTTCTAAATCATTGACTTACTTTTCCGATAAATTAAATTCTTTCCTTGTAGACTTCGATATTAATACCAGTTTATTTATTTCCAGTTATAACATTTTTAAGAAAAGTATTTTGTTCGGAAGTAATGTTTTATACGACCGCCAAGACAGATTGGTTGATTGAGAAGCTAAGTGGGACTACGTAGAAAAACACGACACATCTCGAATAACTTGAAACATTGTTGTGGATATTCTGTAAGTACATACATACTATAATGTATTCATCCCTAACGGGATAGACAGAGCACTTCGAGTCTTGCGGCTCTAAGCAGATAGAGCCCAGGACCGCAAGACTCAAAGACCACTTCGTGATGGAGGGCGAGACGGCGGAAAAAGGAATCAATATAATGATGGGTTGCTAGCTGCATCGCCTATTAAAATGATTTGCATTTTCGCCCATTTCCTCGATCTGCGCGGTAAGATTAGCAGCTGACATTCTAAGTTTTTTATTTTCTCCTAGACCAGCATGGAAGATCTGTAAGTACCTACTTAGATATATACGAAACTCGTCAAGACTAACACTATAGTAGTTATTTATAATAAAACATCCCCTAAATATATTATCGATTCAACAACTATTCTTACAAATTAAAATATAATAAAAATTACAAATAAAAAAGAGATTCCAACGCATCACCGCGAGGCAGAGTACCCATAAGGCTGGCAGCATTGCCTCTTTGCACCGCAATAGAAATTCTTTGTGCAAAGAAACTGCCCGCCCTTAGGTCGCCCGTAACATCGCGGAGACGCGTTGAAATCTCAGTCACAAAAGCTTTTGCTTTACCCATCGTCTCTACGGCGTCTTTACAACTATTCTACAGCTATTTCGATTCAGAGCATTTAGAAAACAACCCTGATAAACATACATCAAGACACTTGAATGATCTTAAATGAATTTCATTACAAATAAATAAATATACCTATACATTATGGCCTAAGATTATGGCGTAAGTACATAATAGCTCGTTGATTATGGCCAAGGTCTACACTTCTTTCATATGTAGATTTATTAAACTGCCTTATGTCATCTGACACAGTTTAACCGCAAAAATCGTAGTGATTTATATTCCCTCTGCGCTTAAGTTTCCTTTAATAGCGGTGTCTCTACATGACGAAGCTAAAACGTTGTCTATGTAAACAAGATGAAAAAGCTTCCTTTTTCAAACGTTGTCTAACGTTTTTTATAAATTGTTTGTATGACGGCCGTCTACACGTTCACTGTTGAAAAATACGTGTTTGTTTTGCAAAAGGAAATACACACAGTGTGGTTTTCAGCAATAAAAATGTAGGAGCTGAAAATTTCTGCACTGTATTTGGAGGAAACCAAAACATAAGTGACTTAAGGCCTCCTTCTTGGTATTTCACATTTTTGTCACTGAAAAAAATTGTGTTTTATAAAAAATGAATCACATGGACTAAAATATTTTTATTTATCTTAATTATAGATTATAAGCATAATAACTGGGTACATAAAAACATTCCACTACTAGGCCAAACGGAAAATCGAGTTATCTTTATGCGCTTTAGTAGAATGAATGGCAAAATAAGCTACTTATAATTTTGCAGCGAAAAACAAGAATTATGCAGAATATTGTGCATCTATTTGCAGTTTGGTTAAGAAAATGTCAAAATAAATCAAAAATGTACTGAGCGCGATTTCTTCAATACAAAACGAAGGAAAAATCGCGCTCAGTATATTTTTGATTTATTTTGCCATTTTCGTAACCAAACTGCAAATAGATGCACAATATTCTGCATAATTTTAGTATTTAGTATTTATTTCGATTGAAATACAGTAAAATATGTTTTTAGGTTCCATGGTCAATATATTCAATGCTAAATTAAAATTGATAATAAAGATACATATTTCAATTAAAATAAAATTATCGAAAAGCATCTAATTTACAGTCAATAAAAAAAAGTGAAGCGTACACCCACTACAAGGTGGTCAGACGATTTGACCAAGGTCGCTGGAAAGCGCTGGATGAAAGCCGCTCTTGATCGGTCATTTTAGAAATCCTTATGAAAGGCCTATTTCCAGCAGTGGACGTTATGCGGCTGAAATGATGATGATGATGATACAGTCAATAAAAACTTATCTCAAATGAAAATTCCTTAGTCGCCGTGAGGCTACTTTACTCTTTGAGTGAGGCGGAAGAAGCGTTTGGAAATTTTTGACGGACTTTTCGCTCTAACAAAGGCATTGTCTCTCTCACTCTGAGAGTCTGAACTTGATTGTCGCTTTACTTATTTTATTTTATTATATTAAAACTACAATACCACTTATTGACATAATTGTATGACCTGTCCTGTGTGTGTGATGTGATTGATATACCGTGATATTTAGAATGTTTTAGAACCAACCTGAAAAATACACAAAGTTGAAAATTGCCAGATCTTGGTGTGGATAGAGACTGCGGTGACGGGGGCCTATAAAAAAAGGTTGGGGTTAGAGGCGTGATAATTTTCCAAAGTGTAGAGGGTTTTCAATAATTTGATGACTGCCAATTGATTATTTTATTAAATTTTTTTCAAAATTCAAGATGGCCACCGTACAAGTAAGATTCCCAAGTGTGTACCGCAAGACCGTAGATCGAGCGAAAAGCAAGGCCGTAGGCCGAGCCACTCCCACCAATATTTAAGAGATTTTTTAATTTTCAAAGATGGCTGCCAATCATCGACTGCATCCGATTTGACTTAAATTCCGTATCCATTAATTAGTTTTTGTAATCAGCATCCAAAATATATTCGACAATATTTGGTACATGATACATTTTTGACAAGAATTATAAATAAGTATTTTTTTATATAAATTTGATAAACTTTATTTTAATTTTTTATTATTTTCTGTGAATGGACGGACACACATGGACACATTTGTTTTATTGTATTTTATCAGTCCTTTACTAGAACATCTTTACTGTTGGTGGTATTTTAAAATACTTTCTATTACCTAATACAATGACAACATCGAAAAGTCAGATTTCCATATATACTAGCACTGAATTTATTTGAATCCTTAACTTGACATGGTTCTTTCTATCTTCTGAAAAAAAAAACGCTTTTTTTTCTCTTTAGAGGACTAGGGCCTTCCTTATAAGGGGCCACACCTGAGCTGGGAGAGGTGGAGATCCCACATTGTGGTTCTATTCTCTCAAACAAAGACACATCCAATGACTTAATTTTTAGTCCTAGAGACATTTATGCTGAAAACATAAATAAAAGGTACTGAAATTACCTTTTACAATCAACAAAAACATGCGAGAACATTTATGGCCGTCTTTTATTTACGTTTTTGGATACATGTCCTTAGTCTATTTTTTGGAGAGCGCGCGTATTTGACGCGTTTGTTCTGTGTATCATCCAGATTGCCCGTAAGCTCCATGACATTTTTTAATTTGTTTGGATGAGCGTGCACTTTTGGATTTTCCAAACTTTTTATCTTATGGACCGCATTGAAATCTTGCACGAAAGTAACGTAGATATGTAGGTTGAGAAATGCGACCTGTAGGCGATAACAGCCGGAACACACAAAATAATTTTTGCCGAAGCTGGAATGGAGACGCCTTGCTCGCTCGCTCGGTAAATAATTTCAGAGGGTACCATCGCATAGCATCTCTGTACAGTCCTAAAAGTCGTCGAACACGTATGTACAAACGCAAGATTCTCCAAGAAGACTTGGTGAACTTTGTTCGCTGGATCAAATCCTTTTCGAGTCATATTTCGACTGAATCAAGATAACCTTGGTTGGTACGGACGACCCTCACTGCGTATCTTTTTCGTTTAAATGTATCGTCATGTTTGGGTTGTCGGAATTACCTACGTCCTGAATTTGAAAAGAGAGCGGAAACGCAACAGTTTAACAAACATACATATGTATGTTAAGGGTATTTTGTTCAGGAGGGCAGGTATGTGAGCGTTCGTAGGTTAGATAAAACGTTTATTATGAAGTACACTTGTAATAGTGTTAGGTGACCCAATCCCAATATGTGTAAAAAGAATAGGATATGGTGAAGAAATTCGACGAGCGGGGTTGAACACATGGTAGAGCATATTCATATAAAGACCAGGTCGCTGGTTCAAGTCCCGCTCGCGTGGTATAAGTTGTTGATTTCTTTGTTTATGTACTGCGTCTTATAATCATACCCATACTACGAGTCACATTTTTCCTACGTTTTTATCCCCTCCCCCCCCCTTTAGTGACCATCCGTAGTATATGCCAAGATACCCCCGCTTCTCTAGTTTTCACGTAACAATCCATAAATATGGTTTTAAACCATTTTTGCAAACAAAAAGTAAAAAAAAAACGTGCGGCACTCGGGGACTGCCGCGGTAAAGCTATTGCATAACATTTTTTATCAACTTATGCAATATAATTATTTATTTATTTTTTATTTATGTAGTATTTTTTTTATATTAATTAAAGTTTTTTATTTGATATTAATTCAAGTTACACTTTTTGAGCGTGGTGAGCAATAAGAAAACATTTTTTTTTATTGAATAAATGAGAAATTAATATCGTTTAAAATATTTTTAGTATCTTACAATACATGTAGGTTATTCAGGATTTTTTATTATGAGCAGTTAGCAGCTAGTCTCAGAGCTGGGCAAAATTGGCAATTTTTTTCAATTTCGAGCATAGATTCTTTATAAGAAACCACAGGGGCCCCCAGATATCGATTTTGTAGGCAATCGGTCCAGAAACAAAAAAGTTCAAAATTGCGGCTACCTTTTTCAAATTTGAGCATAGATTTAATTATAAAAGACCACAGGGACCCCCAGATATCGATTTTGAAGGCAATCAGTCCAGAAACAAAGTCCAAAATGGCGGCTACCTTTTTCAAATTTGAGCATAGATTAATTATAAAAGACCACAGGGACCCCCAGATATCGATTTTAAAGGCAATCGGTCCAGAAACAAAAAAGTTCAAAATGGCGGCTCCCTTTTTAAAATTCGAGCATAGATTCATTATAAAAGACCACACGGACCCCAGCTATCGATTTTGTAGGCAATCGGTCCAGAAACAAAAAAGTTCAAAATGGCGGCTACCTTTTTCAAATTTGAGCATAGATTAATTATAAAGACCACAGGGACCCCCAGATATCGATTTCGAAGGCAATCGATCCGGAAACGAAAAAGTTCAAAATGGCGGCTATCATTTTCAAATTTGAGCACAGATATATTATAAGAGACCACAGGGAAACCCAGATATCGATTTTGTAGGCAAACGGTCCAGAAACGGAAAATTTCAAAATGGCGGCTACCTTTGTCAAATTCGAGCACAGATTCATTATAAAAGACCACAGGGACCCCAGATATCGATTTGGAAGGCAATCGGTCCAGAAACAAAAGAGTTCAAAATGGCAGCTACCTTTTTCAAATTCGAGCATAGATTCATTATAAGATACCACGCCGCCTAAACGTAACAGCAGGCGCAGGCATTCATTTTCGCCGCGCCGTAGAAAAAAAGGGGGATACTTCCTCTCCTACGCCGCGCTGCGCCGGCTACCTACACTCCATCCGTCTTACGAATTTTCGATCAGGTCACGTGTCCTGACGCCCTGACGCGAGTTTAACATTTTTCTGGGGACCACAGGGACCCCCAGATATCGATTTTGTAAGCAATCGGTCCAGAAACAAAAAAGTTCAAAATGGCGGCTACCTTTTTCAAATTTGAGCATAGATTAATTATAAAAGACCACAGGGACCCCCAGATATCGATTTTAAAGGCAATTGGTCCAGAAACAAAAGAGTTCAAAATGGCAACTACCTTTTTCAAATTCGAGCATAGATTCATTATAAGAGACCACGCCGCCTAAACGAAACAGCAGGCGCAGGCATTCATTTTCGCCGCGCTGTAGAAACAAAGGGGGATACTTCCTCTCCTACGCCGCGCCGCGCCAGCTGTATACACTCCATCCGTCTTACGAATTTTCGATCAGGTCACGTGTCCTGACGCCCTGACGCGAGTTTAACATTTTTTACCCATTACAAAAAACATGTACAACGCCGCTAAAAAGGTTTTCACTTTTAAAAATTCAAAATGGCGACCAATTTTTTCGATGCAATCGGTTCAAAAGAGAACACTCGTACTCTCCAAAATGTAACTCTTCCTGACGCAATCGGTTAAAAAGAGAAGGGTAAGTTTAAAAAAAAAATCATTATTTAAAATAACAAATACAATAAGTTATTTGCGAATAAATTATTCGTGAATAAATTTTTATTCGAATAATTATCTAGATAAATTTTTAGTCCAATAATGCCCAACTCTCTACACGCAGACGTCTAGTCGCACGCACACAAACACCGTGCCGAAGTCTGCCGAACTGAATCGACGATAGACGAGTGTTAGGTTTAATTTTCGTTACGGAATTTCTGAATTCGGTCGCCGCCCCAAGGCCCGCGATAAAAGCTATGCAATAGCTTATAGTATTTTATGCAACAGTTGTATAAGGAGGGTTAAAAAATGGGTGTGGCGCAGGTTACGATGCGAGCCTTGGCGAGCATCGTTAATTGACGCCATCGAGCATTTTTTGACTACTTATACAACGTTGCATACAATACTTTTTCTACGACTACATTTACTAAAATAAATAGAAAAATAACCAAAGAAAAGTACGAAATACTACCATATGTTTGGTAGATACTAGGTATCTACGGAACACTTAATTTTTTTTATTGACGTCTTCCTAGTGACTAAAAGTGCCATTTTTGAAACATGGAGTCACTTAAACGAATGTTTTTCGTACAAAAAACCGTTTGTTCAGTGACTCCACGCTTGGAAAATGGCACCATATGTTAAAATGACGATTTTATTATGTTGGCAGTATGGTAGATCTAAAGAAAAAAAAGGTTATAGGTCTATGGCTAGGAGTATCGGTTTGGCGAAATAACGACACATGTGCTATTATATTAGAAATAAACTATAGATTTTCTAAAATCATATACTTAATCTATGTTCTTATATTAGTGTTTGGGACCATTTAAAAGACAGATAACAGTACAGGAATAGAAGAAATATATTTATTTATTTTAGTCTTTATTTTTTTAGTAAATGTAGATTAGTTTATTACAAAGTATTTATTTTAGTAAATGTAGTCGTAGAAAATGTATTATATGCAACGTTGTATAAGTACTTAGTCAAAAAATGCTCGATGACGTCAATTTACTATGCTCGCCAAGGCTCGCATCGTAACCTGCCCCACTCGCATTTTTTAAGCCTCATACAACTGTTGCATAAAATGCTATTATGAATTACTGTCTACAGTTGAAAGTGAGAACGTGAAGCTTTTCTACGCAAATAAGCCAAAAGTGGCTGTTTTTCGCATATATGCGTGGAAAAGCTTCGCGTTCTTTCTTTGATTTGAAAACAGTAGTTCATTAAATAGTTTGAAGGGTTATCTAGGGTTTGGTCAAATGATATTTTCGTTTCCTTTCAAGTAATTATTGCAGCAGTTCTGAACCCCGAAAAATTCAAGTAGCCTCTTAACGCCCACCACGTTAAACGTGGCCTTTGGGTCTTACGGCCCTGGGTTCATCTGTTTTTAGGTAATGTAATTCATAAGAGTTATCTCTCTAAAGCTTTACCTACTCTCACAAACGACCTATCTCATGTCTCGGCGTTTACATACACCGGTGTCATGTGATGATAGATCCGCTACCCGACGCCTCCGCCCTTCAGATATATTACATTCTCACTACAGTCAAGGTGAATCTGCTGCTCAATGGTTATAGCGATTGATCATCCGATATCTATTTATATCTATTAATCGCATGGGACCTTACTTACTTATGTTCAATAATGGCTAATAAATTCTGATGGTTCGGCTCAAAGTTGGAATTTTCGACCCATCTTTCCTCATATTGCGACTATCGAAATATGAGGAAAGATGGGTCGAAAATTCCAACCTTGACCGATTGCTCTCAATTTCCAAGTCGAACATTTAATTTAAGTATCGCATTTCTACTTGCCTATATATTTTATGATTTGCCTAAAATGACGAGTTATCGCAGAACAAACACGTCATACCAATCTCGTATAAACACCGAATTATTCAAATAGACTCGAACTTGGCTCAATACACTAGTTCTGAACATAACCTGAAGCTCGTTCCCGGCGAGAATACGCATCAATGACGTATTCAAATTTTGGTATTAAGCAATCCAGGGCGTGGTCAGCAGTTGGATTGGTGACCGCATGTTGCACCAAATATCTCGAACGCTTCTGGGTGTTATCGTTAGGTGGCAGTCGTCAAGCAATGTCTGAAACACCTGTTTGATCACATGAAAACATTATACAATTAATAAAACAAAACAAGAAACAATGTATTACAAAATACGCTTGCTGAAAACCCCGAGGTAATAAATATGAAATACATTGTAATTATTAACGTTTGCGCGGGAAATTGAAAAAAATTCGGCGGCGTCTGGAAATGAGTCAAACTTAGGAACAAATACGAGAAAAAGTTGTAAAGCAGTTGTAAAGCCTTCGAAATTACCTTAAAATTGTCGTTCTTTTATCCACCTCGGCTCAAATTGTCGTACTTTTTCCTAATTTAAGTAGGTAGGTACATTAATATAATTATTATGTAATTCATTGTAGACACAAATTGCAAAACCAACTTTATTTTATTTATTTTTTTGTAATAACGAAAGAAAGTACGATAAAGAACACAGCATAATTTTTTTTACAACCTGGTTTTATGGCATATATTATATGTATAGATTAGTAGCTAAACGAACAGAATGTACCTCTATGTGGGTATTTTTGCGATTCGACAATTGCATGGTGCAGTTTGATGTAAGTTAGTTGGCGCAAAACCATTATTATTTCGTTGGTTAGAGAGCTGAAAACAAAAAGGTTTTTGATAAAATAAAATACATTTTTTGTACAAGCTTTTATTGTATAAGATAAATGAAATAAGCCCAAAGTTGATGGAGTTACGTCTTTTTATTACTGAGATATATCGACCACCTTACATCTCCGTGATCAGTGATCAGATCTAGACATCGTCTACCATAAAGAGCTTTTCAAGAAAAATCTAAAGAGTCCTACTTCAATGAGATTATGTGGTTTAATTACCTACTGAGTTTTGTGGAATATCTCCCAGCTCCATCGTCAGAACAGCTCATTAACTCCATAATATTGCAATGTCAACCAACTTACATAAGTAAGCAACATTCCAGCTTAATTGGTTGAGGATAACTTGTGGAAAATTTAATTGCAATTTTTGACCTAAACAACCATAAACACATAAAATATATTCATTGCAAGTTAAATAAAGGCTAGTAAACAAAATATACCGGCTTCTTCTCTCACAGTGACTGTTGAAGTCAAAAAAGGGCGCAATGTTAATCTAGGAATTCTTTTTCTAGGAACGGGCAATGAAATATTGGTGTCTGTACGACATATATTATTTATACGGCTGTTGTGAACCAAGTTTTCCTATTTCCTATATAAATAAGTATTTTTTCCTTTTGATTTGACTGATTCTTTTTATTTCACAAATATTTTTTTGTAAGTACAGATCTTGACTGATTTGTTCACAACGATGTATGTCTGGCCGACAACAGACATATTAAGGAATACACATTCACGCGGACGAAGTCGCGGGCAAAGGTTAGTGTTTTATAAAATACTAAAATTGGAATATTTAAAAAAGAAAAATAACTTAAAAGGGCTCCATTATTCTTTTGTATATTAAAATAAAAAAAGAATATATCCTTTATTTAAAAAAATAAAATAAGAAATGTGGTGTATTCTTAACACTTTAAATAATCTTAAAGTAATTTTTTCAACATCATAGTTAATCAATTTGTTTTCGATTTTTTGTTTTTACTGTAAAGTAACAAGATGTTTAAATAATAATTGGCGAAACAATATAACACGACGTGGTTTTTTCTTAGGTTTTTTTAAAGTAGACTAAACTATGATAGATATAAATTTTCTTATCAACTAAAAAAATATATTATAGTAGAAGTTTATTTTTTTTTTTAATTTTTTATGACGTTTCATTGTTAAATATGAATAAGAAAAGGGCTCCACGAAGTTTTTCATTTTTATTATTTAAACATTTTTTTAAATTTACAATGTAGACAAAAAATAGAGAAAAATCTGTTGATTAACAATTGCCTAACTAAATTTAACTCAAAGATTTATTTCGGCCATGAATAATTTTTTAAATTGGTTTAATGCACACATTTCAATTTTTTTTTTACTAGCCTATTGTTATTGTGTCCCACTGCTGGGCAAAGGCCTCCCCTTATTTTTCCACTCGTCTCTTTCTTCTGCGAACCTCTGCCACCCACATAAAAATCTGTCTAAGTCGTCTCGCCACCTTGTTTTGGACCTACCCGTACCCCTATGCCCGTCTGGAGTACAGAATGTGGACAATTTGGCCCAATATAGTAAATTAATATTAAATACTTGAACTAAAATTAAAAGTTACGGATAGTCAAAAAAGCGAATATTTAAAATGTATTTTATTAATTTTTTTATTTTTTATTTTTATTTATTAGATTATAGACGAGGACTTAAGCTGGTATGTCTATTTCAGGCACTATGGATTTTTTCGATATTGATGGAGTCAATTCATTCAATCACACAATGTACTTAATGTAAATATTATTACTGTATATAAACCCAAATATTATTCTAGAATTGATATTCGGACATTCGATATCTGCGAAGATAATACTACCTAAACTTGGGTTAGTTATACCTAAATTTATAATACCCTCGGTCTTCGATAAGGCTTAATTTTATATGCACCCTCTCCCCACCTGCATGGAAAATCCAGGTGGCTCTACTTCGAAAACTCATTTTAGGAACACAAAGATGCCGAAGGAAACCTTTGGTTCAAGAAAAGCCGAATTGTTTACGAGTACTTTTTTGTCGTGAACAGATACCACTAAGGGTTGGATCTCACTTATAGCACTGGCCATGCTAAAGCGTTCCGTTGCTCTCTCACACTCTGGCAAATGACGGTTCTGAGCGACAGAAAAGGATAGCAGCATAGAAAACTGCTGCTCCGTGCTGACAAGTGAGATCCAACCGTAAGAGTAGTTGTTTCCCTTTTAGGTCACACCGTGGATAGGGTTATGATTTGCTCGGTTTGCCAGTATTTTTTTTTATAAACTATACTTTCTTTGTTTCAGAATGCCAACCAGATTTGTGTTTAGAAGAAACGCAAACGGAAGTTTCGTCTGCAGCATTAACGAGTAAATATTCTTAATTAATAATTATCTAGTTTCCTATAACCATAACCTGGAGTGAGTTGACTCCGTCGCAATATACTTGTGCTGGCGTCATCTGTGTTTTTTGTGGACTCTATGTGGCTTTTGTACGTATATATCTATGTATGTTTATTTATATATGGTCTTTGCTTGACATTACATATTTAATTAGTAACATACACGAAAAACCAAAAGAAAAATAAAATAAACAATAGCCGAATATTTATTTATCATCGTTACAATTTATGGGCTAGTTGACTTAAGAGCGACATTCCTTATTTTTCATACAAACGCTAGTATACGCGATTATGCCGGTGTAACTGATCTTTCTTGATTTTTTTTGAAATAACAGGTATCTTGTGCAGTATTTCTAGGGTTCTATCGAAACAAAAAATAAAAATTTGGAGAAACAAATTCAGTAAAGCCTCCAAAAATTTTACTTAAACTTCGACCTTTTATAAAGTACTCATAAATTGTAAAGTTAAAAAAAATATTTCGATTGCTTTGCCTCTTTTTCTAGCATTGCCCTGGATGAAATAACAAGCTTTTCAAACTATGCTCGCGTTGACAACAGAGCGGCCGGGAAGGGCCGCCGCGAACATTATCAAACAGTTATAAGTGGCAATGTAGCCTTTCGAATATGAAATTACCACTTCTTAAGTTTATAGGCACCGTGCATGTTCAACCAATGAAGCCTATGCGACTTTAAATCATCTTGTCAATTTTTTTAAGCTCTCTCATAACTATACAATATCTTACAAATACCCTGTCCGAACCTTTTAGGAGCAACCCAGACAATCAATATGAACAAGTTTTTCTATGGGACCAACGCTTGAAACGCGTCATTTTCATACAAAAGTGTTCGGCCGGCCCGCCAATTTATATGAAAATGTCGAATTTTTTTAAAGTTTCAAGCATTAGTCCCATAGGAAAAGTTGTTCATATTGACGGTCTGAGTTGCTCCTACAAGGATCGGACAGGGTTTTTGTTACAAATTGTATACCTACGCACTTGATCGAGAACTGGAGGGGCAGAAAGGGGAGTCCTTTGCCCAGCAGTAGCACTTTTAGCAGGCTAAAAATATGACCATAGACTTTACGCATTGAATGTCTGATGTGCACCAATAGCCCAAATCGTTCGTGCCGTAGCGGCTGCGAATGCGGTTTCCACAATGCGAACTATTGTACATCCGCTCTGATAACTTTTTCACCGCAGAGGAAAGCACTTATCGATTGCTACGTATTAACTTACTACATACCTACTTACAGTAGCATTTCCAGTTTAAAATTATTTATGTAGCGTATTGCGAATTTTTTTGCACTACATATTCCCGATATTTGGTTTGTCAAAGAAGGAGGAAGGAAGAATGTTTTTACCACCGATAAAAAATATTTTCAGCAGCTAAATACCGGACGCACAGAAGAAGAAATCGAAATCGAAATTGAACCTTCTAGTTATTAATTATTAATGGTCCATAATAACCACTGGTTTGTCCCTGGCAGGCGAGGACAGTGACACGGCTGACAACGAAGGGCGAATGTCTGCCGACAGCTCCCCTCTGCGCACACGCCGCGGCGGTATCCTCAAGGGGGGCCGCCTCTGGAAGTCTCTCGACACTGACAAGGACACTAACGAACAGGTGATTTAATTTAAAACCATTTACTAAGCAAGCGTCGCGGCTACTGATAAAAGAATGTCCTCGGAGCGTTAAAAATAAAGGTACGACGTAGAATGCTATAAAGATCGACGTTGTAGCTTGCGTACTAAAATATTAAGCAAAGTCTGAGTCCCTCCATAAAGAATTTTAGGGTTCCAGATCGCAGAAGACGACCGCAGAACGGCGGGCTATAAACAACGAATAAACTGCTACTACAGTGTGATTTTACCTTAGTGTTTAAATAAGTAAACAAATAAATTCGTTTTACGTGGGACACTCTGAAAGTTTTGAGAAAATAAAAAATAGGGCTTTAATGATTTTTTTATTAAATCATTTTAAAATACTATCCACCAGCCTCTATACAAATTTTCATGCGTCTGAACCATTTTTCGAAACACTTTTTTCCAATCCGCTGTAGACCCCTGTTTATAGCCTGCTCAAACGCTGACTGCGCATCTTCCGGCGACGAAAATTGTATCCCTTTCAGCAGATTATTTATTTTCGGGAATAAAAAGAAGTCAAATGGTGCTAGGTCAGGGCTGTAAGGAGGGTGACCCAGGAGTTTGACCGGCGTGCTGTCCAGGAAGTCCCTCGTTTTGAGCGCGGACTGGGCGGGCGCGTTTTCGTTATGGAGCAGTAGCCCTGTGTGGGCTCTCTGTTGCTTACATTAGAGAAAACTTCTGGCAAGCATTTGGTAGTATACCATTCGGCGTTGATGCTTCTTGGATTCCGTAAAGAAATTGACACCAAGTAGCCAGGCAAATTGAAAAAGCACGCTATCAAAATCTTCCCCTCGCTTCTAGATCGCTTCACTTTGGTAGGAGTTGATTCGTTTTGAAACACCCAAACGTATCGTATTGATAAATCCAGGACTCATCACCTGTAATGATGTCGTAAATACGCCGAGACGAGCCCGTTTCAAATTTGTTTATTATATCGCGGCACCATTCCACCCGGGCTTGCTTCTGAACATCTGTAAGGTTGTGCGGCACCCACCGTGAAACTATCCTTCTGACGGGGAGATGCACGTGTAGAATCTCGTGAACGCTTACTAATCCAATCTGCAGGATGTGCTGAATCTCTTGATATGTACCTCGCTTATTGTCGTGGATAAAATTTTTCATTGCTAGCACGTTTTCTTCGTCGTCCGTCGCCGTCAACGGGCGACCACTTCTTTCCTCATCCCACCCAAGTTAATTGACCGCGCCTGAATTCGTTATACCAACGATACACGTTTGCCTTGGACGGGCCTTCAACCATAAATGCCATTTGAAGCCTATCGTACGATTCATCCGGTTTCAGGCGACACTTGAAATCGTAAAAAATCATGCGCGAAAATTTTCTCGGCTCAGATTCATTTTTCAATGAGACACGATAATTTGAATTAGTCCGCAAAAAATTGGGAGGGAAATTTTGAAATTGGAATGTACCTATTTTTACTTATAAATAATTATATTTTCAAAATAGATTGTAACTGGCCAGTCTCACATGAATAAAACTTTTTTCGCAATACTTTCTGAGTAGCCTGGCAACAAAACATACAAGTTTAAATATGCAGACGCCTTGATTGCTCTAAATTGTGTCGAAATGCAAATTTGATTTTCAGTCGTCGTCGCGTGATGCTGCAATAAAAGATTTAACCATATTATTTATGACAGAACGACGACCAGCGATCAACTACTACTGCCAGCGACGAAGACGGATCGGTGACTCCGCGCTCGGTTCGGTTCGTGGAGCGGCCGAGCGAATCCGACGCGAAACCCAAAGAGCCCGAATTGGCGCCTACATCAGACAACGAAACCCCCACACAGAAGGAATTTAGCACTAGTACGACACACAGGTACGTTATCCTTCTTTTTCTACGAAGTCGAGTTAGTAGTAGGTAGGATTATTCGTTTGCTCATTGTATTATGAGCTGCTGAAGCAGCAATATGGTAAGAAAAATGGGCCGTGGATTATCCCGCCCACATACTCATTATAGCATGCCTGTGTGATTTGCGTCCCTTATCTAGAAACGGAGAAAAATAATTTAGAAAAATATAGTAGGTAGCTTCCACCGTTTGGATCGACTAGTGGAGGGACTGAGCAAGCCAGACGCAAAAGCCAGAGTCCTAAACAAAAAACTAAACCCTCACTAAGAAAAAAATTGCAGTAACGACCATAGACCTAGATTTTTTTTACTGAGTAGAAGTAAAACACCAAAGGAAGATACTTATCGCACTAGCTGTTGCTTACGACTACGATTGCGTAGACTTTAGTTTATTTTTATTATTAGTGCCATATATAGAACTATATTTTTGAAAGATTACCCTTTATTCTAAGTGCGGTCTTTAAGCTAGTCAATCAGAATTTTACTCGATCACAGGAAAGTATTGGATAGGGTTTTCGCCACCATCTCATCGACGTGGTATTTGCAGGAGATTGGAGTTCCCTGAACTCAGTGCCTGTTTCTTGTTGACTTTCACTAACATCCTCCATTCGGAGAGCCAGTCAGGCAGGACGTTCCGAACCGAACCAAACAGTTGTTTTATAGCTTTTAGGTAATCAAAAAAGTTTGACGTGATTCTATAAATTGATTAGTACCTAAGTATGTTATTTATGAACGGATTGAAATGAAACAAACGTGAAGTTTACCACAAAAAATTTGTTAAAGTGAACTAAGATTAGCACGCACAAATGCACAGAAATTCTAGAAATAGGCAAAAATTCTAAAAGTTATTGGTTAAGGTTTTATTGCATTAATTAAAGCCACCAAACAATATTTTTTCCCATCTATCTCCTTGTACAAATAGCGATCGGTTATGTTTTTATAATATTTGTATAGTAATTATATGAACTCATAAAAGAAAAATACAAACAGATTTAATTGACTGAGCCAGCAAAGCGAGCAATCTTCGTTTAAGCTCCTGCAAAAATTCCTTCGTGTGTCCGAATAGGAAATTTGCACGTATTTTTTTTATTTGCTTGATAAAATCCTTATAACTACAGTAAACAAATACGAAAAAAAATATAAAGTATCTTAATCAGCGACGAACATGTGATTCTTTAAAGTTTTAATTAGAAAGAGAAGTACGATATGGACTGATGACGTCAAAGTCCATATCGTCTATAATTTGCCTTTAATAGAAAACAGGGTTTTTGCGAGTGGGATAGACATGTTTTCGTAAAATCGTTATATCCTCTTCGTTTTGTAACCATTTTTTATTATATTTTCACAGTTGGTACTTCTCTTTTGAATACTTATGGATAAACTGGTTTGATATCACATATTTTTTTCATGCATATTCCCTATTCCGGATGTTCTCGCCTACAGGTCGCATTTCTCAACCGATTCTCGTGAAATGTGAGTAGGTTCCATAATTAAATAGATTTCTTTTGCAATTACGTTTATCGAAAATTTTTAAAATGGCGTATATATGGGGTTGAATTTTTATTTTCTTGAGTGATGTTTTTAATTAAATATTAAGTAGTTATAGGTACTCGCTAGGTCTACAGTTCATAGAGCCACTAGAAGCAACAATAATTGTTCTAATATAAAATATTACATACTTAACCCATCTTTGTAAATAAAATATATAGTTAGAGGAAGTGCAGCATATTTGGAATAGTGCAGATTTGGGATAGTCGTGTTTACAAATTTTTCTTAGCCTAAAAATTTTTTTTTGTTTTTTGCAAATTTGTACAGATGACATCTGAGTTTTTTCGTGGTAAATTTAACATAACATGACGTATCAACTGATTGAGATCTAATGACAGGGCGCCATATTAACATTTCGGCTGACAGCCCCTCGAAAGCAAAACGCTTTAATCTACATATTCCTTAAAAACAAACTTGTATTCCAAATATACTGCACTTCCTCTACTTACCTATGGTATATTTAATATATTATATTAGTAAGTAATAATATAGAGTTTTTTTAAAAGGTTGGAAACTCCACTCATCCTCACAATTCAAGCGCCAAAAACGAATTCGGCCGTCCAGCAACTGTTCAACAGTGGGCGGCCACCTCCGCCAGCCATCGAACCGCAGTTGGTCACGTCAGAAACCTTAAGGTGTGTATTCAAAAGTCCACCAATTTTTAATTTTTTAACATAAAATCAATTCAATCAATGTGTGATTAGTCAATCAAAATACCTACGGTCTCGGTGAATAAATCAAGGTGCAACAAATATCTTATGTATGAATTATTATGTCATCCAGATTTACAAACGTGTATAAATTCCATGGGTAGAAAACTTATAGATTTAATACGGAGTATTATGTATGTATGTTTATCTTAAATTTTAGAAAAGAATCACTAAAAGCTATAAAGTCAAAATCCTCCTTCACTTCCCCTTTTTTCTGTCATGTGTTATGCCCAAAGAGAAAATTAACAAGGGGGAATCCAAGCCACTTAGGTATATCAACCACAAAGAAAGCTAAAAACACTTTTTGTATTAAGTGTTCATTCAACCTCGAAGTTCAGCAACTTATTAAGTACCTACGAGTACCTACCTAACAGCTGTATAATCGTATTAATTTTAAATTAATCTGCAGGGCGTGGGACGCGGGCGTGCGGCCCAAAACAGAGGAGGCAGCGGTGCGAAGGGTGGCGGAACGAAACGCCCTCCGCTGTTCGCTGCTGAGAAGCGAAGCGCGGAAGAAGCAACAACCTAAGGTAACACATACTATACATAAAGGTAGATTTATCAGGGCTGGGAGTATAAGACAAAAGAGATACCAGGAGAGTCAAGTGCGGCAGAAACAGCCCAATATAACATCAAGAATCTAGACGTAGCTAAGTAATAATCTAAAATACTTATACAAAATAAACCAAGAGCCACAGATGTGTCATGTGCCAGACCTTCCTAATTTTCTCACAATCATTCATTTTTGTGCAATAAGGTAGTGTTAGTATATTTACTTTCAGTTTACGCGTAAGTACATGCTATAGTTTTAAAACAGGATCCATTTACTGGTCAAACTGGATTTTCTTTAAATCTCAGTGATGATATTTAAATTCCTTATTTAGATTCCTCAAAAGAGATGTCAATTTGCTACCGTTTACTAAACGCAATATACTGCACAAACAAACATCGCTTTGTTAATTGAAAAAGTTGGATAAACACGTAATAGTATTTTATGCAACAGTTGTATAAGAAGGTTCATAAAATGCTCGATGGCGTCTCCTTACGATGCTCGCCCAGGCTCGCATCGTAACTTGCGCCACTCGCATTTTATGAACCTTCTTATACAACTGTTGCATAAAATACTATAAACGCAGGGTGAACTACCGTGGAAAACCAGGTGTAATCTCGGAAAAAATATTTACTTATTCTAAAAGGTAATATACAAATAAGTATGCGAATTATCCGAGTACAATTTGCTGTTAATATGGCTCTTTGCAATAGGAATGTTTATATTTTCTCGGTGATATTTTCCTCGCATAATTTCAGACTTAATAAACAATTATAAAATTGAATGAGAAGTGATTCTTACGAAGAATTTCTAACGCACCATTTTCATAGGCTTTTATTTCTAAGATTAGGTACTGGAACTGTTAATTGAGGTCGAAATAAAGATTTATTTCGGCCTCAATTAAAATATTCTGAGTATTCGCTCGAAATATTATCACATCAGCTTTATCTCTAAGCTTTAAAACTAACATGAACTGTATTACCAGCAAATAATATTTATTCCTAATTTGGTAGACCGAGCCTAGAGCCGCAAGGCCCTAAGGCCACATTTAGCTTGATGATAGGCGTGAAGGTGGAAAAAGGAAATCAAAATTAGTGAGAGGTTTGCTAGTCGCATCGCCTATTGACATCATTCGGATTCTCGCCCTCCCGCCCTCGATAGGCTTTCGTTCGAATCCTTAATAAAATAACAAGAAAAAAATTACAAATTTAAATTAACCGCTGAAAAATACCCTTGAAACAACTGTAACTGAGAACTATCTCGATCACGTAAGCTTTCAACACAAAAAAGCGTTATAATCGGTCCATTCGTTTAGAAGCTATAATACAAAGACAGACACATAGATACAAAGACACGTCAAATTCATAGAATTCCTCTTTTTGAAAGAAAGAAGAAAGAAAAATATTTTATTCAGTGTATATTTACATTAGTTGCATTAATAAATTAACTAAAATTAGTTTTATATGTATATATATATATAGAGAACACAGAACTATTTTCTATCGATGATTAAACGATTGGATGTTCAGAAGATGACTTTTGTATTTTTTCTTAAAAGTTACAATAGTACTGCAGGCTCTAATCGGAGGAGGGAGAGCAAATCGAAAGCTGCCTTGAAATTCAATAGTTCTATGTTTGGGACAAATTAGAAGTAAATTTATTCTGGCGTTTTTTTTGTGAAATTTTTAATTTTTCAAACATATAAGTTGTCTGGTATGCAGTACACCAAAAAGTAGCGAGGCAAAATGTAATTTTCGTCGGGATGATATATTTAACAAGCCATTATTATTCAAAAAAGGAGTTACGTGAGAGTGAAGAGGAATAACAAAGCAATACCGAGCACACGCATTCTGTATACGCTGAATCATTTTTCTTGTTCGTGCTAATAAATAACTTCCAAACACAGTATCAACGTATGTAAGTTTAGATAAGATTAGCGTTTCACATAGTTAAATCCGCATGTCAACATTTAAATAATCTCGTATACGATAAAGAACTTTCAGCCTATAAAAGCAATTACGTATAGTATTCGCGATATGTTCTTCGAATCGCAAGTGTTCGTCCATTAAAAGGCCTAGATTACGTGCCTGTGGTACTTGTTCAATATTGTGTCGGGGTTTAAGTAAAAACCACCTAAGGTCAAATATTAATGAAGTGTACGAATCATTTTTCATTTAAGGCGGCCCTTCCTGACCGCTCTCTCGTCAACGCGAGCATAGTTTGAAAAGCTTGTTGTATCATCCAGGGCAAAGCTACAAAAAAAGGCAAAGCAAAAAGAGAGAGATAGCGCCTGAGGGTTCGGTTTTCTTTCTATTGAATTTATTAGTGTTATTATTAACTATCCATTGAACGAATATTGACTATTCATAGGGTGCGAAAATTTCCAGTTTCCGTTCCAGGTAATACGTGTTTTTCAGTAAGCCTCACAAGTGTGTAAAATAAAAGTATTTAATTATTATTTTTTTATTACATTTGCAAGATATACGTAGTTATATATATATCGTAATATTTTTTTTTACCTGTACAATTAATAAGTACTTTATAACGCTCGAAATTCAGATTTTTGGAGGGTCATACTGAATTTGTTTATACAAATTCTATTTTTTTATTTCGATAGAAACCTTGAAATAGCGCACAAGGTTACAATAGGTGCCTATTAGTTCAAAAGTTTTCAAGAAAGATATGTTACAACGCCATAATCACGTACGAGCGTTTGTATGAAAAGTGAAATGGAACGGCCGCTCTTAAATAAAATAATAAACTGATTAAACTAGAAAATATTTTTTTAGGTCGTCATTCAGGTCCCACAGTTTGGCAAAGGTTTCCAGGTTTTTGTTTCCAGCTATTTCAATCTTTATCTCCTTTTTCAACCCTTGTCAAAATCATTTAGGTTGTTACTTCATCTCATTTGAGGCCTTCCCCTTGATCGTTTGTCATCGTTATTTATATTAGAAAATATTTACAAATAGAAAATTTTATATTCTATATCTATTCTATAAATTAGATGATTTTGTTGCACTGCACGTGTCCTTGTCAGCCTAAAGTGGCTGAGCGAAAGTATCGCTGAACCGAAACCCTTCGCAGCAAACCACTGAACTTGAGTTAGTATCGAATGGTTATAAACGCAAATGTCTATGAAGAAACTCGTCTAAAACCCTCATTGTCTTAATTCAGAGTAAATAGGTATGTGTGTGTGATTTTTATATTTTTTTAGTGTGTGTGTGTGTTACCAATAAAAATAGAAATTATAAATGTTTATCTATCAACTAGAATTCCATACTTTAAGACGATCTTAAAGTATGGAATTCTAGTTGATAGATAAACACAGAGCATTCCGTTAAGGCGGCCCTTCCCGGCCGCTCTGTTTTCAACGGGAGCATAGTTTGAAAAGCTTATTGTTTCATCCAGGGCAATGCTAGAAAAATAGGCAAACCAAAAAGAGAGAGATAGCGCCTAAGGGCATGGTTTGCATTCTATTAAATGAAATTAGTATTATTATTAACTGTCCATTGAACGAATATTAACTATTCATAGGGTGCGGAAATTTCATAAAACTTGTTCCAGGAAATACGTGTTTATCAGTAAGCCTTACAAGTATGTGAAATAAATGTTTTGTATTCAATTTTTTTTATTATATTTGCGAGGTTTGTGTCAAAATATTTTCTTTACTTTTACAATTTATGAGTACTTTATGAACGGTCGAAGTTCAGCTAAAATTTGTGCAAAAAAAGACTTTTTGAGGCTTATACTGATATTACTGAGATAAAAATATTACCGTACTTGAGTAGCACACTCTACTTTTCATCTCCATCTATGAGAATAACTAGCAAATTCAAAACAAAATATAAAAAAAGTAGAACACCTACAATACATAAATCAGAGTTCAACCTACAGAGACTAACTTTGATTTGGTGTCATTTTCATTCAATAAATACGAGTACTTATAGATCATTTTTTGAAGAGCATCAACTTCAGATAACATGTTCTGTCATAACTTTGTTTGCGTGGTCCTCCATATCTTTTTATTTTTTTAAGTAAACTTGATATCTTTTCACTATCGGCTTAAACTTACGAAAAAGTATTCACATTTACACAAATAATTACATGTCAATATAAATAACAAAATATTCTGTAATTACTTGAATCAAAGAGAAAAATTGCGCTTTTTTAATTATACTTACTTCTTTTTCCGAAGCGAAGCACATAAAAATATTTACCTACATTCAATATTCATCCATGTTGACGACGATACGTAGGGTGAACGCTCCTATTGTCGCCCCCCCCCCCCAAAAGTCGGCACTACGTTCTTTTTCTGTTAATAATAGCGGTTTGTTGGTGTTTAGGCATAGTGCGTATTTTTTTTTTATAAAGTTTGCACTATCGGGTAAGTTATTTTAAAATATGACAACACTGCTACGCTCCTCTATCCGTCCATTGTTTCTTGAACGTGTGTGAGCGCATATGTCGCCGAATTTCTGAAAAAAAATCTACTTTCGGAGCATCAGTTGGTAAGCAATAAATTACGTATTATAATAGTAATGAGTTGTTGATGGAATTTAATTGGTTTAGCATAATATTTGCCATTGTTTCATAGTGGCTTTAAATGTTTTTTTAATATATTTGAAGAAAAAACAGGGGTGCCGGACTTAGGAAAATCAGTAGTATGGAGTATCGAAAGTCGGCAGGGGGTGCCGACCTTAGAATTAGGCATTATCCTAAGGTCGGCACCATTAAATAAAATCGGTATTAACTATATAAAAAATCTGTATGAAGTTTTGTGTCAAACAGTTTAATAATATATACCTATTTTGTGTATATTTGTGGGTTTAAAGTTTTTTAAGATTCCGTAGTAAACAAGGAACCCTTATAGTTTCGCAATGTCTGTCTGTCTGTATGTATGTCTGTCTGTCTGTCTGTCCGTCTGTCCGCGGTTCTACTCAGAGACTATAAGTAGGTACTAGAAAGCTGTAATTTAGCATGATGATGAAATATCGTCTGAAGACATTAAAGAAGCCAACGCTATAAATACAAAAAAAATAATGACAGAAATTTTGCTAAAAGTAATTCTACAAATTTGCGGATCCAAGAAAAGCCGGAAGGAAATGACGAGATAATAATCACTCCTGATGAAATTCATACAGAAAATAATAGTACGCAAAAAATTCCAGAATTTACGAGATGACCTTAAATACTTAGGACTCTGAAGCAACAAGATACTTTCGATATTAACAAAATGCCTATTATATTAGCTGACAATTATAAAGAAAATATTATAAACTATTATGATAAAATCCATAAATCAATCACATTTGCAATGACACAAGAAAAGTCGGGTTGAAAAAATTGGTTTCCTTCAAACACCATTCAAAAAATGGAGGACCGACTTCAGGAACACAAATGACGGAGATAGGAACATGAGTGCCGACCTTAGGCAAAATCGTGTTTTTTTGAATAAAAAATAAAATAAAATACTTTTTCTTGCAAAAATTAATTCCTTAGAGTACGATTAAAAAGTATATTATATAACGTGTTCGAAAAAATCAACATCACACTGAAATTCCTTTGTATGACCCCTGTATGAATTTTCAAACTTGACACAAGCCTTAAAGTGCCGACTTATGGAGCGTTCACCCTATTTGGAATTTTAAAAATTACGACGTCTGTGCCGGTAATATTATTTTAAAACTAAATCCTTCTTTATTTTTCTGCTGGACTGCCAACATTATTATTGATTTTTCATAGATTACACTCGTTTTCAGTTTTTAAATTGTATTTAAGCCCTAGAGATTTTATTTTTCACTTTTCAGTCCCGCGAGAATCAGCAGTAGGTAACTTTATCTCCAAGTGTTTTTCGATGAAAACATTGTTTTTCGAGTAGATGAAATGAAAATGAACATTATTAGTCGAACCTCGACTTAAAATCCGCACCGGCCCAATTAGTATTATAAAGTCGGTAGAGCCTGCTGCACAACTTGACCTTATTTCACGTCTTCTGCGCATTTTAGGGTTCACTTCACCCATAGAAAAACACCCGAACAGTATCAAGAAAAGTACTGAAAATTTGAGTGAAATGGCAACCTCAATTATTAAGATTTTGTACGAATTTGAAATAAGTTTGTGGTTAACAATTAATTAAACATTACAATAACTTTATTACGATATGCTATGCTATATTTTGACTTACCTACCTATTGGTAAGTTATAACTTTAGATTTTATTTTAGTGTAGTTGTATTAAGTAGTATTTATTATTGTATTGTCTTCTTATATTGATTGTATGGTAACTATCTTAAATTAATAAATGGTTTTAAATCATAAATTCTGGTGTAATAAAAAAAATCTATACCAGGTAAATGGAAGAAGGTAAGGTAGGTATCTACTTTCAATTATCTTAATTTCTGAAACATTTCTTTGTAAGACCAATACTTAGCAAAAATTGTTAAAAGTTATTTATATAGTTCATTGTTTGAATTGATGCAATACTTGTATCTTCATCGCATGCTTGCTTGCATAGATATTTTTTTAATTATTTAATAAAATGATTAGGACAAATTACACGAATTCAGCTAGCCCCAAAGTTAATAAATGGGACACACTCAACAATACTATATTTTATCATTCACACATATAAAGATAAAAAACATCCAAGACACAGGACAATCCGAAAAAGGTTATTTTCCAACCTGCCCTGGCTGAACCACGGAGGTTCTCATCGTAGAAACCGCTAACGATGATTCAGACTTACACTTGTCAGTCAGTACTTACCTAGAAAAACCAGTACCTTCGTTAGCGAGTATTCAAAGCGTTCACGTGGTTTCTGGAAACATTTTAGTGGCCAACAGCCAAGCGTATATTTTACAGCCACGAGCAGAAGATTGGGCGCTATTTGACGGTTTTCGTTGCATTCTTGTTGCAAAGGGATTGATTTGCTTGAAGTTTAGGAAGTATGAATCTCACGAAAGGTTTTAGTTTCTGTTTTCAGAAAGCGTCGCCTTCAGGCAAGTGGCTGGTCACTAAACCAAAACCATTGATGATTTGGTTTAGTGACCAGCCACTTGGTTTGATTTCTCTTTAGCATCGTTAGGTGACAAGTGGCAGTTGTCTTTTTGTAGTTCAAATGCGCTACTACGAAAAAGAAAATGTTATTTTCCATAGAAACGATTTCATATGACTACTTCGATTTGTAAGACAAACCTAAAATTTTTTTTTTTCGTATTTCGTTATAAATTTATTAGTAAAAGTTGACCAAAATGATGCACTGAATCACCTCTTAAAATATTTTGTGCTTAATTAAAAAGGACATTGTATACTTTTCAATTACATTTCATAGAGAAAGGTACCTTCTGGATATTACCAAGTCCTAAGTACCTACTTCTACTTAATTAGGTGTTTTTACAAACAACAAACTGACATTGATATTATATTAAGTAATATGAATTCTTATCATTTTAAAGTTACTATTGAACACGAAGTAATACAATACAGGTTACTAATCCAATAACCAAAACACATAAATCATTCGATATTTAGAAGGCCGAGTCGCAACTTTTTGCGCAGCACAGATACTTTTCTTCTGACGTACCTATTCAGAGCTATGTTGTATCTAAAAGCAGATTTGGTGACTAAGCACATCATAAGACCCAGGCAAACTAGCGTATTTTTGTAAGCTGTGAGTCACGTAATATGAGTTGCGCAATTTACATAGCTTGAAGAAACGATGGCTAATATGGCAGAAAGGTTCTCGAATAGCAACCACGTACTGTAAAACGCAGCGTGGGATACGCCGCCGTACCTACTAGGTGGTCAAATGACATGGGCAAGGTTGCAGAATAACATAGGCCGTTTTCAATCGGTCATTTGAAAAATCCTTGGGTGAGGTTATGTCCAGCAGTGGATTTCCTGTGACTGATATGCTAATAATGATGTGTAACACAAACAGAACTTTTATGATTAACTCCGCATGTAGTGCTTGTAACTACTATTTGAATATGTGAACAGTAAAGTTTAAATAAGTAAATAATGAAATGCGCAAATGGCACGAAACATTTTACGCAAAAAATTACGCTCGTTTGTCTGAGCTTTAAATGACCACCTTGATTTATTACCACGCTTTGGAGACTCCCGAAGAATTATTTTACAATACAAAGTTTTTATTCAGATATCACTTTGGAATTTTATCACAAAAGATTTTTGTCTGGGTATTTTGGACATAAAAATACGCGCGACAGAACCGAACGTCTTGTAACGTTTATTATTTAACATTTTCTTCCTGTCCATTCCCACCGCAAGCCGCCGTTCCGAAATTCAATTTTAAAATACTTAACTAGGTATATGTCCTATGTAAAGTACAAACTGACTAAATTGCAATCCAGTTGTGCGAATGTAGATCAGATTTAATTAGATCCTAGTTAGTCCAACACCTTGGTATCAATTCCTGGAGCTGCGAAGCAATCTCGATACAAATCTATTCAGTTTGGAACTGCATTGTTACTCGAGCTCAATACGTTTAACGGCTGATTGATTGAGAGTCGTGTTAAACAGGTAATTTGATTTCATGAACATTACATATTCCATAGACATTACGTATATATAGGAACATGTGTAAAATGATCGATACGAATTTAAAGAAGCTGTCAATACAAATAACTTTTCCTAACTCATGCTGATTAAGAACCCAACAGCATTCTTATCACTAAAATGCCGTGTGAAACCAGCATCTGGTCCTTCCTTGATGTGCACTAGACCCATGTCTAGTGCATACTATCACACACATGCTCAAGTTAATTTCGCATGTTAATTTTTTTTCTATAGCAAGAAACGACGTCACTAGCCGAGCGTATCCGACTGCTCACGTGTGACGTAGAAGACGAACCCGAGCAGAGATCGTCGCCTTCGGGAGCTCCAGAAAAGTTCTCCAATAGTGACAAGTCCAGTGATAAGTCCTACACCAGCGTGGACAAGAACAGTGAGAAGGCCTTCGGAAGCGCCTCGTCCAGTTCATCGTCCTCGACGCTCTCGGCCCCAGTGCCGACGCGGCAGCAGCCGCCGGATTTGGGGGATGTGCATCAGGAACCACAAAAGGTAATTACTTTGCACCAATAGTTGATAGAATTTTTCCATGGTTAGATGGGACATTCATGTTATAAAAAATACATATCCTCCAAGTAGATAATTGTTGCGTGTATTATATTTCACGTTGTCACTGAAGTTCAAGTCTTTTTTGTTTGTTTAGAGAAAATATAAATTAACATTATACAATCTTTTATTGTGAGGCCAAATTGATTATTAAGACAATGAAATAAGCCCAAACTCGATGGAGTTGCGTTGTGTTATACCTCTAAATGAGTTCCATCGACGGCCTTCTATCTCCGTAATCAGATCAGACCCTCACATCGTCTACCATATATCAAATAAAAACGAGTCCTCCTTAGTGAGGTTATGTTGTTTAATTACTGAGTTCTATCGAATATCTCCCGTCTTCATTATCGGAACATCTCATCGATTCTATAATACATATTTATTTATTTACAAGATTCATATACACAAAATACGAACATAGAAACAAAGTAAGAACATTGAGTACATATGTACTACTTATTTTATAAGAAATCCCTTCCAGCAAACCCAGGAGAGGAAAAGAGAAGAAAACCGGTAGTAGTAGGTGTGTTCAAAATAGACTAAAGTTAAATAAATACAAATACATAAAGGCACTTAGTTATCTCAAGTTAAAAAATAAATATATATATATATATATTATATAATGTATATAAATAAACTAAAATATACCTAAGTATAAAAATATACCTAACTTTACTTACAAGCTAATGGAAAACTCAACCTTGCTTGTAAGATTCTCTCAACAAAAATGTCGCAAAAGGTCACAATCCATAATACTTATCTATATATTATCAACTCTCTGGGAATTCAACTTTCTGGGAATTCAACATTTTAGGAATTCAACTTTCTGTTCCTAAAGGATCTATACTATAATAAAAGAGTAAAAAAAATGTGTCTGTACATTGAAAATTTTTCAAAAAAAAATATTTGTGGCGATGGAGATATAGTAATAGAGTAAGAAAATAAAAAAAAAATGTCTGTCTGTTTGTCTGTTTGTACACGCTAATCTCCGGAAATACTGGACGGATTCGAATGAAACTGTTTTTGTTATATAGCTGTGAAGCCTGGGCAACATATAAGCTATAATTGATTTTGGAAAATGGAACACATGATGCAGAACTATAATGGTCCAGCTAAACTATAAAAAATATTAAAATGCCGCCTTAGCAAAAGTTGTTAAGTCTGATGAGAACTTTTTGTTGAGTTATAATACAACTGGCCAAGCGCGAGTCGGACGCGCGCGAAGGGTTCCTTACCATAATCTATGAAAAATCACGTTTGTAGTATGGGAGCCCCCCATAAATACTTATTTTATTCGATTTTTAGGGTTCCTTACCCAAATGGGTAGAAACGGGACCCTATTACTTAGACCGTCCGACTGTTAGTCTGTCTGTCTGTCTGTCACCAGGCTGTATCTCATGAACCATTATAGCTAGACAGTTGAAATTTTTATAGATGATGTTTTTTTGTTGTCGTTGAACAAAAACATACTAAATCTATACTACAAATAAAAGAGTAAAAAAATACAGTCAGTACATTGAAAATTTTTCCAAAAAAAGTTGTTTCGTCCGAAGAAGAACTTATAAGTTCAGAATTTGCGGACCTTCAGAGCATAACACACCAGAAAAATTCTTGGATATGTGAACGCGCCATATTGACACCAAAAAATTAAAAATCAATTATTAAAGAACTTATGACGCAAATTATTGTTAATTTCTTGGATAGAGTTGTTGACGACACCACCAATTATCCAGTTGAGTTTCTTAATTCACTTGCAGCAAATGGACTCTCGGCTCACAAAATAAGTCTTAATGTCGGAGGGCCAATAATGTGAATGCGCAATTTGACTCCGCCGAAACTGTGTAACGGAACCCAACTTAGTGTCTCAGCACTGTATGCCGAAGTTCAGCGGCAGAATTTCAGCCAATGCATGCCTGCAATGTTATTTGCATTACTAGCAACACATAATGCCGAACTTCCGATGCTTTTGCCTGAATCGGACCCGTACCCGTACCCGTACCCGTACCCGTACCCATACCCGTACCCGTACCCGTACCCGTACCCGTACCCGTACCCGTACCCGTACCCGTACCCGTACCCGTACCCGTACCCGTACCCGTACCCGTACCCGTACCCGTACCCGTACCCGTACCCGTACCCGTACCCGTACCCGTACCCGTACCCGTACCCGTACCTGTATCCGTACCCGTACCTGTACCCATACTCCCTCTTCCGCTCCCGCCGCCGCTCCCGCCGCTGCCGCCGCTGCCGCCGCCGCCGCCGCCGCCGCCGCCGCCGCCGCCGCCGCCGCTCCCGCCGCCGCCGCCGCCGCCGCCACCGCCGCCGCCGCTCCCGCCGCCGCCGCCGCCACTGCCGCCGCCGCCGCCGCCACTGCCGCCGCTGCTCCCGCTCTCGCCGCCGCCGCTACCGCCGCTGCCACCGCCGCCGCCACTGCCGCCGCCGCTTCCGCCACCACCGCCGCTGCCGCCGCCGCTGCCGTTTCTGCTCCCGCTCCCGCTTCCGCTCCCGTTCCCTCTTCCACGTACCCGTTCCCGTACCCGTTCCGCTATCGCTCCCACTCCTGCTCCCGCTCCCGCTCCCGCTCCCATTCCCGCTCCCGCCGCCGCTCCCGCCGCTGCCGCCGCCGACGCCGCCGCTGCTGCTGCCGCCGCTCCCGCCGCCGCCGCTGCCGCCGCTCCCGCCGCCGCCTTCACCGCCGCTGCCGCCGCCGCCGCCACTGCCGCCGCCTCTGCCGCCGCCGCTCCCGCTCTCGCCGCCGCCGCCACCGCCGCTGCCGCCGCCGCCGCCACTGCCGCCGCCGCTTCCGCCGCCGCCGACGCCTCCACCGCCGCCGCCGCCTCCGCCGCCGCTGCCACTTCTGCTCCCGCTCCCGCTCCCGCTTCCGCTTCCGTTCCATTTTCCACTTCCGTTCCCTCTTCCGCTCCCGTGTCCGTTCGCCGCAGACGCACCAAAGACGGAAGATTAAATTCTCATATCGGCACATCACTACAGTCCGGCGTTTCCACCGAACTTCAGCGGCTGAACTTCAGCTTATTTAGTGTGTCATCCCCACCGAACTTTAGACACTGAACTTTAGCCGCTAAACTTCGGCATAGTCTGCTGAGACACTTAAAGTTTACTGTGAGTGGTGCCAGTGAAACTGTATTTATTCCGCGTATAACAATTTTCCTTTTGAAAATACACAGTTTTACAAATACACAGTGTTTACTTGCTTTCCTATGAAAATAAGTCACAGTTTTAGAGGCTTAAAGCTGCTGATGTCGATCTAAAGTCTGCTTTTTCGCATGGCCAACTTAATGTGGCTTTCTCCAGGGTTAGTAACACTTCAGCTCTTTTCATATTGGCTCCCGAAGGAAAGAATTAAAATAATATTGACTTTTAACTCCTAACACTGTTACAAGTACTTTCTTATCTCTCTCTATCTTTCTCTCTCATTAGTTGTTATTTATTTTAATACGCCGGAGTCATAAAGTCCACGCGAACGAAGTCGCGGGCATCAGCTAGTTTCTAAATAATTATATTAAATTAGGTTATTAAAACCAGTGCGATCAAAAAATTTCTGGAATTGTAAAGAAAAATCAGGATAACAATTTATTGGAAAATAAAAGAATACAAAAAATAATATACTTACGAGTACTCCAGTTCTTATTTTTGCAAGCTTTTAATTTACTTGCAATGTATAAATATTGTATGTAACTATGTATAAATCTTGCAATTGTATTTTCAACCAGTTATCCTCAACCAATTGAGCTCAAATTTTGCTAACTTGTGTAAGTCAGATGACAATACATATAAAGTACGCGTAATACGAACACTACTCGTTCACAATTTATATCAACGACATGTATAATAAATAATTATGTTAGTTTGCATTCAGTCAAAGGCAATTAGTGGAATAATTAACAATGAGTTAATTAAAGCTCGGTGACCTGGAGTAAGCATTACTGCGCTTTTGCAAGTAAAGCGACATCGCACGTGGCGACATCCGTACTTGCATGGATGACCGTGCTTCGGAAGGCATATACTAGTAAATCCATTGGTCCCGGCTGGCATTAATGTGTGGCGTCATGATATGTCAGATGCCTTTAGGAAAATGAAAAATCTGAGACCAGTGTTGGCATCAAACGCAGTGGTAAAACTTAGTTATGTGAAAGGTTTATAGAGAATTCACTGAAGAGTATCAAATTGTGAGAAAACATACGTCACTGAAAGTAAAGAAAATAAATGTGAACCATGCCTATTATAGCCAAGATCGGAGCCACGAAGGCAGTTCCTGTCGACGCTGGCGCCGTTGACCGCTTGCGTCGGCAACACGGGTCACCATGAGGGATTCTACTACGTGCCTCCAGGAGATAGGACGTCGGTAACTGTAGCCACGAGCATTGATCTCCAGGAACACACGGACGCTCCGGCACCAGATGTACTTGCTGGTACTCCAGGTAATCATTATTTTACCATCATAACTACTTTCGTCTTTTAGATTCGAGAACGACTTCTTCTTTCCTAGTTGATCGTCTGAGCATGAAACGTGAGCGAATCATATCCGTTTCAGCATGGGAAAAAATTCTTTCGTTTGTCTGTCTGGCTGTCCACGTGTCCGGCTGTTCTCCTCTACAGGTCGCATTTCTTCTCGTGACATTTTGTGACCACGTGTTGGAGTTTATAATTTTTTTGCCGAGTAATTTTTTGGTAATTATTCTAAATGGCGGAGCCATTGGACTTTTTTTAGTGCGGAGTAAACATTTATTTAACTAGTTATGGAAATACAGACTCACGAAGTCTACGTTAGAGCTCACAAAGCCACGCTAGTTAAAAATATTTTGGCAAGTATGTAGCTACGGCATTTGCCTCATTTAGGTCTATTTGCAAGAAGCTGGGCACGTCACACGTTAATTCAGAAAGTATAGGCTTTCACGTTACTTTTTCCATTTTAATTTATGCTACACATATATACTAATATTTTTCCCATCTTGTGTGTCTACTACGCTAGAAACTAAATAAATAATAATTGATTTATGTCTAAGTCTGTTAATTTAAATACTCTGCTGTTGGTCTTCCTATTAAAAAATAAATCTAAATCCTAGTGTTTTGGAAAGAGTTAAAATGCAGATACCAACTATGGTTTCGGAACGACGTCTTCTGAGAAGAAACATCTAAAAATATCGGTTACTTAATACGGATGTTTATTATGGATTGATGTGGCAGTGGGCGGGGCACATAGCGTGAAGAACCGTTTCCCAATGGGGCAGAAAGGTTCTCGAATGGCGACCACGTACCGGCAAGCGCATCGTAGGACACCCATCTGCTAGATGGTCAGATGACCTGAACAAGGTTGCAGGAAAACGCTGGATGCAGGCCGCTTCCGATCGGTCGTTTTGGAAATCTTCTGGGGAGGCCTACGTCCAGCAGTGGACTTCTTGTGGCTGATATGATGATTATAATAGGTTGGGGAAAAAGTCTTTTCGCATTTTATATGAATATTCAAAATATTTTTTAAAATAGTTTATTTACATTTAACTAAAGTATGTAGGTACTATTTTGTTCGATAAGTTTTTGCCATCTTATAGGTAGGGACATGATCCCATTGCTATAGAAATTTTGGGGCTTCTGATCAAAAAACTGAGTCAAGTAGTTTTGGCAGTCCTCTCGTGATGTTAACCTGACACTGCCTAAAGAATTCTGAAGAGACCGAAACAGGTGGAAATTTGAAGGTGCCAGGTCAGGACTATACGGCGGATGCATTAACACCTCCCAGCCAAACTGTCTTAATTTTTGCTGAGTGGTTAAAGATGTGTGAGGTCTAGCGTTATCATTATGAAAAACCACACCCCTTTTGTTGATTAATTCCGGCCGCTTTCTCTCAAGTTCTTGCTTTGATCTTATCAGTTGTTCGCAGTAGAGTTCTGAATCGATGGTCCTACCTGGTGGTAATAGCTCATAATGAATAATGCCCTTCCAATCCCACTACACACACAGAATCACCTTGTTGCGAGTTAACCCGGGTTTCGCCACAGTCTGTGAAGCCTGACCGGCCTTTGACCATGGCCTTTTTCGCACGTTCTTGTCGTACGTGATCCACTTTTCATCACCAGTTATCAATTTCTTCAAAAATGGTTCGGTCTCATTACGTCGTAATAAAGAATCACAAATGAGTACACGGTTCATTAGGTTTCTTTCAGAGAGTTCGTGAGGTACCCAAATATCGAGCTTTTTTGTGTACCCATTTTTTTCAAATGCGCCAACACTGTTTTGTGTTCAATTCCCAGTTCTTCAGCTACGCCATAACTACTGATATGCCGATCTTGCTCCACTTTTTCAAAAATAGCATCCATTTTATCCGTAACAGGGCGACCAGAGCGACGTGCATCTTTGACATCAAAATTTCCGGACTGAAAACGCTTAAACCAAATTTGTGCTACTCTCATAGACACTGCACTAGGTCCATAAACATCGCAATTTTTTTTCGCGGCTTGCCTTGCATTTTTACCTTTTTGGTAGTAAAATTTTAAAATGTATCTAATTTCTTCATTAGATTCACGCATCTTGACGGTAAGAAAAACAAATGAAAATCACGCATTTTCCTAATTTGAATTTGGAATTATCTTCTTTAAAATTTAAACTTTTAAAAGATACCAAAACCAGCCAGGTACAAATAGTATAGCCAAAGTGGTTTTATTACAAGTTCATACATACCTACTATATGCGAAAAGACTTTTTCCCCAACCTAATAGATGTTCTGTTTTCTTACCTAGTTAATATCATAGTCATCAGGTCTTTTTAGTCTCCACTGCAAAAGCATGACCCTCTCTGTACTACTAAAGCCATATTTTGCCAGAATAGCCAGAGGATTTAGACTACACTTTCCACGCAGGCCTGTTCATATATCTGGCAGCTAATATACTTTTACCAATTGTTCTAGGAGCTGGCGACGGTGATGATGGACTTGCCGCGTTTGCCCGAGCGACTGCCCCGAGGACTGAAAGGTTACGGCAGCGATATGGCCAGGAGTCACAACCAGTCAGCAGTGATGACGAACACGATGACTATGGTAAAATCACAGATGCCTGCAATATCACGTCTTGTCTAATAAACAAGTGATTCAGTAATAGTAGTTTATGTTACTGATTACTTATATTTACTAATATCGCACGAGTATTCTTATAACCAGTGATGTGAAGTAGTATATAGGTATTACTTTATCTTATCACATGCGGTTTTGGAATAATCTTCAAAACGATTTTTATATACTTATTCACATCAGAATTTAAAAAAGAACGTTGCAGTTTTTTTCGACAATCACGATATAGGGAAAATATTTTTACGTTCCTGGATACGAGTCCTTTTGAGCTCCATACTAACTAACTTAAACCACGACCGGGCACACCGCCACCGCTCCGCCACTTTTAGATTTTGCCCCACATAAAAGAGTCTAGATCTGGCATTACCATTACGCCACGGAGGTCGTCATAGTCAGTACATAGACCCAGAATTTTATTTTAGTATTAGACGAGGTATTAGCTTTAATTATAATATTTATATAGAATAATGAATTCGTTTTACGTAGGATTCCACCGCCGTCCAGCCGTCCGAGGAATCGCCGTGAAGCAACAACTAGGTGCCTCCGACGAAATCCTCCAACAAATGCAGAGCGAGCTACAGCCGTCCCCCAGCGCCACTACGGCGCAAATGCCAGCCCACTCGTGCCAACGCACCAATTCCAACTACTCCTGGCCGTACTACTCGGAAGCCAACCTCAACTCCCGACCGCAGAGCAGAGCTAGTGCCAACTCAAACTGGTGAGTTTTCTAAAAGCGGCATAGATGTACTCGTAGTATCCCGATCATGTAGTTGCCATTCTTACGTGTTAGGAGTTCTATTTTTGATCTTCACTGTTTCTAGAGCTAGGTTTTTTTTTCTTTATTCGTATCATTTTATTTCAAGATTCAAGATCCAAATTTTTATTCAGTAATTAGACATTTACATGCACTTTTACACGTCAATATGTATAATTTATGTTACTTGTAAAGTATATTAAAATTTAATTTATTCCTAAAGAAAAGCTACCGATACCAGCGCTTCGTAATTACCATTGCTGAGAAGAAACGCCGAAAGAAACTCATTTAGTTTATGTACCGTACCGTTATACGTTTTCTTTTTAAATATAAGATTAGACTTTTAGGTAACAAATTTTAAGCAGGTGATCCAAACTACTGGCCTAATTTGACCAGGTCCAAGTCCTCCGACTACGTGACGGGCCGGCAATGCAGCAGCACCCCGGTGCCCGCGCAACATACGGACGCCTGCTATGCGCACGCGCAGAGCTTGGCCACCTACACACATTATCAGCAACGACAGCAGCAGCAGCAACAGCAGCAGCAGCAGCAGCAGGACAGCATGTACCGGAACTGCTCGCTCTACGCCAATATTGGGTAACATTTTACTTTATACTTCTTTGCCAATCTTTATTAGACCACTCCTGAAATAAATGCCTATCCCATCATTTATATAGAGGATTATTAATATAATCAGCTCATCATCAGGTGATGATAGAAGATGGTATACAATCTTTGCACGAAAAACTCTGCTGCGAGTTATCTGCTAACTATAGATATCTTCCTTACTCTTACGACACCCGTAATAGAGGAAAGCGTAGGTACTTTAGGGCGGTCGCATATTATCAGAGTTTTTCTGTCCGAAAATTTCGGACGTCCGCCGGCAGGCACTCTGTCCTTACATTTTGTTCTAGACCCCGCATACTGTAAGAATTCGGACGTGTCTGACGTCCGAATCTGATAGCGCCGATTGCAAACCATCTGACGTCAGAAAATTTTCCGATCCGAATTCCGGGCGCACAATATAGGAAATTTTCTGTCAGAAAAATTCGGACGTCCACTGATTTCACTCCGCATACTATCAAAAATTTCGATCTGGTGAATCAGACTTTAGTCCTAGGCTGGCTGTCATGCAGCGTGGTCGTCAAGAGTAAAGAAAAAACAAAATGGAAGACGATACATTTTATTAATGTAATGGTTATAGATTTAGAAATACCCTAACGCAATATCTTCATGAAAACTCGTATCTTGTCTCTATGTCTAACGGGACAGGTTTTGGCACCTGCGGCTCTTATTAGACAGAGTCCAGGGCCTTTAAAGCCAAAGGGGACGCACCGTGAAAATAGGTCATTTTCATTTCTTATTTCTCAGCGAATATCAGACATTTGGAAAAGATTATACTTACTAATAGCATACTAGAACGCTTTTCCACCATAATTGTGAACCAGATACATGATTGGTTAATTTTTGTAACACAAATTTGGTCTTCAAAAACACCTCTACCCAAACATATCAATTCTTATTTCTCACAAACGAGAGGGACTTCAGGTTTGATTTTTTTTATGCAGATTAGTAATGATATGATCTTAATAATTGTGGTTGGAATTATTTTTTATTGCTCTAGTTTTAATTTTAAAGCCATTTATCTGTTATAAATCAGTTTTGCGTGGCTTTGGGTTTCAGTCGTATATGCCCTTTTACCTTCCTGGAAAGATTTGTACTTGCCGTCTCGCTTTTTCACGAGTGTTTTTAAATAAACTGTTCTTGTTGCACAGGTTTTTGATAGTTACGCATGCATTTGTCAGATGGATGATAGGCCTCACAGAGCAAGGACGCGACGCTCTTCACAAAAAAAAATGACATTTAATTTCGTAAAATTATTGTCACAGTTTAGAATACTATTACAAATAGATATAGGTCGAACAGTCTGTAAACAAACGTAGGAGTAATTTTTTTTTCAATTTTACGGCTCTGGGTACTGGTCCTTTAGAGCCTATCTTTATTTTATCATTTCTTTATTCCTAACCCTAACCCTAACTATGCAATCAATGGTTAGTGTAAGTCTTTTGATTGCTTCAAGGGAGCTTCTGGCAACAAATCTATTCTAGTCCAATGGTTTTCATAGCCGATCGAGTGGCGGTCGGCGCCTAAAGACGCCCACCACAGTCCGTAAATAAATATCACTACAGCCGCACTATGAGTGTCCACTGTATCGTCATCCTTATAGTCGTACGTGATGTTCCAGGATATATATTTAATTAATAAGCAAATAATTTATTTTGTAAATTTTGCACATCACGTACTAACTGGACGTGTACATTCAATATAACACTGTTCAATATTTTTACTTCATAATTCAAATAAATTATCCACTATCCCGTTGCCACACTTGGCCTGTAGACAATGATGGATCGAACCAGATCCTATGGGTTTTATTAGTACCTTCACGATCGTTATATACCCCGACGTGATGGACACGCGCCTCAAGATTCGAGACTGAAGAACTGAAAATGGCTGAAACAACGTGCACATTTCCACTGGCCTCCCACAAGCGGGTCCCACCAGTGGAAATTCAAAAGGCACAGGAACCACCAGACAACCCCGAGGCAACAATGGATCATATAACGGAAAATCATATCAGCGCAACCCCGCCAGCTGTCACTGTAAACTCCGTTAAGAAGAAAAATAGCGATTACACCTTTGAAGAAAACACCGTCTACACTATCGCTAATGTAAAAATGATAAAGAAATAGACATGACGTCACAAATTGTATCACTCCACATAGAATCACTGCATTACGGACGACGAACAAAAATGCAGATGCAAAAAATTGATCGAGGTCAAGATCGCAAGGCCGATGTTGTTCAGAAAGGCGTATTTTGGAAGAATTTATATGTCAACGAGAAAAATTAAACAGCATTCCGTTAATCAATAAGTTCCAATACCGAATTACTACCGATTTACACAGTGGTATAGATTTTTTGGCAAATCAAGGAGCAAATATTTTGATAACTATGAAGCCTGCAAGAGAAAGAGCGAACAACTTAATAGAACAGCGTTCATAATTTTGACAAGAAAGCATTTATGCATGCCGATCACAGAAGCCGATTTTTGGAAGAACTATTTCTACTGAAAATAACCTCTCTCAAGATGTATCAAATGGTTAGCAGCCAACAATCTCAAGAGCAAGCCAGCTAACGGGTCATATCCAGGTCCATAGCAGCCGACGCACCGAGCTCCTGGTCCTGAGATCAAGTACCCATATCGACTATTATAGCGTCCGGCACATCCGCCGAGCTCACGTTTTGGATGAAAAATTAAATGTCTGGCCATACTCTCCAGCGGGGCACTATGGCAGGACTTCCACCGGCGCTCGTCGACATCGCTCTCTACAATCTCGACTCACTGCGGACTGCGAGCACGCTCACATCGGTCTCATGAAAGACTACGAGCAGAAGTTATCTCCCGACTCACAGGGAAGTGGCAAGATTTTATTTAAATAAATTGTGTGACTCACAATGTCAAGGTACTCCAAAATGCATAGACGCACAGTTTTGCCGTGCAGAAATTATTTGCCTACACAGCGTGTTTCAGCACTTGCATTGTGCAAATAGTAAACAAAGGAGAAACTAAGAGATTATACGTCAATTAAGACAAAATTGGTTGCTACAAGCTGGAATAAAGATTAACCGTCAGTTCTACAAGAACACTGCTCTAGTTATCGACAAGATACTGGTTGCTGCGCCGCCGAACTTGTATATGGGATAAAATTTCGACATTCAAGTTATCCGGCAAATGAAGAAATCAAGATTTTTATTTAAAGGAAGAAAACATTTTTTATTGTTATTTAGTAAGTACATTTTTTTTTACCGGGACTAATAGGTAGTTAGAAATAGGTAGATTATCTTTGTAACATTTTTATTTTGCATATGTTTAAGATTAATATGTTTTTGTCTTTTTTCATTATAGGTAAAAAAAAGAACTTATTGAATATCATTTAGTTAAATAAAGCATTAACAAAAGATGAATTGGAATCTATTAGTGGTCTTTTATAAAAATTTGCAAACACTTCAGATTGACCAGTCCACCCAGCTGTTTTTCTAATGGTGTCGACACTAACACCAGCTCTCTGAGCAGCTGAAGTGGAGGCGTGCCTGGTGCTGTGAGCACTAAACACGGTAATGTCTACGCCACTGGATGATAAGACTTGCTTCAGCCAACGACCTATAGTTTGATTTGAAGCTGGACGATAAGGTCTTTTAGTTGTTAATATTAATATATTCTCATTACTTGTTCTAATAGTAGACGTCAAGGACAAGTAACGAGTAAGAGCTTCTGCCAAGCAAACTGCGGGTCGTTGTCGAAAGTAAGGCAGATCCAAAATAGGCTGCTGTTTACCAACACCTGATGTTTTTATTAAATCAGTTATAACAATTGTAATTCCATTATTACTCATACTAATATTGGGAATCCTAATAAGAGATAACGTCTGACACCTTTGGCCAGTAGATAAAGCCAATAACATAGCAACTTTCTTTGTAAGGCTATCTAACGACAAACTATCGTTTAGATATATATTACTTAAATAATTTAAAACAAGAGATGGGTTCCAAGTTTAATTATAATTGGGAAAGGTCGGCTTTAATTTAAATACCCCTTTAAAAAATCTTTTGATTCGATCGCCTTGACTCCAGTTATTTCTAGAAATAAGTGATAAAGCCGATCTATGACTGTTCAATGTACCATACGATGAACCCTTTTGCAAACCTTTTGCAAGGAAATCTAAGAGATCATGAACCATAATATCAAAAGGATCATTCCCTACCATACTACAGTATTCCCACCATAATTTAAAGTAGTTACTGTGTTCTTCGCCAAGAAAGAAAACATGACGTCAACGGCGGATTGAGGAACTTGGCGCTCGGCGAATGCTCGCCGGATAACACACTCACCGCCAGGGAAAGACGCCGATACAAAGGGTGTACTTCCCCGAAATTAGAGAATAATAAATATTGATCGAGGGGCAATATTAATGGTTCACATATACACAAGGATTTAAATAATGGGAACCAAGGTTGCGATGGCCATAAAGGTACTACTAGAATGCCTGTGGCGCGGTCAGAAATAATCTTTTGAAGAACCTTCGATATTAAAGAGAATGGAGGAAATGAGTAAAAATAAAAACGATTCCATTTTATAGTAAATGCATCAATATTATAAGCACATGGATCTCTTTTCCACGAGATATATTTGGCACATTTTGCGTTTATCCTAGAAGCAAACAGATCTATATCTGGTTCACCAAAATGTTCAACAATTTTATTAAATGAATTGGAACTCAATTCCCATTCAGTATCGATATTCCTCGATTTGATGTAAGAAGCATAGATGAATATGTTCCTTTTTGCACACCATAACCATATTTCTCGTGCCATACTATTTAAATGAGGATATTGAACTCCTCCCATTCTGTTTACATAATATATCGCAGTTGTGTTATCTACACGTAATAATACTGCACAGTTATACAAATTCTTGGCAAAGGATTTTATTCCAAAGAATACTGCAAGTAATTCTAAGTAGTTTATATGATTTTTGCATTCTTCTTGGTTCCAAGAACCACCAATATGTTCTCCATTACATGAAGCGCCCCATCCTAAAGTAGATGCATCCGTAAAAATTTCAATTTTATAATCGTAATTGAACGTATCGAACGAATCGTATTGATTTGAACGCTGATATAATATTATTCTTCCAGCCTAACAAGTTGTCATGTAAGCTACTTGGAATTCTCATTATGTTATCATGATTGTCATTAGTTTCCAACAATGCTAAATACTTAGCCCGTTCAAAAGTTTTTGTGTATAGCCCCACCCATATGCCACTGCTGAACATGCAGCTGTGAGCGTACCTAGATACCGCGCAAAAGAGCGAATTGGTATCGTTCTTGAGCTAAGGAGAGTTTTTGTCCTAGTAAGTATATCCATTTTCTTTTTCTCAGGTAATTCTGAAGTATATTTTTCAGAATCTAGAATAAAGCCTAAGAATTTACAGGATTTACTAGGGACTAACGAACTTTTTGAGTAATTAATGACAAATCCAAGTTTTGTTAAACAACTAATCGTTTCCTTTAAATTATATAAACAATCTTTGACAGAATCACCAAACAAAAGGCTGTCACCTAAATACTGGACGGATTTTAATCCACGAGACCGTAGAAAAACTAAAACTGGTTTCATTAGTTTAGTAAATAGATATGATATATGAATAGATATGGGGCAGAACTTAAACCAAAAGTTAAGGCCAAAAATTCGTACAAAATATTGTTAAAATAAAATCTTAAGTACTTTCTCTGGGTTTCATGAATGGGTACAACAAAATAAGCTTTCTTCAGATCTAAGTTAACCATATAACAGTCAAGCGTTAACAAATTAATAGCAGTTCTTATGTCTTCCATCTTGAAATGGTCAGTTTAAACAAACTGATTTAGTTTCTTTAGATTTAAAATAAAGCGCTTTTCACCATTACTCTTGGGAGCTAAAAATATGTAGGAAATGAATTGATTTGTGGAAGGTTCGCAACGACGGATGGCTTTAATGCTAATTAAACGAGTGATTTCTTTCTTTAAATAAGTTAAATCACCACTTAAAAATGATTGGTTAGTTGGTAAAAAATCTGGATGTTGATAAGGCTCGTTAATAAAGGGTATTTTGTAGCCTGCCACAATGTCGAGGACATTTTTATCGTCTGTGATAACCTTCCAAGAATCAATGAAAAATTTCAAGCAACCAGCATGTACCTCAGGTTCTATCGGCGCGGTTTCGCTGACGCGTACAAGCGGCGCGGCGCAGGCGCTTGCCTCGGCGCTGGCGCTGTTGCTCGGCGCGGTGCAGCTGGGGGCGCGGGATCCGGCGCGCGCCGACGCGCTCGTTGTCTGTGAAACTCGCGGCCCACCGCCGCGATTCGCGTTCATCCCCTGTTGTTGTTGACGAGGCGGTGGGCATTTCCAATTTAAATGAGACAAGCTTTTCGGGCGTTGCGCGGGCTGCAAGCAGCCCGCGGTGTATCGTGCAGCTGTTGAGGTAGGCTAAATATGTTTCCAGTTCAGAAAATGGATAAACATTGCAGTCTGTTGAGGAAACATGAAAAAATGTGTGGGCGGCGATCTTGGATCCAAAATCTGATTGCAGTTTCGAGTTCCGCGGGGTGCTTTACCCCAGCACACAAGATTTCAAACCCCTACGCAGAAATATAGTTTAAAATTCTAAAATCCCGGTCTGTTGAGGAAACATGAAAAAATGTGTGGGCGGCTATCTAAGATCCAAAATCTGATTGCAGTTTCGAGTTTCGCGGGGTGCTTTACCCCAGGATACCAAATTTCAGACCCCTACGACGATTTAATTTTTTTAATGTAGACGCCATCTTGGATTCCAAAAAAATTTCAAATTTGGTTTTTTCGGCTCACAATACATATAGATTTCGATTTTCAGCCAAATCGGAAGCAGTCGACTTTCGGCGGCCATATTGGATTTCCAAAAATTAAAAAAAAAACAACGCAGGGCTTGGTGGGAGTGGCTCGGCCTTCGGCCTCGCCACGCAGCTCGCCCTACGGGCTCGCATCACTCGGCCTGCAGCCTCGTGTAAATTACTTAGGGGAGGGGGGTGAGTGGGGGAAGGGGGAGGGGCTCGGCCTTCGGCCTCGCCACGCAGCTCGGCCTGCGGCCTCGCGGAGGCCTGCGCCTTCGGAAATAGGCCTCTGGCTGCACCTAGATACTTAAGGGGGACTTTTGTATGAAATTTGTATGGAGGGGAATTGTCCATGTATGGCGGCCATCTTGGATTATAAAAAAATCAAAAAACAAATAACAGTCGTCAAATTGCTTACAACCCCCTACATTTTGGAAAAAAAATCACGCCTCTATCCCCAACCGTTTTTGCAGGCCGTACACCTTCCACATGAGGTTTCTGCAGATCTTGAAATGTCAGATTTTTCTGGTACTCACTGGAGCACCCTCAATACGATGGTATATCGTTTATGACACCTGTCACCCGGGAACAAACCAAACAACTATGTCAGTCAGTCAGTCAGTGGTACTGTAGGTTTATATATTATAACTAGCTTTTTTGGGCGTTGCGCGGGCTGCAAGCAGCCCGCGGTTTTTCGTGCAGCTGTTGAGGAAGGCTAAATATGTTTCCAGTTCAGAACATGGATAAAAATTGCAGTCTGTTGAGAAAACATGAAAAAATGTGTGGGCGGCCATCTTGGATCCAAAATCTGATTGCAGTTTCGAGTTCCGCGGGATGCTCTACCCCAGCATGCAAAATTTCAGACCCCTACGAAGTCCTATTGAGGCGTTATGAACGAAATAATTTGAATTTTCTAAAATCCAGACGCCATCTTGCATTGCGAAAAAAATGTCAAATTTGAATTTTTCGGCTCAAAATACATACAGATTTTGTTTGTCAGCCAAATCGGAAGCAGATGAATTTCGGCGGCCATTTTGTTTTTTCAAAAATAAAAAATACAACGCTTACCACGAGTTTTCTATCACAATAATTATCTCGAAAGTTAACTGGTGGATAATGCTATTAGCGGGCGGACTTTTGTCCCATATTGTTTTGGTAAATCAAGTTTAAATAAAAATATTAAAGTTACAATAACGAGTACCTATATTTTTCTACGTTTCAGATGTTCAGACAGTAGTCAAGAACTTTACAGTTCACAGACCAGTTCAGAGCAAACGTCCCCAGTGCGGAACGCGACGCGTTGCCGGCGACCGGAGTCCCCTCCCCCCATCAGAAGCCACCACCAGCTCCTTTACGTGCCCTACAGCAACCACTACCACTACCAGCATCACGACTACGGTGCGCATTGGACAGCTAATGATTGTAAGTTGCGGTATAAACATTCGCCAGGTATCTTCTCTCGCCAATAGCATCCTGAGCACATATGTGTCATGTTTGTAGAAGAAAAAGCTGGAAAACGTAACCAACTTTGAGCTGAACGCCTTGAGCCCGGGGTCGCGGTCTATCTAGTTCCGGACCGGGAAAGAACTAACACGAGAAGAAGATTAATTTTAAATAAACGCACCCTTGATATCCGAATAGGTTAACAGCATTTATGGTAAGTTATTACAAGAATTTGAACAAGAAATAGACATACAGATATAGTCAAACTATGAAGTTTCCTCGTTGACTACGAAACCCTAAAAAGATTCAACCTTGTTTCGGCTAACAATAAATTTTAATTGATTTTATTCACAGACAGTCGCATGCACTCGTACTACCAACAACAGACTCGCAGCGGCGCCAGTACGCCCCAACCCGCCGCTGCGCAGCCGCAACGGGCGCAAGCGCACTACACCCATGCCTTGCAACTACAGGTAGGCATTAGATTAAATATTTTTTATAGAATTCTACTTCTTCTTGTTGCCGCTTCTTCTGCACTAGCAGCAGTACTTCAACTAAGTTTCAAGAATATTCTATGACTAGCTGTAACTCGCGACTTCGTCCGTGTAGAAGTCGCAAATGGTTCTAATAGGATCTTTAATTAATTGGTTTTTTATCCGTTCCCGTTCCCGTTCCCGAAGTAAAAGAGAACAAATGATCTATTTGTCTCATTTTTTTTGTCACTCACTCAAAAATTTACGAAGTTTCATAATAATATAAATTCGCAACCCCTAATACACCCCAGGGGATGCAATTTTTAAAATCTTATTTCTGTGTTATTATTTTTTATTGACCACTTATTCAAAAATGTCACGTGTCTCGCTTCAAAAATGACGAAGATTCATATAAACTTGTAACCCCTATTTCACCCCATAGGGATGTAATTTTCAAAATCGAATAAATGCATTATTATATTCTACTAACTATTAAAATATATTAAAAATTTGCATGTATCTCACTTTAAAAATTACGAAGTTCCGTACAAACTGGCAGCCCCTATTTCACCCTCTTAGAGATGGAATTTCCTAAAATCCTTTCTTAGCGGACGTCTCCTAGTCACAATCTACCTTCCTGCCAAATTTCATTTTCATTGGCTAAGTAGTTTTCGAGATTTCGTGATGAGTGAGTGAGTGATTTTTGCTTTTATATATATAGATAGAAGATAGAAAATAATAAAGATATGTTGGAATTTGAATTAAATTGTAATATTGCAGACACTATGTCCGGCCCCTGCAAGATATCGTCCAGTGCCAGCGCCGCAGCCAGGTGGCGGGAAGCAAATGATATGCTACTCAGAAAAAGTACGACTTTACTACTTAGTTCTGATCCTAATGACAAGAAATACTGATCTAATTTAAAGTATCTTTTTCGCAAATACAAAGATATTTAACATTACCTTTTGTTTGTTTTAAAATGAATGCTAATTATAGGTATCAGTAAGTTAGTGCCGCAACAGACGGGACGCAAGTTGCGTCGCGTAACAGCTAGAGATGGGCTTTGGATAGTACTCAATCTATCCATTTGAGTATTTACTCACTAGATTTAATAAATAGAGAAAATAAAACGTGCTCATATATTGACATTGCATTTGGTGTCTTTTTACTTATTTTAACATCAAATTACGTCTTTGCACACCTGCCAGCAAAAAATGATAATTAGTCAAAGAAGCCTACTTTCAGTGTATGATTAGTATCATATATTTTAGCGTCGCATTCAACGTTTATCGACATTTTAAGCATGTCATGGCGTATGCACACACTTTCCGACAAGAATAATGAAATGCAAGTGAATACTAGATTTAAGTTTCAAAATTGTCATGAAAACATGAAAGAATGAATATGAATATAAATATGAGTCGCAACTCATACAAATCAATCTACTCACCAAATGGATAAATTAAGATATTTATAGGGTATTTACTCAACCTTCTGAGTAAATATTCAAATGGGTTGATTGAGTATTTATGCAACTCCCATCACTAGCTGTTACGCGGCGCAACTTGCGCCCCGTCTGTTACGGCCCTTAGGGTAATGATTTGTAGCAAAATAAATGCTTTGCGAATTAGGTTTGGTTTCTTGAGCAAATCAAGCGAATTTACTAGACTAATTCATGAAACTTTATACTTTTGAATTTTACTGCTGTTTCTGTAAGTGGTTTAACCGACTTCAAAAAAGGAGGTATATATGATACTTGCTGATGCTTGGACGATCAATTTGGAAAATCCTATTTTGTTTTAAAGAGACTTGTCAGGTGGTCCCATAGAAATTTTATCTAAATGTAGGTTATATAGTTTAATGTTGACGTCTGTTATTAGTATTGAAAAAATATTGTATATACTTGATACGTACACTCTATGTCTGATGTTTTTTTTTTCCTAGGAAATCAGAAATAAAAGTATTTTTTTAAATTGTGATCATTATTTTAAAACAATAGTAGATATATTATGCAATTAGTGACTAAAGGACGGATTTACTTCGAGGGCCATAGATGAATCACGAGCAGGTGAAGGATTCTAACGACTGAATCACGACCGTAGGGAGTGATTCATGATGATTGAATCACGAGCGTAGCGAGTGATTCAAGTGTTAGAATTCTGAGCAATGCGAGTGATTCATGGCCCTCGATGTAAATCCGCTTTATTCAAGATTGCATACTATACTTTATACCAGTCTTTCCCAAAGTGGGCGATAACGCCCCCTTGTGGGCGCTGGAGGCTTTAAGGGGGGCGGTAACGGGCCCAGAATAAAGTTGGGGGGCGCTGATGTGATTTAAGCAATGAGTGATTTATAACTTCAGCTATTTCATATTTTAAAATTCACTGAAATTAAAATCCTCTTACTACACAACATCCATTTATTAGTTCATATTTATATCCTTTTTTATTGTACAAATATAAACTAAAAATGTAATTAATATTTATTATTTTAATGCGTTCACAACGCTATTTATATCGTTAAAGGAATCAAACACTGAAAAAATTTCGTGTTTTAAAGTTTTGCAGGTGAGGTCCTCACTTCCAATACTCTTTATTATTGTAAAATTGTATTATTATTGCTATTTTTTTATTTAAAATTAACAATGTTGATTATTGTTATTTTTTATAAAAGATACTCTAATGTACTGGTGTATGTATTATTATTGCTCTTTCGTTTAGAATATAGGTTGAATTAAACTACAGGCAAGACAAATACGTGATTCAGGTTTTTATGGTGAAAAAAATGGGGGGCGCTACAAAATAACCGATTTTTTAAAGTGGGCGTTTGACAAAATTAGTTTGGGAACCTCTGCTTTATACCATGACTACGAGAATAATTTCAAAACTAAAAACCGACTTCACCATCAAACTACACAACGGGTTTTAATAAAAAAATTATGGGACCACCTGACAGGCATTCCCTTTAAAAAAAAGAATATTTTAAATCGGTACAAACATCTTCGAATAACGAATTGATAACTTCCTCTTTTGAAAGTTGGTTAAAAAGAAAAAAATAAGCGAAAATAGACATTTAATGAAGAAAAAGGAAGGTTAAATTAATTAAAATGGATATTAAAATTGGAACAATTACTAAAATTAAGAGTAAATTGATCTAATTTCACATGCATTTTATTCACTGTTTTCAGTAAATAAAATAAACTTTTTAGAGGGGGAATGGTATAAATATATTTATATGTCTATTTGAACGTAAAATTTTTTTAACTCAGGTGGCAGCTCCACTTTACCAGCCAGCACCGGGTTCGCCTTCCAGAGCAGCCAGGGGAGCTCCGGAGGGCGCCCCAGCGGGGGTCAGCGCCCCGGCCGCTACATCACCTATGGCGGCGCCCCCAAACCCCGTGTATTACGCGATGAACGTCTGACGGGGGGACTAGGTATATGGATTCATAGTCAATAATCATCTCTTACGGGGTCGTCAGACCTAATGTTTTAGACGTCATCCTTACATAGTAGACCGTCATGTGGTTTTAAGGGTTAACCAGGTCACAGTATAAGTAGACAAAAAGAAAGATATTTTGAACAACTCAACGCATAACAAATGCATAGCTAGATCTCTTGTCGGTGCAAAATGTACATATAACAGTCTTTTGTATGTTTTCTTTATTGTATGTTCTTGAGGATCACAAGTCTTTCACCCCGTTATTTGAAGAGGCTTGCGTGGGGATAAACTTAGATCCGACATGTATATTGTATAAGGCACTTTGGATGAATTATAAATAAATACATTGATTAATTGGCCGAAACTCATTCCTAAGATATCGATACACCTTGAAATGTTTTAGTCTTTTATCTAATACTAACTGTAACCAACGACTTCGTCCGCGTAGAAGTCTAGAAAACGTTTCTAATATGATTTTTAATTGTTTTTTTTACGTTATTAATTTTGTTATGACACATAAATTACTTTATTAAAAATTTTAAATGTTGAATTCTTCTTCAGTATAAGAATACTAAAATAATAAAAACTTTTTGCCATCTTATAGGTAGGGACATGATCCCATTGCTATAGAAATTTTGGGGCTTCTGATCAAAAAACTGCGTCAAGTAGTTTGGGCAGTCCTCTCGTGATGTTAACCTGAAGAGACCGAAACAGGTGGAAATCTAAAGGTGCCAGGTCAGGACTATACGGCGGATGCATTAACACCTCCCAGCCAAACTCTCTTAATTTTTGCTGAGTGGTTAAAGATGTGAGGTCTAGCGTTATCATGATGAAAAGCCTCACCCCTTCTGTTGATTAATTCCGGCCGCTTTCTCTCAACTTCTTGCTTTAATCTTATCAGTTGTTCGCAGTAGAGTTCTGAATCGATGGTCCTGCCTGGTGGTAATAGCTCATAATGAATAATGCCCTTCCAATCCCACTACACACACAGAATCACCTTGTTGCGAGTTAACCCGGGTTTCGCCACAGTCTGTGAAGCCTGACCGGCCTTTGACCATGACCTTTTTCGCACGTTCTTGTCGTACGTGATCCACTTTTCATCACCAGTTATCAATTTCTTCAAAAATGGTTCGGTCTCAATACGTCGTAATAAAGAATCACAAATGAGTACACGGTTCATTAGGTTTCTTTCAGAGAGCTCGTGAGGTACCCAAATATCGAGCTTTTTTGTGTACCCATTTTTATTCAAATGCGCCAAAACTGTTTTGTGGTCAATTCCCAGTTCTTCAGCTACGCCATAACTACTGATATGCCGATCTTGCTCCACTTTTTCAAAAAAAGCATCCGTTTTATCCGTAACAGGGCGACCAGAGCGACGTGCATCTTTGACATCAAAATTTCCGGATTGAAAACGCTTAAACCTTTGTGCAACTCTCACAGACACTGCACTAGGTCCATAAATATCGCAAAATTTTTTCGCGGCTTGCGTTGCATTTTTACCTTTTTGGTAGTAAAATTTTAAATTTATCTAATTTCTTCATTAGATTCACTCATCTTGACGGTAAGAAAAACAAATGAAAATCACGCATTTTCCTAATTTGAATATGGAATTATCTTCTTTAAAATTTAAACTTTTAAATGATACCAAAACCAGCCAGGTACAAATAGTATAGCCAAAGTGGTTTTATTACAAGTTCATACATACCTACTATATGCGAAAAGACTTTTTCCCCAACCTAATATATATATATTTAAATATATATATATATAGATTATTTCTTGAAATTTCAGGTGAAAATCGTGGTGGGCCCCACAGGGGAGGTCCGTATTAGCGTGCAGCCGAATCAAGCGACTCCTGCCGAGTCCGCGAAAAAAGCTTTAAGCAATCCAGAGAATTCTCTTTAATCTCTCGCCGTAGACCTCTGTAAGTCTGCAAATAGTGGCATGAATTGCGTCTTGTTGCATGCACTATAAGAGAGAAATACCATTTCATCCACACCGACAAAGACGTAAAGTAGGTACAGAAAAAATGAAAAAAATAAAAGTTTGTTTTTAAACGTCATGTGGCTGCATTGACCATACCATATCGTGGAACCAAAAAGACATAATGAGATTGTAATTATGTTTACCATCACATCTTACAGACTGAACTGTCTTGTACCGAACTTTATGAGAAATGTTTTGTATGAATCTATATTTTGACTGTAAACAAAATTCTATGTAATTATACGAATTTGATGTCTTTGTTACTTACTATACTAAAAGTATAATAACTATGTACAACGATTTATCGGACAACTCTGGAGATCGGAACACAAAATCACATGGGTCTTCTATTTTCAGATGTTTTGAGAAAGTTAAGACTCCGCCACATTGTCGCGAAATAAAATAACAATGTCGTTTTTGTATTAATAGGTTCTTATATTAGTTCTGTTTTATTGTCTCAATATAGAGCAGAAGTCTTAATCAATGCATATGATTCTCTAAACTGCTATGATAGTAAATACGAGAAAAAGTTAGAACGTCTTGCATTGCATTAAAAACATAACATGTGTACGACGAAAGGTTCTATATAAATGCAATTAAATCAGTATCTTGTAAGTATGTTGGTATGTACATACCTATGTAATGTTATTAAACTGGGTATTGACTGTATGGCGGAGCCTCTATGATTTTTTCAGAAATTGTGATTATCAAATAGATATCAAATTTAAATACTTACCTAAATATAATATTATACTTAGATAATGATATATTATTGTATAAAAAGATCTAAGGTACAAATTTTGTGTATGAAAAATCTGTTGTAAAATACCTATTATTAAAACCAGGAAGAATCAAATTGGGTACCTAAATATAAACATTCATCTTGTTAGACATACTCGTAGTTTAACATAGTCCATGGTTTGTCAACGATTTTTTTGCTTATTCGCAGTATTTTCAGTGAACTGTATTATCTACTATGAAAGAGTAGGTAGGTTCCTGCCTAACTTCAAAAATTATCATCGTGCAAAACGGCCTTTCATTGTCGGCCAATGTCCGCTATGACGCAGCGTCACACAGCAGCCGCTGATTGGTCCAGTAATTGGCGTGGAAGTAACGGTAGTGGTAGAAAATGATATGTACCTAGATTTTAAGTAAGTACCGCTTACTTAAATGAACTTTTGATGGGGTAATTTTTTGAGTTCGATTATGCTTTCATAGTATTATTGTTCGATGATGTTTTTAAATAAAATTGACCAAGTAGGTACAATTTATCTCTGATACCATTTAACTGTTTTGATAATACTACACCAAAATATGGCACAATCCGCACAATATTCTATACTCTTTAAAATAAGCATTATAAACCATATAAGCAGAACCCAAATTAAGGGCTTCCACTGCAGTAATTGAAAACAACGTTATAGTACGAGTAAGTATTTTAAATTAGGCATAAGCTACATTGAAAAGTGAAAACAGCACGGAAGAATGCAGAAGGCTTAAAAATTACATTCGATTTCTCCTAAAATACATAAATTTTGAGGTAGTTTCTTTATTCAGTCAATGCGCCAATTGATAGGTAAGTAACTATTGTATGACAGTGGGTTTGGGGTTGGGCGCTGTCTAGAATTGTCTTTTTGGTGCATTATGTCCTTTATAATATTGGACATCTAATACAGATGACAACCTCTTTAGAATAATAGTAGAAGGATAGGAAAGTTAGAAGGGGATGAGGAAAGGGAAGACCAAGGGAGAAGGATTTCCAAGAAATTCAAGAAAAGTTAAGAGTAAGATCCAACCAGGAAATTAAAAGTATGTCAGAGAAGAGAGGAATAAAGGCATATTATCTCCACTTAATTTCTCCACCGACAAGAGCAATCTTTTAAATTAGCAAAGAAAGTGTTTTAGCACATAATAAGTCATCTCTAGACACTACTTTAGGTCCCAAAACTTATTAGATTAATTTGGGTCGAACGCGGTTTTCACGTCATTTTTACCTGACTGCGCTAGAAGAATGGTAATGTTTTTCGAGTGTGTATATAAAAAAAGATAAACCCGGATGTATAAAAATTACGTGTCATCTCTTTTTTAAATTTTGATATAAGACCATGTAACTTTGATAATTTGGTCGAATCTAACAACTTTTCAAGCTAGAATCCATCAAGCCGTTTGGACTGCAAAGCGTGTCAAAGAAATATCCTATTTACATCTACCTATAAATGTTAATTCGGAACTCTAAAAACGAGATAGCACGCACACAGTTTTCACGCAGTCGAGTTTTATTTATGTATACCTATCTAATTACCTACAATCTACATGTTGTACATTTGACTTCTTGAATACTCGCTGTGCTGATTTGTACGAATGAGGCTCTGATGTAAAATATATTATGGAAATAAAATAGATACCAATTTATATTAATCATGGTTGTTGAATATTAAAATTACACATAAGATAACAGAAAAGTGCTTTTTCGGAAGTTTTAATCTAAATTACAATTGTATTTTTATACATGGTTCAAATTGTTAAGCAAATTAAGTACCACTTATGTCTTAGATTTTTCAAAATATAAAATGATCATAACTTAACATACATAGGTAATGTAGGATGGGAATTTCATTTTAAAAAAATCTGGATACCTACACTATGTACTCCAATTTCAGTATATAGGTACCTATTTATTATACAGATAGGTCTTTTGAATTTATTTCTGATTTTGATTAAGTAACTGGGCTAAATTAAATAGTAAGTACCTATTTTACTTTCAGATATGTAAATAGGATCATTAAAAAGTATATGTTCTTCATTTTGTATTTATATTAAGTACTTAGCTGCTGTTTCATCTTGACGATATTGCTTGTTTCAAAAGAGACATACAGAATATGTTATCTATTATTAGGTCAAATAATTCTAATATATTATTCAAAATTGAGTGCCAAAAATATCAAATATCAGTATTACAGGCACTTAGTTTATTAAAATAGCGTATTTTCCTTGACCGGCCTAGCTTTCATTTCTTATAGTGGGAGGCAAATTGATAACTTTCTTAGAAAGTTATCAAGCTTGAAAGTTTTACAAGCTTTCATTGTTATAGATAAGAAATTTGAAAATGAAGTTAACAAAGATAACTATAAATGACTTTACGGACATCTGTAGGGCACTATGATTTTCAGTATTGTAATGCAACATACTTTTATTATTTTAGTTGTGAAGTTAATATATTTTAAGACAATAAATTTATTTCTTTTTGTAAGTAGGTAAGCGTAGATGAAGTCACTAGAATTTTTATGTATATTTAATAAAATATCATTGTGGGCTGCCAAAGTATGTCAAAGTATGTTACTAGGTACATTTAATTTTAATCCAAAGTGCCTGTGGAGGCCATTTATTTATTTATAAGAGATAGGTACAATATTTACTTAGTAAACGAAGCAAAACCGCACAACTGAAAGACCAAATGGAGACCAAACTTCAATGGCATTTCAAAGAAATTAAGATTAATGTAGGTACATTTAGAACCCTACCCTACTATTGCTGCCGTAAGTATAGATATGCTATAAAAAATAGTTGTCTCATTGCATTGCCTACGTTTCATCAACTTTACTTTTATTTCCAAAGAGAATCGTATGAACTCGCTCTTGATCGAAAAACATCCGCGCTGGTGGATATGCAGGAAAAAACCTAGTCTCTGGTAACAGCAGAAATAATTTAAAATATGTAGAGTGAGAAAACAGCAGGTACCTAAATAAGGTATCCGTACTTTTACGGAGGAGTACCGGTACCCATCTAGAACAGGTACCCAGGTACAGAAACTGTACTTTAGGTACCGGTTCCAAGCCTTGCTTATAAGTATCAACAAATTGTATATATAAGAGTTTTTTTTAATGCCATATGCGTAGTACCTAATATATTAAGTCTACTTACGCCGGCGAGTTTGTAATAGGATGTATTAAAAATAAGATTTTCTCATTACTTAGGTGATTTTATAAAATGCCTCTTGGATCTTTTTTTTGAATATGTACTTGGGTACTTCTTTAGCTTTCAATTTTAGGCAATTTCTAGTAAAGAATATTATTTGATCGTTTGTGTAGATATTATTATATTTATAAGTATTTTACTATGGAAATGAGTAATTTATATATTTTTTTTATGATGACGATTAAGTAGGTACATATTGTAGGTAGGTAATATTATATGTATGCTTTGAATATAATTATACTGATGATTGGATCGGCGTCATCCGAGCGTATTTCCGGTTGTATCCTCAGCGATAACGGTTCAGAGCTCGGGGTCCGTTACCTAACCTAGGTTATTTGACGAGGTCACTGGTTTTTATACTGTTGACTGGATATACCAAGTTATAGATTGAAGCTAGATCTTACTCCCTTGTTTTTAATTTATTAAATTTAAATGAGAAGTTTTGCTGAAAATTTTCATAAAAACTTAACAACTCTTTACTTGGCCATGATTACATTTAACTAAAGTACGCCATTTTACCAAAGATACTACCTAACCTACTAAAACTTATCTTATCACACAAATAGGTAGGTGTTGTTGGATTCGCCTAGTAGACATTATTATAGTCATATTCATTTAGTTCACATTTGCCACAATTTTGTGATAAATCAGGTCATTTAACCCACCTAACTTTCTGGAATAACTCACGAAAATCTAGTTACTTATCAAAACTTTGTAGGTAGATATAATCACTGATTCTACCGCATAAGATAACTTTGATATGTCATCAAATGCATACATATATATATATATATAATCAGTTAATCACCATCAAATATACACATATAAATATATACTTACTTAAATAATATTTAAGTTGTATAAATTATTGTTACGTGTTTGAAGTATCTAGTTATTTCTTGTTAAACTACGCAAGTAATTCAACAAAACATTATATTTAAATAAATTAATTTGTAACGCTAGAACTGAAAGTTCGCTGGCGAAACATTTAAGTGGAATGAATTCTTATCAAAATAGTTATTTAGGTAACTATAAAAATTGTACAGACTAACACTCCTTACCAAATTGAGCCAATGGCTTAAGTGTCGGTATAAGTACTTAGCAAATTGCAAACAAAAAAAAACCGTGTAAATCAACATATATCTAAGTTCTAGGTCAAACTTGTTATCCCCTATAGATCACAATCTGCTGTTTGTGCAAGTTGAAGAAGTTGTAATTTCGTAAATAAATAATTAGGTACCTAAATGTTTTTATAACTTGTAAAATACCCCAAAGAATCCAATAATGTATTTCAATGAAATATTATTCATTAATACTACCTACCTATAAGTATGAACATTTCAAGACCATTATAATATTAAATGTTACAAATGAAAAGTAGTTAATAAATAAGTATTTTAATACATCGACATGTAATTAGATCTCATAAAATACCTTTATATACTTATGTAGTAATCTATTTGAATTGCCGGAAGTGAAAACGCTATTTGGAAGATACCTACTTAAATCGTGATAGAAATAAATTGTTAAATGTGTTGTGAACTTTAAAAAGTCAAATATGTAGATATATTTTAATCATAATTTTTTTTAATAATCCTGTTTATATTCTTTTTATAATATCAAATATTCTCAGTTAAAATATTCGTTTTCTAATTTAAGTAAGTACTAATTTATTAAATAGGTACCAAAGAAATTAAATTAAATACCAAAAAACCAATTAAAGAAAACATTATGTATTACTTTGTTATAGTGCAACTATTATTATATTAATTATACCTACACGGTTTTGTTATGAATTTAACAGCGTTTATTTAAAAACCTGTATTCAATTTGTGATCACTTGAATTGTTGTTTACATTAGTAGGTAAGTATTTATTTTGTGTTATAGGTATTGAATACCTGAGTAACTTTATAAAATATAATAATGTAAGATTATGTTTTTAAGTATTTAGACGATAGGTTAATTATCTAAATAAAATCAGATGTATTATGAGTGTTAGGGCAAGAAATCGCCAAAATGTTTCAAGTTACCCGTGTACAAATATATTTGTAGTTCGGTAAACAAATAAAAGACTAAAATGATCAATTGTTTATTTGTAAATCTACTTATTTAAGTATCTACGAAGTAAAACTGCCACTTAATTAGCCACTTATGAGACTATTTTATTTATTTATTTAATTTTATTACAAAAAATGTAACAGGCGGACTTAAGACTCAGGGCATTTTCTACCAGTCAACCTACAGGTAATGCGAATAAAAGCTAATTTTGGACGACATGGTACATTTTAATTTAACTATAATTTAATTACTATCTTCAAGTTTTACCAAAATACATTTAACGATAATTTTATTCATTTACATACTTATATCTATGACAATTGGTGAAGATAATGAGCGCGCACAGCTCTATATATATGTATATATAGACTATATGTTGTAACAATTTTTTTTTGGGAGCAAAATATCGGAAGTCACATTTTTAATAAGCATCTAATAAAGAAACATAAATTAAAATAGGTATTTCTATATCATTATCATCAGGTCTTTTTAGTCTCCACTGCAGAAGCACGACCCTCTCTGTACTACCAGAACCATACTTGGCCAGAGCAGCCGACGGGTTGGAGAGGTCTCATTGATGTTTATAAGCTTTGTTTACCTTGTATTTCCTAAGTCGCCTTCTAAGACATCCACGAGAAGACTAGGAGTGGTCCTATTCTATTCTGCCAGTAACCACACGGCACGTTTTTATATAAATTCTTTAATATTAATCAACTGCTATTTAAAAAGTAACTTTCATGGGTCTTCAGCAAAACAGTTTATGACGTCTTCCGTGAAAGAATCGCCTATACCGTTTACTCTATGTAAACTGAGCATACACAAAGCCCATTTAAATGACTACCTGAATATTCCGGGTCCAGTGCTGCTCCCCTATGAAATAAATAGTTTGAAAGGAAACGGAGACATAATTTTCAGTTTTGTCTTGACCAGGCACTAGATAACCCTTCAAACTATTTTATGAACTACTGTTTACAGTTTAAAGTGAGAACGTGAAGCTTGTATAAGCATTATTCCAAAAAACGGCCACTTTTGGCGTATACACAGTAGTTTGAATGATGTCCCATAGACATCATTCAAACTTTTTTCCTCTCAAATTATTTATTTCAAATAGTCGATCTTAGCCTTTTTTATGCACCTGAGTGTGCTTAATGACGGTCTGTCTGTCTGTCTGTGACATCGTAGCTCTCAAACGAATAAACTGATTTCAATGCGGTTTGTTTGCGTGGAAGCAAGTTTCCTTGCGGTGGTTCTTAGCTTAGCTAGGTATAAAAGTTATTGGAAGTGAACACTTGAAAGTAGGGATTTTTTAATTTACCTGGCAAATAGACTTGTTGTAGTTTGTTTTGCAAATGGCAAAAAGAAATTCTTCTTAACTGTTTACGCAAATGGCAACCCTTCTGCTGTAGAGCCCCCGGAGGAAAGAACCTCGCAAGCGCAACCTTGTGCTCATCTTCATCATGTGACGAATGGTCAGCTGTGGCACACCAATGAAGCTCGATCTACTCCTTAATGCGCATATACTATTGGTAAATTTTTGTTCTCACTAGCTTTATCACTGACGTATGTCAAATTTAAAATTGAATATACTTACTCGTCATCGAACCAACATCGTCAATAAAATTTTCATTCGTAATACCCCAAAGTATACAATACAATATAAGATCATTTATGGACCATGTCGGGCACAGCAATTTAGTTATACAAGGGGAGATCGCACTCAAACGTTAAAAATAAGGTTAGTAGGTACCATGTCATATTTTTGAATAGTTAAATAGATATACTATAATATTGTATTTTATTAACATTTATATTTTATCATCTAAAATCTCATTAACTGCATTTGTCAATTAATAATTCCATTAGGTGTCTCTTAAATAAATTCAAAATTAAGTTCCTTATTTTTTTTGGACCTTGTTATATACATATACTATAAGCCAGCCATTCCAAACACACTATCACCGAACATAGCTGTCTTGTGTTTCATCGGCCAAATTCTGTCGTTGATGCGAGTGGAACTGAGGAATTGGAAACGGTGTATGTTTAATTTCACAAAAAGGGCTAGTTCATATACTTATATACATTCCTGGCAATGATAATATTTTTAGTTTTTTTTTTTAATGTGGTACACATGAATCTCTAGTACGTATTCCACACAATGAATGAATGCACTTCTTCTGTGCTTTGAATGCTTCTTCTTTTCCTGTTGCATTACCCCAGAAAATCAGGCCATATCTTAAGGTCGATGCGACATAGCCATGGTAAGCAGTTATGAGAGCATCTTGATTTATTTAGCCGTTTACAAATATTTTCAATGTGGCTTTTCCACGTCATGTCTTTCTCTATGTATAATCCTAGAAACTTAGTTACCTCTGATTCTTCAATATCAATCCCTGAGTGGGCAATGTTAAGTTTGACATGTCTTTTATTTGGTCTTTGGCTAAATGCCAAACATTTAGTTTTTTAAGATTTATAAGCAGATTATTATTTTTTAAACATTCAATGTCATATTAATTTCATCTATATATGTCAGGGGATTATTACATTCAAATATTATAGTGCTATCATCAGCAAAAAGAACCATACCTAGTATGCTCAATTTTGGAAAGTCGTTTATATAGATAAGAAATAGAAGTGGGCCCAGAACACTCCCCTGAGGAACTCCATATTTTATTTCTTTTTTTTCTGACGTATATGTTATCTCACACTTAGTCCTTTGACATAACCTTTTATATAACTTGAGTTCTGTTGCTTAGATAAGATCGTATTAAGTAAAGAATGTTACCTCTTACACCCCATTTATTTAATTTGTCTTTAGTATAATGTGGTCAACAAAGTCATATGCTCTAGTCATATCCATATATAATACTGATACCTGTCTACCACTGTCTAAATTTTTTACTATTTTATATAGAAACTCGTATACAGCCATATTTATATTTCTATTCTTTCTGGAATTATATTGTTCTTCACAGAATAAATCATGCTTTTCAAAGAATGAGTAAAGTGCGTCATGTATTACATTTTCGAATATTTTAGAAAAAATTTGGGGGCTTACGGGAAGCCTGGGTGAAATCTTGCAAATATCACTTGCGTACTGAAAATTGTCAAATAAAAACATTTCGTTAGTGGCCACCCTCTTTATCTCCATTACTTATTAATTTTATTGATATATTGTAATAAATAAGGTTTACTTACTATTAAAGCTTTACACTTTATTAATCCAATACCTAAAGTTTCTTCATGTAAAACAAAATCTACCTACTTCTTTAAAACAAACACTCCGCTAATGTCATTGGCAACAAAATTTTAATATTGGCGGGAGACGCCGACTGGTTGCAAAATGTATGTGTGATTTTAACTCTAGTTGTCATAGCAGAGAAGTCAGACAGTTACAAGTCCTCGAGGGTTAAGCTCAGCTTTGCATTAGTGTGAGTGAACGCCAAAAGTAGTCAGTTAAACAATTGCATAAAACTAAAATGTTTTATCAGAAAGAAATTAAACTTTTTTATTTAATATTAGAATTGGATAAATAGGTATTACACGCCATAGAGAACTAATATATGTGTTTCAAAATGTTTTGTGTAACATTTCATCCACGATATCTTATTGTATTTTATTTTTTAAATTCAATACTCTGTAAAAGACACAAAAGATTATTTGTGTTATTAGAGTTTCGTCTTTTTCATTATTGTAGTGTGATAAACCACAATTCGTAGTTTGTGTCATCTCCATCCACGCAATCCTAATATTTTAAAAAAATTAAATATTTCCGCTCCAAAACTCAAAGTGGCGAGAAGACAGAAGACTGCTGACTCCGAGAAGACAGGGCGAGCGTGGGGGCACGTATGGGTGCGCGGGGACGGGTGTGTGTGTGGCATACCGGCACAGTATCTGTCCGCCGTGCCGGCCGCAGCGCGCGTCACTAATTATTTTGGATTTTTAGCTGACTACGGCAAAGCCATGAGGAAGGGTAGTGATTTTAGTAGTCTATGTATGTGGGTGTGTATGTATGTCTGTTTCCCCGTAGCATCCAAATCGCTTGTTCAATTTTCACAAAATAAACATATACATATCAATTGATTCGTCATTATTGTCCGGGTGACATAGCTACTAATTTGTATGCAAAAAACGTATATAACGAATGTTAAATACAATAAATTTAGAGTATAATATAACATACGTTTTTTAAACTTATATCTTGTTATTTTATAGGTTCTTACAAAAGCTTCATTTAGAAGTACTTTGATTGTTTTTTCCGTATGTGTCAGTGGCCAACATGTTTTTACAAAGGTTCCTTGAATGACGTACTTATGTGTGCAACAACTGCAAAAGAAGGATCTTTTTTTTTCACGTGTCTTTTATGTTAGTAAGTATGTTTGATTTATAGGTAGAGGTGTATATAGTTTGTTCTCCGTGTGTCTGTTCTACCTAACGATTATGACCGGCACTACTGTAACCTTAGCATGAGTGAGTTCTTATGTGCTGCTTCTGAGGACGCGAGAATCTTCTCGTGTAAGATTTGTACAAAATGCTATGTTTATTTTAAAAATTTGATTGTTATGGTTGACTGTATAAATCGGCATTAAAAAAATAGGGAGGTTGTTCACAATTTTGGTTATTTATTATAAGCATGGGTTTCATTCAACCAAGCTATCAAATGCAGTTCTTCCTGTTTATTTTTGACGATGAACCTATACAAACTAGTTTAAATGTACGTACATATACTCAATTTACACAAACACAAGTTTATTTGCCAGGAAAATTTTAAAAAATCCTGACTTTCAATAGTTTCATATGTAAACGCCATCTAGTGATGGGTGGAGGAACTGTGTAGTAGAATGAATATTCGTAGCAACATCCAATTTTTGACAGGAAAACTACAAAACGGCCCAACCGATGTTTATCAATCATAGCTAAGAACCATCTATTATATTATTTATTATTCTGTGGTAACGTAGATATGCACGTAGGTTAGTATTTTGTTATAATATAAGTGCTCTTAGTTTTTAATTTTGGAGTTTTTGCACAACCTGTCAGCACCACCTGTAAGTTGACTGGTAGAAAAGGCCTACGGCCTTAAGTCCCTTAATTACAATTTCATGTAATAAAGTGAAATAAATAAACCACCGCAAAGCCGCATTGAAATCGGTCCATCTGTTCGAGCGCTAAGATGCCACAGACAGGCACACAGAGAGACAGACGGACAGACTTACAGACGGACAGACTAAAAGACATTAGCGTCAAACTTATAATACTCCTCTTTTTTTTCGGAGGTTAAAACCTCACATACTTGGATACACACTTGTATATTAAGTCACTTTTTAGATTTTACGCACAAACCCACATACATACAAAATTACTTACCGACATAATTTCACAAACAAATTAGGCAATTTGTAACACACATTTCCCTCCTTCGGTAGTCGGGTAAAAATAAGGTGTGTGTGTGTAATAAAATTACGCAAGGTACATCGAACACGCAATAGCAATGTAAAGATGGGCGGTGGGCAAATATAAATACCCAATCTACCCATTTGGTGGGTAGATTAAAAATTATATATTTTATGTAAATTCTTCGCAACACCTGTCGGAAACCGCGTGCAAACCAGTGATGTCCCGCATTAAATTACCGTTACCAGTACTTTACTATAGGGGAATTTTTCCAGTAAGTTTCTATTGTTACCGGTAATATTCCCAAATGCTGGTAATATTGTTTAATAGGTATCGTCTTGTTAAGTCTTGTTAATTTATCTATGTAATAATGCTTAAAATGCGCACGTATACTCTTCCAAGCTGCTTCTCTTTCTGCGCAGATCGTAAAAGCCCTTCGAGGGAATAGGCGAAAATGCGAACCATGTTAATAGGTGATGCGGCGAGCAACCCATCATTGTTTCGATTCCTAGGGATCGATAGCAAACCCTTATAGTTTCGTTGTCCCTGTCTTCGGTTTTACTCAGAGACTATGAGTAATAGCAAGCTGTAATTTGGCAAATTATCACTCTCATGGTGGGAAACGCTTTTCTCTAAATCGTGTTTGGGACAAATAGCAATAAAAATACTATCTATCCCAACTACTTCTGCTTCAGAAGAGAGATCTTTTTTACGACACACAGAGAGAGAGAGAGAGAGAGAGAGAGAGAGAGAGAGAGAGAGAGAGAGAGAGAGAGAGAGAGAGAGAGAGAGTAAACTTACTTTTTATATTCCCAAACAGAAACTTGTCAAGAAATTTACTAAATAACTTGATAGTAACATAGAGAAAATACCCAGAAAGTTACTGTATGGTAAGTTACTCAGAAACTTTCTCGAAATTTACTCGGTAAGTTACTCAGTAAGTTTCTCGAAAATTACTCGGTAAGTTACTAGTAATATTAGTAAAATAATATTTAGAATTATAATTTTGGTTGCATTAAAACTAGAAGTGGTAGAAGTCTTATCGTATCACTGATAATCACAAATGAAATATATTGAAAAAAATGTTTTTCTATGTTACCTTATATTACTACTTTTTGGGAATGTTAACAGTAACGTTACTGGGAAAATACTCGACTCGATTAAGTTACCGGTAACGGCACATCACTAGTGCAAACGCTATAATATGCTTAAAATTCAGGTACACGTCATATGCGATTCTTAAATATATGAAACCACCATACTAATCATACAGTGAAAATAGGCTGCTTTAACTTATTATAAGACCTTAAATGAGATGTCAACGTACTTGTATGAGCCTTACCTTCATATAAAAAATAGAGAAGTATTTTTTGACTGCTCGTCCAAGAGCCAAAACTACTGATTTTGGGGTTGGCCTCGAAACAAAAGATATTCGTTTTGAAAAGTTCTTCGAGCCTCCATCAACTCGTTATAATTATAACATTTGCCACGAAATAGTTTGCCGGATATTTATCCGAATTTACCCTTTGTATGGGAACAGTGATCTTGAAATAAAAAAGCAGGTTTCTGATCCTAGGCAACCTAGGCACTTTATGGAGCTCAACCCTATACCAGCCGACTTGTAAGCCATAATTGTTTAATTAACACAATACCACTTGAAGGCGCATCAAAATCCTCCCGGCTCCAACTGTGGCGCAGCAGACATCCATCCCCTCCTGATTTCATTCAACCATCGGAGGATAACATAATTAAATTTTTTTTTCTTATATTTCTTTTGTGATTATAGTGATCCGATAAGATTTTTACCACTTCTCTAGTTTAAATGCAACCAAAATTATTTCTAAATATTTTTTTTTGAAAGTAAAAAAAGATCTCTCTACTGAAGCAGAAGTGGCTGGGATAGATAGTATTTTTATTACGACGATACTATAAGGGTTTGCTTTGGAACCCTAGGAATCGAAACAATAATGGGTTGCTAGCCGCATCACCCATGAACATGGTTCGCATTTTAGCCCATTCTCTCGATCGGCTTTGTCAAAAAAAATATATTTTGTACTGATAAGAGAATAAACGTCACAAAATAATGTCACTTGACATTGATCATATCCATTTTCAACGTGATTTTAGATGTAAAATGACAGAAAAACCGATAATATGAGCGCTATTTGACTCCAAGAAACTCTGACGTCACGCCGTGCTATTTCATTCAAATCCCATAGACGATGTTTGTTTTGACGTTTAGAAAAAAGTTTCTAATTGAACTTGTTGGAAACTAGCGGATTATATGTTGAAATAAGTAAAGACAGATCAAATGCTATGTCAATATATTAGTATCCTCATACATATAAGGAGAGTACATTCATTTTACTGCTCAAACAATAGCCAAATTTACTGATTACGGGGTTGGTCCCGAAACAAAAAATATTCGTATTGACGAGTTCTTAAATACCCCGTCAACTTGTTATAACATTTCTCACAAAATAATATGCCGGGTATTTATCGGAATCTACCCGTTGTATGGGAATAACATACGAATTAACACGTCTTAGTTTACATGTTTTGTTGGCAAGTGTTTGTCCACCTGATTATATATTAAAATAAGCAAAAAGACATCAAATGCGATGTCTTTATATGAGCACCATCATACATACAAGTAGAGTAGATTTTTATGACTGCTCATCAAACAACCAAAACTACTGATTTCAGAGTTAGTCCCCGAACAAAATATATTCGTATTGATGATTTTTTTGATCCCTTATCAACTTGTTATAATATTTCCCTCAAAAAATATGCCGCGTAAATTGACAGGTGTTAGTTTTTATTTATTTTGCTGGAAAATGTTTTTTGACCCAATTATATATTATAATAAGCAAACAGAAATGAAATAAGATGAAATCTGTATATTTAATATGGACAGCATTAGAGATTTTAATCTTTGATATTTATTCTATGTCAATATATGTTGTTCGGGGTCTGCCGAAACTAAGATGACAAGAAATGATAAACTTGATAACTGTTCAACACTATATTAGCAAGCCAAAACTTAATGAGTAGTACAATATTGTTTGATGTAAAATGAGTACGCGCGGCGCTCTTGATGACCTATTGCGAACTGAATATAAAACTAAGTGAAGTAATGAGTTGAGTGAAAATGCTGACACTGTACGATGATAGCTCTAGCTCGTACATCTTCCCGGGCGAGGGATGAAACAGTAACTGGAGATGAGGTCCGAGATCATGACCTCACTAAACAATGTGATCAACAATGTAACCTACATTGAATATTACTTGATTATTTTAAAGATTAATTACAAATTTGTATGTTCAAGGAAATTTGTTCTTATTAAAATGAAATGTCTCAAGTCTCTTTAACTACAAATTTGGAATTGGAAAAACTGATCGTAACACTGGCGAAGTGTTTTTGTTTTGCTTTGATACACGCGCACACTGTTCAGGGATTTCATTTAATTCAACACTGCACTGATTGCCCATATCACTCTGATTGCACTGAACACTTGCACTGCCCGCGGCGGCCGGCTGCCGGGCCCTTCCCGCGCCCGCTGCGGCCGCGGCGGGCGGCGCGGCCGCGGGTGCGCCGCGCCGACATCGCCTCCACACGAACAACGCCAAGCCTGCTACTATCGCGACGAACAACACGTATATCGCCACGTAATGATGAATATCATGATAAGAGACGCTCTCTATTAGAGGACTTTCTTGTTTTATCGTCTCTAACTGCCTTTGAATTAGTTGCAGGTCATTGGTAGAGTTATTGGGGTCATTGTTCGGTGATGATAAGTCGGGTAATGATATGTTAATGTAGTGATTGATAGGCGAAATTTCTGGTGATGATATGTTAGAGCTGATGCGGAGTTTACTATCGTCCAACTTGTGAGAGTAGACCATGAAATCAGCTGTCTTGATAATGCAACCTTGATCTACATGAAATAATCCAGCGCCGGCAATTTGCGCGGCGGTAACCTGATCGCCGCATAACAACTTCAGTTGACACCGGTCGCAGCATGAATAAAAATATGAATTGATTTTATTTATCTCCGTCCACTTGTTGTAACAGGATCTTGTTATTGTTTCGCACTTGTTCGAATTTGATAGCGGCTTGCAAAGGTTCCGATCTTCTTTGAGATGATAAATAGGTGTTCTAAGACGGCATAAAAGTAATTTAGTTTTTTTTCGTAAGCAGGAATCCAATTCCCTTTCGGTCAGTGGCACAAAAGCATCCTTTTTCAAGTTCATCGCCACATAATCCGCAATCGGTGTTATGATTGTTTCATTAGTACGTGTCATATACGGAATTGAGATAAGTTTCAGGACTTCGAATTCGTCTCTGCTAGTTAGGGGAATCTTGATTTCGAATATAATGTAGCGTACGGTGACTCTAGCACGGACTTCCAGTAAATTATAAATTTCAGGGAAGACGTAGTTATCGATTGGAAGTGACAAATCCTTCGAAAGTTGTCCCGCTATAATATTTAATTCTTGTCTCAATTGATTTGGCGTCAATATATGCACGTTAAATTTGCCATTGTAAATATTCGTGACTGTATTGAGTAAGATTTGTTGTATATATTTTAATTTGTATAATAAACTGTTTGCCATGATGCTCGTACTAAGAAATTCTGTGCTTATGGAAATGTTCTGAAGGCTTTCTTTTATCTGAATAACTGCATCGTCGATTGCCTGTATTTTCTCGTCGATGATTTTATGATGTTTGTTCATGGTGCCTTCCATTCGTTTTACAAAGTTTAATTCGGCCTCGACAATCGATGTCTGATTTTTCCAGAGCGCAGCCAAATGTTGCTCGTTTTTCTTGATAAGACTGATATCTTGCTCATATTTGTCTGCAAAATGATGGTCTAAAACACCAAATAGGCTGTTGGCAATATAGCCTACACCATTGATCAGACCGCGTTTGTGTCGTCGACGGGAGAGAGGTTCATGATGCAGTAAAATGTCATTATAGTATTGTAACTCCGGGAGCTCGTTTTGCATCTGCAATACGATGCCTTCACAAAGTGATTGCTCCTTGATGTTTTTGCATAACTTATCTAAATAACCAATGTATTTTGCTAGCGCCGTGGTTCCTTGTTCATACGGCAAAGTGTCGTAGTAGACAACGAGACGCCAGTCATCTCGTATCAAATGCATCTCTGTGATGCTATCAAAATAAAGACTGCGGTGATTTAACGGGGTTATGTTGTACGCTCCTCGTATTGTAGGTATGATTGTCATAAAGAAAAATAGTAAAGATGTTGCGATGGATGAGAAGCAATAGCGTTTCTTTCTTTTGGGTTTGGGTATGGGTTCTTGTTCACGTGAAGGTGATTGTACTTGGTTATCGGAGGACGCCTGATCTTGAGTATTATTTTGCTCTTGGTAAACCGGTAAAATAGATAGTTTTACGATGGGGCGCTGCATAAGGCCGTTTTTCGTTTTGAGGGTGACCACTCGAACGTACCCGTCGCTTCCCGGATGCAGCTCCACCACGCGACCTAGTGCCCATTTTCCCGGGGGGAGGTTCTCATCCCTGATTATGACCACGTCGTTCTCTTTGATATTACGTTGCGGCTTCCTCCACTTGCTTCTAGCAGCTAACTGAGTGAGGTACTCGTTACGCCACCTATCCCAAATATCCTTGAATAACTTCTGAGTTAAGTGCCATCTTGTTCTCTTGTCTCTTTCAGTATCAAAGAAGTTTAGAGTAGGGCCGCTCCCCAGAAAATGAGATGGTGTTATGATGTCTAGGTCATTCGGATCTTCAGTCATTGGACAAAGGGGTCTTGAGTTTAGACAACCTTCGAGTTGACATAGGAGGGTGGTGTACTCCTCGAAAGTGAGCTTTTGTTCACCTACTACACGCTTAAGGTGGTGTTTTAGGCTTTTTACACATGATTCCCATAGACCGCCGGCCGACGGGTGGGCCGGTGCATTGAAATGAAATTGGATATTCATTGATGCGACTTCTGACATGAATTCTTGGTTGAATATGGATTGTATCTCCTCGTATTCTTGTTGAAGTATCCGATTTGCTCCTACAAAATTAGTGCCTTGGTCGCAGTAAATGTGTCCGGGGACACCTCTTCTTGCGGACATCCGCCGTAAGGCAGCTAAAAATGCAGATGTAGTTAAGTCGGACACAATTTCCAAGTGGACAGCTTTTGTCGACATGCAGACAAATACTGCCACGTACCCTTTAGTGGTTAGGATACCTCGGCCCTTGTTGGCCTTGACTTGGACGTGTCCGGTAAAATCACATCCTGTGTGAAAAAAGGCTCGTGAAGAAGTATTTGCTCTTGCGGGCGGTAAATCTCCCATAATTTGGTTGTGCTGATCCGGATTGTGCCTTCTACATTTGACACAGAGGCGAAGGCGCTTCTTGGTGGCTCTTATACCTCCTATCAACCAATATTTACGTCTCATGGTGGCCGTAGTTAGTCGAGGTCCACCATGGTAGCATAGTTGATGAGCTTCATCTATAATAAGGTCGGCTATCTTTGTGTCCTTTGGAATTATGGCGGGATGTTTCATCTCGAAGTCTACATTTGCGTGTCTTAACCTGCCGCCGACTCTCAACATTCCATTCTCGTCTAACATAGGATTTAAATCACAAATTTTGCTCTTCCTGTTGATGTTCTTTCCCGCTTTCAATGCTTTTATTTCTTCCTCAAAATATTCGTTTTGAACTTGTTTAATTATTTCTAATTTTGCTTCGTTTATTTCTTGAAAAGTTAAGTAGTTAAGTTTATTTTTTCTGTAAATAAATCTTCTAACCCATGCTAATATTTTTATGATTTTTGGCAACGAACTATATCTTGTTACTAGCTCGCTGACAATGTTGCTTTCGCTTTTGCCTATTAATTTAGCTGCATGATAAATTTGCTTGTTTGGTTTTGCTTCTTGATCTGTTATTTCACTTGACACTTTGCCTATTGCACTTGGAATTTCTTTGTTTAACCAGCTAGGTCCTTCCCACCAAAGCGCATGTTCTTTAAGTTGGGATGCTGTTAGACCTCTGCTTGCACAATCTGCGGGGTTGTCCTTGGATTGTACATAACGCCAGCAGTTTGGCGGCATGGTTTCGGTTACTTGTTTAACCCGATTGGCGACAAATGGCTTCCATCTTTCTGGTTCTCCTTGCAGCCAACCCAGCACTGCCATCGAGTCTGTCCAGCCATAAACCTTGATTTCGTAGCTATGCAGGCAGGATATAATTTTCGCCATCAACTTGGATAATAATAGCGCCCCGCATAACTCCAAACGAGGCAAAGTTGTATGTTTGTTAAAATTTTGAGCATTTTTAACAGGAACTAGCTTTGTTTTTGCGGCAACTAAAATGATTGAGCACGCGTTGCTTCGATTTATCTTGCAGTATACGACACAGGCGTATGATTTGGTGCTTGCGTCACTGAAGCCATGAAGTTCTATTGTATCAACTTCGTTAGTCCCGATCCATCTAGGTATTTTGTAGTCATTGATCACTTTGATGTCTGATTTGAACTTGACCCATTCCTGGTAAATTTCATCCGGTACAGGCTCGTCCCATTGAAGTTGAATTTTCCAAATTTCTTGAAATAAAATCTTAAGTTTGGTTGTAATTGGAGCCAACCAGCCTAAAGGATCGTAGAGTTTGGCAATATCCGATAAAAGGGTTCTTTTGGTTGGGCGAGCCAAAGATGTATCGAATTTTGATTGAAATGTGAAATAATCTGACTGTGGATTCCAGCTTATCCCCAGCATTTTAGTGGATTCTTCTTGCTTAAAGTTAAAGTTGTCTTGACTAGTTGGGTCGACACTGACGCCTTGTAGTAGCTCAGGTGAGTTTGATTTCCATTTCCGAAGGTTAAAGCCGCCTGATTTTAGCAGCTTGATCAAGTCGGACTGCAGTTGCTTTCCTGACTCGATGGAATGCGCCCCGTGGACAAGGTCATCGACGTAAAATGACTCTTCGAGCACACTAGGTGCCAGGCTGTTTTCGAAGTTTGGTTTTTCATCCTGGGCCAATTGTTTAAGTGTTTGCATGGCTAGGAAAGGGGCGGCCTTGGTGCCGTAGGTAACCGTTGTTAACTGGAATACCATCAAATTTTCTGATTTATTATCACGCCATATGATAAGGTGTAGTTGCTGATCATGTGGATGGAGCCAAATTTGTCTGTAAAACTTTTCAAGGTCGCTTGTAAAAGCAAATTTAAACTGTCTCCACTTGATTAAGAGACTTAGTAGATTTTGTTGTAAATTAGGACCCTTGCACATCAATTGATTAAGGCTCGTCGAATTCCAGCTCTTAGAAGATGCGTTAAAAACTACGCGTAATTTTGTAGTTGACGAATCTTGCCTGGTGACAGAGTGATGAGGTAGGTAGCACTTTGGTGTTATATTGCAAGCGACCGCTGGCGTCATATGACCGAGCTCTAAGTACTCCTTGATAAATGATTTATATTGTTGTAAAATATCCGGATGCCTATTTAGATTTTGTTCTAATTTGTAAAATTGGGCTACTGCCAGTCTCTTGGACGAACCTAAATTGTCTTGAAAATTGGGTTTCATCGGCAGCCGCACCTCATAGCGCCCATCTTCCCTCCTTTTTGTGGTTTCTTGATAGAAGTCAAGGCATCGCTGATCTTCGACTGACATCTCGGTAGGCTCGGAAATATCCTCTAATTCCCAAAACTTTGATATATCATTGATGTTATGAAGTACGACATTGCATTGGAATGTTTAAATATTGCCACTCAATATCCAACCTAATCGCGTTTGTTGAGCTGTCGTTAAGGTTGATGTTTCTCTGCATATTCCGTCAAGCAATATGATTGCATACACGTCGGCACCTAACAAGATATCTATAGGACGACTTAAGTTAAAACCTGGATCTGCTAACTTAATTTGACTAAGATAAGGCCAATCTGGCTTGGAAAATGATTTCATGGGTAATTTTTTGATTAACTGATTCATGATTAGGACATCGGTTATGAAAGCATAGTCGGTAACAACAGAAGAACATTTAATACTAATCATCCCCTTCAAATTGCATTCGTTGTCACCTATACCTGCTACAACGCCCTTGCAGGTCTTACGTGGTAACCCTAGGAGTTGAGCCGCATGCTCGGTGATAAGCGAAGCTTGGGAACCTTGGTCCAAAAGAGCACGCATAGTGTAATAAGTTCCATCAATTCCTTGTACTTGGATGATCGCTGTTGGTAGAAGTACCTCAGTTGGCTCTCCTGGCAGAGACACGTGGGAACTACTTTTGACCAATTTCCCTGAGTTTGCATTCGAGTAACTGGAACTGCCCGCTCCTTCGTTTATACTCGCCGCCGTGTCCGATGTCACTCGGCTTGATTGCGCAAATGCGTCGTGCAACAAGCTATTATGCTCCTTATTGCACTCACGGCAACGCTTTTCTGACAAACATTTCCCTTGATGAGTCTTCAAGCAATTTGAACACATATTGAATTTCGAAAGGAATTTGCGTTTATCGTATGATGGCATATCGAGAAATTTCTGACAATAATATATACCGTGATCATTTGTTTTACATAGGTTACATTTATATTTAGAGGTTTGATTATTTGATGTATTTGATTTAGTAGTGATTACTTTAGCACTAGATGAAAATGAATTTTTGATGAAGTTATGTTTCTGATTCGCTTGATTGTTGTTGTTTTGAAGCTTATTTCCTTGGTATTTTTGCGTAGGTATATCTTGTTTCCTACGCGCTGTTTCTAATGTTGTAAACTTTGCCTCCAGAAAGTCCAGAAATTCTTGTAATATCGGTAACTCTCTTGGTTGTTTTACCGACTCGATATAATCCGTATATGACTCCATATCTAACTTCTGGGACAAAATGTGCACAACCAAGGGGTCCCATGTGCTTGTGTCAACCCCGAGGTTCTTGATGGCATTGAGGCTCTCCATGTAAGTGTCCAGCATGCGTTTGATGTGAGCTAATGATTGCTGTTGCATGACCGGTAAATTTAATAATAGATTAATGTGGGATGTGAAAATTAACTTTTTGTTGTTGTATCGCTGGTTGAGTATATCCCAGCAGACTTTGTAGTTATCAGAACTCACATTCAAATGCTGGATCAGACGTTCCGCGTCACCTTTAACCCTACTCTTGAGGTACTGCATCTTTTGGGCCGGCGACATTGACGGATTATTATGGATGCTTTCTGTGAAGAGATCTTTAAAAGATACAAAATCCTTATAATTTCCATGAAAGTGTGGAATTTCGAGAGCAGGAGCTGATTTTTCGATGTGTGCCACTGACCACATCTTTCGGTTGATTGCCGCCTTCATCTCGTTGAAAGACTGCTCGTAGCTGTTGTAAGCATGGTCATATTCCTTGTTTCGACCATCTAGCTCACTGTCCAGGTCCCAGTGCAGGGTGTCTATGGTGTTCCAGCGGGCCTGGAGTGTGCGCAACAAGTCTTCAAACTCCCATTTTTCTGAAACTGCATCTAGGTTGATTGATGATATAGTTCGATGAAACGCCTTGAAGTTACTGCTTTGTTTTTTCAGCATTTCTTCATTCTTGCTGGACGTTCCCCTTGAACTTGTTGAAGCTGGAGGTTGCGAAAACGCGGCAGCTGAAGGTTGTTGGGGCATGAAAACCGGGGTTTGTTGAGGCTCCGGTTGCTGAATAGTAAACGTAGGAGGCTTCAATACCGGTGGCTTATCTATCTGTGTACTAAGATAATTTTGTATGCGCGACCTAATCAACTCATATCTCTCTTTTACTTGATTATATTCACCCGACGTAAAATAACTATTTGACTCATCACCGAACTCCAATAAACTATTATTATTCTTTTCAAACTCAAGCCAATAATTATCGAGAATATCTAACCTGCGTTGAATATAATCCGGTGTTATTCTTTCCGCGGAATCTTTTTTAAAGTTAGAATAGGTATGTTCAATAGCCTTAGAAATTTGCTGCTGGTTGGTTAAGATGTCTTGCATGTTAGGCATTGTGAATGAAGGATAATAAAGGCATAGATCTTACTTGATAGATAGGGCGTCTCGCGAGCGGGATGTGATCCATCCACGGTACCTGATGATTGGAGGCCTTGGTGCCCCCGGTGCTACTTTGTGATCGGAAACCTTGCTAATCCGATCCTTGTTAACCTTGAAGTAATGCACTGCTTCCGATAGGTTGCTGCGCGGAGCCACTAACACGTTCACAAGTTCACACGCGCACTCGTAACTTGATAACCAGCCACGTGGAAAACCGTGAAAAGGCCCCGCTTTACGGAAAGCTCGAAGGACCAATGTTCGGGGTCTGCCGAAACTAAGATGACAAGAAATGATAAACTTGATAACTGTTCAACACTATATTAGCAAGCCAAAACTTAATGAGTAGTACAATATTGTTTGATGTAAAATGAGTACGCGCGGCGCTCTTGATGACCTATTGCGAACTGAATATAAAACTAAGTGAAGTAATGAGTTGAGTGAAAATGCTGACACTGTACGATGATAGCTCTAGCTCGTACATATGTCATTTAATAATACATAGCATAACCATTTCACACATTCATATACAAAGTTAGTAGACTCCCACTTATTTTTAAATAAATATCCCAATCTACCCACCCAAACTAGTAGATACGGGTATTTACCCGGTGCGCATTGTGTAAATACCCAACCTTGGGTAAATATCCGGGTGGATGCCCATCGCTAGTAAAAAAAATAAAAAAGTTAAAAATAAAAAAAATACTTGCGAAATGAACTGCAGTCCTGCAGATTTTTAATGCGACAATTTTCATTTAATTTGTTTTTTATCTTATATTTTCTTAATGCTTTACTTAATTGAAAGTAAAATGGAGTTGAAATATAGTACTGTACATAGGGCGCACTATAAGTTTCCGGAACTGGCCACTTACATAAACAATATTTAAAAATTTATTGCAACATTTGAAAATAGAACTCTTTGGCTGTAGAATGCAGTTTGTTTCATCTGACTGTCTTTTGTTTTTACCTTGTGGCGCCATTTAAAAAATTGTGTGTCTGCATCAACATGGATTTAACTCGGGAAAATTTTCGTAGTATGATTTTCTACGATTTTAAGTGTAATTTGACAGCTCAACAGAGCATCGCTCGGCTTGAAACAGCTTTTGGCAATGAAGCACCATGCAAAACAACTGTTTATAGCTGGTTTGCAGAATTCAAGCGTGGTCGTATCAATCTCAGTGACGAATCTCGCGATGGTCGGCCGTCCACCGCTGTGACCAACAAAAACATCGATGCTGTGCGCCGTATGATTGAAACAGACAGGCATGTGACCTACCATGAAATTTGCGCATCCTTAGAAATAGGCATGAGTCAAATACAATTAATCCTACACAAACATTTGGGTGTGAGAAAGCTGCGCTTGCGGTGGATCCCACACAACTTGACCGAGGCTCAAAAAACGGACCGCGTCACTTGGTGCAGTGCCATGCTTACCATATTCAACGAAGGTGCGTCAAATTTGGTGTGGGACATAGTATCAGGTGACGAAACATGGATTTATTGCTACGATCCCAAAACAAAGCAGCAATCGAGCGTATGGGTCTTTCAAGATGAGCCGAAACCAACCAAAGTGGCGCGCGTGAAAAGTGCATCTAAGCGGATGATTGCTTCTTTTTTTAATAAAACTGGACACGTGGCTACTGTTGCTTTAGAGAATCAACGTACAGTGAATAGTGACTGGTACACGACCATTTGTTTGCCGGAAGTTATTGACGAACTCCGTAAAAATAACCGTAAACGCCGTATCATCCTGCACCACGACAATGCTAGTTCTCACACGGTCAGACAGACAAACGACTTTTTGAAGGCGAAAAATGTAGAACTCATGAGTCATCCTGCATACAGTCCCGACCTGGCACCTTGTGACTTTTTTCTGTTCTCAAAAATTAAGAACCAATTACGCGGTCAACGATTTTCATCACCAGTAGAGGCTGTCGAGGAGTATGAAAAACACGTTTCAGAGGTCACCACAGAGGAGTGGCACAAAAGTTTTCAAAACTGGTTTCATCGAATGAAAAAGTGCATAGACGCCAAGGGAGATTATTTTGAAAAACAATAAATTAATTTTGTACCTTTAATAGTATTTTTTCATATTCATTCCGGAAACTTATAGTGCGCCCCACGTATGTATTATATGTGGACGCTTTCCGTACACTAAAACAGTGATAGTGAAAAATAAGGACTGTTGTTTGTGGAATCCAGCCTAATTAGAAACGATGGAAAAGTAGCGTATTTTAAGGACCAATGCGAAATTAAGTTGCATAAAACATGTAGGAATACGTACAATAATCATCACTAGAATCTGTTGAGAAATGATACCTGTAGGCGAGAACAGGCGGACAGACAAACTGACAGAGGGACAAAAGCATTTTTAGCCAATTTCGAAACTGAGACGCTTCATATGCTCGGTCAATAAAATATAGTATCATTGTAAAAGTATCTCATAAACAAGTTTGAAAACTTACTTTGGGGCTAGCTCAGTCTATACAGGGTGGAATTGAATTCGTTGGCCTCCTTTTAAGTATCTATTATACCCATGATTGAAAAGTTTGAAAACTTACTTTGGGGCTAGCTCAGTCTATACAGGGTGGAATTGAATTCGTTGGCATCCTTTTAAGTATCTATTATACCCATGATACAAAGTATTTAAAGACTAATAAAACGTCAGTCAAAAGTCGTCATTATCATATTAAAGAAATCCTCTAAAAATGCGTTACACTCTTTGATAGATACCATTACTGCAATTATAAAAAAATAAAAAATTTAATCGTCATAAAACTTACAAAAAAATAAATTAATTATAATAGTATCAATTTCGTCGCACCGTAGTACACTAACAAGCGTTCCTACTTCAAACGTAACCTTGAATAACCTACCATTCTCAAGCGTTCGTGTGACCCCACCCGTCCCCACTCGATTTTAAACCTTATTCACGTACCTACTCTAAAGTCTAAAGTCCGCTCAGTGGCTCAGTTGTGTCCGTGGCTGTGTGCGGCGGGTTCTATGACCTCACGGCTCGTAAGTATACACAAAACGCGCGCGCGTCTCAAGTGTTTTGATACTTTGGTAATTTTTCTTACTTTTTGATACTTTTTAATTACTGCATTAACTGCAGTGTTGTTGCCGTACAAAATATCCTTTATGGGAGTATGTTAATAACTTAAATTAATGCTACTTATTTCAATTGCACCCTGTATAATTTGTCCTTATATATTTATAACTGCAAGTGTTACTTTGCCATAAAACATTACATAACTTTCACCTACTACAATTTATTGTCATCCCATGTAGGAATGTGTGAAATCTATTGTTCGTCACAAGTAATAATACTAGGCGCCACCACACCGTGTACCACACGCACTATGCCGTAATAACGATAAACGACGTTATCTCCAGCTAGTTAGGCACAGTTGAGTAAACCGTTTGTTAGTAATAGTTTGTAAGTATTAAAGCAGTTCGTATTTATGAAAGTGATTATGTCACGAACTTCTTACGGAGTAACATATATTTAAGTACCTAATATGAGCCAGTATTCCGTTATTTGACATAAGTTAGGATTTATAATCTATCTCTTCATAGATTGAATGAAATATCGTAGTCTAGAGTGTGCGAAAACATAACCCCCGCACCGGACACGTTGCCGTCGTCCTTCGCGCGCCGTCGATCACTTGTCTACTTTAAGGGCAAACATGTTTTTTTGTGTTTTATACTTATTTTGTTGATGAAAATGACACAAACTCAAAATCTCAATGAATTATGATACTAAATATATAAATGAATTTGTGAAATATGAATTTATGATACTAAATATATAAACTCTAATGATTCTAATTTTCTTTTGAAGCGTATTTTGCTTGGAAAATCAAAATAATTAAAATAAATAAGAATGCCTGGACTAATGTGACACAAATGAATACAAAATGTATATTTAGTTGTTACTGATATGTTGTTTTATTTTTTTCAACACTAATTATCTTTTTTGGTACTGTTTTTATACATGGGCCCTTAGCCAGTTTTAAGTGGACAAAGGATGACACAAATAGGTTTGCACACTAGTCTGGCTACGTTTGATACAATACTATTGCATTTTACAACTTTAAATCAATTTTGTCGATTCAGTATGGAATTAAATTAAACAGTCACAAATCAATAAATTTCCCGAAACGCAGACCCCGAAAGTGACACAAATCGAAATAATAAGCTCTTTAGATACGACTCTATTCAGAGGCAAGAAATAAGCATATCTAGAGTTCTTGTAAGTTATACCCTTAAAATTAGCTAGCGCTACCGGACTATTAGTGACTTTTACCACGACATACGTAATTATTAATACGGGACAGTGACAACTCACCACTTAGTGACACGTTTACAATGAACCAACCACCACCACCAGCGATGCCGGCGACCTCTTTGGCACCCTCTTCGGTGCCCTCTCCGGTGCCTCAATATTCCATGATAGAACAAATAACTCTGACTTCGAGGATTCCTCAATTTTGGCCGGATATGCCAAGGGCATGGTTTAGACGTATGGAGGCTTCCATCAATACTCAGAAACTGTCAGATATGGCGAAATATGACCTTGTAATCACGAAACTGGATAAAGAGGTTGTTGCCCAGGTGACAGATATTCTAGATAATCCACCGGAGTCGGACAAATATGGATCACTGAAGACACGCTTGTTAACGCTGCTCGAGGAGTCTGCAAGCAGACAGGTACAGAAACTGATTAGCGAGATGGAGCTGAGAGATCAACGTCCATCGCAGCTGTCGCGTCGCATGCGTGAGCTGGCTAGGGAGAAAGTGCCAGACGAGACCCTGAAATTCCTGTGGCAGTCACACTTGCCTGGACCAGTGCGGGCCATTCTCGCAGTTACCGATGCCAAGGACCTGGACGTGTTGGCGGCCGTCGCTGAAAAAGTTATGGAGAGTACAGGTGTGGGCAGGATATCGGAGGTGAGGTCGACGCTCAGGCACTGAGTCGGAACGGATTTTGGGAGAGTTAGCCAAGATTAACGCACGTCTTACCAATCTGGAACGAGGTAGATCTCAACAGAGGGGCGGCGATCGTCAAAATAGGACCAATTCGAGGAACAGATCACAGAGTAAGAGGAAGAATCCGTACTGGTTGTGTTTTTATCATTTCCACTATCGGGAGAAGGCTACGAAATGTGTGGAGCCCTGCAACTGGAGGAATGGTAACCAGCAGTCCGACAATACGGGAAACTAAGTGCGGTGCAGACATAGTCGGCGGGCCCCTGCATCGCTCATTACCGCCTCATAGTATGTGATAAGAACTCAGGTATGCGATTTTTAATAGATACTGGGGCAAATGTGTCGGTAATACCTGGTAATAAAAAATGTATGTATATGAAACGTGATACTAAGTGGGATTACAAACTATATGCTGCGAACGGGACGATCATAGAAACTTATGGTACTATATCCTTAAAAAAAGACTTAGGTTTGAGACGTAATTTTGTTTGGACCTTTATCGTTGCCGATGTCTCACAACCAATAATAGGCGCAGATTTTTTATTGCATTATAAGTTACTTGTAGATTTAACTGGAAAAAGACTGGTTGATCAGATTACTAATTGTAATGTTATAGGATCGGTTGTTATGTGGAGTGGGCCATCGTTGAACACCATAGATAATGATAACGTATACTTTGACTTGCTTTCTAAATTTCCAGAGATAACCAAACCTATGTCATTCGACGCTTGACTGCCGAACGATCAACAACTTGTTTGGTGCCTGAAGATGCCTCGTGGAGAGGCGAAACACGTGTCGCGTATGCGGTGTCCGATATTGCTGCAGCCGCAGCGGATGCAGCAGTATCGGAGGGAGCATGCATCAGCTGTTGGTGGCGGGTGCACACGGGCTGTTGGTGGCAGGTATGCTGGGACTAACAGTAGTGGGTGGGCGCCGGCCGGCAATAGTTTGCATGAACTAAGTGGTGGCGGAATTGCACAAAGTAATTCAAATCATGTAGTATGTAACTTTGACTTCCGCAAAGTAACACCTGAATCTATTAACAAACCTATGTGTTTTAAGGAGAAGCCTCTTCACTCGGTGTATCATTACATCGAAACAACTGGGCCTCCCGTGCATGCGGGTGCTAGACCCTTAGCACGGGACAAATATAATAAGGTAAACGGTAAATATAATAAGCTAAGCGGTAAACGGCCTGTTGGGCGGCCCAGATACAGATGGATAGATCAAGTCAAAAAGGACCTGCTAGAAAAAAAAGCCGAAGACTGGCAGCAAGTGGCACAGAATAGATCGGAGTGGAAAAAAATATTATCTGAGGTCAAAACTCACTTTGGGTTGCTGCACCATCCTAGTAGTAGTAGTAGTAGTAAAGGAGGAATTTAGGAAAATGCAGGAGATGGGGATTTGTCGGCCGTCTAATAGCGCTTGGTCGGCCCTTTACATGTAGTGCCAAAAAAGGATGGGCAAATACGTCCTTGTGGCGATTACAGAGCCTTAAACGCTATCACTAAGCCGGATAGGTATCCTATTCCACGTGTACTTGACTTTACCTATAGTATGGAAAATAAGAAAATTTTTTCGAGACTTGACCTTAATAGGGCGTATCATAATATTTTAATAAACCCAGATGACGTGGAAAAGGCCTCGATTATAGTTCCTTGGGGATTATAAGTATATGATTGAAGTTAGACCTTTGACAATCTATACTAATCATAAACCCTTGATATACGCATTCTTGAAGAAACCTAGCGACAAGGAAACTCCGAGACGTATAGGCAACTTATGTTCATAAGTGAGTTTTGCACAAATATACAACATATTAGCGGTAGTGAAAATACGGTCGCGGATGCACTCTCACGAGTTGAAGCAATCACATTTCCGACCACTGTCGATTTAGCAGAATTAGCTATCGCGCAGTACAGCGACAGTGAGCTGACCAAGTTGTTATTGGATTCCAACTAGCGATTACAGTTCAAGCGAATTGTTTTTCCAGACTGTGAGAAAGAGATAATATGTGAGGTATCTACCAATAGGAATAGGCCATATTTACCAGAGCAATCTAGAAAAGTGGCTTTTCACGCGGTTCACGATTTATCTCATCCAGGTAACAGGACTACTAGGAAATTGGTTTCATGTAAGTATTTTTGGCCGAGAATGAATGCGGATGTAAGAAATTGGTCTAAAACCTGCATTCAATGCCAGAAGTCAAAGGTTATAAGGCATACTGTTTCGGGATTAGGACAGTTTGAGCCGAGTGGTCGCTTCGAAGCTTTAAATATAGATATCGTCGGTCCATTACCTATTACAGAAGATGGTTATAGGTACTGCTTAAGGGTTGTTGATAGAGCTACCGGATAGCCTGAAGTTTTTCCTTTAAAAGATATTTATGCTAAGACGGTTGCCAAGGCAATATATGAGGGATGGATAACTCGATATGGTTGCCCGGTCAGAATTACTACGGATCAGGGAAGGCAATTCGAAAGTGGATTATTCGGTGAACTAATGAAACTATTAGGTATCAAGAGGGTGAGAACTACAAGTTACCACCCGCAGAGTAACGGGGTAGCAGAGCGATTTCACAGGGGGTTAAAAGCAGACCTTATGGCTAGAAGTGATACTGGTTCATGGCTTTCAGAGTTACCCACCGTTTTACTTGGTTTACGTGCGGCTCCACGCAGCGATACGGGTGTGAGCGCCACTGAGCTAACTTTTGGTAAAACACTGAGGTTACCAGGTGATTTTTACGACGGAACGGTTACAAAAGTTAGTGATTGTTATGACTACGTAGAGAATCTCAGAGAAACCATTCCTAATTTAAAGCCGACACCTTCAAAACAAAGGGATTCGCGTACGATTTTTGTACATTCTGATTTATCTACTTGTTCACATGTTTTTGTGCGTGTCGATTTAGTTAAGAGATCACTTCAGTTACCATATGAAGGGCCTTATCTTGTTTTAAATCGGAACGATAGGTACTTTACATTGCAAATGGCTGGAAAACAAGTCAATGTATCCATTGATCGGATAAAACCAGTTTATGTAATGACCGATGCGCCTATCCCACATATACAACTACCTGATAAGAAAATAGATATAAGTAATAAAAGTAACGAAAGTACTAGTAACTGTACATCAGCAAATAGCACTAAACCCACTTCTTATGTCACGAAAAGTGGTAGAAAAGTTAAGAGGCCGGTAAGGTTCCTTGTTTCTTAATGTTTATGTTTTATGCGAGTGTAAACACACCTTTATAGTGCTTACATATGTTTGATATGGTTGATGCGAAGTGTAATCACGTAACAAATACCTAATTCAATTGTATTGTATCCAATTTGCAATAAATATAATCAACATAATTTTGTAGGTCATATAATGCAAAATTGAACTTATTCTTTTACTGTTGTTTTAAACAAAATTAAAATATTCTTTATGTTCGCATATTTCTGATTACTATATAGATGGTATACGAATTTTATATTTTCATTGTATAACTCAATACTTGAAAGTGAACAGTTACTGTAAACTTCATTAATTAAAATGAGAAATAGTCAAAGTCAACCCCAGCAAAATAATGTGGCTCTCGCACAATCTGTCTCTAATGAAACCATGGGACAAAGGTTGAACGTACTAGAAGTTTGTCTACGTAATCAATGTACGAATAGATTGAGAAAATGGATTCGTAAGGAAACCGCCAGCGCGGGCCTAACTCAGCCCGTGGTCAATGTTCATACGGCGCATAGTGCGCAGCCTCCTGCTGCGACTTCGCGCGGTCATGAAGGATATTAGTGTTGTGATTTTTTTTATGATGTTACTAAGGATATAAGTTGTGAGTGAAAACCTTCCGGAAATCCAATTTTTATGGTGTTATCAAATGTCCTACCTAATGTAAGTTATTGTAAGTTGATTCGGCATCGAAACAATGTTTACATCGTAACGTTTACGTTATACCTAACTAAATGTATCTATACTTAATTGATGTTTTACCTGTCAGATATTTTTTTTAGATGTGGGGTTGTTAAAATTTTAATGTTTGTTTAAAAAGGGGGGACTACTGTAGGGACACACTGTACCTATATGTACATACATAAGTCTATGTGTAACATTATTTTCTTTTCGGCCGCAGTTGTCGCTGCGCCGCATTAAAGGCAGCACATATATCGCACGTACACGCTTTCATTTAACCTTCTTCCTTAAAGTAGTAGTTCTCTCTATATATTCCCCTACATTAGTATTGTTATTAACTATCCATTGAACGAATATTAACTATTCATAGGGTGCGGAAATTTCATAAAACTTGTTCCAGGTGATACGTGTTTATCAGTAAGCCTTATAAGTATGTGAAATAAATGTTTTGTAGGTATTCAAAATTTTCATTACATTTGCGAGGTTTGCATCGAAATATTTTCTTTACTTTTACAACTTATGAGTACTTTATGAACGGTCGAAGTTCAGCTAAAATTTGTGCAAAAAAGCAGATTTTTGAAGCTGACTTCGTTTTTCTAAATTTAATTTTTTCATTTCGATAGAAACCTAGTAATAGCGCCCAAGATACCTGTGAGTTCAGATACAACGCCATAATAACGTACGAGTGTTTTTATGAAAAGTAAGACGGGAAGGCCGCTCTTAATGGATAATGTCGTTCAAAACGAAAAATTCGCAATGTATGGGACTTTCACCCCATGCTCTGCGGTGACCCATCCAAATTAAGACCACACCTGCGTAGTCGCAATTTGGATGGTTCATCACGCTTTCACAGGTAAAACAACTTTGGATGTGGTCTCGAATATGATGGCTTAACAATTGATTACGTTTTCATGGGTTAAGCAACCTTAGGCGTGGTCACAACTCGGGTGAGTGACCAAAGTAAATAATGTTTGGGCCGCACCTGCGCCTATCGCCACGGAGCTTCGTGAGCACGCAAATGTGACCGGCCGTTATCGGGTATCGTCCCGAATATTCCGACTCCGTCTTCGTTATCGCGCGGGTGGCGGTACATCAAAAGGTTTTGGCGCGCTAACAATTCGCTCTGCGTGGTCGGACTAGCGTTGTTCATTTTGGCATTTGTTTTCAACTTGTTCAGACGCGTGCTGAGCGACGTTGCCACGGTTGTTAATGCGTAAAAATGGAGTGGAACGATAAAATGGTGTTACAATGTTTACGTTTTTCTTTCGAGGTTTCTTTTTAGGTTTCAATAAATGCATTATGTAATTGTTTGCACACGTGTAATAGTAAAGAAAGTCGTCGTCCATATAAACACGTAGATGACGCCATCTTGGATTATTGCCAGATAGTTCATGGTTCGTGGTACTTTATCGGCATTTACTTTATGGTAATTTATCGGCTCCGGCCCGGCCGCACCTGCGTCTATCGCCCCAAAGTAATACGTGGCGAAGCTTCGTATGTTTTGTACACTAAAAAATTGGTTGCCTGTAAAGTCGGTATACGGGCGAAAGTTTTACGTGACAACGACTTTGAATGCCCGAGTGGAAGGGACGCGTGCCTCTCACTCGCTCTCATTGTGAGCGCATAACGTGAGCGGAGCGTAACGCAGTTTCTTGAAGTGTCACCCGGCAAACCAATTTATAAGACGTTGTCACGTCAAAAGTGATCGAGATAAAGCTGTGGCCATACTAGCGTGTGCCCGTCAATACGGCGAAATTTTTGCGGTGCGGCCCCGCAACGCTTCGTGTGCTCCGGCTCTAACACTTGAATCCGTCCAGTATTTCGTCCGGAGATTACCGTGTACAAACAGACATACTTTTTTTTTCACTTTATTAGTATGTCTCCATCGCACCAAATATTTTTTTTTTTTTTTGAAAAATATTTAATGTGCAGACACATTTCTTACGGTTTTACGATAGTATAGTTTTACTTTATTACTATTTTTCTAATTAATTTTGATGAAATAAATAGTAACAAAATTGAACACAAATAGTAACCATGTCCAGAAACAACTTTCTTTTCTTTAACATGTGTTCTAACAATTACATAATGCATTTATTGAAATCTTAAAAGAAACAGCTAAAAATTTTAGCACTATTTTATCGTTCCACTCCATTTTTACGCATTAACAACCGTGGCACCGTCGCACAGCACGCGTCTGAACAAGTTGAAAACAAACGTCAAAATGAATTAACAACGCAAGTGCGACCACGCAGAACGAATTTTTAGCGTGCATAAATCCTTTGATGTATCGCCACCCGCGCGATAACTACACGAAGTCCGAATATTCGGGACGTTACCCGATAACGGCCGGTCACATTTGCGTGTATCGTGTAATAGCACGAAGCTTCGTGACGAAAGGCGCAGGTCCGCGTTGGTTATCGCGCAGGTGGCGATACATCAAAGGATTTAAGCACGCTAACCATTCGCTCTGCGTGGTCGCACTTGCGTTATTCATTTTGACGTTTGTTTTCAACTTGTTCAGACGCGTGCTGTGTGATGGTGCCACGGTTGTTGATGCGTAAAAATGCAGTGGAACTATAAAATGGTGTTAAAATTTTTTAGCTTTTTCTTTCTAGGTTTCTTTTTAGGTTTCAATAAATGCATTATGTAATTGTTAGCACACATGTTAAAGAAAAGAAAGTCGTCGAATGGTGTTAAAATTTTTAGCTTTTTCTTTCTAGGTTTCTTTTTAGGTTTCAATAAATGCATTATGTAATTGTTAGCACACATGTTAAAGAAAAGAAAGTCGTCATCCATATTTATAACATGTAGATGAAGCCATCTTGGATTATTGCCAGAAGTGCGATTTCTAAAACGCGGAGTCACCTAAACGAATGGTTTTCCCATACAAAAACCATTCGTTTAGGTGACTCCGCGTTTCAGATATCGCACTTCAGATAGTTCGTGAAAAATAACGAAGCCGCTAGTGTGACCAGCGCTTTATCGCGATAACTTTTTAGTGTACAAAACGTACGAAGATTCGCCACGAATAGCCTCGGGACCATAGGCACAAGTGCGGCCGAAGCATTATTATACTACAGTATTGCATAAATAACTATTACCTATCTGACGTTGACAGTTTGCGTGCTGCCGTGCCGGCAAGTGGAAAAACGGAGCCACGGCTCGGCGCCGGAGCCGCCGCCGTGCAGTCGTGGAAAAACGCCTAGTAACTGGGCGGCTTTGCTGGGCGGTGGCATTTCAAAACGGACTTTACAATACAGTTGTCATGATGCTGTCATCCATATACAAACTTCGCTTTGTATACCGTGACAGCTGATGACGTAATTGAAACAAGATACGTCATATGTTGCGAAACGGTTCTCAAACTTTCAAAGTGGGGGGAAAAAATGATAAATAAAACCAATACAGTTAGTAGGTACAACTTTTTATCATTTAATATATCTGCCCCGTTTCTCGTTTCGGTGTGACCACTGCTGGGAAGATAATGATGGAAGAAACCCAGTTCAGTATGGTCCCTACCCCTATTCTTCCCAGCCCGTTGGGCTATGGTACAAATTACAATGCAGATATACATCTTAATCTTTACTTTACAATATATTTAAAATTAAAAAAATTGGTTGCCTGTAAAGTCGGTATACGGGCGAAAGTTTTACGTGACAACGACTTTGAATGCCCGAGTGGAAGGGACGCGTGCCTCTCACTCGCTCTCATTGTGAGCGCATAACGTGAGCGGAGCGTAACGCAGTTTCTTGAAGTGTCACCCGGCAAACCAATTTATAAGACGTTGTCACGTCAAAAATAGAATTAAAATTTTCAGTCCCCTATTTCCAAGAATTTTGATCTGACAAATAGTAATTTACACGACAGCTCATTTTTAAATAATAATTTTTAAGTTTGGAATCCACAGTAATTTCTTCACCCAACGAAATAGCGCTATATGTGTGAGCGAGACACCGTTGAAAGGGCGGACTGTCAGTATGACACTTGGCAATTTGATGTGTTGTCACTGTGTGTAATTGAATTACCAGAGAAAAATTCATTTTTGAAGTTTGTATAACAATTACGAATTAATAATCCATTACATCAATTTATAAAGTATTATGTAGATGATTCACACGAGATACTAAATAGCTACGTTGGTTTATATTTTATTTAATATTCATGAACTAATTGAGAAAGTCCTTAAATTTGCTGAAAAGAACAATCAGTGGCATCACTTATCGTGACGTACACTGGTTCCAACTCGGGAAGAGAATACCTTGCTGTCATCCATCTGTCATTCATAGTTCCAAGTAAATCAGTACAGCATAGGGGTGATCGATGTTGCAAAAACATCGATAATGGCATCGATAGCTGAACATCGAAAATCGATGATTATCGAACTCTAAACATCGATGTCAGGCAACATCGATGTTTTTTGCAAACGTTATCACAGGAGTTCGTCAATAAATAAAACAATCATAAAATAACGCGTTTTTTTAATAAAACAAAGAAATAAATTGGAGGTATCAGAGGGAACACATTATAAATTTCAATATTTTTTGTCAATTGACTGTAACAAATAATAATTTGTAAAAGCGCGTAACCTTTCAATCTGTAACAATGCGACACAAATAACAAAAATGACCACATATGTTCATATATATATTTATATATAATTATGTGTCCGTGACATCGATGTTTTACATCGCTGATCATAGAAAATCAATGAATATCGAGTGACATCGATGTATCGATGTTTAAAGTAATGCAATATCGATTATTAAACATCGATTTTGAATCGTCTAACATCGATGATTATCGAAAATCGATGATCATCGATCATCCCTACAGCAAAGAGTAAAATAAGATATAGCAGTACAGTATGTGTCAGCAGATGAGTACATTGAGTACCTACGTAGTATGTACCTATTGAGCAAGCCTTTTTGCAGGCTGCGTAGGCAAAAGTACTCTGTGGTACATAATCAAATCACCGTAAATCACACAGAAGGTAGGTACAGCAGAAGGTTAATACTTAATTGTGATTATGAAATATTGCGTGGTAGCATAAAAATAACTTGGTAGTAGCTTTTCTACTATTGCATTTTATCTTTGTTCTTTTTCGCCATAAATCATTTCTACAGATTGAAGATTCTGTTTAAAATTGCTAGGTCGTGCGTGGCTATCATACTATTGTGTAGGTATGCAGTACTTACCAAGGACTCTAGGCTCTATCCTAGCAATCAATATTGTTCATCCTAAAGCGCAATTACAATTTGATATATTGATTTTTAGTGCTGTAAGTACTTGCAACTGCGTGTAGTGCACTGTTTTTGATTGTACGTTATTGCGTCCATTACTACAGGTAGTTTGATTTTTATTCAGGAAAATGTCTACTCGTCACATACGGAAATATACGGGCGGCAACGTTCTGCCGCCGCCGGAGGAAGAGTCTGATTACGAGCCTTTGTATGCCAGTACCTCCAAAAATCCAGCTCAGAACAAATTTAATGGAGTAAGTACCTATTTACACAAAATTTTTCAATTTATCATACATCCTCATTGTTTGCATATGTTAAGACAATTATTATCAGCCTCTGCTACCTTAGATTTAGATCTTTGACTGTAAATTAACTATAACAAAACAGGTAAGCAGCAACTGAAATTAACAAGCATACTACATCCATACTTTCTTATCCATACATTTTTTATGGATGAATCACACAGATTGCGCTTGCACCAAAGTAAGTTTAACCTGCGAACAACTGCAATTTTGCAAACCCATTGTTATCTATTGTTCTCTCGGTCGGATCCGACCGTCTGGAAGCTGACGGGTTAAGACTTATGTTATGGAATACTATCTCAACAATAACATATATCAAATACATATACATCCATACCAAATACATATATATCCAAATATATACATCCAAGACCCAGGCCAAACTGAAAAAGATTATCTTCCAACTTGTCCTGACCAGGGATTGAACCCAGGACCTCTGGTGTGACAGAGTGCATTAAGACCATTAGGGCGCACATTTGGCGAAGCGTAGTGCAGAGCATTTTTCATCATATGTAATATTATTAATGGAAAAGTAACTGTCTGTTACCAACCACTGAGCTGTTTTTTTTTTGAAATTTGGTATGGATTTAGTTTATGGATAGCTTTTATCCCAAATATCATCTCTAAAGAGAATGAAAAAATAAATGGAACTTATGGGGAATCCTTTTTTGCCATACAAAAGTAGACTTTATTACAAAGTACAAAATGTATGCCAAGTCTCACGTAAAAGCTTATTTATCTTTATTTTGGCATATTATCCACCCGAGGCAAAATATTTGCAACTATAGAGAAAGACCAAATTGTTCCATGCAATTGCCATAGATCTAAAAAATTCTACGTCTATGATCATTGCAGATTAGTTAACACATTGAAATGTTGTGGGTTTGATTTTCGAGGATATTTAGATGTGTTGTGCAAATTAATTATGTTTTTAATTATTAGACCCAAAATTCAAGTGAATTGTGTATACATATGTATATAGTCAGAATAGGTAAAATTTGTTTTGCAGTATTCTATAACCCCTTACCTGTCACTGGGAGGAATTCCTCCCAGGTCAATTGTTTATCTATTGTTTTATTATGTGCAACAGATGAAGAGATAATCTATAGGGATACTATATTTATTAGATTAGCTTTGTCGAATGTTACTGTAAATATAAAGTTGAACATTGCTATGCGAAGGTTAGTCTTCCTCAACATAGCACGTTCGCGGTTGTACCCTCAGCTGTGCTTCTTCAGAGCCAGTGGTGCGCTTTCCAGCTTTTTCCTCTCCATAGATGTCAATGAACACACAAGGATGCCAAAGACCTTATGAAGTGAAGAAGAAATTACAGAAACAGTTAATGATTTGTATGTAATATGGCGAATCAAGATACGACTGTATTATGCTTATTTAAAAAATCAAATTGAGCATTCAAATCAAATACCTAATTTTAGAAAAATTTGGATTTTTGAATCATATATTTATGTATTTGTGGAAAACTGTTACACAAGCAAAGCAAATGTCATTTTTAAATAGTACTATGATTTTCTGACACAGATACTGAAACCTATGTCTTTATGCCCCTGGCAGTAAGATCCAAAGGTCAGTTTCAATGCGATGGTGGGCGAGGTTGACGGGAATAAAATAGTGATTAGCTGGTTGACGGTTAGTTGTCTGAGAGTTTACAAACTTAATTAATATATCCAATAATTAAATTCAAATTAATATATACAAAGTAAACACAACTAAAATATACACTCAAAGGCAAACAAATTGCTTAGTAGCCTCTTTTTTGAAGTGAAAACTTCTTTAGCGGCGCTGTACACTTTTTTAGTAATGGGTAAAAAATATAAACTCGTGTCAGGGCGTCAGGACACGTGACCCTGATCGAAAATTCGTAATACGTATGGAGAGTAGACAGCCGGCGCGGCGTAGGAGAGGAAGTATCCCCCTCTCTTTCTACGGCGCGGCGAAAATGTATGCAGGCGCCTGCTGTTTCGCTGGGCGGTGCAGGGCGCTTGCGCGAATGTTCGTGTGTGTTTATGTTACAGCGTGCCACGCGCATCCAAGGATGGTGACAGTGACAGTTAATGGCTCGACCGTCTGTGTAGTGGCCACACTGCTGTGTATTCGTAAAATTCGTGTATATAAAGTGTTTAATTAATGTATTATAAATTGTCATGTTTGTGTATGATAGTGCAATAAATAAATATTTTATTCTACCACATAATGATAGTACTTTCATACTGTTAATAAAGCAATTCGTGCAAAATTATTCCCTTACCATTCCAAAATATCAAAAAAGTACCACGTCGGTTTAAATTTTCACTTCTGCCGGCACTCCCGGAGTGCAACCCGTCGTTTTTTTTTTGCTTAGCGCTTGGCTAGTTAAATCTCCAAAGTTGCTTACACAGGGCGCGGCGTGCCGCTGTCGCTTCGGCACCGCGCACTTGAATTTTATACTGACTTGCATGCTGTACTAAACTATATGTATTTGTTATAAAATATAATAGCGTTGAGTTAATATCTCGAACTTTGGGGCGAGCTCAATCTGTGTGATTTTGTTCTTATATATTTATTTTATTTATTTATTTATGTACACAAATACCTAACACACGGCCAACGCTCGTTGTTTGGCCTAGCGTCATCGGAAAGGATCAACACAAAATTACAAATGTAAAAAAAAAATATGCGCTCCTTGCCGCAGCGGCAGCGGTCCTGCGGTCGCTGCACGCTGATTGTAAACGCTTTATAAACAGATATATTTTTATTTATTTTTTAATTTGTTTTATAGGGTTAATAAACAGTGTAATTAAATATTTCTAATTAGGTCATAAGAAATCAATAAAAGATTATGAGACGATCGAGAAAGCGAGGGCCTTTTCTCTTAAATTATTTAATAGGTAATACACATATTTGTTATATTTTGATTTACTTACTGTTAAAGAAAACAAACTTGATTTTGTTAGGCCAAAATTGACAATAAAACAAGCATGCATTAATAATACAAACAATCTAATTGGGCTATTTTCTGTAAATAGCCAACTGTTGAATTTTAAATAACCGGCCAAGTGCGAGTCGGACTCGCGCACGACGGGTTCCGTACCATTTTATCTATAAAATATCACGTTTGTTGTATGGGAGGGGCTCCCAAACAACAAACCTTACCAAACTTAAATTTATATTTTAATTTAATTAATTATTTTTAAAGTGAATATCCTATGAAAATTTCAAACGTCTCTGTTGCCGCTATTAATATCAAGCAAATATTCGCGTTTTTTGTATTTTATTACTTTTAATTTGTTTTTAGTATTTGTTGTTAAAGCGGCAACAAAAATACCCTTCACCATCAGTGAAAATGTCAACTATCTAGCTATGGCGGTTCATGACATACAGCCTGAGAGGGACAGACAGACTGACAGCGGAGTCTTAGTAATAGGGTCCCGTTTTTACCCTTTGGGCATGGAACTCTAAAAACAAGACATTTATTCGTGACATTATGGATTTTTGCTACAGTATTTTGTTACTATGTATAATAGCACCTTATATTATTATGTTGGTACGCTTTTCAGCCACGGGTCCATGGGGACCCGGTCCTTTGAGGCCTTCATGGGATCAAAGCCAACATGAAGAGGCCTTTTAGTACCTTTTTATCTAAAAAGTGAGATGGCTGCATCTATGGAGGTCTATCCCTTAATGTACCATTATGATGCACTAACGGACAGTCCTCCATAGCTGCCGAACTATTGCCAGGGAGGGATTTACTTGGTTTGGGCTATGTGGATGGGATGTTAGTGGACCGGATAACTGGGTTATGGAGTGAGATTTACCTAAAAATCTCTCACAACAGTTTTGGCCTGGTAGATGGTGACTGGCTGCTCATTGGCTACACTGCATGTGGGCACCCTAATTAGCCACGAAGATGCGACCAGAGCGCAACACAAAGTGAGCAGCTGAGGGTGTCGAGAGGTGCTGCTCTGGTTTCACCATCACAAGGCTTACCCCCGAGAGCGGGTTTCCACGTTATTACGCCATTACGTGCAATATACTTCCACCCTGGAGCGTATGTTCTGCTCTTGCGGCTCCACTCAGGGCCGGATAGTTAAAGCAAGACAGAGGCGGGGGGTAGTAACTGTGTGTATGTGTGTGTGTGTGTGTTTGTGTGTGTGTAAGCATAATGCCACTGCAATGCATTGGCCACTAAAAAGTAATACCAATCAACAATAGCTTGCGTAAATATTTAGTAAATTTCCCGTTTGTTGTCCTCAGCTTTTCAAGTCAGAATCTGATACAGAACCAGAACCTGAACCAGAACGAGACGCATACAACAAAGAGACCGATGAAGTAGAACAGGTGCAAAAGCCAAAGAAAAAAAATAAGCACAAGAAGAAAAAACAAAAGAAAAAGCTAGCGGGTGATACATTTGAGGTTAGAAATGAGACTGCCTGTTTCAGCAATAGTATTTTTTTTTTTGGCGAAGGTTTGCAAGTTATTTGTTTTGTGTTGTAGTTGGATGAAATAGACAGAAGCTTACAAGAGGTCAATGCCCTCTTAGGCACCCCTCCCCCTGCACCCGTTGCTGAAGCTGCATGTGCGCGAAGTGAGGTGGACAATTTTTTCAAAATAGAGGGCAAAAACTTGAACCCGGCTAACGAGCTAAGGCGACTGCTAGGCCCTGATGAAGACGAAGTCAAGACGAGGTAATAAAGCATCAAGTGTTTCTTTGTCTGTTGTTCATGATAAATAAAGTGAAGTTTGTTTAGCTCGCTTTGTCACGCGTTCGTGTCATTTGGGCACAATTTGGTCAATGGATCTGGCAGTTCGGAATTGACAAGTAGTCAATGAATGACCAATGGTAATACATTATTATGTATTGATATTAATTAAAGCGACACCGTTGCATTTGGAGCTTGAAGCGAATAGCTCAAAGTAACATGTCGCAAGCTTTTTTTTGGTTTACTACTTTGACAAAATACAACAATTACTTTTTAAACTTTAATGTAGTAAAGTAATTAATTTCATTACAGGCGTAGACGTGGTGCCAATTATATCAATCGAGGATTAATTGTCCAGCCTGATGAATCATTTAGGAAAGTTGGTAAGCCAATTTTGCGTTATTTTATATTTTATTTTCGTGTGCTTTTACAGACGAGCAATATCTACCCGCGATCGTTGGCAACGGTCCATGAACTGTGTCACACGACAGTCGCACTGTCGCTGGCTTTCACTGCTGTCATGCAACGGGTCGTCGACCTGGGTTGCCATAAGTAGACTCCCAGTCTTGTCGCATGGACATTACTTTCACGTAGGGATTAATTCTTTAAATTTTGATATATCGATGTTATATAATTTGTATTTGAGTTATATAGGTCACTGACAATGAGTTAAAGATAATCACTTTTAACTGATAAAAAGTCACAAAAAATTTGAATAAATAAAAGCCACGGAAAAAAAAATACATTAGTTATGTATGAATTTTCATAATTTTCCTACAATAATTACAAAGAAAAAAATACGACTGGTTGCACTCCGGGAGTGCCGGCAGAAGTGAAAACTTGAACCGACGTGGTACTTTTTGATATTTTGGAATGGTTAGGGAATAATTTTGCACGAATTGCTTTAATTATCAGTATAAAAGTACTATCATTTATGTGGTGGAATACAATATTTATTTATTGCGTTATCGTACACAAACATGACAATTTATATTACATTAATTAAAACACGAATTTAACGAATACACAGCAGTGTGGCCACTACACAGACGGTCGAGCCATTAGTTGTCACTGTCACCATCCATGGATGCGCGTGGCACGCTGTAACATAAACACACACGAACATTCGCGCAAGCGCCCTGCGCCACCTAAACGAAACAGCAGGCGCAGGCATACATTTTCGCCGCGCCGTAGAAAGAGAGGGGGATACTTCCTCTTCTACGCCGCGCCGGCTGTCGAATTTTCGATCAGGGTCACGTGTCCTGACGCCCTGACGCGAGTTTAACATTTTTTACCCATTACAAAAAAATTGTACAAAGCCGCTAAAGAAGTTTTCACTTCAGAAAACCTGTATACAATTCTACATCGTCCGTGTAACTAAAGGATGTATATGGTAAGGTTTTTAGTGGGGAAGTCGATAAATTAAATGTTTCAATCCCTACAAAATTGAGACGTTTGTGCGTCAAGATAACGGGGTCTAGCCATAAGTGACCAAAACGAGTCAGTTATATATATATATATATATAATAGGTTGGGGAAAAAGTCTTTTCGCATGAAAATTCAAAACATTTCTTAATATAGTTTATTTACATTTAACTAAAGTATGTAGGTACCATTTTGTTCGATAACTTTTTGCCATCTTATAGGTAGGGACATGATCCCATTGCTATAGAAATTTTGGAGCTTCTGATCAAAAAACTGCGTCAAGTAGTTTTGGCAGTCCTCTCGTGATGTTAACCTGACATTGCCTAAAGAATTCTGAAGCGACTGAAACAGGTGGAAATCTGAAGGTGCCAGGTCAGGACTATACGGCGGATGCATTAACACCTCCCAGCCAAACTCTCTTAATTTTTGCTGAGTGGTTAAAGATGTGTGAGGTCTAGCGTTATCATGATGAAAAACCACACCCCTTCTGTTGATTAATTCCGGCCGCTTTGTCTCAACTTCTTGCTTTAATCTTATCAGTTGTTCGCAGTAGAATTCTGACTCGATGGTCCTGCCTGGTGGTAACAGCTCATAATGAATAATGCCCTTCCAATCCAACCACACACACAGCATCACCTTGTTGCGAGTTAACCCGGGTTTCGCCACAGTCTGTAAAGCCTGACCGGCCTTTGACCATGACCTTTTTCGCACGTTCTTGTCGTACGTGATCCACTTTTCATCACCAGTTATCAATTTCTTCAAAAAATTGTTCGGTCTCATTACGTCGTAATAAAGAATCACAAATGAGTACACGGTTCATTAGGTTTCTTTCAGAGAGCTCGTGAGGTACCCAAATATCGAGCTTTTTTGTGTACCCATTTTTTTTCAAATGCCCCAAAACTCTTTTGTAGTGAAGTGACGACAGCGATGAGCCCTGCCTTCCGAAATTGAACTTCCTTCCACAGCTTGAAATGATTGATACCATTTGTGGTCACCATTCCGTATTAAAATTATTTAGGTTTTCTCATGTCGATGGCCAAGAATGCTGATGACTATGCAATGGAAAAGAAGAAAAACCTATTGAATGAATTTTACGGTAACCGTCGGGAGTGCATTTATGCGACTAGTCGCGGCTTAACAAAAGCATTTTTGGCCAATATCGAAACAGACGCTTCGCTAGCTTCACTCGCTCGGTCAATATTACGAGTACAAACATCGAGTGCAAAAATAAAAAGTTGTTCCAATTTAAAAAAAAAACGATGTGTTACACTCCGGGAGTGCCGGCAGAATTTAAAACTTGAATATTAACGCTGTGCATTTCCACGGATGCGCGTGGCACGCTGTAACATAAACACACACGAACATTCGCGTAAGCGCCCTGCGCCGCCTAAACGAAACAGCAGGCGCAGGCATACATTTTCGCCGCGCCGTAGAAAGAGAGGGGGATACTTCCTCTCCTACGCCGCGCCACGCCGGCTGTCTACTCTCCAACCGTCTTACGAATTTTCGATCAGGTCACGTGTCCTGACGCCCTGACGCCCTGACGCGAGTGTAACATTTTTTACAAAAAAAGTGTACAACGCCGCTAAAGAAGTTTTCACTACAAAAATTCAGTTATCTTGACTATTATTTGTTTATTACTTATAGGCATCACGATGTCCATGTCCCCTGAGAAGAGCAACGAAGGCCACAGCTACTTCTTCATAAATCATGATCAAGCTTATCAAAAAAGGCACAAGATGTACATAAATATCCTGCTCATCACAAAAGACGATATTCCTTCTATTGATATGGCACACATGCTGGACAATATGCATGTGGAAGGACTTCTCCAGGTAGGAACTACTTGTACCACATCAGCATCTTTTTCAGCCTGTTCCAGTCCCTGCTACAATATTATATATATTATTCAGGTTTTTTTGCATTACGTAAATTTTAACAGTAAGGTCAGATGATTTTACCTACATTCTTTAAAAATATATGACTAGATAGAATATTTTTCTCAGTGAATTTAATCAGGCTCATCGACTAAATCTTCTCTTGTAGTTCTGTATTGTGTTAGAATCAAATCAATTTATTTTCAAACCGGTTTACAAGATGTCACATATTTGTAATACTTGCTGATGGACAATGGCCTGTACCCTCTTTTGTAAATATAATTAATAAACCACTGGATTCCCAGTGCAGTCAGTCAACGCAGGGCAGCTAGTGGCGAGCTGATGGAGAGTGGCGACACCACGTACCCTACCTCCTGGGGGACCATACACACATGCGCTAACACACACATACACACAGTTACACACCCCCCGCCTCTGTCTTGCCTTAACTGGCCGGCCAGAGTGGAATCGCAAGAGCAGAACATACGCTTCAGCGTGGAAGTGTATTGCACGTAATGGCGTAATAACGGGGAAACCCGCTCTCGGGGGTAAGCCCCGTGATGGTGAAACCGGAGCCGCACCTCTCGACACCCTCAGCTGCTCACATTGTGTTGCGCCCTGGCCGCATTTTCGTGGCTAGTTAGGGTGCCCACAGGCAGTGTAGCCAACGAGCAGCGAGTCACCATCTACCAGGCTAAAATTGTTGTGAGAGATTTTTGGGTAGATGTCTGTATTTCACTCCATAACCCAGTTATCCGGTCCACTAACATCCCATCCATAAAGCCCAAACCAAGTAAATCCCTCCCTGGCAATAGTTCGGCAGCTGTGGAGGACTGTCCGTTAGTGCATCTCAATGGTACATTAAGGGATAGACCTCCATAGATGCAGCCATCTCACTTTTTAGATAAAAAGGTACTAAAAGGCCTCTTCATGTTGGCTTTGGCCCCATGAACGCCTCAAAGGACCGGGTCCCCATGGACAGGTGGCTGAATAGCGTACCAACAAAATAAATAATATGTAAAAAAGAAAATATAATATAATATAAATAATCTGTATAATTAAATAAAAAACATGTAATTTTTAATTAATAAAAGAAATAATTTGTAATTTGCAAAGGTACTGTTTAATAAAGTGTATATTTCAATAAAAAGACATGTTAAGATTGTTTACATTCTTTTAAATACCTAACCAAAAGGACTATAGCTCTTCTGCGATACATGTAACATAAATAACCTACTTAATATAATTTATGTTTACAGGTGGTGGATATATTTTTTGCCATGGAAGAGTATGATCGTGCCAAAAAATTATTAGAAAAGACAGTATCGTATCTGCAGTTTATTTCACACCCGCTGTTTCGCATTACAGACGTAAGTATCAGTTTTCTGCGGATATAATTTATACAGGGTGTAACAAAATATTCTAAAACTGTATTAAGGATGGATTCAGTCTATGACAGTGAATAACTTTCCCCAAGGAACAGTTATCGAAATATCGACTATAAGTACAATGTCTAGTTTTGCTCTCTGACTAATTTACGCGTCACTTTTTTCAAGTGAATACGTGACACGATTTGGTAGAGAGAAAAAGTCCTAAATTTATTGTTGAAAGTAGCACTGCAAAGATTCAAATTCAAAGATTCAAATGTTTATTCAGTAATTAGACCTTTACAGACACTTTTACACGTCAATAAGTATAATTTATGTTACATGTAAAGTATAAAATTTATTTATTTTTAAAGAAAAGCTACCGATACCAGCGCTTCGTAACGATCACTGCTGAGAAGAAACGCCAAAAGAAACTAATTTTCACAGTATTGGTCGCCTACTCGCCAGAAGGGCTTTGTCATATTATTATTATTGTCTTTTAATTAATAAATACTTATATTATAATACAATGTTGACACATTATAACATGTAATGCTTGCGAACAAGTAAACAAACATAAATTGCGTAATAAAAAATAAAAAATATTAAGTAGTAAAAAAAGCGAAGCCGAGCTGACCAGTCCCTCCCGGCAGCACCCGTTCACGAGTTGACGATTCAGCCATCGTTAAACTCAACCATATTAGAGGGAATCCAACGACCCGACCAGCGACGCCACCACCGGATTGGACATTTTAGTGAGCATGAAAAACCCGAATTCGCAAACCTTGCCAAGAGAAATATTAACATTTTAGTGAGCATGAAAAACCCGAATTCGCAAACCTTGCCAAGAGGAAATATTAGTTATATGTTGTTCACCTATTGATCGCAGAGCATTTACATGTTTTTACAGTAAGCTTATTATGGTAACAGAAAATGCAGCTATTTTATGTTTCATGTGTGGAGTGTAATAAAAAATGTTTAGGAAGTATCCACGCGTTTTCATCTCTTAAATAATCATTGATAGTATAGTACGCATTATTCAATAAAACATTTTTAACATGTATTTTAAATTTTGCCATTGGTAGGATAACGATCGCTTCGGGAAGTTTATTAAATGATGTTATACCTAGACCTAAGAGTGACTTTCTAGATTTTCCAAGTCGAAATTTAGGCGTATGAAGCTGATTTTTGTTGCGAGTATTATAGCTGTGAACATTACTATTTTTCCTGAAATTATTTAACCTAGATTTACCAAACAGAAGATTGTCGTAAATAAATTGAGATGTCACAGTAAGAATATTTATAGATTTAAATAACTTTCTTAAGGAATCGCGTGATTTTAGTCCGTAGATCCGAATTGCTCTCTTTTGTAGCACAGAGATAGCATGTATGTTAGCCGCTTTACCTCATAAGAGCGAGCCATATGACATGGTGCTGTGAAAATAACCAAAGTATACTAGCCTAGCAGTTTCAACTTTACTACACCGTCTGACCCTCCTCACAGCATATGCTGCCGAACTAAGTTTCTTGGCAGTGGCCTCAATATGTTTATCCCATTTTAAGTTCCAGTCTACGGTTATGCCTAAAAATTTGGTGTTGGGTACCCATTCTAGAAGTCAGCCGTTAAGACTCAAAGGTATGTGAGTATTGGGTTTATTCAATAGTGAAAAATTAACGCACTTAGTCTTTTGTGTGTTTAAGGCCAGATTTTTAGTCGTAAACCAACTAAGCACTTGTGACATAGTATTGCTTACATCGTCATAGTTTGTGCATTTTCTGTCAACCTTAAAAAGTAAAGATGTGTCGTCAGCAAACAATACTACTCGACACAACTTTTCTGCAAGACCGGGGAGGTCATTAATATAAATCAAAAACAAAAATGGACCAATTATTGAACCCTGAGGAACCCTGCACAGCCTCGCACAGCTGCAATAGAACTTGTCATGTTTATTTTCAATATTGTTTTCAGAGAGACTGTCGCCTCGAGTACAAAGTATTGGAGAACCGCCTTTATCACGTAGCCATATTGAAGTACATATATGTGATGACGAACAGCGCATGCCATCGCACGGGTCAGTTAGCATCTAATTAGTGTTTGTTTGTTTCTTACCCTACGAGATGTGCCCACACCGCAGCCAATTTGCGGAAAAAGAAATCCCCTTCAACTTTAAATGGTACCGTTTGTTTTTCTTGTGTGAATGGCCAACTCCGGCTAATAGTTTGCATAACTGTTTGAGGAAGCACAAAAAGTACAGACAAAAAAATATAAGCTCAGCTTTGCATTTGTGTGAGTGTACACAGATAGTGTAGGTGTGTAGATGAAACGGGTTAGGTGGCTACTCGTCCCCTATAAAACTCTGCCCAAGGACCAGTTATCCATTTGACATCTAATTAGGGGTTAACTCGGACCAAATTTTCTGAGACATGGGACGAGTTCACCATTAAATAATAACTAAGGGGTTTACTGGGACCGGACCCGGCATCCAGTATAAACTTCATTAACTTCGAACATAAAATCACAAATTTAATTATGTATTTATGAGAAATTTTAAATATTTACTATATTTTAAATGATTATTTATTCTTAAAAATAATTTGTCATAATAAAGCTGCATAATATAATGTGTGAAACATAATTTTAATTTTTCAGAATATTAATAAACATACATTTTTCAATATATATTTTTTACATAATTATGGTTAACATAACGACTGACAGACCTATAACAAATTTATTCATATTTGCATTCCAATATAAACAAAACTTCATTTCGTGGGATAACGTAGGTTTATAAAATAATAAAAAAAAATTGTTATGCATAACAACGGAAGGCATAAATTCCATTTCGCAGAAAATCATTTGGTATACACTCATTTATCAAACATCGAAAACTTATAATTTTGTAAGTCAGAATCAGAATCATCTTTAGACCACTTTCATATCCATAATATATTTAAAAAGTAGAACTATTACATCGCAGAAAGTTAACAGTTAGAATTGTCTTTCGCCATAAATTTCATAGCTTTATCTATAGTCATTAATTTCTAAAATACATAGGATTAGGCCCGTAATTATCAACATGAAACATCGCAAAGGGGGAAGCATAAACAGTGTTCAAAGATCAATTACATGGAAATACTCAAGCGTGTGTGTATATTTATATAGATGGTTTAGCTTGATATTAAAATATAGTAAATATTTAAAATTTCTCATAAATACATAGGTAATTAAATTTGTGATTTTATGTTCGAAGTTAATGAAGTTTATACTGGATGCCGGGTCCGGTCCCAGTAAACCCCTTAGTTATTGTTTAGTGGTGAACTCGTCCCATGTCTATGAAAATTTGGTCCGAGTTAACCCCAAATTAGATTTCAAATGGATAACTGGTCCTTGGGCCGAGTTTTATAGGGGACGAGTAGCTACCTAACCCGATGAAACATCGGCTTGACACACGGGACGGCCCGCGCCTCATACTGGTTTATTATACTGGTTTTAAAGGTTTCGTATAAAAAATGAAAAAATTTTTTTTAACAAAATTTTCGGGGGGAAAATTAGGAAATTAAAAAACAAGTTTTGCAAACCTCACTATGTCATATATCAAATGAAAGGGCTCGTTATGAGGATCTCAAATATATGACTTTGTTGTTAATTCAAAAGTAGTTTTGAATTTATTTATGAAAGAAGACGAAAATTTACGCCTCCCACTCTGATCTCCGAAACAACTGAGACTAAAACATAAAAAAAAAATTCAAAATATATTTGTAGAAAAACCTATAAGAATTATGTCAATTGAAAATAAAGTGGTAAACTCAGTATTAATAAGTTCAGTTACGGAAAATCTTTGGAATACTTCTCTACGCGCGTTCAACTTGCACTTGGCCGGTAATTTAAACTCGGCCTGAGTCGCGGCAGGAATCTCGCACGTCATTTCTCTGCCGCGCCTTTGGTGCCGCTAGCAACTTGACGTGTTCCAATGTTGTTATGTTTGAAATATTAGTGAAATAAACTAAAATGAAAAATAATAACGGCCAAGTGCGAGTGGGGCTCGCGCACGAAAGGTTACGTACCATTATCTATAAAATATCACGTTTGTTGTATGGGAGCCCCACTTAAATATTTATTTAATTTGTTTTTAGTATTTGTTGTTATAGCGGCAAAAGAAATACATCATCTTTGAAAATTCCAACTGTCTAGCTATCACGGTTCATGAGATATAGGCTGGTGACAGACTTATAGACAAAGTCTTAGTAATAAGGTCCCGTTTTTACCCTTTGGGTAGGGAAACATGTACCAACTATAGGGTTTTTTTTTTAAAATAAAAAATGGTTTATTTATTTCTGATAAAACATGGATTTTATTTTTATGTAATTTTTGACTGACTACTTTTGGTGCTCATTAACACTAATGCAAGTCTGAGCTTATCCCTCGAGGACAGAACTGTAGCTCAAAAAACATTTCCATAAAGTAACATCGACGTTAGCCATTCTCCATATTTACTTTGTATTTAACCTGCCATAAACTAACACTGAATCCGTTAGTTTTTCTATTACCAATAAGCATTTACTCTGTATTTTTTCCTGTTGTAAGTAACACTAACTCCATTAGCCATTCTCAATGTTTACTTTGTATTTTCCAGGTCTTGAAATTGCCAAAGTCCTCTTAAATCTAGACCCGTCGGACCCTCTCGCCCTGGTCATTCTAATAGACATGCTAGCTCTACGAGCTCGGGAACACCAGTGGCTCATCGATGTCGTCGGCTTCTGGAAGATCCACCGAGACGCAGACTTCATGTTCAATCTTCTATTTTCGTATGCACTATCTCATTTTCACGTCATAAGGAAGAAAAAGGGTGAGTATGTATTTTGCTTTAAATGTTCTGTTGATATAATTATTTGTCTAAATATTACTTATCTGATAACGAAAATATAATTTCTATGATTTAAGTTATAATAAAGTAGGTAATAAATAAACTAAGGACTGTTATATTCATTAGTTGATAGGTTCTGTATGAAGTAGCACGTCCAAGTTTTCGTGGAATTTTTATTTATCAGTAATAAACTAATGGCTTTGTGAGCTCACGATTCAGTTTTGCATAAATCATTTTTGCTATAGCTTAATTAATTGAGACGCTTTGTTCGCCCGGTCAAAGATAAACAAGTGCGTGTTGGACCTAGTGAAGATTTAGAGCATTTACACATACCGCCGCCGCGGCGTAAATAGTAGATTGTGCTACAAGGGGCTAAGGTAATATTTTGAAGGCGAGGGCGCTACTTTGAATCCAGCGAAACGAAGAATTCTACGGTGGAATCCTTTACATCTCCATCTATGAGAAAAACTAGCAAATACACAACAGAATATAAAGAAAATCAGAACACCTACAATACCTAATCAGACTTCAAACGACAAATGCTACCTTTGTTTGGTATCGTTTTAATACTTAGAAATATTTTTTCTAAGACCACCAATTTACGATAAAATGTTTACTCATAACTTTGTTGGTGTGGTCCTTTATATCTTTTTATTTTTAAAAGTAAACTTGATACCTATCCACTGTCGGCTTAAACTTACGAAAAAGTATTTACATTTACACAAATAATTACATGTCAATAATAACAAATAACCTAAAACTTCTGTAATTAGATGATTCAAAGAGAAAAATTTCGCTTTTTTTAATTATACGCAATTATTTCTTTTTCCGAATCGAAGAACATAAAAATGGTGACCTATATTAATCCATGTTGACGACGATATTTGTTCCAAATTTAAAAATTCACGACGTCTGTGCCATTTATTTTTTATTTTAAAACAAAATTCTTCTTTTATCCTTTCAGAGCTTGAATGATGAAATATATTAGGTTGGTGAAAAAGTCTTTTCGCATATAGTATGTATGAACTTGTAATAAAACCACTTTGGCTATACAATTTGTACCTGGCTGGTTTTGGTATCATTTAAAAGTTTAAATTTTAAAGAAGATAATTCCAAATTCAAATTAGGAAAATGCGTGATTTTCATTTGTTTTTCTTACCGTCAAGATGAGTGAATCTAATTAGATACATTTTAAAATTTTACTACCAAAAAGGTAAAAATGCAACGCAAGCCGCGAAAAAAATTTGCGATCTTTATGGACCTAGTGCAGTGTCTGTGAGAGTAGCACAAATTTGGTTTAAGCGTTTTCAATCCGGAAATTTTGATGTCAAAGATGCACGTCGCTCTGGTCGCCCTGTTACGGATAAAATAGATGCTATTTTTTAAAAGGTGGAGCAAGATCAGCATATCAGTAGTTACGACGTAGCTGAAGAACTGGGAATTGACCACAAAACAGTTTTGGCGCATTTGAAAATAATTGGGACACAAAAAAGCTCGATATTTGGGTACCTCACGAGCTCTCTGAAAAAAACCTAATGTACCGTGTACTCATTTTTGAAGAAATTGATAAATGGTGATGAAAAGTGGATCACGTACGACAAGAACGTGCGAAAAAGGTCATGGTCAAAGGCCGGTCAGGCTTCACAGACTGTGGCGAAACCCGGGTTAACTCGCAACAAGGTGATGTTGTGTGTGGTGGGATTGGAAGGGCATTATTATTACCTATATTATTATAGACCTCACGCATCTTTAACCACTCAGCAAAAATTAAGAGAGTTTGGCTGGGAGGTGTTATGCATCCGCCGTATAGTCCTGACCTGGCACCTTCAGATTTCCACCTGTTTCGGTCTCTTCAGAATTCTTTAGGCAGTGTCAGGTTAACATCACGAGAGGACTGCCAAAACTACTTGACGCAGTTTTTTGATCAGAAGCCCCAACATTTCTATAGCAATGGGATCATGTCCCCACCTATAAGATGGCAAAAATTTATTGAACTAAATGGTACCTACATACTTTAGTTAAATGTAAATAAACTTTATTAAAAAGTGTTTTGAATTGTCATATAAAATGCGAAAAGACTTTTTCCCCAACCTATTACATTTTCATCATTAAAGCTCTGAAAGGAGGTTGTATTTAACTCAAAATTCGGGTTGTAAGTTCCATTTACTTCCTTAGAGATGTAAGTAAATTTGAAAATCGAAGGCGGCTGGTACATAAGACTCCTATAATATGCATGTCGGAGGGAGAGATGCCTTACGAGGGCCTTATAAAAATGTGGCGATAAGTCAGCACTCCACCTCGCGCTGATCCATGAGTTTCATCCACATGAGTTAAACTTCCTAGCCCACACAGATATTCTGTGTTCACCTGGGCTTATCGTCCGGCTGAAACAAACTATCATTGTAATAAATCGGTCTACCAATCCACATCTATTACAATTTAATGGAGTCATGGCCAAAGCTCACAGTACACTACACAAACGAGTTGTTCACAGTACGACGATCCGCACAAGACTGCCCTCCATCAACGCGTTTCCCCTGACGTTGGCACGTCACTGCGACACTAGCGCCAACCGCCGGTGTGGCAAATATTGTGTATCGGTAAACTTAAATCAGCGTCTAATATTAATTAGACGGTGCGCCACATGCATAAATTGAGCTTTATTTTTAAAATAAGGGCACTGGCCACTATGAATATCTGAATTCACCAAAAGCGCAAGGCCATAAAAAATACGGCTTGGCTAAATTTTCTTGTTAAAATGTTCTTTGAAGAATAGCAAAATGTACTTTTAACACAAAATTACGAGTTCAAGTGAAGAATTCGATTCGACGCCTGAATCGGTAAAAATAGAGTCAAAGGCAGTCAAAGAAAACCTATTAGCTCCGATTTCCAAGGAATTTTAATTGAATTGTGGAAGTAGATACTACAGATATTACAAAATTTGTTATAACAGTTTTTTATTATTTCCTCTCTTTTATGATGAAAAGTAGAGTGTTCAACTCGAGCGTAAGTGATCAATAACACCCTCGAACTGTAATCTCGAGCTTAAATATGTCGGGTGTAATTGATCACTTACAACCCTTGTTTAATAATCTACCATAACAAATACTGCCGAAGCGTGTTGACCTAAATGAACCATTTCTTGGTCTATGGAATGAACTACCCGATCAGCACAAGCCGAACGAAGCCGAACAATTGCAGTAATTGCCTCGGGTCGGTTTTGTTGTTGGACAATCCGCTAGATGACGCAAGTCAAATCAGACATTTTTTTCTAAACGTCGAGTATAAAATACCCAACCGTGACCCAATAACCATCTTAATATCAGTTTTTCTGCATCAATAAATCTAACACCATGTTGAAAATAGATGGTCAACGTAAAGTGACACTGTTTTGAGACGTTTTATTTTACTAACTGTACCGAATAATCTATTTTTAACCCGGTCCACATCCCAATTACTGCTGAACCAATAATGCCGGCACGCTTATGTGTGTAACAACCCTTACTTCTTTATCTACGAAAGTAGCTATATTTTATAAGTCACTTGCCTATTACATCCTTGTTAATTCCCGTTCCAATTTTAGGAGATTTCGCCGAAGCCGATAAGCATCTACAAACGGCAATGAAGCGCTTCCCGATGGTGGTGCCGGAGTTGGTTAAAGCCATCAACACCAAGATACCGCAGATGGACAGTTGCGAAATGTTTATAGAAAAATCGGAGTAAGTCCCATTACACGCATTGCCCGCTTTTATTCCATTAGAGGTTGACAAGAGTCAACAGTCCTCATACCAAGTTTTCATGTCCAGCTTGTACAATGTACATATGTCAGATCGAAGAGAAATAATGTAGCCATAGAGTAAATGTAAATATTAGAGATAGAAAATCGAAGCAAAGGGTCTAGATTACGCCTGCACAGAATGGTAACGTAAACATTACCCTATTAATTGTTAATTGACGCCATCAACGATGCCGCTCCGTGCGTGTTTCCTAATGACTAATGACTGTCGCTGGTGACAATTTTTTTCACCAAGTCTTCATGTCCTGCATGTACAATGTACATATGTCAGATTGAAAAGAAACCTGAGATCCGTATTTATAAAAACGCTATAATAGAGCTGCCATAAAGCAAATGTAAACGTTAGAGATAGAGAAATCGAAGCAAAGGGTCTCGATTACGCGTGCACAGAATAGTTACGTAAACATTACCCTATTAATTGTCAATTGACGTCATCAACGATGCCGCTCTGTGCGTGTTTCTAATGACTGACGCTGGTGACAATTTTTTTAGACCTAAATGCATTTGACGTTTTTTTGAATGACTTCGCGGTAGTTGAAGCGAGATGAGACACCACGGTATTGCTTCTGCCCTGTTGCTGCTGTATACAACGTAGAACTCATTTAATCACTCAATATTATATCGACATATAGGATTAGCTGAACGCAAACGTGAGTCCGCGTAGAAATAAAAAAGTTCTTAAACTTTTTGATGCTTTCTCGTTCTGGCTAATAAAACATTGACATTTGTACGTACGAGACACCACCTTATGGAGAAACAAATAAGGACTAAAACTTCTTTCATATAATTAATTAATTCGTTTTATCAACATATTTTTCAAAGGAGAAAAAGAAAAGGAAAATAAATATACGAACATATTATGACTCTCCATTCTCCATAAAGTTCTCTGTTTGAAAAACATGCAGTCAATGGCTTAAAAATAATTTCTTAAAAAATTTTAGGACCCCACGATACATAAAGGAGCTGTGGCAAGACCTCATAAAATATTACACCATGTTCACTGCGTCCAAATGGCGTGAACCCGAAGTCTGTGCATGGTTCGTGAGAAATGTCGTCATGGTGGTAAAAGAGTATAACGAGCACGAGGAAGTACGGGTAAGTTTTATAGTCATCATTAGCTTTTAGACGCCTTTACACTTAGGCACAGAACTAATTATAAGTATTACATACAGAACGGAATCTTCTAAGCGCGCAATATGTGTCCCCGCCCCCCGTACCCGCACCTCCCCCGTTGGCGCCGTGTGGAGGGTTATGAGTGATCGGCTGCAGGCACCTCGACAAGGCGAAAACGGGGGAGAGGTGTGAAGACGGGGAACGAGGATACATGTTGCGCGAAATCTTAGGAGATTCCGTACTGTATGTAATACTTATATTAATTATGTGACTTAGGCACGAAACACAGCAAGCGCCCCGTGCGCTACGTGTCGGGCGCTCATATAAATGATGCAACGTGGCGCTTCGGACTCTTGCTGTTTCGTTACATACTGTTCTATACAATATATACCATAAACCCTGTCCGATCCTTGTAGGAGCAACTCAGACCGTCAATTTGAACCACTTTTCCTATGAGACAAAAGCTTGAAACTCGAAAAAAAATCGCCGTTTTCATACAGAAGTTTTCGGCCGGCCCGACAATTTATATGAAAATGTCGTTTTTTTCTTCGGGTACCAACCAAGCGTTGGTACCATTGGAAAAGTTGTTCATCGACGGTCTAAGTTGTTCCTACAAGCAGCCCAGGCGCGCGCCCGGAGCGCTTGCTATGTTTCGTGCAGGCGTTTTAGTCGAGTGATTGCAGCGCTTCTAAGTACAGTCACTCAACTAAAACGCCTCTCCTAAGCACAACTTGGTATCACATATTTACGGCGCTCTTATTTGGCGATCTAAGAGGAGGAGGTGGGGGGCACGCGAGGTGCCCCACACGCATATGCTACTCACGCTTGCGACTGATGCGGAAGCCGGTGGCGTGGAATGAGCAATCTGACCGCGCGCAAGGAGATTTTATCGGTTTTAATTGTTTAAAAAGGGATGAATGGGATTTATACCTAATTTGGACGACCTAGGAAAGTTAAAGATGAATATTACCATTACTATGTTCTGTTTATAAAAGATTGGAATTATAATGTTAAAAGAAAAGTTGTATAGTTTGGCCCTTTTTAACTTAAACGCGGAAGAAAGATCCATTTATTCTTGCAAGTTTTCACATTTAAAATATTAAGAAGGAGGAATAAGGGAGACTCAATTCTGTTAATAAATAAATATATAAGGACAAAAAACACTGATTGAGCTAGCCCCAAAGTAAGTTCGAGACTTGTGTTATGGGGTACTAACTCAACGATACTATATTTTATAACAAACACATATATAGATAAACATCTAAGACCCAGGAAAATTGGAAAAAGGCCATTTTCCAACATGTCCTGACCGGGGATCGAACCCGGGACGGCGGACTGGCATGGTGACCACTACGCCACGGAGGTCGTGTTATATAAATAAATAGAGTATTAGTGTTAAGTCGTGGTCTATTACAGAATTTCGTGCAAACGGTTGCAAAGCAGCGCGAGGCCATGCGCTCAATGCCGTCGCAAATCGTACGTCACTTCCAAGTCATAAAGCATATGAATAACTTCGTTTTTGATGAGGTAAGTTTTTTGTTACTTTCTTTGGAACATTTGAGCGCGTTTCCGATTGCATTCTTAGTTGTGATGCTTCGGAGTCCGGAGAGGACTTTCCTGCTTTTTCTTCTCCATAGATGATATGCATGTCATCTAAGACTATCCAAGACCGTGCGTATTAAAGAAGAAAATGCCAATTGTAGTTTTTCACCTGGTCGTCGGATGTCAATCCTCCTTGAGAATGCAGTTCAAATTCCATTTTCAAGTTCTTGGCCCATTCTTATTTCATTATCTTGACTCATTCCTATTCAATCCTTCTGGAAACACAATCAAATTACAATCAGGAGAACCAACATCTATAATTAAAGTTATTATTCATCCTTTTTAATTGTTTTGTTACAGTGTTGTAAATAACCAGTAAATTAAAATACAGTGCCTAATAAATAAGTGATCTCATTGTTCCTCGCTGAGCAATCCATTACCTATAATCTCATGTAAGGCTCATGTGGGTGGAGCTTCACAGCCTTATCCCTGTTTAAATAAACGGCGCTTCATTCACAGGCAAACGTATTTACGCCGAGGGCAGTCCTCGCCACCTACAATCCGGAACCCTATCCTTCGGAAACTATTAACAGATATGGATACAGCTTCGCGCGGCAGCTTCCTGCTCAAATAAATGACTCCATTGTCGGCGGATTTATAAGATCGCTAGGTCCAGAGTTTCACCCTGTGTAAGTATTTCTTTTCTTTTTTATTCTTTGCCTTTTTTGTATAATGACGTTACACAGAGGAATACGCTGCCCGTTTTTACCTATTTCTCACTTCGCACTGTGTGTAATTAGTAACAAAGTCGCAGTGGGGGAGGAAAGTGGTGACAATTTTTATTCTTCTCTGTTGTTTAACAGTCTAAAATAATTTCTGATTTACGCCTTACAACACACAACACCCTAATGGGTGTTGTGTGTTGTAAGGCGTAAATCAGAAATTATGAGGGTAAGAAAGAAACTTTTTTTTAAACGTCACAGCTCACTATGATGTCACAGTTTCTAGGAGTCAAATAGTTTATAATTTGATTAGGAATATATATAATTAATTAGAAAGTCGTATTGTCCAAAAATATATATTATTTTGTCCCGCTTTATTTAAAAAAAGTAGCAGAGAATTAATAAATAAGGTCTAGCTTACAAAACTGAAGCTCACTCGAGATCAAGTTCCTTAGTGTTTCCCGCGACTTGGTGTAATGTAGGGTGACGTTATAACCACCAGCGAAAGTTTTGGAGCAAGTCCTGTCCATGGTACTAAATACTTTACATAAAACAATAAAGTAACGAAAAAAATATACAAATCAGCGCTACGGATTTTTCATGGGAGGAAGATTTTTTTTATCGATTTTTAATAACTCTTTTTATAGAAAGTAGTTAGGTATTATGGACTGAACTTGCTCCAAAAATTTTGACTGGTGAGTAAAAAGTCACCCTTTATGGAGAGATATGAAATAAGATCGTTTTGAGTCTGACTACCTTGACAATTGCCATAACATTGTAGACAACGAGTAAAACATGTTTTATTCACAAATGCCCGTGTGTGTATCAACATTGTATCTTTGGTTGTTTGACGATTGTGCTCATAATATATGGAGTTTCAGATCTGTGTAAATTGTACAAATGAGTTTATTTTATAAGTACCTACTTTCAAATCAAACATTATAGCAACTAATGTTTTTAAACATTTGACTGTCGAAAAAATGTTGATATAAGGAGTGAATTATTTAAAGCTTACTTTGGGGCTAGCTCAATCTGTGTGATTTGTCCGTATATTTATTTATTTATCTGTTTCCAGGCGGCCAGATGACATGAACTTTGAGGTCAGCGACGATGAGGATCCAGAGCGGGCAGGTGAACCCACTCTTCTAGACTTATTACACACAGTGCAATATTATTTCCATACCTATGGTGAGGATGATATGGCACCGGAGTTCGATGACGATCGCTGGGACTTCGTGCTACACGATGCCGATGAATCGGATGCCAATCCCAATTAAAGTGATGCGGCAATAGGAATGACAGCTTTACACCAGTTGCTTATGCAAAATTTATTGCGAAAAACGTTCATCATTGCTCAGCACAACCTCATGAGGTGGTCATTGGCCTTGACCTTTCTACATATTTGTTTTAATCAGATCATACAACCTGATAGCTTTGTAACGACAGCTCATATAACTATTTTATTATAAGACATGGATTTTGAATATTGAAACTAAACGGTTGGCTCTGACAACTATACAGGCTTTTAAAATTAAGAGCTACAATTTCATACATACATTCCATATATATGAGTTAAGCACAAGTTTTTGAGTCATATATTCAATGAGCAGTATATTCGAGCTGGCGTTTTAGTGTTGCCATCTAATGAATCTCATTTGAGAAAGTCTCGAGCAATTGTTAGTTGCCACACCAGTTTTTTCAGTACAGCCACACCATACACCAGCAAGTTTTGTGCGTTTTTCATTTTCACCATTTGAAAACATCTGTCTCTGTTACCTTTAATACACTGTATGTAGTTACTTACTACTTTATTTAAATTGTATCTTTGGGAGCGGATTTTGTGTTGCGTATAATTAGGCTCGTTATGGCCCGTCTAATTTACTTATTTCATTTAGCTCCCTGCGATCTCAGCGATAGTGTTGGATTGACGGCACCTACATGAAGTAACTAATTTAGTTATATTTCGAGGTTAGAGTTGATATACTGCAGCTTAAAGTAATAAATTATAATTCAAAGTAGCGCGTCAAAATTTGGTTTGGTGTAGCGGTGGCGCATGCTATTTTTTGTGATGTCATTTTGGATATCTTCTGTGTCATCTTGTTGTCTATGATGTATCAGTCGGTGAGCAAAGATCTCTGATATTAATTCATTATATTATGTCGCGTAATCGCTATCATTAAGGTAATATCTGTAGGTAAACATTATTTCAATTTATATACAGATCAAATGTATAACACTGTCCTTTTCTCGTCGTCTGCATGGTAGGCATATATGATTCATCCGCGACTAGCGATAGGAAGGTTAACTCTGGTTGATTATTTATTACCTTACTCCATTGATATTTCATGAGCTCCGGTTTTTGGTTGATACAATACTGACGATCAAATCATAAATCAAAAGTTGATAGGACTTATTTATGCGTTAAATCGTAAGGGTAGCCTTGGTATTTTTTGTTATATGTTAGTCTATTATAATTGCTGTAGTAAAGTCGTTTGAAATTATTTTATGAATTTTGACCTGAAAATGGCTTGTGTAAATTTTGTTTTAGTGAGATTCATAAAAAATTGTTTATTTTTTAAAATCTTTTTTAAATGGTCCCGGAATTTTGCATGTACATGTATACAATGTCAGAGGGAGGAAAATCCTTCCCAAATGTGATCAATTTATGCTGCTTATAAAATATCCATTTTCGGAAATCAATAAATCTGCTTTTCCGCTCAACTATACGCTTGTTTGTGAATAGAAAAGTTAACCTAGTTTTAGCTCAGAGGGAATGTTTTTTATTCTTATGTACAATGTTTATTGAATCCTTCTATCGGCTATTTATATACTATCTTATTAACATTGTTTAAAATAATTTACATAAGCATTAGCTTATTGGTTATAACAATTTAAAAATCATAATAATGAAATCAATTTTGCTTATTTTTTATATTATATTATAATTGTAGGCATGGTGTGGCTTTTGTCAGTAAATCTAATTAATATTTCTCAAATAATAACGCTTCAACATTGATAGGAAACATCGAATGGTTAGTTTTGACTAATGAAGGATTTTCTTCTGGTCGGATCATTAGTAAACAACTCCCGATAGAGCGAAAAATACAGAGCTTGCTAGGCATTTGGAGACGGCACTCTAGACTGTAGATGGGACCTTGCTAAAGCTAGCAAAATTGGTTAGGACGCTGAGTCAAGACGGAACAGCGAACTTCTATACTTTGGAACAGCCCCACGAATCTTATATATAAATAATGAATGTAGCACAATGCAACGTCATCTTTCGGCTAATGATAGCTATGTCGCAGCGCCATGCAGCAGCCTCTGATTGGTCCAGAAATTGGCGTGTGAAGTACTGATGTCGGTGATGGTAATATTAAGTACCACCTACTTAAATGTACTTTATTGGAGTCATTTTTAGCGCTTGATAATGCTTTCATAGTATTTTAGTTCCCTGAGACGGAACTATTTTTTATCATTTTACAAAGTTCTTGCTTTGTTATCCTTACTTGAAATCCGCATGGTCCTTGTATCATCTTGTAATCCAATCAGTCTCAAAAAAGTATTTAATTTACTGACGTAAACAAAACATTCGTGCATTCATACATTCATGCTTCAAATAAAATTTAAACTAAACACAAAAACAGTACTGCTTTGATGCTCTCGGTGTCATACATTTATCCTACATTCTCATTTTCATCTTTTTACATTTTCTTAAGGCACAGATTATCTGGGCCTTCCATCTGGTTGGCGTAGTATCATATTTTCATCTAATTCTAAAATGTAAGTATTGACAGCTTTCATGCTTTCATTCACCAAAAAGCTCCTCATTAGTCAGTACTGTTTTTATATGTTATAGGGATAGTTTTATTTACTTTTACATACAAGGTTTCGAGAAGCAAAAACTTTGATTAACATATATTAATTTCGCAATTTCAGCTCGGTAGTGCCTTCGACCAGTTCTCGCTAGTGAATGGGGCACGTTTAGTTCGATTGGATAAAATAGTTATGAAAATTGAATAATATCAATACTTGGAAAATTTAAGTAAGTACCTAATAAAAATGTTGTTTCTATTCCATGTTTTGTTTTTATTTGCCCGCGAACCCTATAAATTTTAAACGGTAACTTTCCTCAAAAAGCAAGAGGACTTGTTGTATTTTTCGGGTTTCTTGGCACTTTTACTACAAATTACAATCTGTGGTTACTACGCTTTTACATAAATTGCAAACTTTTGTCTGTAAATATTAATCTCACGCGATCTTGATCCCGGGAGATTTCCTGTGAGTTTCAAACTAAAATGCTATCATAAGGAAACCTGCCCACTGGTGTATTTAAAACTGTGAATGCAATGGCAAATACCTTTGATAATATTTTTAATATTTTGACTGTATTACAAGTTTATTTCCATAAAACCATTCCTAACGCCCCAAAAGAGCTTGGATTCAATAAGCGAGATATGACAATGATCGGGTTTGGTCTTAGTACATCTGCCTGGTGGATAAAAGCAACCTTTTTTACTAGACAGTTCCTAGACATCGACAAGATTTCTCTGTACTTGAGTCTTAGTAAACGTTTCCCAATAATTGGTGCGTTTTTGAATCACATAATATTATTATTTTTATGTCTTTATGGTCTACGGACCTAGGAATCAACTTTACTTACAATATTTAAAAAAGAGAAGAGATTGTGTCAGTATGACATTGTTATACATTTCTTTAATACATTTGAATTGTTTTGCTGAAAATTTGTGTACCTATATTTTTATTTAGTGAAAATTTACCTTGAACTTGGTAGATATTTTAGTTCCTATTTTTTGATACGTGTTTGTTAATCAATATGTATCATTCTAGTACTATGTCGATATTTTGTATAATTGCAATGGAGTTCTGTGAAAGATTTTCATTTTGTGGTTTGAGAAGTAAGTTTGAATATGTACTTAATAATTATTTTGACCAAAAGATAAGATAGGTTTTCAAACTATCTACTTGTATATCAGTTTACTGCTTAGGCATTTTGATTTGATAGGTGTCTACGGTTTAGTAGGTGATTTAAGAATTAGAAGATTTCCCGATAGAAACATAACTATCGCAATAGAAAATATCCAGTGGTAGCAACTTAGGGTAGCAATCATACAACTGACCAAAACAATAATGTTATACAGTATATTGATTCAACTTCGTTATATAATATTTTTAATAGGTAGCAAAATAAATTGGCAAAATAAAAAAACGCTAGATGTTGGTTATTGTTGCTTATGGGCTGACGTAAACTGCTCGGATCAACTTGGCTTCAATGTCATGAGGAGATTTTTCAGGGTGCATGCTATCCAAAGTTACTGTTTCACTCCACCCCCTTTGCCGCCTCCTGTATTCCACATCCACTTGAGTACTAACCATGATGTCTAGATCCAGCTTTACTAAACTTTACTAAATGCCAGTGTTCACAATGATTTATTGAATATTTGTTTTATTATTCTTAAAGGTCTCAAATATATAGGTAATGTGTCGGTCATTGTATACCCTATATTAGTCGATAAAAACATACATTACTCCAAGTTTATTAATATAAGAAAAGATAGGTACTTACTACTCTCACGGTGCGGGGTTAAACTATTTATTTTTATTTAAATACTATTTAAGAATTTTATTACTGTGAAATTGGACTGATTGATAGAGTAAAATAACAGGAAATAAAATTTTAAAAGTTATTATAGCTCGGCTTTATTTCGAAAATACTAAAGGTAGAAATAATTAAGGCGTAAAGTTAAGTCGTATGAATGAAGGTTGTAGGTTTAAGAAGAAAAAAAAAAACAATGTTTTCTGGGAAACTGGCAGTGCTTTATGCTTTACAAAATTGGCGACAGTTTGCCGTGTGCCAAAAATAGTCGCCTACAAAGACGCTACGCTGCACAAACAGCTTCTGCCTAGCATTAGCAAAGGCTGAATTGAATTTTTACCCGACTACGCAAAGCCAAGAGGAAGGGTAATGATTTAGCAGTCTGTTTGTATGTATGTATGTATGTATGTGACTATGTATGTATGTCTGTTTCACCATAGCATTCGAATGGCTGGTCACAAATGTTATGTCAATCGATTCGTTATTTTTGTATATAACGAATTTTACATACAAAAAAGTGAGCGCCGAAAACATTTGAGTGGGGTATCAAATCAGAAGGTCTTGATTAACACATTTCAAAAATATATACATTGTTAACCGTATATGGTTTCTGTAGTCGGGTATTTGATTTTAAGATTCCGAACAAAAACGAAATAACGAAACCCATAGAATCACTCGTGCTTCTGGCTGACCGTCCGTCTGTCACAGCCAATTTCTTCCGAATGTACTGGACCAAATTAGGTGAAATTTGGTAGAACCTCTGACCCAAACGCAGATGAGCCAAGTAAATAAAAAAGGACATTAAAAAGTTTTTCCAACCTTACTGTGTCATATATCAAATGAAAGAGCTCAAATATATTTTTGTTATACTCGTAAAATAAATAGTTTTGATTTATTTATGATAAAAGATGAAGATTGACCATTCTATCGCGCGATCTCCTGAGCCTAAAATTTTGAAAACGTACAAAATGTATTTATTGCTTTTAGATTACAGGAAAACCTGTAAGAATTCTATCAATCTTCAATCTAAATCTAAATATATATAACTCAAAGGTGACTGACTGACTGACATAGTGATCTATCAACGCACAGCCCAAACCACTGGACGGATCGGGCTGAAATTTGGCATGCAGGTAGATGTTATGACATAGGCATCCGCTAAGAAAGGATTTTGATCAATTCTACCCCCAAGGGGATAAAATAGGCGATGAAACTTTGTATGAAACTTTGTCAATTTTAAACCGATCGGGCTGAGACTTTGCATGCATAAAGCTACTATGACGTAGGCATCCCCTAAGAAAGATTTTGATAAATTACACCCCTACGCGAGCGAAGCCGCGGGAAAAAGCTAGTTGAAAATAAAGCGGTAATCTCATTATACGTTCACTTACGGAAAACAGTTCACTAAAACACCCCTAAATAGCGCAAGTAGTAGTTAACTCGCGTCTTACCGTGAGCAATATTTGGCATTGTATAGAAACTATTTCCACGCGAGTTCAACTCGCACTTGGCCGGTTTTATTTAAACGTATATCTTGTTTAAAGAATCGAAACATAGAAATATTGCATATAGGAACTTGTACAATTTCTTTTTCAATTGCTATATACGACGTGGAAGGGAGGGACACGCCGTAATAAATCGCACTACGGGCTATACTATAGTATACTCAAATTAAAATACCAGCCAGAAAACCAAAAACAAATTCGACATTCCCATACAAATTGGCCGGCGGCTGCACACTTTTGCATTGAAATGCCGATTTTTTTGTGTTTTAGCTGTTATTTTCTTTTCATTAATAACTATAGTATAGTTATTTAGTATAGCCAGTGGTTAGATTTATTACGGGTATGTCCCTTCCACGTTGTATAAATATTTTACTGAGTTCTACCCATTTTCATTTGTCTTTTTGAGTTGCTGTTTAATATTTTGCCAGCAATACTGTCGCTCTACTTGAGGAACGTCCTCTGTCTCCACGAGAACGCGGCCACGGTGGTGTACCACATCTTTATCATGATGTGCTACACCATGCCGCTAGTCGGCGCAGTACTAGCCGATAACTTCATTGGGAGATACAAGTACGTCAAGATGCATATCGTTCACTCAATTTTTTTTCTTATTTAAGAACATCATAATCTGAACCATAATTGTAAGTCGTTTATCTACAGGCTACATGAACGCTAACGGCCTCATTATATGAAATAAATGTTTTTCTCTGTAGAAAACCATCCGCTTATTTTATCAACTCAACTACTATGTCAATGTCCAGCGTAGACTTACCTTGTACCTATGTTATTTCCAACAATAGTTTTAATTGAAAAATTTGATGAATTTAATCTAAACATTAAGAATAATTTTGATTGTACTTATATCCTTTGTTGAGAACATTATTTGAAAGAAATACCTAGTACAGTGAGGATCGTTCTCCTTCAGTGAAGACTACAATAAACAAAAGACTTTAAATGACTATTTGAAATCATAGATTTTCACGTAGTAAAAAAAATTGTAGGTCTATGTTTGAAATAATATTACTTGGTACGATTTTGACGGTAAAATTCAAATTACGACGCATGACTATAATTTGTTTATTTAAATTATTTACAACATGAGTACTCATATATTGTCCGCCCCTTTCAGTATGTTTCAAAGGTATGTACTTTTAGAGCGTTAACATACTACACGGCAGCTGTAGCACACGAGGCCGCCGAAGCCGCGGCGGTGAAAGGCCTTTTTCAGATTGTGCTGTGTCTTGGGTGTATATCTATATAACGTGTTAGGGACATGTGTGTAATAAATCAAACCACGGGCTACACTACATGCTTATACACAAAGAAACCTAGAAAACAAAAACAAATTTCGCATTTCCATACAAAAGTGTTCAGCGGGCATTTGTCCCGTACGAATGCCCGCTGATGAATGTCGATTTTTTTTAGTTTTGGGCTTTTGTGACTTATTTTAATTTGCTTAGCTATGAATACTCAATACTCAATCATTTATTGCATCTCATGTGTTTACATAGTTTGTACATTATGGTGTAAGGAGCACATTAAGTTCCAACATGAACCCTGTTAGGGCACAGCAAAATTAAATAATCTAAAATAATACGAAAATTTAATGTCAAGTTTGATAAAGTAAATTAAATTTATTTTCATGCATGTTTGGCAGGATTAATTGTTTTAAAATTATACAGAATGTGATCATCAATCATGTGTGATTATCCTACTTAGTCAAAAATTCTTGCAGATTGTAGTAGCTGTTCTCTATGAGATATTCTTTTAACTGTTTTGAAAATGTTTTAATATTATCTTCGTTTTGTATATGTCTTGATAACTTATTATATATTTTTATTGCATGTACATATGGTCCTGATGAGTGTAATTTTAATCTAGATGTAGGCAAAGCCAGTCCATTTCTATTCCTTAAGTTATATGATCCGTGAACCCGTGGTTCGATTTATTATGCATACCTATCCCTTGCAAGTTGTATAACGTCTCACAGAATATAATAAAACTATTTTCAGTCCATTTTTGCACAAGGCTCCCCAAGGAACATAATAAGTACATCGAAATATCATTTTTTTTGCTTTCCATAGAAATTCGTGTCAGGTTTTTCAGCGATTTCAGCAGTCAACTCATAGACCTAGAATTTTTATGAGCCAACTTGTATGAGAGGTCAGAACTTAAATAAATAAATAATATTTCGGATAATATTGTTGATTTATAATTTGACCCTTGGCTATGAAAATACGGACTTTCTCATCTTGCTTTGTGGATTGGTTAGTTAATATTTCGGATAATATTGTTGATGTATAATTTGACACTTGGCTATGAAAATACGGACTTTCTGATCTTGCTTTATGGATTGGTAAGTTAACATTTCGGATAATATTGTTGATTTATAATTTGACACTTGGCTATGAAAATACGGACTTTCTGATCTTGCTTTGTGGATTGGTTAGATATTTCGGATATCTTCAAAAGCTTCTTGGTTTTATAGATTTATTAAATACGGATCGTTTAGTATCTTTAAAAAATTCTTGGCTTTATAGATTAATATATATATATATATATATATATATATATATATATATATATATATTATTGTATTTTGTGCAAGCGAAAAGATAGCGGATGAGTAGATCCCAAGAATCCAATGACAAAAGACAGGCACGACTAAGTACTAATCGAGAACGAAATTCATTGAGTCGCGCCTCGGAGAGTTCTGCGCAACGGGAGTCTCGACTAAGTGCTGATCGTGAACTTTATTCGCTATCTCGCTTTTACAGATAGGGAGTTACGTTTGACTGCTGACTTCGTCTGCGTACCTATATATTTATACACAAAGGTTATGATTATTATTGTAAGGATTCATTATAATCCATCTATAAGTTGTTGTATGAATGAGTAACTGATATTTATACATCTATAGATCCTTATAAACTTTCACATTTGCAATATTTAAAGTATACCGCATCACAATAAAAAAATTGAACTGTAAATATACAGACTAAACTGACAAAAAATTTAAATTTGTCATGTCATCAACAAGGGTGTGTAAGAAAACTGAATTTCACACGGGCGAAGTCGCGGGCACCAAATACAGATAGTAAAGTATGTATTCGTGAGCAAGATATTATAAGGAGTTACAGAACACTTAAAAGATTTTTGTTTGTGTGTCAGTGTCTGTATGCACACTGTTCACCTGAATGTCCGAAACTGCTGAACGGATATTCACGCGGGCGAAGTCGCGGGCACAGCTAGTAGTAAATATATAGGGACAAATAACACTGATTGAGCTAGCCCCAAAGTAAGTTAGAGACTTGTGTTATGGAATACTAACTCATCGATACTATATTTCATAAATAACATATTTATATATATATATATATATATATATATATATATATATATATATATATATATAAATATATATATATATAAGATCGGGGATCGAAATCAAGACAAATTAAAAAAAAAATTTCAGTATTTGATCTTGGGAAATTTTGTTCAGTATCCATGGACTGACATTGCTATAAAAATAGTTTCAGTATTTTTTGTTAGATCGTGTGTATGTGATCGTGCATTTATGATGAAATATAGTACTTATTTTTAAAAATAAAAACAAAGTGTACTACTGTTTAAAGTAAGAACGTGATTTTTTTTCTAGCGAAAAACGCCCCCTTTTGGCTTATGTGCGTAGAAAAGCTTCAATTTATTTTTAAACTGTAAACTGTAGTTCTTAAAAAAGTTTAAAGGGTTTTCAAATGCTTGTCAAGATGAAAATTTTAAATGATATCAGTTTCTTTTCAAATGATTTATTTCAAAAAGGGGCAGCACTGGCTGCACTGGTCCCCGAAAAATTAATTTGTCCCCTCCCCTTAACCCCTTGTATGCCGGAATATCAGACACAATAGTTAAACAATAATGCATTCTCGCGTAGATCTACGCAACTGTATACGAGAGGTCTTATAAAAATGAAAAGGGCAGCAGGACCACAGAAGTGAGATACCTACACCATTCATGACGTTCTCCCGATTTTCTTTCCCATCCACATCCAAGAAAGATTTAATTGATTTAATAGATTTGAATGAATACTCGTTTGCATTATTAGCGACTTAAAATATATGGGAACAATAATAATCACAAACATATACGTACAATAGAAATTATTGGTGTCTATATTAATCGCATTTATTCTCTTGGCATAGAATTTCTGAAATATTCTTTGTAGTAGTTGTTCAGGTTGCATCATTACCCGACCGCCGAAGGAGGGCAATGTTTTCTCGATTTAGTAACCAACTCGTCAAACGCAAAAAAAGTTTTAGTTGGTCAAGCGTGTTTTAACCGTTTCTTTTGGTTCCGATTTGTCAAGCAACGCAAAAGTATAATTAGTCAAGTCCCGATTTTGTTTCGGTTTGTCAAACCTTATTTTTGTTTCAACTGGTCAAGCCAATAAAAAGTTCTGATTAGTCAAATGTATTTTTTTAACATAATCAATTAATTGACAGTGAATTTATAGTTATAATTACATATTAATATTCTAATTAAAACAATTGTAAGTTTATTTGACACTAGCTATTTTCCTTTGTCCGCATAAATTATAGCCTATGATACTCAGGAAAATTGCAGCACCCAATTAGGGAAATCATGTTTGAAATCAGTCCATTAGTTTTTGAGATTTTCTATTACTTACAGACAATCAAACAATACGCTCAAATCTTTCCTCTTATTACTTTAGTTTATAACATTAGTCTAGATTAATTAGCGTCATGTCATGTGGGTAAGTTTATTTTCCTTGTAGCTATCGAATGCATTTTTACTAAGTGGGTAGGTAGTAAACAAGTACGCTTGATAATTGTCACGAAAGTGTAAGTTCTGTCGTAAACCTTGTGTTAATTAAATTAAAAAACTATGGGTGATCAATTATGTTTTGTGCAAAGTGAAAGACAAGAGAATTCTGCTTTGTGATGGATACAAGTTCACATTTAATATAAAAAACAAAAACCTTACAACTAATTGGAGGTGTACACAATGGCACGTTTAAAAGTGCTCCTTAACCTTTGATGCAACTATATAGTCTCCATGCGGATGTCGGTGAATCAATAAATTCAATAAATGTGATCCCTTTGATAATCGCCCTTCTTCCCGACAAAACTGAACATACGTATACACGATTTCTCACACTTTTGAAATGAATTTGCCGGAATTTTAGCCTGGGTCATTTAAAATTGATTATGAACTTGCTATGTTCAAAGCAATTAAAATAGTATAACCCTTAAACTCACACGACAAGATGTTACTTTAATTATACAAAAGGACTCATGAAAAAAGCAAAAGAATTAAAATTAAAAAGCTCTTCTAAGAACAGGAAGTTTTTATATTTATGTTTACAATTACCTCATCTTCCCCAAGAGTGTGTGGCGCAAGGATGGAGAGCGATTTCCAAATCAGTACCCTATGGAATAAATGTCAGATTTCATTCGCCAGTGGCTTTCTTCAAAATCGATACCTATTAGTTGCTACCTTCAAAAACACAGAACTACAAACCCTGTCGAAGGGTGGAATAGCCGTCTTAACAAAAAAATTCCTAAGAAGCCGTCTTTATTTTATTTTATAGAGATCATGAATACAGAATTATGCCTTCAAGACATTAAATGTAAAAAAATAAATTTAAACAGGATTCAAAAAACAAAAGTTTACAAAAATATTTAACTAAAGATGGTAAAATAAAAAAAAATTGTAAATGGAAAATATCAGCTTACCAATGTTTAAATTCATTCAGGAAAAATAATTTCATATTTTAATATACTTACATATTTAATCAACCATACAGTTTATTTGCACTGTTAACGCCAATTATGTTATTTTTATTTCTATAATTTTGATTGCTGCATTTCAATAGGTCAGATTCATTTATTACTTTGTATTAAGTATGTTTAAAAAAAATCTTTAAACTAATCAACGTGAAACTCTTTCGGTTTACTTACATTGTCAACGCCGATTAGGTACTTTAAATTTATAAAATATTGTTTTCTGATTTGGTACAGTTATCATGATTTGATTTAGTTTTTGGTTTATGTATTAATAAACAGTTTGTCGGATATTACGTCTTTTACTTATGTATAGATTGTTAATATTATTACGCTGCGCGGGGAAAAATTCTTATTTAATTTAAAATTTAAAAAAATTCGTTTGACGAATCAGAACTTTTTATTGGCTTGACCAGTTGAAACAAAAATAGGGCTTGACAAACCGAAACAAAATCGGGACTTGACTAATTATTACTTTTGCGTTGCTTGACAAATCGGAACCAAAAGAAGCGGTTAAAACACGCTTGACCTAATAAAACTTTTTTTCGTTTGACGAGTTGGTTACTAAATCGTGTTCTCGTAGTGTTTTTGAATGTCAACGGTTTCTACATAGGTAAGTATTTAACTGTGATGAATGTTAGAAGTAGGTTTAACGATGTATTATATTATTATAAATAACTTCTTTTTATTATTTTCAGCGTCATTTTGTACTTTTCAATAATATATTTGATGGGAACAGTGATGACTTGTTTGTCGACTATCCCTCCCCTTATGTTACCGGCCACGTATGTACCTTTTTCACTTGTTATCTTTACACTCTTTATGCTCTATTTAATAGATTTTTAAAATTATCAAGTCTAAAATAAAGTATGTACTCGTAAAAGTAGTTTATTTATTGCTTTACCCTCTTATTCATAAAAAAAATGCTAATGGTTTAGCAAACGTTTGTTTATTTTTAACCTCTGACAAAAAGAGGGGTGTAATAAGTTTTATGTGGCTGTGTGTCTGTCTATATCATTATAATGCCTTAACGAATGGGCCGATTTTGATGCGGTATTTATCTTCATCGTAGTGGTTCTTCTATGTTTAATGGAAATCGGTTCAGCGGTTTAAAAGTCAGCGGGTTGAAAGTTGGGTTGACTTTGGGTTGATCACCCCAACTTTCAACCCCCTCTGGTTGAAAGTTGGGGTGATCAACCCAAAGTATATATGCCTGAGTGAAGTAATCAAATGAAAGGGTGTGTACGTTAATAAATCGGTATTTTAATAAAAGTCGGTTCAGTCGTTCAAAAGTTATTAGGGGTGAATCCTTGAAAGTCAGGGTTTTTTAATTTGCCGGGTAAATAAACGGGTTAGGTGGCTACTCGTCCCCTATAAAACTCGGCCCAAGGACCAGTTATCCATTTGAAAACTAATTAAGGGTTAACTCAGACCAAATTTTCTGAGACATGGGACGAGTTCACCACTAAATAATAGGTTGGGGAAAAAGTCTTTTCGCATTTTATATGAAAATTCAAAACATTTTTAATATAGTTTATTTACATTTAACTAAAGTATGTAGGTACCATTTTGTTCGATGACTTTTTGCCATCTTATAGGTAGGAACATGATCCTATTGCTATAGAACATTTTGGAGCTTCTGATCAAAAACTGCGTCAAGTAGTTTTGGCAGTCCTCTTGTGATGATAACCTGACACTGCCTAAAGAATTCTGAAGAGACCGAAACAGGTGGAAATCTGAAGGTGCCAGGTCAGGACTATACGGCGGATGCATTAACACCTCCCAGCCAAACTCTCTTAATTTTTGCTGAGTGGTTAAAGATGTGTGAGGTTTAGCGTTATCATGATGAAAAACCACACCCCTTCTGTTGATTAATTTCGGCCACTTTCTCTCAACTTCTTGCTTTAATCTTATCAGTTGTTCGCAGTAGAGTTCTGAATCGATGGTCCTGCCTGGTGGTAACAGCTCATAATGAATAATGCCCTTCCAATCCCACCATACACACAGCATCACCTTGTTGCGAGTTAACCCGGGTTTCGCCACAGTCTGTGAAGCCTGAATGGTCTTTGACCATGACCTTTTTCGCACGTTCTGGTCGTACGTGATCCACTTTCATCACCAGTTATCAATTTCTTCAAAAATGGTTCGGTCTCATTACGTCGTAATAAAGAATCACAAATGAGTACACGGTTCATTAGGTTTCTTTCAGAGAGGTACCCAAATATCGAGCTTTTTGTGTACCCATTTTCAAATGTGCGTATATTTAAATAGATGGTTTAGCTTGATATTCTCGTCATACTTGCCGAAAATCTGACCATTATTTAGAGGAAATTTAATTTAAAATGTAAACTTTTAGAATCGTCAGAATCCGATATTTGTAATCTGACGATTCAAAAAGTTTACATTTCAAACAATCAGATTAAGAAAACAATATTTTATTTGTAAAAGCTATTATCGTAAGAAAAATCAAAAAAGTGCAAACATGTTGCAATGCGACACAAATAAGTTGAGCAAAAGTGGCTGACTTCAAAGCATTGAGCATAAATTGAACCAAAATGGCAGTCGTCGGCACATTATTTGTACCTGCGCTGATAAACGCCATTTTGGTTCAACCACGTTTTTCGCAGTTTTTAGAGCACAATGATTACAGCAAAAGGTTTTCAGGATTGCATTTTTTTTAAAACATAAAAGATATACACCTTTGCGATGTGTCATGTTGATAATTACGGGCCTAATCATATCTAATTTAGAAATTAATGACTATAGATAAAGCTATGAAATTTATGCCGAAAGACAATTCTAACTGTTACCTTCTGTGATATAATAGTTCTACTTTTTCAATTTATTATGGATATGAAAGTTGTCTAAAGACGATTCTGATTCTGACTTACAAAATTATAAGTTTTCGATGTTTGATAAATGAGTGTTTACCAAATGATTTTCTGTGAAATGGAATTTATGCCTTCCGTTGTTATGCATAACAATATTTTTTTTATTATTTTATAAACCTACGTTAGCCCACGAAATTAAGTTTTGAATATTGAAAAATTTATGTTTATTAATATTCTGAAAAATTGAAATCATGTTTAATACTTTATATTATGCAGCTTTATTAAGACAAATTATTTTTAAGAATAAATAATCATTTAAAATATAGTAAATATTTAAAATTTCTCATAAATATATAATTAAATTTGTGATTTTATGTTCTAAGTTAATGAAGTTTATACTGGATGCCGGGTCTGGTCCCAGTAGACCCCTTAGTTATTATTTAGTGGTGAACCCGTCCCATGTCTCAGAAAATTTGGTCCGAGTTAACCCCTAATTAGATTTCAAATGGATAACTGGTCCTTGGGCCGAGTTTTATAGGGGACGAGTAGCCACCTAACCCAAATAAACTTGTATTGAATATGAGGGTTAGAAATGCTAACATCCCATTTCAAATTCAGGGGCTACCTGAATTTTTCGAGGTCCAGTGCTGCCCCCATTTGAAATAAATCATTTAGAAGAAAACGGAGATATCATTGAAAATTTTGTCTTAATCAGACCCTAGACAACCGTTCCAACTATTTTATGAACTATTGTTTACAGTTTAAAGTGAGAACGTGAAGCATTTCTACCACAATTGCGAAAAACGGCCACTTTAGGCGTATGTGCGTAGAAAAGCTTCAAATTCTTACTTTAAACTGTAAACATTAGTTCATTAAATAGTTTGAAAGGTTATCTAGGGTCTGATCAAGACAAAATTTTAAATGAAATCTCCGTTACCTTTCAATAGATTTATTTCAAATGGAGGCAGCTCTGGACCCCCGAAAATTCAGGTGGCCTCTTAATACACACCTAGGTAGAATATACATAGAGGATGGTGAAATAAAGAATGTCTGAAATCGCAAGAGTTAGTAAATATGATAAAAATAGGCTTTCTTTCATTATTTATCGTCTTAGGTGTATTAGTGTATTTACAATGCTTAGAATTTGCTTAAATCCCTTTAATACAAAAAGTGGCATTAATCGACTCTAAAGAGGAGAAAGTATTTGACGGTGTCGGATATGGCTCGAGAGAGGGAGACACGGAAACTTCACCGACAAGAGCGTAGTCTTAATGTTATAAATAGATAAACGACTATTCACTACTATTTCAAGTTTAGGTTTATTTTGGTTTAACATGATATGCACGACCTGATAATAGAGCTGGATGCTAGTCGCAACTCGCATTAAAAGGTCGTACGAGTGTAGGCTTCTAATTAATCAAAGATATTGTATGATCTTAAGTTTGTTGCACAATATATTCTGTGATCTAAGTGCGCAGTGAAGCATTTCCGTACAAATGTACTTTAGCTTTTATTTTTAAACAATTTGTCAGATTTAGACAACATTTTATTATTAAGAAATTGCAATACCTAGGATTTTAACTCATTTACCACAGTCAAAATTGATTATATTAACTGCTGAATTACTGACATGTTTTTTGTATTAAAATAAAAGCTATAATATTTCATTTGTGTGGAAAAATCTAATGGTAAGAGCGTCCTTAATGCGGTCACATATCTATTTAGCCATGCGCAGGCGATGTGTACAGTTATGTCCGATCTAATAATCGTGATAAAGACCCAAGGTGTATTTAATATTTCGATGCTTGCAGCACAACGTCGATGGTAGGACTTTCGCTCATAGCCACTGGCACTGGCGGGGTAAAGCCTTGCGTAGCGGCTTTTGGTGGAGATCAGGTAACCGCAGCCTGGGCTGTCATTCCGCTCTAAGTATTTTAATAAAACTAGGTTACTTAGAAAATATTTATAGGTATGGTATCAATAGAAGGATAGGAAAATTTACTCTAGTTAGTTTTGAGTGGCACACAAGTGACAACAGCAAAATAAGAGTAGTACCTACTTATAGTACTTATATCATCATACAACAAAGAAAGCCAAACCATAATGCTTAATGAGCTGCCCACGTGAATAGAAATATCGATTAAATATGTGACATAAATAATCTTATCCTTGTTTGATATGCAAATTGTATCTATTTGGAGAAGAATAAGCGGGAAAGCGCACCCCGAGCTCCGAAGCAGCGCAGCTGAGGATGCAACGAAGAACGCGCTTAGATGAAGGAAAATATTTATTATGTTAAAAACAATGTCCACACAGTTCCGGCTGCCAGACGAGAACCAGCAGCTCCAACGGTTCTTCTCCACCTTCTACTGTATGGTGAACCTGGGCGGGTTCATGGGCATGATAGTCACCCCAGCTCTGCGGCGGAGCGTCATGTGCTTTGGAGACGACGCCTGTTACGCTCTCGGCTTCGGCTTTACTGCTTTCTTGGTGCTTGTTTCTATAAGTTAGTAACTAGCATTTATAAGTTAGTAACGAAAATTTGTTCAGTTTCACGCGCGTTTTTTATCTTTGTCTATGCGGGTACTTGTTTGTGGCATCATCATAGCTCCCCAACGAATATAATGATAGAAAGCGTAAGCTTGACTGCATAGCAAGTTTTTTCATACCCTAGCTACATTAAAATCTTGGTATCCGAATCACTAATAGAATAAAGAATCGGTAGGAAAATTTTGTAAAAACCTATGCGAGGCCGTTGAATATTGGGTATAGAACAGAAAAATCTTTATCCATTCCACAAAGCAGGTAGGGTAGTAAAGTACATATGACGGAATATGTCCTCATATTATGTAGGTATAAGTACCTATATTTAAACATGCTTTATCAACCATCAATACCATCATACTTTTGGTCTCATGATTGGGCTGAAAGATGATGATGCTGTATATAAATAAATATTCAAGCTCTTTCAATTTATGAACTTATCTAGGCACCTACTTACTTTAGGTTTATTTTCAGTTATTTTCCTAGCGGGCAAACCTTGGTACAGAATAAAGAAACCAAGGGATAACGTAACTTTGAAATTCATAAAATGTGCGTGGGTGAGTTATTATTCTGTCATGCTTTATTCATACTAGCTGGGCGACTTTTTTATGAAAATCATTTTTTTAGCCTTATAAGTCATCTCTCAAATACAGAGTTTTATCAAAATCGTTGGAGCCGTTTCCGAGATATTCAATATACTTACTTGGAAAACCAAAAAAGACGAGGTTTATACCTCGTCTTTTTCGTGTTTATAACATACCTACTAAACAAGACATAGAAATATAAAACAAGACTATTAGCTTGGCAAATTTAAAAGAAAAAAGACCGAAAATGTCATGAACGCCATCTAGTGATGAATAGGGGAACTACCGATACGATTTGATATCGTATCGGTATATACAAGTGGAAAAGACATACATTCCTGTAATAAATCAAACCACGAGCTTATACTATAGTATAATGAAATAAAATAACAGTCAAAAAGCAAAAAAGAAATTGGCATTTCCTTTTTTGCTCGGGCAATTTGTATGAGAATGTAGAATGCTTTTAGCCTTTTGACTGTTTTCGACTTTTGAGATGCGGCACTAAACTTAGCTGTAAGTAAATGATCTGACGTCAATAATTGTGATAATAATAACGTAGGCACCTACTGATACAAAGTTGAAAATTATCAAATGATAAAAATATCTAAAGATACCTAGGTTCTTAAATAAATAATTTTGGCTTCATTCTTTTCAAGGAACTGGTCTGCAAGTTACTTAGTTGAGAAATGGCATTTTGATATTAAATAATATACCTATTTTAGTACGCGTTTTCGAAGCGCCTCCGCCACAACCCAGCAGCCGGGCCTCCGCTGGAACACTGGCTGGACCACAGCTCGGAGAAGTACGGCGAGAAACTCATCGCCGACATGAAGATTGTCTTTTCCATTCTGTACATGTACCTGCCTGTGCCAATATTCTGGTCACTCTTTGATCAGCAGGTTGGTTTTTATTGATCACTCGTGAGTAGATGCCTGGAATGCCAGACGTACAGTTTTGCGTAGATCTACACATCGGGTACCTACTACTTAGTACTTATTCTGTAACATCGGCATAAGAGAGATTAGCTAATACTTCAGGTGACGTTGAAAGTTAGGGTGCTTTCACATGACACAATTTGGCATAAAGTCTGTTCAGCAGATTGTCTTCCTCTTACCGTGTCAATGGCAATTATTGTTACCTAAATTGTATTGCCACGATGATGGGTATAAAGTGATCGTGTCTAGCTGCTTCCAGGGTGCGCTGCAGGGAGGCTCGTATATTGTAGATGTATTTTGGCCCACACACACTGCACGTCTATACCTACTCATTACAATCTGCAATACAGTACAGCACCAGATTATTACTGCAGATTGTGTGCCAAATTGTGTCATGTGAAGGCAGGTTAACATACCTACATACCAAACTAATTAATTCAAACTAATTAAAGTTCAATTATACCAAACTAAGTAGTTACTTTTGTAGTTGATTTAATCTTGGATTAATTTAATTTAGAAGTCGTTTAATTCCTTATAGAATTGAATGTACCCGCGCTATATACCATCATAATTTATCCGGCTAATGAGCTTCTCTATGATTTAGTTAACGTAAGTGTCTACTTTTATCCAGTGTCATCAAATATCCAATCCCTATGAGCGGTTGGGCATCTCAATCAAGTATAGGTAGGTAAGTATTCTCCTGGAGCCTGTTCATTACTGGATGTTGGTAATTTGGCCCACCGGAGTAATTTTTCAGACTTTGGTTATCAAGTATCTAGGTACATATAACTACCTAATTAATGCCTTACTTACAGCATGAGATTTTAAGTATCCCAAAATTAGAGGATCCACATCTCTTCCTATCTACTTATCAGTTGGACGCCTCAATCAAATAAGAAAGCTATGCCGATATAGGGCCACTACTATTTAAGTAAGCATAGGCAGGTATATGTATAACGAAAAACCCCTAAAACATGGGCATTGGATAGCTTGTATTAATGATGAACCTTACTAAACTCCCACAAACTGTCCAAAGGGCTCCCGCTGGACCTTCCAAGCCTCCAGACTTCGTAGCGAAGTTTTCGGCGTCACTCTCATGCCCGACCAGTTGCAAGTGATGAACCCCGCGATGGTGCTGCTAATGATCCCCGTGTGCCCTGGGGGAGCGTGGCCCGTCCTGCCAGACATGCCGCCGCTGCACAAGATGTTTATTGGCGGCATGTTGGCAGCGCTGGCCTTCGTGTCTGCTGGCATTCTTCAGATTGGGATAGAGGTGTGTCTTCTTGAATGCTTGAATGGTGGGGCTCCGGCTCTCTCACTCACCGAACGAATCATAGAAGTGGTGACGCTACTACTCAGACGTCGATTTTCTGTTTGAGTGTGGTACTTCCCCGGACGCGCCGGCCTATTCATGCTACTAGCAAAACAGTTTTGCCGGTAGCGTTTGAAACATAAGTCAAATAAAATTAAGACTTATGTTTCAAACGCTAAAAATAAGATTTTAAACTAACTTATCAAAATTTTAAAAATTACTACAAAATCTACACCATTTATGCAATTTTTTTATTGGCATATACTCGTACCTACTCAAAATTTTGGTGACTATATTCTGGTCAGGGTTTTCCTCGAAAGCCTTGCTTGACTGAGAACGGCGGTGTACTCGTAGTATGGGTTGGTTGATACCGTAAGGCTGGCGGTCAAACTTCTTAATATTACAAGTAAATAATTAGACCAATTAAAAAAATAATAACATTGCGTTTTGTCCCAAGCAGCAGGCAACCGTTTTAAATATCAATTAACCAGCTTATTTAGAACAAGTCCTTTAAAAGCCGTAGGTACAGGGGTGTTAAAAGAAGCTTTTTTCTTTATAAGAGCAATTATTGAGTTATTATACAGCTACAGCTGTATAAAAATTTTATTAAGAGATCCGCTTGTTAAGAGGCCTTCCCGTCCTACTTTTCATACAAACGCTCGTACGTGATTATGGCGTTGTAACTGATCTTTTCTTGAAAACTTTTGAACTCACAGGTATCTTGTTCGCTATTTCTAAGTTTCTATCGAAATAAAAAATTGAAATTTAGAAAAACAAAGTCAGTGTAAGCCTCCAAAAATCAGCTTTTTTGCACAAATTTTAGCTGAACTTCGACCGTTCATAGAGTACTCATTAATTGTAAATGTAAAGAAAATATTTCGACACAAACCTTGCAAATGTAATGAAAATTTTGAATACAAAACATTTACTTCACACACTTGTAAGGTTTACTGATAAACAAGTATCACTTGGAACAAGTTTTATGAATATCCGCACCCTATGAATAGTTAATATTCGTTAAATGGATAGTTAATAATAGTATGTACTAATTTCATTCAATAGAATGCAAACCGTGCCCTTAGGCGCTATCTCTCTTTTTGGTTTTCTTCTTTTTCTAGCATTGCCGTAGCTTAATATGAAACATTAAGCTTTTCAAACTATGCTCGCTGTTACGGACAGAAGTAGCTATCGAATGTTTTTGTAAATATGATAAATGAAGTAATTTATTTTAGTATAATAAGTTAGTGCTTTAGCCTATGTAAATGTATAAGTAAATAAATATGATGTAGGGGCAGATGTTATAGGGTGCCTAGATATATCTTTCTGTTACCTATATATAGAGTTTAGCACAGGTATATAGTGCTAAGCGTGAGGTAACTAAAGGTATTTGACTGTGGATTTCCCTAGCTTATTTACATAGAACCTTGTCACACTGGGTATATCCATGGCCACGCCCTTTATAAGTTTGAGAAGGTAATTGAAAATATTGTAAAGTGGATATCTAGGCACACCTACCCTTATCTAGATTTAGTTTTTGTTTGTACGAAAAGTAAATATAAGAGGCCTGTGCTAAGAAAACGTAGTTCAGTGTCACTGTGATCTCCCAGGAATAAAGAAGCCTATGGAAGAAGTGTTTTATTCTACAGTCCATTGTGAACTAGCTGAGCGAAAGAAACTCTGAGATAATACTGCACTGGTTTCCGTCGGTAACACTCGCGTTGACGACAGAGCGGTCGGGAAGGGCCGCCTTAAAACAGAATATGAAAACTCTACAACTTTAAGCATCTTGTAACACTTTAAGCTAGATTTATCGTTAAGGCTGTATAAAGGCTGTATTTTATATGTGATGATCACTTACTACAGCTCTGAGAATTATTATGATATCGTTCGATACTTGTTTCTATACAATGGTTTAGGCAAACTTGATTATAAAACTTTATTTAAAAGCATAAGGACACTTGTGAATAGAGTGATTTTATAACTTCTGTCTACGAGGGCGCTAAAATAATACTAAAATAATAAATCACATAAATAGTAAAGCTTTAGCCTCCTTTAATAAAAAAGACATAGGTAACCAGCCAAGTGCGAGACGGACTCGCGTACGAAGGGTTCCGTACCACTATCAATAAAAATCACGTTTGTTATATGGGAGCCCCACCTAAATATTATAAACCAAACGACAGTCAAAGTCAAAAGTCAAAAATCATTTATTTATCTTTTATTTATATCACTTGATAATTGTCATTTCTTTTTTCTTTCTTTCGATTTCTTGATAGTTAGTTGTTGACGTCAGATCATTTACTTAAAACTAAGTTTACTGCCGCCTCCAAAGCGCAAGTACAGAAGAAGCGGTAACAAACTGTACTGCAGCATTTTCTCCAAAAAAGTCAACTTTACAATTATACTGATATTAAAGTTAGAAATGTGGACTGAGAATACATTGCTATGTCATAATTATTAAGAATTATGTCAAACTTGAAATTAATGTTAATTTGTTAATAAAGTACCTACATGTACCGATTATACTAAAATTATGTCATTTGTGAGTGTACAAATATAAACCTTTAAGAGGGACCCGCGCCAAGCTCAAGCCAGACGTTCTTGTCTTTAAGATAATCATCGGTTCCGTAATAAGCCTTCTCACAAACTACTTTCTTTACATAAGCTTTAAATTTTCTATCTGGCATATCAAGGACCGATTGTGGCAATTTATTATAAAACTTTATACAGTTTCCCTTAAACGATTACTGACTGTTTTGTTTAATACGGGGTAACTAAAACATTTATGTTACGTAAGTTTCTACCCGTAATATCACCTGTTTTATTAAATAGGGCAATATTTTTCCTTACATACATTATATTTTCAAATACTGGGATGGTACAGTGAGTATATCAATTTTCTTAAAAAAATCTCTTATATAGTCTCTCGATCGTAAATCATAAATAAAACGAATTGCCCTTTTCTGTAAAATAAAAATAGTTTGTAATATCAGCAGCACTCCCCCAGAGAAGAATCCCGTAGGACATCAGACTATGAAAGTAACTAAAGTAAACTAGTCTAGCAGTTGCTACGGTAATAATAGCGAGCCATCGTTTGTTGGGGAAGAAAATATATATTAAATGAGACAACCAACAGTCAAGTGCCAATTCCATCGGACGTCCAGCGAAGATTCCGTAGGAAAAATATTAAATGTTGTGGATTCAGTTAAACCTTTGTAACATGGTGATGAGTGTTCTTCAAGCAGCAGCACAAGTACTTCGAATAATAATGATAAAGAATTTTTAAGAAATATGTTTCGTCAGCGAATAGAGCAATGAGCTATATGTAGAAAGAAATGTATTTCAAATAGCTTTAAACGATTTATTCGCAATCGCAAACTGTAAAAAAGATAGTAGGTAACTTATATAACAGGTATATGAAATAAGTCATTCCGACACAAAATTCTACATAAAATAATAAAGATCATGTTAAAATTGACAACATTTCATTCTCAACGTTTCGAGATTTAGCGATTCTGAACACGTGAAATATTTTTTCAAGTTTTTCTGCGTTGTTATTTTAGGTTCAATTTTAATTACATGGATTTAAAGAATTAAGGAGATACTACGTTTAAAAACCGGAAAAAAGACGATAAGAAAACTACACACGGCGACTCACAATCATTGATATAATAATTACAGATCCTCGTCTTTAAAAGTAATTATAATGTAAAATGTTCCGCCTTAAAATTAACACTTAGGTTAATACCCTCCAAGTATCGTCTAAGCCCAGGTCGTAAATCATTACAAATTATCGCCATTTTAGAATATTTAAGTAAGTACCTATAAAAAATACTTGAAATATTATTAAGCTAACATTTGGTAATAACTTGAACCGTTTCAAGATTATCGGCTAAGATGATTCCTGCATCCTTAAATATATTATTTTATAAATAATTTATTTAATAACCTCAAAAACGGACACATAAGTACTTAAAGTATCTACTTATTTCATAATTTTCTTTTTATTTCTTGATAATTGTATTGGCGCGTGAATATATATTATATGCCAATAATCAACCTCACTTTAACAATGAAACTCGATTTACCTAGCGTACCTACTTGTGATTTCACTTTGAAATATACAATGCATCACCATTATCGCATTCACCTAGAATTGTATCGTTTATTTTTTTATAATTTTCGAATTCACTTCGACTCCTATTGAAAACTTTTATACTTACTTTAAAGTTGCTTACCTAAATTTTTATTTTTCTGTGAAAAATCAACAGTTTAGATTTGTTCGATATAGTTTTCGTTAGTGTTATCGATAATAGTTTTTAATTTACAGAGAAAACAAAGAATATATCACGATAAAGGTGGCCTGGCGGGAGTACACCTAACCGGGTGTGGTCTGCACTTGGATGGGTGACCTCAAGTGGCAAAGACTTTTCTCATGCCCTTTCTTGCCTCGGAAGGCACGTTCAGTCGTTGGTCCCGGCTGTCATCATTGTATGGCAGTCTTCGAGATTGGGCAGATGCCTTTAGGCAGCTTGAAAACTGATGGCTACTTAAACATATGGAAAATTCTATGATCTAAAATCTGACATACCGTTTCAACATAAAAGCTAGAATAGGTTTCTATGGAAAATTCTGATTCTGTCTAGGGTTTCTGTCAAGGGGACACTTACTATACTTTATATTTAATACTTAGACTTTACACTTAGTGAGGCGCCGTGATTTTATCATTTTATTTTTAAATATCAATTTTTATACCGCAATTTCAGTCCATATTTACTAATAATACTGATTTCTTTCGGTGCACAATGCTTTCAAATTACCGTATTTAATATTTTTGAACAAAATATCCTCGAACTATTCCTACCTTAAATAAAAAAAAATATTTGCTTGTGAATTTAGTTACATATGTAACTAAATTCACAAGCAAATATTTCTTTTTAAGGATCAATAGTGTCAATCTCAAAAATGACAGTTTTACAGGGGGTGAAAAAAACATTTGATTCCTTTAGATAATAATTTTCTACAAATGTTTAAATTGATAAAATAGGTAAATAAATGCTGGAAACAGCTACGTAAACATTACTTATCGTATTGTTATTATTTACCGAAATATCATGAGCTAGGTGGTATTGGTTCAAATAGAGTTAATTTTACTTAAATAATTTATAATATAGGTATTATTGGAATGAAAAAACAAATCAAAAATAACAAACTTTAATCATATATATCACTGGACATGAAGTTTTGTTCAAACCAAAAATAAATTCAAACGAAACGAACACAAAAATGATAAACTCCAAAATTTTTATATCAAAATATTATTAATATATCTAGTAGTAATCAGTGCCGTAAATAGGGCAGTGCCACCGGTGCCCAGGCACAGGGCGTAGTCTCTGGGAGGCGCAAGAAAGGCCAGACCAGGCAGGACTATTATTTTTCCGGTTTGCTCCTGATAAGTTCCCCCTGTACTACTAGTGCTCGATTCCATCACATACGTACCTACATGCCAGTGTCATTAAAAACGTCTATTTACCTTTTGTGTGTGGCTATACCGGATTCCGATATAAATCAATTGTTTTACTATTGCGTCTGGTTTTTGCAACACACGAAAGGTTAAATTAGACAAAACATCGCGCTCATTTTTATGGCAGCGCACGAGCGTATTTGTGTTTAGTGTTTGTCGAAGTTGTGAATAATGTAGCAAATATTTTCGAATAAACGTTTTTTCACAAATTCATACGTAATTCATATCATCCTACCTTCCTTATTCAAAACTCTACCATACTACGTGACTACTAGTACTTATTCTGTGACCATACCGTGTACTTAAAATTAAATTAATTTGCAGTTTACTGAAACTTTTCAGGGTGTTATTTTATTATAGATGTATGAAGAGAGGCCCAAAAATTTCATCTTAAGCATAAAGGTGGGCAACGCATTTGCAGAAGTGAACTTGCGTTTGAGTTTTAGTGAGTGAGACACAGTGGGTTATATAAAAGGCGAAGGGTCCACTTAACATTAGATGGCTCGTCTGCTTGTATGCCCACATCAGTTCTTTAAAAATAGATTTTTGTTCCAAAATATTAAATAACTGGTTCACCAACACCAAGTTCCTTGTGCTTTATTTTATCACCCTGAAATGAAGTAAAGGCCTATACATAGCATTGCTCTAGGGTACCTATAATATCTGAAAAAAAAACAAGGGCGCAGTTATGGAAGCTCGCACAGGGCGTAGAAAGGTCTATTTACGGCACTGGTAGTAATAAGCGCGAAATAGTAAAGAAAGGCGTCCTTAACAATCCTTTCCAAAAAAGGATAATAATAAAATTAAGTTTGACATTTGCACAGAATATTGCAATATTATACAAATGAGGTAAAGAATCATAGAAGTTAAGACACTCAATTGGTAGTACTTGTTTGAGTTCTTGGAGATGTTGATATTTTGATGCGGTAATGGGAATCATATTAGTATGTAAGGATGAATACAATACATCAGGGTTGTAACGTTTTGGTCTCTGAGGCAAAGCGTACCAATCTTGATCAAAATGGAGTTTCACGTCGATAACATTCTGTTCGTAGTTATAACGAATGGCCCGCAAGTCAGTAACTGTAGGATCTCCCGCCTTACGTCCTGGCCTTATCGTTGTATAAATCCATGTAGTCGCATCAGCATAATTTTTTACAAAATTATGGTCAACATGGAGAACTTGGTAAGGATTTGATAGCCGAGCTTCCAAAGTAGCAGAAATGTAGTCGCATGGCAAATTAATTACGCGATTTGCAAGCTTTCGTTCTATCGCACTGTAAACAGAGTCACATTCCATTTGCGTGTGGCCACGTTCGAGAAACTTTTGAGTGACACTCACTTGGTGTTTAATACTGAAATTAAGAAGTGCATTTGCCATAATGACGTTACGGTTCTGGTAAGTGCACCCGTCCGAATAAATTATAATTTATTCAAAAATACCAATAATAATAATTATTATTATAAATACCAATAATAGTTATTAAGCAATGTCTCTCTAAATAGTCTATGACAAACGAAGCAAAAGTACTCGCTGTAAGGTCTGCGGCCGTTTCTGTAAACCAGTAACATGTACAATGACGAGATGACACATTAAAAATCGTAAAATTATGGCATGTCAGCTTTGTCTTAAAGTATAAAGCGCTTGCTGTGGAATAAGGGCAGACTAACCGATTCCAAGTCCATCGTCAGTACAATGCAGTGTCCCAATTTAGCATCATGTTTATCCTTATCTTTTTCTTCGCTGGCTCTATTTTTCTTAATAAGGTGTTCTTAGTAAAAGTGTTCATCTATGTTACCTTCCTGGTGACCAACGCAAGTATCACACATATCTTTTTTCAAGGTATATAATGCTAAATTGTTTTTTGTAAAAGCTTTATCAAATGTGTATCTAGATACTGCAGGAGAATCAATATCATTGCAATGTTGCTTATATGCGTTGTATACGTCAGTAACAGTATGATAAATAGGCTCTAAGTATAATTTTCTAGTTTCTTTCCTTGCATAATGCGAAGGCAGTTTCGGGATTTTTTTCAAGTAATCATTAAGTACTAAAATCTTTGAATTTTGTCTTATTCCACTTCCACTAGCATTATCATTTTCTTCATTTAATTTGAAATTATTTGTTTTGACCCAAATCTGAACAGTAGTGGACTTAAATGATAAGGTGTTCAAAAACATCTGCTTGCAGACTTGAATTTTTTCTTTCACATTATTAGGTAAAAAATAACCGAAAGTGCCCTCCCGGCGAGAATGTTCTGTACCCTTAGTTTTCTGATTAGTCTTAGTATGGTTGACCAGTCCTCTTACATAGATTTTTCTTTGATCCCAATTCAATTTCTTCCAAAAGTAGGTATGAACCGATACGCGAGTATCATTGTCAAAAGTATTGCAACCTCTAAATTTACTTTTTCTACAAAATTCAGAAACACAAGTCTCACCTAGTTGCTTCGCTGGTCTTGCCTGATCTTGTTGCATCTTCTGGTTTCTCGGCTTTGAATAGCCTAAGTATTCTTCTCCACGTAATCTTTTTCTCTGAGCTTTAAATTTCTTCCATTCATCTTTCTTCGCTACATGACGTCTTTTTCGGCCTTCATCAATATTTCCATACTGGTTTTCAGTTTCACAATCTGTCAAATATACTACATGATTTGAATTACTTTGTGCAATTCCGCCACCAGTTAGTTCATGCAAACTATTGCCGGCCGGCGCCCACCCACTACTGTTAGTCCCAGCATACCTGCCACCAACAGCCCGTGTGCACCCGCCACCAACAGCTGATGCATGCTCCCTCCGATACTGCTGCATCCGCTGCGGCTGCAGCAATATCGGACACCGCATACGCGACACGTGTTTCGCCTCTCCACGAGGCATCTTCAAATAGCAAAGTCGAATGGTTACAATACACAATTAATAGATAACATTATACGTAAGAAAAGACAGAATATGATTAAACCACTTTTATATGCAGTACCACAAAATATAAAATCTAAATATACAGCAAGTTTGACATATTTAGGTAAAATTACAGATAAAGTGTCTAAAATATTCAGAAATAATAAGGTATTCGTAGCCTTAAAAACAAAAAATTCGTTAAGATCTCTTTGTAACGTAAAAGATAAAATTGAGTCAGACAAAAAATCTGGTATATACAAATTAACTTGCGATGATTGTCAACAAGTTTATATTGGACAAACCGGCCGTAATTTTAAAACTCGATATAATGAACACATAAATGCGTATAAGAACAAACACCCAGAAAGGTCAAATTTTGCAGAACACCTTCTTGATAAAAATCATAATTTATCATCAAATAATACGTACAAAATATTACACACCGAAGAAAAAGGGCTAAAATTGAGTATTTGGGAGCAACTAGAAATAAATAAATTTAAAAAATCTAATATTCAATTAATAAATAAACAGCTTGAGGTAAATAATTCCCCTTTATTAAATATTTTTACTATAGAAAGTTCGGGCAACTCCGCTCCCCCACCCTCTTCTCTAATAGTATAAAAGGATGGCAATACGGTGTAGTTTTATCATTCGACGCTTGACTGCCGAACGATCAACAACTTGTTTGGTGCCTGAAGATGCCTCGTGGAGAGGCGAAACACGTGTCGCGTATGCGGTGTCCGATATTGCTGCAGCCGCAGCGGATGCAGCAGTATCGGAGGGAGCATGCATCAGCTGTTGGTGGCGGGTGCACACGGGCTGTTGGTGGCAGGTATGCTGGGACTAACAGTAGTGGGTGGGCGCCGGCCGGCAATAGTTTGCATGAACTAACTGGTGGCGGAATTGCACAAAGTAATTCAAATCATGTAGTATGTAACTTTGACTTCCGCAAAGTAACACCTGAATCTATTAACAATCTGTCAAATCTTCCTGGAGCAAGGAACAATCATTTTCAATATTATGTTCAACTACAATTGAAGGACTTATACAAGCAGTGTCTAATATTTCACTTGCAGAACCTAATACATTACAGACTGTAGGAGCAGATGAAGATCTTTTTATTTTATATGTTTGAATATCTTGAGTTAAATCACTCAATGATAAAGATTTTGAAATACTAAAAGTAATTTTAAAAGAGTTTTGTTGTTCCAAAAGGTCTCGTTCAAATTTTTCAAGTACATATTGTTTTACTGGCAGATCGAATGTATTATTTTTTGTCATTTCTAAATTTTCTGACAGTCCAGTACGGCTGGTTTTGTCCTTAGAAGTACCTGTAATTATAGATAATAAATAAATATATTAGAAATATCTTATAGCATGTTTCCTGCAACTTCGTTCCCGTTTTCCGGGATTTCCTGGGACAAAAGAATCCTGTTACTCAGGGATTAGCTAAACAGTCCAGAGGTGAAAATTTTTTGAATTCGGTCCAGAAGTTTTTAAGTTTATTCGTAACAAAGAAAAATACAAATCTTTTCTCTTTATAATATAGGTATCCACGCTGGTCAGGGAGAAAAAGATATAAATAGAATGTGCCAGCTGCTTCTCGTTCCGCGCAGATTCTACAAGCCAGTCGAAAGAAAGGCAAATATTTAAGAAATCATATCAATAGGCGATACGGCTAGCTTATGTACTCGTATGCTGGGCTAGCGTATGGGCGATACCCATCACTATTTTGATTGCCTTTCCACCTGTACGCCTACAAACTCGCTAAACGTGGCTTTAGGTCTTATGACCTTAGGCTCTGTCTACCCCATAAGAGATAAAGACGTGACACTATGTATGAATGTATGTATAATATAGGTACAAATTTACATAGTAAAGATTTTACTCAACTAAACAGAAACTGTTACATAAAAACGTACTACATTGTAGGTACTAACCAAATAAAAAAAAACATCTTACCTTCGCCGACCTCATCGTACATTTTATTTTCATCTTTCAGTAGATATAAGATCTTTCTTGACCTTATTCCTTGATTAAACCTTTTTGCCATTTTACTGTAATAAAATTAGATATTTAATAACCTATCAAATTATTTTTTGGAAATAACGTCTATCTCGCGCGCTTTTGATTTTAAATTAACCATTGCACCTATATCTTCCAATTATTATAGCTTACCATGTAATTAAACGCTTTTACTACACAGCAAAACAAAAACATTATGAATTTAGAAACTCTTTATCACTTTTCTATAATTAATTACAAAAAACAATTGAAAAAACTAACCTGTCAAAACCGGCTGCAGTGCAAACTAAACATTTGAGTCAAATAATTTCTCTGGCGCGATGGCGGCGACGCACAAATAATAACAATAATCAATCTATCTCTTTCTCATTAGAACATCGCAATGCTACCAAATTGACAGCTCAGTCAGTCACCACAGAGTACTTTTGTATATACTGAAATAGAGACCTATCTTCGCGGTGTGAAGCGGAAATAAATTTTGCAATGCATAACTAACGCCATCTGTTATTTTTAGTAAGGATTAGATATATATATCTATACCACGAAGCCGTCTATGGTATACCTACTTTATAGTTTACCTACGTATGATGTTTTTGTTTTGGGAGATAAACCTGCCATACTTCACAATGTTTATGTAATTACTCCAAAGAGACAATTAATGGAGATGGCAGTCACACAATATTTTGGATTATAAATAATTAAGTACATAAACAATGCGAAATAGGCTCAAAATGAAAGCCTTATTTAAAATGTAATGAAAATCAATTATATTATCAAATCACACGATCATCGCAGAATATACATGGTTGAAATGACAAAACATATCCAAAATATAACACAGTTCTATTTGTCTCAGCACATACTTTATATATTTAGTAAGTTTTCTTGATTTTTGTTTCACACCAAAGTTCACATCACAACATTACAAACTAGTACCTACAAGTTTAAAACTTTATCGGTGTTGCCATTTACAGATATAGAAATTGTACCAAGACAAAATTGACGTTGATGTAATTTTACGGACATTTGTCTTTTTATGGTTTGTTAAATGATTTTTTAGTTAAAATCATATTTATTGGTTTTAATTTCACCCTCATTTGTATCGAATTATATTTTTTTTTATTATTAAAATCTACTATCGTTAAAAAATTAGTAAGTAACTAGAGACGTCTTTTCAAATTCTATTGAACTATTTAGTTACTTTTACTAGTTATGCCATCTGTTATTTCTAGTACGAACTTATATTATATGACCAAATAAAATGATCTTGGTTTATATAAGGATCATACAAAGATAGAATACATTTTGAATCGATATCATTATACATCATAATTTCCTACTTTGTTGTACTAACATTAACCCCTCTGGTCAGTCACGCACACGCACCGGCGAGGTATAGACGTTTTGAGGAGAGATAGACACTATTGGCAGCAAAAACATCGCGTCCTCGACATAGATGGTATTTCTGCAGCGAATAACTCAGGAAATTTTGTGAATATTGAGATAACTACTTAACCAGCTTATGTCAAATTCGACTCTAAATCTACCTGCATTAAAAAGTGAAAATAGGAAAAAATTGAGATAGACACTATTGATATGTATGTATGTACTCGTATTATAAGTAGCTATCTACCAATCTACAACCCACGCGCAACCATCAGTATCCAATTCAGTTGAGATGAAAATGTACACACAAAAAGACTCTGTAATTAAGTAGAAATTATTAAACAGTTCCCGGTACTGAATCGCGTAAACTTTATCCATTTCTTACAAGGTTCGGTGTTTGGTTTAGAAAATATAGCAATGATTCAAAGGAGAAATGAGAAGGCAAAGCGAAACAGAAAAGTTTGTAAGGAATTGGTTTGCAAACAGAATCTGAAAATAGTATCTAGGTACTCATTCCAGCGGGCTATCTTATCAATACATATAATAAAATCGTAACCGATCGCTGTCTGTACATGGAAGATAAATGAGAAAAATTTTGTTGGGGGCTTTCATCAACGCAATAGAACACAAAACTATGATTTTTAGAATTTTTGTCTGTTTGTCTGTTTGTCGTGCGTTTGTGCACGCTAATCTCAGAAACGGCTGCACTGATTCGGTTGCAGTTTTCACTAATGTATTTTGATAAGCCTCACTTAACATTTAGTGTTTGTTTCATCTAAATCCGTTCATAAATAAAAAAGTAATATCAATTAAAAGAATCAGGTCATCAATTTTTGTTTGAAAAATTGCTATAAAATAACTGTTCCGTTACATTGGCTAAAACTTGTGTTAAAAAATTATTATTGGAAGTTAATATAAAGTTAATAAAACCTGCCAAGTGCGAGTCGGACTCGCTTACGAAGGGTTCCGTACCATTATGTATAAAAAATCACTTTTGTTGTATAGGAGCCCCTCTTAAATATTCATTTTATTTAGTTTTTGGTATTTGGTGTCATAGCAGCAACAAAAATACATCATCAGTGAAAATTTTGACTGCCTATCTATTACGCTTCATGAGATACAGCCTGGTGACAGACAGAAGGACAGAAGGATAGTTGTCTTAGTATTAGGACCCCGTTTTTACCCTTTGGGTACGGAACCCTAAAAATTGTCAATTTCGGTAAATTTGGAGCATTTTTACAAAATTGTTTTTTCGTCACCGATAGATGTCGCTGTTCAAAAATTCAAAAATTTAAATTTACAAGTTTAACATTTAAGTGCTTCTCTGGGCCTCTGCAGACAGAGCCGAGGGCGGCAAGACCTACCACCATTCTTAGCGTGATTGTGGGCAGGATAATGAAAAAAGGAATCAAAATTGGTAGTGACAGGATAGGTTCTAGCTGCTGATCACATTTCCACCCATTCACTTGATCGGCTTTTACGATCTGCGTGGAAAGAGTTAGATATTCATTTTTTTCTGTTCTCCATCATGGAGACAAAAGTGCGGTGAGTGCCGCGCTGCCTGGTACTCCTTGACTACGAGACAGATTAGGTTAGGTTAGGTTCCCACCCTGACGGACTGCCCAGTCTGGGCGGAAGACCGCGCTGAACTGTGCACGGTAGTGGGGGACGGACAACCTTCCGCTGTCGACTGTGGTCCGTCACATGAACGTCGTGAAGAGCAGTGCAGGCCTTTGCGGAGAGCGTCATGCTCTGCAAAGAGGTAGCGGAGAGACCAGGAGGCAACAACCGACCTGGCCATCCATCCCCGGCGCACAGGGTGCAGGAGGCGGGCTTTTGACCTGCAATTGATGCCTCCATAACGTGGGCCAATCGGGCGATGGAAACTGGATTTCGCTCAACAAATACGGTCCTCCGAGTTGAAAGCGCGTTTGTGCCAACACGCGCCTTTACCCTAACGGGTACAATTTTTCTTGATTTATTTCTTCACGTTAAAAAAGGTAAGGTTAGGTTCCACCCAACTTCCCGTGGGTGGACGAAACGGTAGGTCTTTTCCACATGAAAAAAAAGTTACGTAAGGTTTGGTTAGGTTAAGGGCTTTTGGAGCAACCATGCCAACATCATTTAGGACTGTTCAGTTATGTGGCCTCTTTCCATGAGCATCTGCTTTTCATAGTGATACGCGTAATACACTGACGACATCCCAGTTGCCGGCCAGGCTCAGTTGGCACTCTTCGCCGACGACACGGCGTTTTTTGCAGTTAGTTTGAACTCAAAGTACGCCTGCAGACAGTCCTAGGCGCCCTGCTTGACAGGCTTTCAAATGGAGGTTCCTTAGTGAACGTCAACAAGAAGCAGACATTGCTTTTTGTAAATGTCCGCTTCCTGCCACCCTTAAAGCTCTTTGGGGAAGATGTGTCGAGGTACTCGCACGTCAAATATCTGAGAGTACCTGAAGTTCGGCAGATGCCTCAGCTTGAAAGCCCACATCGATAGGGTGGTGGCGATAGCAAAAGTGACCCGGTGGAAGCTTTACCCAGTACTTTTCTCTCGCTTCCCGCTATGGACGCGGGATGAAGTCGCACTTGAGAAAACCTATATTTTAGAGGCCAATGTGGCTCCGCGTTACTTGAGGAACGCCATCAAGCATTGGGACTTAAAGTAGGAATGCTTATTTCTCTACTTTTATCTGCAATTTGGTCTTAAAGTAGGAATGCTTATTTCTCTACTTTAATAAGCATTCAGTTTTTGAGCAGTACAGGATCTAGAATTTTTTGGAGGGGGTGGGGGGGGAGGCAAAATATGTTAATATGCTGCCCCTGTTGGTTTTGCTACCTACTTGGTTACCAGTACCTTGCTTTCTAAACCATAAGTCCTGACCATAAGATTTCATTTTGCAGGCCCCTAATAACTAGACGACACCCCCATTCCGTATCGGTCATGGGAGGGTTCGACTTTTTCGAAATCGACGACTTTACCGCCCTTCTGATTTCTCCGGGATAAGTGCAGTTCCTTTTAGTACTTAAACTAAATCACTGTCTGTACATGGAAGATAAATGAGAAAAAATATGATTGGTGGCTTTTATCAATGCAATAGAACACAAAACAATGATTTTTAGGATTTTTGTCTGTTTGTCTGTGCGTTTGTGCACGCTAATCTCGGAAACGGCTGATCCGATTCGGTTGCGGTTTTCACTAATGTATTTTAATACGCTTCACTTAACATATAGTGTTTGTTTCATTTAAATCCGTTCATAAATAAAAAAGTTGTATCAATTTAAAGAATCACGGCCTACATTTTTGTTCGAAAAATTAATTTTAAAGTTACCAATACAACCGATTGGCTAAAACTTTTGTTAATCGTTAAATAAAATGATGATTGATTGACTCGCGCACAAAGGTTTACGTGCCACTATCTATAAAAATCATGGTCGTGGTTTCGGAGCGTTCTTAAAAATTGAGCGGCCACCATGCCAGGTCTGTGAAGCGGAAGTAGCACATGGGCCTGGCAAAAGCGGTAAAAGCGTTTACACTGTAAGTTTTATAACAGCTAGGTATTGCCGCTGTAAACCACCATCACCATCTGTGAAAATTTCAACCGTCTAGCTATCACGGTTCATTAGATACAGCCTGGTGACAGACAGGTCTTAGTAATAGGGCCCCGTTTGTACCGTTTGGGTACGAAATCCTAAATATTTACAATTTCTATGGTTTCAGAGTGTTCTTAGAAATTTGTTTTTTTTTTGGCCACCGATAGATGAAAGCGCTGTTCAAAATTTTTAAATTTAAATGCTGTTCTGGGCAAATTAATATTTCATAATGAGCATCAGTTCTAACTACTAAAAGTCACCGTCTAATAAAAGGTGCACTATGAACCCTATCTGGTATCGCAACGAAACAATGGAACGGAAAGCGAGTTTTAGAGCCTCTGCAAACAGAGCCTAGGGTTGCAAGACGCCGCCCAACAGCCATTCTCATAAACTTAAGTCCACGCTGACGAAGGCGTAAGTCGCTAGTAAATAATAAATATAAATAAATAAATAAATATATACGGACAAATTACACTGATTGAGCTAGCCCCAAAGTAAGTTCGAGACTTGTGTTATGTTATGGGATACTAACTCAACGATACTATATTTTATAACAAATACATATATAGATAAACACGCAAGACCCAGGACAATTTGAAAAGGCCATTTTCCAACTTGCCCTGACCGGGGATCGAACCCGGAACCTCTGGGTGGCGGACTAGCATGGTGACCACTACGCCACGAAGGTCGTCAAGTAATAGCTAATGTTGGTATACCTATCGCTTTACTTAGATATCTTTAGAACTTAAATCAGAAGCAGGTTAAAATGTAGATACCTACTCATCAACACGAACAACTATAAGTTTAACTAATCCCGTCATAGCACTCATAGCAAAAAATCTGTTTCATAAAGATAAAAAAATCTTAAAACGTCTGTTTTTTGTGCATTACCTTAGGACCAATCGAGGCAGCCATAATGAATTTATAATTGACGCCTAAGTATAAACCAGCAGACTCCTCTTCCAGCCTCATTGGATATGGAAGGTATCAGGTATAACATGGGTGTCACAATTTCAAGCTGCCGAAAGGCATCTAATATTATTGGGTGTTGCTGCCCTAGGCTATATCTTTCCTGCTTGGGATATGTAATAAATAATAATAAATATAGAGAAAAAAAACACTGATTAAGCTAGCCTCAAAGTAAGTTCGAGACTTGTTTTATGGGATACTAACTCAACAATGCTATATTTTATAACAAATACCTACATATATAGATAAACATCCCAAGACCCATGAGAATTTGGATAAGACCATTTTCTAACTTGCCCTGACTAGGGATCGAACCCTGGACCTCTGAGTGGCGGATTAGCGTAGTGCCCACCCACGGCCCACCACTACGCCACGGAGGTCCCTCGACAAATGCAAGGTCAATAAAGACGTTATTGTGTATCTGTATGAGTAATAATAATATGTTTACTTCTCAAGCGCTCAACGCTTCAAGTACCAGGACCACAGCAAAGCGGGCTGGTGTTCTTGAACACGTTGGGATGCTCCGTGGACGTGACCGTGCGGGACGAAGGCCTGGCGTCGGTGGAGCAGCACGGTACTACGCTGATGACGCCGCTGCCTCACACCACCTTCCAGATCACGGCCACCTGCCCCGCTAACTGCGCCGGGAGGGTCATGAAGAGAGAAACGGTGATGGAAAATATTCGGACGGTTGCTGGGATGGTACTTTCGATGATATTTTAATATTTAAATTCAATTTAATTTCCACTGGGCAGGTGTTGGTGCGACGAAAATATCCACTGTGGAAACATTCTGGTTTTTCCGCATCCAAAATTTTTTTAACTCTGAAATGAACATATTTTTGGATTTCGAAACACGTTCTGGTTTTCTTCCTGCATTCAAGACCATTTTCTTTATAATTTAACATTTAAATGCTTTGTTTTCCTTGCCTATTAAATTGTCATATGATGTGTTTCCTACGGGAATAATATTTTTTAATAATATATCTATAGGTATATTTTTATAAGGGGCAAGTTTATACCTAAATTTGTTACCCACCCCTAAATATTTGCACGTTATAGATAATTATATAAAATGAGTTCAAATAGTTAGATAACACAAACTTGTTGGAATCTGTCAGCAATAGCTTATAACGAATTCAAGGGCTAAGCGCTCCAAAAGGTTTAAAGTTTTAGTTTTGGAAGTTATTTAAGTAGTGAAGATTCTTGGTCTAAATAAAGGCGTTTATATCTTATTACCTGACTACGGCAAAGCCAAGAGAAAGGGTAATGATGATGAATGATTTTATCAGTCTATGTATTTGAAACCGACTTTTCATGGATCGGTTCGTAGCACGTAACTTAGAAGCTTGACAGTACACAGACCAGCGTCTACACTGAAGCCGGCTAGATTCTGTGTTGAGCAGTTTCATTCAGTGCTCGGAATGGATTGAATTGTGACTGCAGCTTGTGATAATTATTCGCGTAACAAAACACGTCCACATTTCGGTATAATGTTCGGCAAAATGTCACAAGTGTGGACACGCCTTAATACCCGTAGTTGGGTATTCGTTTTTAAAAGGATATCCTTTTTAGTGAGAAAATACACAAAAAAATGCAAATATGCATTGTTCGAGCTAGGTACGTGCGTTTTGTTCACTTGAAATGAAATTTGATTTGGCACCGATATAATTAAATTTTTATGAAAGCCTACAGAAACCTTTTATGAACTTTCAGATTAAGACCTACAAAAGATAATAAAATAAGTTATAAACGCTATACATTCAAAAGAATTATTAAATTGACAAAATTGAGTAAAAATAATTATAAAATAAGTACATCAAAAAATAAACCAAAAACGAATGGCAAGTTATCAATGACTCCAAATTGAATTTACCAAATGAAATAGTAACGCGACTGAAGATTGATGATAAAATTATTTCAGACCCCGATGAAATAGCAAATTCTTTTAATAACTACTTCATTGATAAAGTTCAACCACTGAAGAATTGTGGGTCTAATGTTACGTCAAATATAAGCCGTCAATCAAATTCTATGTTCATGGCGCCAAGCACACCACAAGATATATATAAAATTATTAAAAATCTCAAAAATACAAAAGTGTTGGTTTTGATGGAATAGCAACAAAAATAGTAAAAGCCGTGAATGAACATATTTGTCAACATCTCTATATCTATATATTATAAATCTCAGTATCCAAACAGGTATTTTTCCAGAAGATATAAAATTGACTATAGTTAAACATTTATTAAAAAAAAAAAAAAAAAAAAACAGGGAACGTATGTAATATTTTAGGCCCATTGCTCTTAACTCAATATTTTCAAATATATTTGAGAAATACTATTCAAACGAGTTGAACTCTTACTTTGAAGATAAACATATATCTATTTTGTAAAGAACAAAAAGGTTTCCGACGTAAAAAAACAATATAGCAATTTATGATTTTTAACGAATGTTATTACTGAAGTTGGCAAAAGAAATCCCGTTTGTTTCTATCAATTGCAATATGACGCAAGCTTTTGACTATGTGCATCATAAAATATAACTAGACAAACTTGAAGCATACGGAATCAGAGGTAATGTCTTACAATTAATTAATTCCTACTTATCAGATCGTCATCAAGTAACAGAAGTATCTAAATTTGATTTTAGATCAAAAACAGAAAAATATTACACATCAAATGAACGATATGTTTCATATGGAGTTCCACAGGGTAATGTTCTAGGGCCTCTCCTTTTCATTATCTATATTAACGATCTTCCTACTAATATTAAACAAAGTGTAAAATTATTCGCTAATGATAGTACAGTAACAGTTAAATGTACAGACATAAAGTCATATAAATTCGACGTTAACTCAACATGAGCCTCAATAATAAAATGTCTTGATAATAATAATTTGAAAATAAACCTTGATATAACTAACATTGTGCATTTTACTCAAAGACCTAATAATGCGGCTAACTTTAACATAGAATATCAGGGCAACATTGTATCGAATGTTCCATCTACTCGATTTCTTGGAATAATAATCGATTGTAAGTTAAAATGGAAAGAACAAAGTAAAAGTCTTTGTAAACGGATTAGTAGTTCATCGTATACCCTGTATAGACTATCTAATGAAGTAAATACTGAGACACTAATAACTGCATACTATGGCCTAGTTGAATCAGTCCTTAGGTACGGTATAATTTTTTGGGGAAATTCCACCGATAAAGATTTACCCCCAAATTCATAAAAAATTAAAAACGTTTGTTAAACCTATTTTAATTAAAATATGTTTTGTCTCGTTTTTTCAATGTGAAATATTGAGAAGAGGAAAAGGGACAAAACATGTTTTAGCTAGAATAGGCTTAGCAAACGGTTGTATTTTTTTATGAATATGAGGGCTAGTATTTAAAATGCAAAAGCGCTGTATTCGAGCAACAAAGTAGAGATAGTTGTGAACCGGTATTTAAAAAACATAAGATTCCATCAATCCTGTCATTATATATATTGGAAATAGCTATATTTGTAAAAAGTAATTCTCACCAGTTTCCTAAATTATCTGATACAGCAGAAAGAAACCGTCGTGAGGACAAATTGTGCTTGCATTCATCTAAAACTGCATTATTAAATGATAGGTATGGCACCGATAAGATAATATATAATAAAATACCGAAACAATATTAAGAATTAAATTTGACTTTGTTTAAGAAGAAATATAAGTTATTTTTGATGGATAAATGTTATTATAGTGTTAAGGATTTCATATCCGATAAATTGTAAATTGACTTTGTTTCATAGTAAATTGTAAAAGGTTTATAGATTTATTTAAGTATATTTTTATAGTATTATGATAGATAGCTCTTCTGACAAAATTTGCACACCGGTGGTGGTAAACATGATTGGACGAAACTGATTGTAATGTCTTGTAACAAATAAATTATCTTTATCTTTACACAGAGATATTTTTTAAAAAGTCATTGTATTTAATTACTGCTTTCTTATCTAAAAAAAATACGTATGGCACTCGGGGACTGCCGCGGTAAAGCTATTGCATAGCATTTTTTATCAACTTATGCAATTATAATTATTTATTTATTTTTTATTTATGCAGTTTTTTTTTTCTTTGATATTAATTCAAGTTAAATTTTTTGAGCGTGTGACTGTTATGAAAACATTTTATTTATTTTATTGAATAAATTAATATCGTTTAAAATATTTTTATTATCTTACAATACATATAGGTTATTCAGGAATTTTTATTATGAGCAGTTGCAGCTAGTTTACACGCATACGTCTAGTCGCACGCACACAAACACGCCGCGCCGCTGTGCCGGTCGTCGGTTGCCGAGAAACGTTTAGGCGGAGTGGGGGGTGTTAGGTTTTATTTTCGTTACGGAATTTCTTGATTCGGTCGCCGCGCTCAAAGCCCGCGATAAAAGCTATGCAATAACTTAAAAAAAAAAGTGTGATGAAATTTTTGGCAGGAGTAAAATTCCACATCACGCCACCTCATGTTCGTTCCTTTTGTGCACCACCTACCTTAAACCTTAACCTTCTGTATAACATATTTTCAATTCAGATCAGCCAAATAATTAACTAAGTACCTACTTACGTTTTTCAGTTTATGCCAATCATAATTGGGCAAAATTCTGATGACCAGCTGTCGCTGTATATGATGGATCCTAACCCGTTTACGAAATCATTGACCGGTAAACCTAAACTTAAGTAAGTTCAATTTCTAATTTGGAATAATTTTCGGATATTCTCTTTCATATCTTTTTTATTGTACTTAGGTATATAAAAGGTGTACCTGTTTAGAGTAGGTAAAATTTTGATTTCATAGCAAACAAACACGAAACACGCGTGAAGTGACCCAGTTCGGGCGTCATATTCATGTGAAAACACGTCAGCCCTTACTTTATAAGCCATGTCTTGAAATGGCAGGACCACAGTATTAGAGTCACAGGATCTGGACTCCCACTATTTCCCTAGTTTGATATCAAAGTAACCGGTTAATGGAATTTTTACTATGTGGTATAAAAAAGAGTAGACAGCAGTAGTTTAATGACAAAAAATTTCTAAAAACTGATTTTCTATTGAATTTGTATGAAATTTTCATTTTCCGAGTACATTTTAAAAGTTGGTCGAATCATAAAATTTCACTAGATACCTACTTAATTGTGCAAAACATCTTCATATTTTATTACCTCTCTAGCTTATTTGTTTAATATTATAATAGCAGGTCTACTCAGCAGTTGCTGCTCAGGAAGGTCTGATTCTTGAAGGGTTGAACTGAAATGTATTATGTTTTAGGGTTGTGTACATTGGCGAGACGGGACCCAACAAAAATGTCTCCATCGCCATCGAAACTGAAAAGAGGCTGAGCAACATTTATTATGTGTCCAATTCGCCCGTAGACAATATCGGGGAGTCGGCTTATATGTGCTTGCAACCAGGAAAGTAAGTAGTTGCTGCTAATAGGAATAAGATGATATTGTAGTACTTAGTATCACTTACCTAAGTATGTAGAGTAGGTAAGATAAGTCAACGTAAGTACTTAACATATTAATAGTGATAGTCTCGTTGTCTCTTGCGTAAAATATGTACCTATTAGGTATATTAGATACTGTTAATACCTCGTCTGTCGTGTATCTATGAAACCGTAGCAGGTTTAATCCCAGAATGTGTATATTTCTATGGCAAATAATGTTTTTTTTTATGTCATAGGGCGGCAAACGAACAAGCGGTTCACCTGATGGTAAGTGATCACTGCTGCCCATGGACAACTGCAACACCAGGGGTGTAACAGAAGCGTTGCCTGCCTTTCAGGAAGGGAAGATGTAGGAGGAGGGGGAAGGGGAAGAGGGGGGGCTCCGGCTCTCTCACTCACCGAACGAAGCATAGAAGCGGTGACGCTACTCAGACGTCGATTTTCTGTGAGAGTGTGGTACTTCCCCGGACGAGCCGGCCCATTCATGCTAGTAGCAAAACAGAGTTTTGCCGGTAACGTGGCTCTACCACAACTAAACCATAATACCACCAATTAATTAAAATAAAACCAAATCAAATATTTTGCCTGTGTTAATTCATCTAAACAGTACGGAACTATTTCAACTCCTTATGATCTGGCACTGTCGACTCCTATAAATGTCGGCAGGAGAGCTTAGCGGTCGCTTAACTCTGCACTCTGCGCCTTACCTTAGGTCGAAGCTTGTCAAGTGTTGAAAATGTAAGAGAATCGAGGTGGCGAGCAACGTTGGATAAGCGAATACCTAAACTTTATGTTCAGAATTTAGAAACATAGAGAGTAAAGTTCTATACAATAACGTTTTGAACATAGTTTTAGCTGCCACGGCTTGTTGGATAGACGTGTGTGTGAGACACTCGTTCGTCAATAGTTTTTTAAATGGACAAACGTTTGTAAATGTAAATTAATTTTGTATCTATACTCTATCTATACGAAGAACTACACTTCTATTATTTAATAAGATATAAATTTAATAGACATACATCTTCAGGGGATTTTTACTAAGCCGCTGGACACATAGAAAAGACTTAAGACGCAGACGGGGCACGGACAGGGCACCGATGGGGCGCCGCGCCGTCGCAACTTTTGAAAACAGATAGAAAAGACGAGGCACGGACGTGACAGAATCAAACAAATCTGTATCTATGGCAAAACTGTGATGCGCGAGTACCCCCACACCCGCCCACAACGTGCCCCGTCTGTTCTGTATGTTCTAGCAAAGGACACGACGCGTAAGCGTCTGATGCCCGCGGCGTTGCCCACTGGCGGCGTTCATATATTTCTATTTTTTATAAGTAAACTTGATATTCAGTATTGGCTTTAATTTACGAAAAAGTATTCAAATTTACAAAATTAATTACATGTCAATATCATAAAAAGGTTAACCTACATTCATCCACGTTGACGACGATTTGTATTATAGAAAAAAAAAATCCGTCCACGTACGAGTTGAACTTGCGTGGAGAGAGGGTTCCGTAAGTACAATGCCAAAATTATTAAATTAATACAAAATATCACATTTGGATTCCTCACAGTAAGACGCAAGTAAACTAAACTACTCGATCTATCTAGTGGTGTTTTAGTGAACTATTTGCCCAAAGCGAACGTATTAAATTTAGTTTATAATTTTTTTTTCAATTGATTGAATTCTATTGCTTTCCTGTAATCTACAAGCAATGAACAATATTTTGTATTTTTTTCAAAATGTTAGGTTCAGTAGTTTCGAAAATCAGGGGGTCGGTCAATATCGTCTTCTTTAATGAATAAAATCTAAACTATTTAAACAATAATAACAAAAATATATTTGAGATTCAATAACGACCCCTTTCATTTGATAGATATATATGAGGAAGATATGGAAAACCTTTTTTAAAATTTATGTCCCCTGAAAATAATTCTATTTTAAAAATATATTCATTTACTTTGCACATCTGTGTTTGGGTCATTGGAATTCACCATCCTACTTAATTTCACCTGATTTGGTCCAGTAAATTCGGAGCAAATTGGCTGTGACAAACGGACGGACAGACAGATGCAAGAGTGATCCTATAAGGGTTCCGTTTTTTATTGGTTGTGCGGAACCCCGAAAAAATACGACGCCTGTGCCATTTATTTACTATTTTAAAATTAAATATTTCTTGTTTTGCTGGAATTCCAACCCTTTTTTTTCGACGTTTCTTGTACAGTTTTCGAATTGTTTTTGATCCCTAAAGATTTTCTTTTCACTTTGCAGTCCCGAGAGCACCAGCAGGAACTATAGCTGTTTTGGGATGAAAAAAGTATTTATTCTGTGCGTTAATCTCGGTAATAAGCCTACATGCCAAATTGCATTCTAATCCGTCCAACCAATTTGGCGTGAAAGCGAAAAAAACACAAAAGTCCAACAGACTTTCGCATTTATAATATTATTAGGAATAAAGGTAACACTTTAAAGTTAACAAGGACTATTAGGTATATAACGTAGATCCGTCTCACCCACCATCACGCTTATATTGGCCTTTGAGACTTGCGGCTGTTTTACTCTGTTTCTGAACTACAAGATCCAAAAAAGGTCTGTCTGCCCTATTAGGATTAAAGACGTTATAGTATGTACGTTAGTAGTTCTATTTCTGTAGTAGAGACTGTGTCTTTATTTCTATAGTCTACTCAAATAAATAATAAATATAATAAACAGTTGTATGCATCAACATATTATAATTATTTATTTCCAAAATTCATGCACACAAAATTCAAATACAGAAACAAACATACTAAGTAGATAAATTGTATAGGTACACTGCATTATATAATAATAAATAAATATATACGGACACATTACACTGATTGATCTAGCCCCAAAGTAAGTTCGAGTCTTGTGATGGGATACTAACTCAACGATATTATATTTTATAACAAATACATGTATAGATAAACATCCAAGACCCAGGACAATTTGAAAAAGGCCATTTTCCAACTTGCCCTGACCGGGGATCGAACCCGGGACCTCTGGGTGGCGGACTAGCATAGAGACCACAACGCCACGGAGGTCGCCAAAAAAATATGACGATATTATATATATATTATATGTATATTATTATATCATATTCGTGAGTTTTGGCATCTTATTTCGCCATATATTATTTACGAGTGTATGTGCACAAATACATATACAAATAAATATTTAAAAGGTCAGTTATGATTAGCAATATAAATAAGAATATTTTTTGAATAAAAAATTGTTTGTTAAATAAAGAAAAATCTATTACAATTTGTCAAAAAATAAATAAATATCGTAATTTAAAAAGCCTTGTCCACCAAACGAAATCAATATTATTACTAAGTATGGCCTGAACTTGCTGGATAAAATTATTGGTCACCTATCCAAGTGCAGACCACATCCAGTATCACTTAACTTGAGACAGCGCTAGTAATGCGTACTTCCGTAGGGCCACTTAGCTCTTTATGACAATCTTTGTTTTTCCTGTGTATCAAAAACTATTATCGATTACATTTACGAAAAATATTGTTAATACTAATGCCCATTTTCTCATAATAAAATAGAAGCTTAGGTAACTTTCATATTCATATTACGGTTTTGGTTCAATTCACGTGTCGGGAATTTGTACAAACATGCTTTGAAGTCCGCCATGTTTGTTCAACTTATTTGTGTCGCATTGTATAATTTGACCTTTTTATTCGTCTAAAAATTTCAAACTAGGCCACTGTGTTTAGATCTATAATCGGTTGTAGTGAGGGCTATCAATTTTTTTATCGAAAGTTGGCTTATTCATTTTTATTCATATGTTTATTTAATCAAAATGGGTTTAGACGTTTATAAATGGTGGGGGTATGAAGTGACGGAAGAAGAGGATTTTTATGTTTTTTATAAAATGTTTTAATTTTTACAAAAGGTTTCGGTGGAGTGCCACGAGTGCTGACGACGACTTATCAGGGTCTGGCGAAGGCTACCTCCGAGCGGGGGGAGTGTATGTGCTTTGCATACGGGAGCGGCTCGGCCGGCTCGACGAGGCGGTGCTGCACGCGCCGAACGCGCCCAACGAGCTGCACCTCGCTTGGATCGTGCCGCAGTACTTTCTGGTGTCCGTCGCGGAGATCATGTTCGCTGTGTCTGGCCTGGAGTTCTCTTTCACTCAGGTAAAACCCCATTCCACGTAAAGCTACTTACTTCTATGCTTTATTTGTTTTATTTTCGTGTGTGTAAGTAGTTTGATTACCAACATAGCTAGACGACTGCCATACAATTAAGACAGTCGGTACCAACGACTTAAGGGGATTCATGAATTTTTCGGGATCCAGTGCTGCCCCGATTTGAATTAAAAATGATTTGAAAGTATTTCGCAAATATGCGTAGAAAAGCTTCACTTCCTCACTTTGAACTGTAAAGTAGTTCATAAAATAGTTTGAAGGGTTATATAGGACTTGGTCAAGACAAAATTTAAAATGGTATCTTGGTTTCCTGTCGAATGATTTATTCAAACTCATGTATCCCCTAACGTGCCTCCCGAAACACGGCACTCCAAAAGCTTCAAATTAGCTAGTCAAATTGAGAAACCTTTTTATTAATTATAGGATAAATTCATCTTATTTTAAAGATAATTTTGCAACTTATCCAATATTGTTACATAATACTAGCTTTACAGAAATTCCAAAATAGTGAAAGGTTGCAAGCAATATCAGTCGCTCTACTTTTAAAATACAATTTAATTAATAAAACTTTGTTAAGGCGGAGAATACACGTCTGGTTTTTCTCCCGGCAGTCAGATCTGGTAGCCTGATAAAAAATTGTCTATATATTTAGTATGCTTCCATTTCAAACCGGCCTCGGTTTTTCTGGTTTAATTGTGGTTACAAACAACTGACTGAAACGTATAGGTATTGAGTACATCCGATACCATATTCTCATCAGGGAAACGTAAGCAAAACTGGGTGTCTATTTCCAGCCTTATTCGACCTGTATCATAATATAGCAGTGTGATTTTAATTAACTAGCAAATTGATTGGGTTGCAACAGAAATCGTTAAACCAGTGCCAGCCACATTTGCATTCGCCATAAGCAATTACTGTTTATTTGGAATCTGGTATGCTCGTGGTTAATTTAAAAAGTGGTGCTGAATTTTGGCCCTGTGGCTTCCGGCTTAGAATAGACTACATTATTTCCTCTTGTGGATGTCGTAAGATTCGACTAACGGACTAAGAAAAAACATCTCATACTACTAATGATTTTTGAAGGATTGGCGGCCGGTTGAATAACTTTTTTCACGAATGCATTCTCAAAGAGGGTTGACGTCAAACAGACGGTCGGTCGTATCACTAGTCAAATCGTTTAAACTGTTCCGGCTGTTTGTCGATTTAATATTCGGCATCCTTGGATGACCATTATAATGCATATATTTGGAGAAGAAAAAGGGAGAAAGCGCACCCCGAGCTCCAAAACAGCACAACTGAGGATGCAACCGGGAGCACACCAAAATGAAGGAGAGAACTGCATTTTTATAGGGATGTTTTGGATATGAAATTTCGGATTTATGGATACGGAGTGGTATACCAGGCCACTCAGAAAGTATTGCAAAAAAAAGTTTTTATGTATATGAGACTGGTCAGTTACAATCTATTTTGAAAATATAATTATTTATCAGTAAAAACAGGAACGTTCAAATTATAAAATTTCCCTTCTAATTTTTTGCGGACTTATTTAAATTATCGTGTCTCATTGAAAAATAAATCGGAGCCGAGAACATTTTCGCGCTATGATTTTTTACGATTTCATGTGTCGACTGAAACTGGATGAATCGAACGATAGGCTTTAAGAGCGGCCTTCCCGTCTTACTTTTCATACAAACGCTCGTACGTAATTACGGCGTTGTAAGTTATCTTTCTTGAAAACTTTTGAACTAACAGATATCTTGTGCACTATTTCAAGGTTTCTATTGAAATAAAAAATTAAAATTTGCAAAAACAAATTCAGTATACGCCTCAAAAAATCTGCTTATTTGCACAAATTTTACCTGAACTTCGACCGTTCATAAATTGTAAAAGTAAAGAAAATATCTATAAAAACCTCGCAAATGTAATGAAAATTTTGAATACAAAACATTTATTTCACATAATTGTAAGGCTTACTGATAAACACGTATCTCCTGGAACAAGTTCTATGACATTTCCGCACCCTATGAATAGTTAATATTCGTTCAATGGATAGCTAATAATAATACCAATTTCATTTAATAGAATGCAAACCATGCCCTTAGGCGCTATCTCTCTCTTTTTGGTTTGCCTCTTTTTCTAGCATTGCCCTGGATGAAACACCAAGCTTTTTAAACTATGCTCGCGTTGAAAACAGAGCGGCCGGGAAGGGCCGCCTTAAATGGCATTTATGGGTGAAGGCAACCGCGTATCGTTGGTATAACGAATTCAAGCGCGGTCGATTAACTTTGGGGGATGAGGAAAAGAAGTGGTCGCTTTTTGACGGCTGTTACGGAAGAAAACGTGCTTACGGAAGAAAACGTGCTAGCAGTGAATATTTGATCCACGACAAATCTGTAATCGAATATGTGCTGAAGGACATCTTGCAGATTATATTAGTTTTTTTTAAAACTTACTTTAGTAAGTTTCTTTTTTCTAATTAAAAGTAAGTGTTTCTTTATGCAGGCACCAAAAAGCATGAAGACGATCACTATAGCCGCTTGGTACGTGTCGGTGGCATTCGGAAACCTAATCGTTATCCTCGTGGCCCAAACGAAAGTGTTTCACTCCCGAGTGAGTATTCTCCCTTACTATTTAATCGAAAAAATCTCTTTAATGGAAAGTAGCTGCGGAGTTTGAGGAATGTCAACAAATAGATTAGCAATTGCTCTTTCTATGACTAGCTGCCAGTAACGTTGTGTGAGAATTTGGGCTAGCACATCTATAAAACTATGAAACGAATCAAATATGTTCTTACAAATTATATATGTATATAAAAGAAGAAACTGAATGATTGACTGACTGACTGATATATCAACGCACAGCCCAAACCGCTGGGTCTAAAGACTCCAAATTTGGCACGTAGGTTCCTTATGAAGTCTAGGGGTGCACTAAGAAAGTATTTTTCAAAATCCACCCCCTAAGGGGGTGAAACGGGATTCTAAAGTTTGTATGGGCAAACAGGATTAGTTTGACCATTTTATTTGAAACTTCGCAAAAGTACTCCCGGCGGTAAATAAGTAAAAATGTATTTCAGGATTATTTCAAAATTCTTCCCCTAACGGGTTGTATCGGGGGTTCAAAGTTTTTATAGAAAAACAAGATTAGTTTGACCATTTTATTTGAAACTTCGCAAAAGTATTCCCGGCTCTAAATAAGTAATACCCATTTCAGGATTTTTAAAATTGATCCCCTAAGGGGGTGAAACAGGGGTCCAAAGTTTGTATGGAGAAAAAAGATTAGTTTGACCTTTCTTTACTGAACTTCGTAAAAGTACTCCCGGAGGTAAATAAGTGAATACGTATTTTAGGATTTTTCAAAATTCATCCCCTAAGGGGGTGAAACAGTCCAAAGTTTGTATAGACAAACAAGATTAGTTCGACTGATCGATCAACGCGTAGCTGAAACCGCAGGGTCTAGAGACTCCAAATTTGGCACATAGGTTTTTTATAAGGTCTAGGAGTACACTAAGAAAGGATTTTTCAAAACTCACCCCCAAAGGGGGTCAAACGGGGGTCCAAAGTTTGCATGGAGTGACAAGATTAGTTAGACTATTTTATTCGAAACTTCGCAGGAGTACTCCTGATGGTAAATGAGTAAATATGTATTTCAGGATTTTTCTAAATTCAACTTCTAAGGGGGTGAAATGGGGGTCCGAAGTTTGTATGGAGAAACAAGATTAGTTTAACCATTTTGTAGCGTTCCGTCGCTCTCTCTCGGTCTAGCAAATGACGGGAACGGGAACGGGAAGGAAACGGGAGAGGGAGGTTCGCTGGGTCTGCTAGGCCTTTAAATCCCTACTTTATGATAAAAAAATATTCATATGTTATCACAACATTAATACCGTAAAAATCCTATTATAACCATTTTAGACTTCTACGCGGACGAAGTCGCGGGTTAAAGCTAGTGTAAGTGTTTCTATAAAGGTTAATAAGGTTAATAAAAATATGTGAATTATAGGCCGGATATTTAATAGTGTGAGTAATATGTTTCAGAGCGTGTATTATCGTGAGTGTATTTGAATAACCAGCGAAAACTTTCGGATTTTGAATATGTGAGTGTGTGCAGTCCAGCCATGCTACTAGTTTACGGCTAATGAAAATAGTTAATGAATAAATAAATACATACGGCCTTAATCACACAGATCGAGCCAGCCCCAAAGTTAGTTCGAAACTTGTGTTATGATATAAGGAAAAATCGATGGGAATCGGCTTCTTAGGAGGCCCCGCTACTGCTACTTACATCTTAATCGAAAAACCCATGAAAGTTTATTTCATAAGAAGTTTTAAGGTCCCCCCAACAGGCTATGGAGCGAAAGATATATCCTCCGGTATTTCTTTACGCGATCGAATCAGAAATGAGGAGATATGTAGACTATGGACTATGGACTATATATGGGGCAGTAAAGTTCTCGAATAACGGCCCCATACCGGTAAGCGGAGCCACGCGTGAAATTACAGGACGCTTTCATTCGATTGATTTAGAAATCCTTGGGGAGGCCTATGTTCAGCAGTGGACTGATATGATGATATTGATGATAATGTATATTTATACCTATGAGTAACAAGAAGTGGTCCTAATAAGCCGGAAACCCCACATCGCTTGCTTGAATTGGTATAGGTTTTTCAATTTTAACAATTCGATTCGTATTTATTTGGCTTCGTCGATATTTCCCCGCAATATTTCCGTAACCATTCAACTAGATACAAAACTCCTCTCTCCGTAAGAATTCGTAACAAAGGAAATGTTTTCACAAATTTATATTTTCTACATCGGAATCTCAGTGAAGTTGGTTTAAAGTAGGTACAAACCGATCTTAAGTTATTATTTTTATTAACTTCTGAATTCATTTGTAGTCTTATTCATTGTTCACGTTATTTCAAGAAAAATAGAGATATGTACGTGAGATGAATTCTTATCCATTAAAACTGTGAGAATGGTACTTTCATAAAAAATTTAAACAATTATTTACGTGTAGATACACAGAGTTTCGCAGAATTTTTGTAAAATGCAAAGTTCTTACGGCGTTGGGACTGTTGAGAGTATTTGTATTTGTGGATGCGGATACAAGGTAGACGCAACAGGGATTCAGCGTTGTTTCACTAGATAGCAAACTGAAATTTTATTATACCAGACTAGGACATTACAATTGATACTTTTGTCCTAAATCCTAAATTTTATCATTATTACATTAACTTACTTTGTAACCTGAAATAAATTTATTTAATTTATTTATTATTATGTATCTCCTTTAGATTCACGGGTCTTTTCACCCCGGTCCTTTAAGAGGCTTGCGTGGAGATACACATCCAACATGTTGCCCTTTGGAGAAGTTGATGTAATGTGGCGCTCCTGCCAAAACCCCTTGAATAGGTTTCGGCAGGAGAAAGATCTATTGCAAGAAAAAGGGAAGGGTCTAAGGGTTATGCAACAGCTCTAACGACTCCTCTCTGCACGGTCAATTCAGACAATGCAGAGATGAGCCCTGCTAGCCCTCTTGAATCTCCACCCCGACTGATGAAGACACGTCGGGGATAAGTGGTCTGACCGGCTCTCTGGAGCACTTGGGTCCGTGGTGTCATTACTCACCAATAGCTCGCCACAAGCTGCCCTGCGACCTTATTATTATTATTATAATTTAATACTGCATGCGTTAGATAAGTGACAAGTTAAGATAACCTGTATCTTGAATTTTGACCTATTTAAGAATAGTATGCATTTTAGTACCAGATTATAAAATACTTCATCACAGTTCTTTAGGTACCTACATGTTGCAGAAAATAATTTCTATGTTCCATAAGTTCGGCATTTTAGCCGTCCAAAAGCTCGTGGACATTGATAAAAGATGCTTCATCCGTTTGAAATTTTATAAGTAAACGAGGAGAAATAGTCTAGAGGTTGTCTGACCGGGGTTTAAAGAAAGTTCACCCAGTAAGTAGTATTTTTCCCATGTCGTTGGCTCAAACAAATACTTTCCACCAAAATATTGTTACCCATACGGCACTGTCCGAAACCTCACAAACTTCACGCTTAGTGTAGCTGGTGGGGTACGATGGACGGATATGAGAGATGTGCCTATTGCCTGGTCGTTAGGGCCACTCTGACTCTGTGTACTGGTACTAACACAAGGGATATTACAGGCTACAGAATTTTTCGTATATGCAACGGTGCTGGCAGTAGCGATGCTGGTCTTCCTCCGAATGGCCCAGGGCTACGAGTCCCGCAGCATTGAGGGCGATGGTTCTTCATCAGAAAGCAGGCCGTTGCTACTACACAGATCACGTGTTAGTATTTTATACATGTTTTTAATGCTAGGTTCCCACTCAATGGTATTTTTATATACATCAAGATTTATTATTATTATAATCGATGAGGAACGTATACTGGACCGCATTACCCCCGAAGAACGTGTGCGTGTGGATGGAGTGCTCCTTTTCCGAATCCATATGAGCAAAACGTTAGGTTTTAGGACAAAATTGTGCCAACATCGTGACATAATTCAAAAATTGTTCCTCCTATAGTCAAAAAGTTATAGTCGAAGAATTGGAACACTCATTGGAACACTTGGATAAAATCATATCTCATAAAGTACTACAGCTGTGTAGAAAATTTATATATGGAAAATTAAGACTTTATTTGTGTTATTGAATAACAGTTGCATCAATTGATTTTAACGTTTTAGTTAGATTTTATAAGGGTTAGTTTGGAACACTCAATCTTCGTAATTGGAGAACGGAGTGTTCCTAAAATTTCCTATTCCGGCTGGATAAATTCGTAATGTTTTTGCGGCACAGTATAATAATAATTTAGAATGAATTTGTTCCATAAAAACCTTAACCATAAAAGCGCTGGTTCAAAAGCAAATTAAAATTTTATTATTTTTTCAATGTCCCTTATGAGTGTTTCATATTTTGACCATTATTTACTATACCCAACATCGTATCAATACGGAACTTATATCCTAAATTGTGCAAATGCAAGTACTAAAACTTGGCATTTAACTTATAAGTGTAAGTTGGATGCTTTATTAATTATCAATATTTTAAATTTTCCAAAGGAAATAATTGTGTAGGGTGTCCATGCATTACAAAAGAAAAATATTCATGCGTACATAAGTAGGTATTTTATTTTAAAAATTAACAAGAACACGTCATACATAAAACAATACAAATAAAATGTAGATAACTATACCAAATCTGGTAGTGCTAAATTGATATTTAGTATATTGTTTACAGATAAAGAGGTACGTTTTTCAGCACTTATTTACTCGTATTTAAAATAGTTGGAGTTCACTTATTACTTGTTAGTGGATAAATATCACAAAATAATATTAGTACCTATCGAAATAAGTATTATTGTTAATTTTAAAAACAATGAATCAATAATACATTTCTGAAAATATTGCGCGGAAAACTTTGAAAATACCACAGACTAATAAGAATATAATCCACATCTGGATGCGTTCGGTAGAAACCGTCCATGGTGGTTGACTATCGATGGCACACGACACGAGATGTATGTATTTTAAAAGGTTCTTTAAACACTGGCTGGTATTATAGAATGTACCCAAAAAAGAAAAACAGGCATTGAGAACATTAGATTTTTTTTTACGAATCATTTTACGGCAAATGAATACAAATCCCTACCTTTAATTTTTCCCGACTGCGCCAAAAGGAGGGATATGCGCGTGTTTGTGTGTGTTTGTATGTATATTTGTGTGTGTTTGTGTGATGAATATGTGTGTTTAAGTATATGTATAAGTTTAAGAGTATAAAAATAAGTGTAAGTATAAGTATATGAATTAACATAAGTATAAGTGTTTGTATAGGTATATGTATATCTTCCATGCTGGTTTGAAAGAAAAAGACTTAGAATGTACCAGCTGCTTTTCTTCCCGCGCAGATTATAAAAGCCGATCGAGGTAATGGGTGAGATTTGAATCATGCTAATAGACGAAACGGCTGGCAACTTATCACTATTTTAATAGAGAACATGCAATATTTGTACTTTTGCTTCAATTTTAATGAATTTTATGCAGAATAGACCTACCTAGTATATTAAAAATTAAAATACTTTCATTAATTGCCAAAATTGCGGTTTTAAACTGACTGTTTAAATTCGCCATTTTTGGCAATAAATGAAAGTATTTTGATTTTTTAATAGGTACACTAGTAGTCTATTATGTCCATTCTGCATAAAATTCATTCAAATTTATGCAAAAATATAAATATTGCAAGTTCTCTATTCCTTTTCCCCATCTTAATGCCCATCATCACAATTAGCGTGGCCTTTGGGCTCTGTCTACCCTGTCAGGGATAAAGACGGGACAATGTAAAATATTTTTATACAACAAAAAAAAAAGCTTGAAGCCGTTTAATTCGTACCTGGCATGGGATCTATCTAATAATCTTGGCCACTAGGTACTCGTACAAAATATAATCTGGATCAAAAATAGTCGAAATGATCCAGTATATGACAATGTACGTTCTTTGTTGTAGGCTTGTATGATATTAATCGTTTTTCAAAACATATATTAGGTACTTATAGCTATTTACATTTTATTTGTGTTTTAAGGTTCCGTACTTCGAAAGAAAAAAACGGAAGCCTCATATGATCACTTTGTTGTCCGACCATCTGTCTGTCTGTCTGTTAAGACTCTTTTGTATGATTTCTAAGCTGAGTTAAGAACACGTGGAGGTATCGAGCTAGAATTTATATTAAATACTCAAGTCTACTGTCCCTTAGAGCTGTGAAAAAATCCAACGCAATCAAAAGATACAGCCGTTTATGCCGCAACTTTCCGCAATTTTTCGATACTCGCAAGGGAATCAAAACCTACAGGGTACTTCTCGTAAACTCAGAATATTTAAATTTGGTGGAAGCAACGTCTTATAGCACAGATAAACGAAAAGAATGCGAAAACCGTAAAATTTTAGTTAGATCATATAATAAAAATAATTTTAATAATTTAAAACTTACTATATGTTTGTACGGAACTCTCACTGCGGGAGTCTGACGCGCACTTGGCTGGTTTTTTTTTAATGTTGACGTGTTTTTGTTAATTTTTTAAAATAAATACCTACTTATGTATGTATGAATATTTTTCTTTTGTAATGCATGGACACCCTACACAATTATTTCCTTTGGAAAATTTAAAATATTGATAATTAATAAAGCATCCAACTTACACTTATAAATTAAATGCCAAGTTTTAGTACTTGCATTTGCACAATTTAGGATATAAATTCCGTATTGATACGATGTTGGGTTTAGTAAATAATAGTCAAAATATGGAACACTCATAAGGGACATTGAAAAAATAATAAAATTTTAATTTGCTTTTGAACCAGCGCTTTTATGGTTAAGGTTTTTATGGAACAAATTCATTCTAAATTAATATTATACTGTGCCGAAAAAACATTACGAATTTATCCAGCCGGAATAGGAAATTTCAGGAACACTCCGTTCTCCAAATACGAGGATTGAGTGTTCCAAACTTACCCTTATAAAATCTCAATCAAACGTTAAAATCAATTCATGTAACTGTTATTTGATAACACAAATAAAGTCTTAATTTTCCATATATAAACTTCCTACACAGCTGTAGTACTTTATAAGATATGATTTTATCCAAGTGTTCCAATTCTTCGACTATAACTTTTTAACTATAGGAGGAACAATTTTTTGAATTATGTCACGATGTGGGCACAATTTTGTCCTAAAACCTAACGTTTTATTCATATGGATTCGGAAAAGGAGCACTCCATCCACACGCACACTGAAGAACTACCGTATTATATTTCTTTTGTTTATGTATTAATTTGTATAACTATTTTCGGATGAGTCTTTTTTTGTTAACACTTATCGATAACAGGGCTGGATTTACGCATTTGCCGCCAGTAGAGTATTCATATTTTGTCACCCCTAAGCATGCATGAAGGGAGGCGGGGGTGCAATTTTCCTAAAACCAGCCACCCCTTACGACGCTGCCACCCCTAGGCCGCGGCCTATATACGGCCTATTGACAAATCCAAGACTAATCAATAATAATGGTCAAATTCAATGAAACCAATCTATTTAACAGTAAATAATTCTATAATTTCAATTGATTGAGCCTATGTTAATTATAATGGCCTCTTAGTAATTCATTTTTCAGTACATATCTATTACACAATATAGCATTTCAATTTCAGGTGATATCAGTTCACTCTTTATCTACAATGTCTCGAGGCATCAGTGGAGGTGTGGCCAGCAGTGGCGGGTCATTCTTGGGCCTAATGGACACTGCCAAGCCTTCCACGTGGCCTACGCGTGCCTACGTACATCTTGCGACACCCAGTACCAGTGACCATATGGTTACAACTCTGGCTAAGGAATAAATAGGTTAAAACAGTAATCTTGAACATATAATAATAGGGGCCCGCGAATTGGATAGTCCCCGAATGAAAGAAGTGCCGCGTAAATAACATATTATATCATCACTCTGCGTTGCACAAACTTGTATAAAAATAAAGAGAGCGCAGAAGTAGTTACTCGCCCCGGCTGTTTTAGCCAGAAAGGGGCCTCCAATGTCTTTCAGTTTGATCTGAACCCTTGATCGGAATTGATCGATCTTTTATAGTGATTTATTATCGAAACAGAGATTGTAGATGTTATAAGGTATTTATTTAGGTGTTTGTTTATTAGCATGTAACTTTAAAATTGTTTTAGGAAAACTTGTAACTTTGTACTAATTATAAATATCTCTCATAAATAAAGCTATATGAATAAAATGTATTATCATTTTTAGTAGTCTACAGAAAATACCTACGGTACCTACTAATTAATAAGTTTTCCAAGCTTGTCTGGGACGAAGAAAATAAACAAAGAATCTCTTTCTCAAACTGCATATTACTGCATAAACTGTTACTGCGATAATTGTATGATTTCTAAGCTGTGTGCATAAAGTCTGGTATTCCCTTGTTTCACAGACAAAAATTTCATAGAATTTCAATTCGCAGAAAATGTTTCGTGGAATATTTAATTCTTGTGTTTTTAATAGGTTGGGGAAAAAGTCTTTTCGCATTTTATATGAAAATTCAAAACATTTTTTAATATAGTTTTAACTAAAGTATGTAGGTACCATTTTGTTCGATAACTTTTTGCCATCTTATAGGTAGGGTCATGATCCCATTGCTATAGAAATTTTGGGGCTTCTGATCAAAAAACTGCGTCAAGTAGTTTTGGCAGTCCTCTCGTGATGTTAACCTGACACTACCTAAAGAATTCTGAAGAGACTGAAACAGGTGGAAATTTGAAGGTGCCAGGTCAGGACTATACGGCGGATGCATTAACACCTCCCAGCCAAACTCTCTTAATTCTTGCTGAGTGGTTAAAGATGCGTGAGGTCTAGCATTATCATGATGAAAAACCACACCCCTTCTGTTGATTCATTCTGGCCGCTTTCTCTCAACTTCTTGCTTTAATCTTATCAGTTGTGCGCAGTAGAGTTCTGAATCGATGGTCCTGCCTGTGGTAACAGCTCATAATGAATAATGCCCTTCCAATCCCACCACACACACAGCATCACCTTGTTGCGAGTTAACCCGGGTTTTGCCACAGTCTGTGAAGCCTGACCGGCCTTTGACCATGACCTTTTTCGTACGTTCTTGTCGTACATGATCCACTTTGCATCACCAATTATCAATTTCTTCAAAAATGGTTCGGTCTCATTACGTCGTAATAAAGAATCACAAATGAGTACACGGTTCATTGGGTTTCTTTCAGAGAGCTCGTGAGGTACCCAAATATCGAGCTTTTTTGTGTACCCATTGTTTTTCAAATGCGCCGAAACTGTTTTGTGGTCAATTCCCAGTTCTTCAGCTACGTCGTAACTACTGCCATGCCGATCTTGCTCCACTTTTTTAAAAATAGCATCCATTTTATCCGTAACAGGGCGACCAGAGCGACGTGCATCTTTGACATTTAAATTTTCAGATTGAAAACGCTTAAACCAAATTTGTGCTACTCTCACAGACACTGCACTAGGTCCATAAACATCGCAAATTTTTTTCGCGGCTTGCGTTGCATTTTTACCTTTTTGGTAGTAAAATTTTAAAATGTATCTAATTTCTTCATTAGATTCACTCATCTTGACGGTAAGAAAAACAAATGAAAATCACGCATTTTCCTAATTTGAATTAGGAATTATCTTCTTTAAAATTAAAACTTTTAAATGATACCAAAACCAGCCAGATACAAATAGTATAGCCAAAGTGGTTTTATTACAAGTTCATACATACTATATGCGAAAAGACTTTTTTCCCCAACCTAATATTTCTAATATTATAGTTTCAAAGACTATTTACTTCAATTAAACATAATTTACAGTAACACAGTTTAACTACTTATATTTAATCTGTGACGTTACTATGTAGACTTTATAGATGTGCTTTCTTTTATAGACAAACGTTTACTCAGCTTAGAAATCATACAATTATCGCAGTAACAAACAATATGCAGTTTGAGGAAGAGATTCTTTGTTTATTTTCTTAGCCCCAGACAAGCTCTAAACCTTACAAACTTAGAGCATGTCTGTAGATATGCTCTAAGTTTGTAAGGTTTAGTAATAGAATAGATACCTATAGGAAAAAGCTTATCAAGCTACTTCATGAAGGCTATAACTTGTTCTGCTGTTGACTGTACTTGCGATTATACCCAAGAAAAAAAAGTCGGTATAACAAAGCTTTATTTAAAATTGGATGAAATGCAACGACAAAAGAAAAAGTCAAAATAAATATAGTACCGTTTGTTTCTTTTTTTAATTTTATTTGCGTGTTTTTCAAACGGCTTTGGCTAAGAGTGATCAAAGCAAATAGAAAGCTTTGCCATGACTACTGCAAATATACATATGCCGCGATGAAAGAGCCGAAATATTTTCCCGACTTTCTACAGCCGAGCCATTCATTCATTTTAAAAACAAGTTTATTTTCCAGGCAATTTAAAACGCGTTAAAATAAATCGTATTGATTGAATATTTGTTAAATTATGTATTTTTTTATTTACTTGACCGTACTACGGGACAATAACGTCATCAGTTGGAGCACGGGACCTAAGAAGTCCCCGTGCTTCACCCAGGTGGAGAACTTTATTGAAGCACGGGTCCGGACTCAAAGAATCTGACTTGCAAGCTTCCACGCCCATATAACTTTTTAACACTTTTATTTGATACCTCACTCACGCATATTAACCTACTTTAGGATGTCAAAATCGGCCCATTCGTCAAAATCGGCTCATCAAAATCGGCTCATTCGTTTAGGCGCTAACGATCCGCAAAACTAGCCCGTTGTGCCCACCCACATAACTTTGATTTTGCTGCACTGCCTTTATACATTGGCGTATAGATGTGTGTGGTCCTCGGATGTAGCTTTGAATTTTCGAATAAGTAATTGCCTAAATTTGCAGCTTTATTTCCTTGAGTCAAGTACACAAACCCCTTTGAAATTCCAAGACCAAAAGTTTAACGCGACTTAGGTATTTCGACAGTTTGATGGAATAATATGCCTTTACCTTGGTCAGCCCCTTAAGTGGCTTCACTGAAAGATTCGGGGACAATGACGTTGCGTCTGTGAGCAAAAGGGTTGGACCGTCCATTTGTACCTACTTTGTGCCAACGTAAAAATCATATTTTTTTTTATTGTAACATTTTTGACGAATAATAATCCAGGTCGTAAGCTATATATGTACTTACGAGTACAATGCACATGCTAAATCTCATGATCTGTTAAGCTATTTTGGCGAGCGAGCGGAACAGACATCCATATGTACATCCACACATCCATACAATACACACTTTCGCATTTTTAATATTATATTTTTCAAAACTAAAAACCGTATTCACCCCCAAACTACACATCTGATTTTGATAAAAAAATTATGGGACACCCGACAAGTATAAGCCGTCAAATTGATCCAGTTGTTTTCGAATAATCGGTGAACATGTTTAAAAAAATAAAAGCTCGCGACGAATTGATAACCTCCTCCTTTTTAAAAGTCTGTTAAAAAGGATTAATTACCCAGATTAGTTAAATTATACAGAATGTGATCAACAATCGAAGTGTGGATCATGCCCAGGGTTGCTTAACTTTTCTAAGCATTAATAAAATTATTCGTAGGCATGTCGGTCTTTCGGGCCTTTATGGGGGCTCATGAAGCTGGGAGTTTGTTTGCAATAACTAGCTTTTAACTACCCACGCAAAAAGAAGGGTGTTATACGAAATAAGTTTGATGTGTCTGCGTTGTGGCGTCGTAGCTCCTAAACGAATGTACCAATTTCTTTGCGGTTTTTTTTATCGGACGCCTTTTCTGCTTAGAAGGTTTACTATGTTTGATGGGAATTGGTTCAGCCTTTCAAAACTAATTAGGGGTGAACGCTTGAAGTTTAGGGATTTCTTTTTTGCTGAAAAATAAACTTGTTAATAACTTGATTGTACTACGAAAACACACAATTAGATAGGCACAATAACAACATAAAGAGTTGATAGGCATATCCCATACGTAATGAAATCTCTTCCAGGCAACCGGCGAATAAGTAGATAGAATAGGACAGTTACACACGAAGGGTAGAAGTGCGTACTTACATAGAATATACTTATACGAAATTGGGAGTTAATCCTGCTTGATGTAAAACGTGGCCCCCTAGAATTGGTGGATAACTGCATGGCTCTTTGATGTTAGACATTGTTATCTAGACTTCTAGTTGTCTTTAAACGATACATACGTCAAAAACTATGTTAATTACTTATTTTGTGCGTAAGTAAATTGAAATTAACCTTTGTCCTATTGAACTGTACCTAAACATGAAATTAAAATATGTCAATTTACTTACAGGTAAATAATATGTTAATATAACATATCATAGGATAGGGAACCTGTCATGAAGGTACCTATATACCTAAGTGAACTGTGCCCTGATTTGTTTATTGTTTTACTAATTTGTTAACTGGGAAACGGTTAATGTCATATAGTTGGTCTCATGATTGATAACAAAACAATGATAATCCTGCAACTAACATTTTCCTGCACTGACTTGTTTCATTTAGTACAATAAAGTAGTTACTTACGTGGACACGCCAGTACGTCCCACTGTGGGTGTATCCACATGCAATATTTAGGTATAAGTAGATTGGGATCAACAAAAGATCCGGAATACCAGAAAAAAACAAATATCTGTCCTTTTCCAGTGACGACTTGGATCAAGATTTTAATTGTAAGCTCGTACCCAGTGCCGATGAGGGTCAAGACCGACTCCATTTTCCAGAATTACGGCTACCCTTCACCCCGTGACTTGCCTATACTTAACCGCAAAGTAGGTGCACTTGCATACTTGCGTTGTTTTCGAGGCTCAGTAAGACCATAGATTTAGGTAAAAATATTTCTAAGTCTATGGCAACGACAGGCTCTATTGGCGCCTTAATTTGAATTTAGTCTCATGAGATGAACACAAAGCGCTTTGGTACAATTACTGTTGTCAACTGCAGACAGATTGTTTATTTCGATATGAACGAGTTTACTAGCTAAGCTATTCACTGAAATATGTCTAGCTTGTTTTTCGTTGTTATATGTGTATATTTGCAACGAAGTTGTTTTGTTTGACACAGCATACTCGTACGGTAGAACTAGTAAACAAGCAGAAATTGTATTATATTGTAAATTGCAGCATTCGGCGTAGTTTGGGCGTTATATTGCTAAGGGAACGTACCCATACTACGTGACCTATTTTTTTAAATTTTTTGACCCCTCCCTCCCCTCGGTAACCACTCGTAGGATATGCCAAGACCCCCCCCCCTTTCAAGTTTTTACGTAGTATTGACAAGTATGATTTTTAATCAGTTTGCAAGCAGAAAGTGTAACAAATAATAAAAATTTGACTCATATTTGTGTTTATTAACACGCCGTTTATTGCAAAAGACTGCATGCAGGCTTAAAATTATTAATAAATTACATATTAAATTAAATATTATGAAGAAGAAAAACTTTAACATTTTATAAACGCTTTGTATAGCCGATCGTACAGTGACATTATTGTAGAGCATGAACTCTCGTCGACTTGCTTGACAACTTCACCAAACTACAAACTGCCTGACAAACAGTGAAACAGTTCCTGTTTACAATCAGCTGACGTTTCATCATACAAGCGTCAGCGCCACCAACTGTGAGTTAAAGAAGCACTCAACATTGCGCGCCAGATTCAAAGATAGTCCAAAAAACACGACGTTTCTCCTCGTGAAATCGAGTACGTGACAAAAGTCTAAGCCACCCCCCCACACTCCTGTGACTGATCGTAGTATTTTTAAGACCCCCCCCCCCCCTAAATAGGTTACGTAGTATGGGTATGTTCCCTAAGCTCTGACAACTTGCCTATACAATATGTAACAAAAACCCTGTCCGATCCTTGTAGGAGCAATTCAGACCGTCAATATGAACAACTTTTCCTGTGATTCTTTACCAGTTGCTCATAGACCTACATTTGTTTTAGTTAAAATATTCAAGTCGGTTGAGTCACAGTAAAATTGTGGTTAACCCTAACAATTAAGAGGGAAGTATAGCACGAACTTCGTTCATACAAAAAAAAATACTCCTTTAGTATGGACGAGTTCTCCATATAATTTTTTGAATCAAATTAAGGAAAATTTGAACGTGAAAACATAAAAGGAGGTTAAGAACTTGGTGGAGGAAAGAGAGACATGGAAAGCACTCCACCGACAAGAGCCCAGCTCTTAAATATAAGAAAAAGAAGATGGACAAGTGCGTGCGCTATACTTCAGAAACGCACAGAGCTTTGGTACCTACAATTTCTGTTGTATTCTGCAGGCAGATTGTTTATTTCGGTACGAGCGAGGCAATAAGCTTGGCTGTGAATTATATTCTAAATTCGGTTGTTTTTAGGGTTGTGTACCCAAAGAGTAAAAACGGAACCCCATTACTAAGACTCCGCTGTCCGTCTGTCCGTGGGATGGGATGCAATGAGTATGAGATAAAGATCAAAATTCGTGTTTGGTAAAAGTTTTGAAAAATATTTTTATTTAGTTTGAAAGGATCTTCGATTTTCAGATTTTCAAGGGTACTCGCGTGACGATTAGAGAGCACCCATACGTAGTGAGTATCAGGCGGAAATACTCGCACTATATCACTGGGACCCTCATAAGTCACAACATCGTCATCACAGTCGCACACCCTATATACAAGTGAGTTCTTCTATCCTTCCAGTCACTTTCCGTTACTAGTTGGTTAGCCAGCCATACAAAGTACTTACTCATAAAATACTACATACAATGCATAGGTATGTACTTACCGTTGTAAATGTAACGCTACTGAAAGAAGCATTTTTTTGTCAATTGCATAAGAAACTCTGCATTACTAAGGTAAAACAGGTACTTATTTTTATGACAAGTCAATGTACGAGTGCAAAAATAAAATCAGATTCTGAATTCTGAAAGCAGTTAGGGTGAAAATCAGACAAACCGTAGAATTTTCAATTTTGCAGCACGTATAGGAGAAAAGGTATAAGTCTTTTTAAACTTACCTACGCCTGAGAAATACCTTAGACAAATATACAGCTATGAACATTTCCAGATCAATCGAAGGTACAATAAGCAGCACAGGTATGTCACCATTTTATGTGTAAACAATTTTATTTGGTGTCATGTTTTGCTGCTGACTGAACTTCGGGAATATTAATTCAAATTGACACACAAATAGGTCAGCAATAAAAAAATCACTGTTACATTCAATAACTATTAATTACCTATGCAAGTTAATAGATAAAATAAACTTGACAAGTAAAGCCTGCAAATTATTTGCGTCCGCTCTTATAGAACTTTAATAATTTTATGGAAAACGCGGTAACTTTGTTTGTTTTCTCTAACTACGAAAGTTTAAGGGGCCTTCTTCCCGCTTTTATTTTTTTAGGGCCAAGGTATTTTTATAAGTTTTTAGGCACAATAACTACTTGTTATTAAAATTGTGGGATTTACTACAACGCCGTCAGTTATAATACGTAAATTATAGTATTTTTTTTTTTCATGTAAATACCATTTGTCATGTGGCAACGATTGTGAATTATAATATTATGAACACCTTAAGTGCCAATGGTTTCCTATGTCCATTAAAATCGTGGTCTTACGTGGTAACCTAGGTATATTTTTGCTAGGAGTACGAGCTCCTGGCCTTCACCTCTAATGCAACCATTTTAAAGCCTCAGTAGGTTGTCCGACCAAAGGGTAAAAACGGGACCCTATTACTAAGACACCGCTGTCCGTCCGTTCGTTTGTCTGTCACCAGGCTGTATCTTAGGCACCGCGATAGCTAGACAGTTGAAATTTTCACAGATGAACAGGAAATGAGCCAACATGACTCTCCACCACTTCGTTGCTGAGTAAAAAGTTTTTAAGCAAATGCTCCAGTTTGGCAACCTTAGACCGAGGACCAAGATTGGCAACTGAGAGAACTTATTATGTCGGCTATAATTATTGGCTTCGAAAAGTTTGGGTTGGGCTACATCTGGCAGCACTGAACAGCACTTTTCTATTCTGCTATCCTTTTCTGTCACTCAGAACTGTCATTCGCTAGAGCGAGAGAGAGCAACGGAACGCATCAGCATTGGCGATTCGCTTTCTCTCTGTCTTTCTCCCCAAGCGGGATAGACGTGCTAGCTAATACTACAAAATCCAAAGGGTCACATAACCGTGCGATTGTAGTCGTGATGATGGAAAATAACCGGCCAAGTGCGAGTATGACTCGCGCACGGAGGGACCATTATCTGTAAAAAATCCCCAGCCCAAGGGAGCCCCATTTAAATACTTTATTTTATTCTGTTTTTCGTATTTGTTGTTATACCGGCAATTGAAATACATCATTTGTAAAAATTCTAACAGTCTGGCTATCACGGTTCATGATATAGGTACAGCCTGGTGACCTACAGACACACAGACAGACAGACGGATAGCGGAGTCTTAGTAATAGCGTACCGTTTTTACCCTTTTGTGTACGGAACCCTAAATTGACCGACATAATTCAGATTTTCGAAAATGGTCCTTAACGATCTGCGCGAGAAGGGAAGTAACTAGTACAATCTTAGGTTTTTCCTTTTCTCCTAGAACAGCATGGACTATGTGCGGCCCAAAACATTTGGAGGTAAAGTTGGTGCTTATTATCTCGGGACTAAAACTGAAAAAGAAAATCTCTAGAGATTAAAACCAATTTGAAAACTGAACACGAGTGTAATGTATGTAGAACCAAAAATAATGTTGGCAGTCCAGCAAAAATAAAAGAAGAATTTCGTTTTAAAATAAAAAATAATTGGCACAGACGTCGTGATTTTTTAAATTTGAAATACATATCGTCGTCAATATGGATGAATGCAGATAAACATTTTTATGTTCTTCGCTTCGAAAAAAGAAATAAGTATAATTAAAAAAGCGGAATTTTTCTCTATTTAATTCAAGAAATTACAGAAGTTTAAGATTAATTGTTTGGGAGCCACTTTTAAATATTTATTTTAATTATTTATTTTTAAGTTCACAGTTGGTAATCCGCAACATGCTTTGTCAACATTTTCACAGTTGGTAATCCGCAACACGCTTGGTCAACATTTTCACAGTTAGTAATCCGCAACACGCTTCGTCAACTTTTTCACAGTTAGTAATCCGCAACATGCTTCGTCAAATTTATTAAGGGTCAAATGTTCCCATGATACTGGCGGCATTGCCGCGCTGTATGGCGATGGAAATTCTTTGACCTATATAAGATAAGGAGCGTCTATCATTTGCCCGTTCAGATATTCTATGTCCAAGCTCATTTATAAATTTCCTTGTCTCGATTCCCCAAACACCCATGGTTTCAAAGGCCACAGGTACAAAAATATAAGTAGGTTTCAAAAATTGATATTTTATGTGCTTTGACTTAGCAGCGTTTTTAGCTGCTGCACCTACAGAACGATTACGACAAGAAGATTATTTGTATTGATATGTAATTATTATTTGTGTTTAAGCCGATAGTCAATAAGTATCAAGTTTACTTATAAAAAGATATAAAAGACCACGCAAATTAACTTATGAGCGAATATTTTATTCGAAAAATTATTTTTTAAGTAGGTATTTATTGTATGAAAACGACACCAAACAAAAGTTAGTATTAAATTGTCGGTTGAAGTCTAATTAGTAGGTATTGTAGGTGTTCTACTTTTCTTTATATTCTATTATGTATTTGCTAGTTTTTCTCATAGATGGTGATGAAAAATAGAGTGTGCTACCGTACCCGATACGGCAATATTTTTATCTAGGGAGATGTACTTACATGAATCCCTCGCTTCACTCAGGATTCCACTGTAGAATCACTCGCTACGCTCGTGATTCAACTGTGGAATCCTTCGTTTCGCTCTGGATTCAAAGTAGCGCCCTTGCCTTCAAAATATTACCTTATCCCCTTGTAGCACAATCTAGTATTTATTGCAGAGTTTCCACAACGGAGCTGGGAGTAGTGAGCGGAGAAAACTACTCGGATCGGGGCAGGCAGATCAACCCTGTGCTGATCACCGTCATCCACGAGAAGTTCGACCCTTACAGGCTCACTAATGACTTAGCAATGCTAAGAACTTATGAAGATTTCTATTTTAAGTAGGTTTCGCTATGTTGAACACAAATCAGGTAGATTAAATTTTTTCGAGAGTATGTATTTATGTATGTCTATTATGTTTATTTCTTTGGCACGCTTTGCAACCTAAACAGCTTGATGGATTTTATTCAAAAAATAATGTTACATAGGCAAAAACAGACAATCCAAGCCAGGCACCGCCAGATTTAAAGGCCACACTTAGCAAAATGATGGACATGTAGACAGTAGACAGAATCTGAATGTGACGAGTTGTTAACCCATCGCATATTTGGAAAATACTACCATGTCCATTCCCCTTACTGACTTGAACAGGAACTTGTTTTATATGTATAAACGTCCAATCAGATCAAAACCGTATTTCCACGTTTTCAATGGAAGGGTGTTTCGCGTGGTTTTGGTAATGGGAATGCAGCCACTCGAGCTTTGCAGATAACCGGCCGTATTCACTGACAAGTGGCGGCTCTCGTGAATTCAATATTCGTTTCGTTCCCAAAAATACGAGCATGGCTGGTACTTGAGGCTACATACTCGTGCAGCGTTGTTAGTAATTTGCTGCACATTTTTATAGATATTATGAGCAGTGTATTAAAGTTCTGAAAAGAATGGAAACAGAAGAAGACCAGCATTTTACTAGCTGTAAATGTCAAAATGCTGACCTTCTTTTCCACAGCAGTTTAACCACAGCAGCTAGGTAAGAATGATAATGAAAAGGTACCTACTTATAGAGCGTAGCTAACCATGGGCATCGTGAGGTCCCGTTCATTTTTCGCGGTCTATAGGGCCGCACGCGTGAAGTGGATGAGCTTTTTTTAGTAGATCTCGTGCCTAAATGCATTAGGTACAATTAACCAGAACACCTCGCACCACTCTTCTCATATGAAATTCTGCCCTTGCTCCGCCACTCAAGCGGATGACTTTTTTGGCCTCGCCAGTACTATCTCTATAAAACTTTAATCTGGCTCGCTATTGTTATAGAAAGATAACAAATTAATTTCAGGACCAGCGTGAAACCCATAAAGATTCGACCAGAACCACTGAAAAAGGGCACCCAAGCGTTTGTGACTGGTTGGGGGCGATGCGACTTCACTGTGAGTTTTAGTGATGTTAGCTCTTGTTTAAAACAAAAACATTATAACGTCTAACAAAATATACTGCAATTATTTAAAGGGTTCCAGACCACGAAACTGAACAACTTTCCCCTAGGACTTCTTTAAAGAATGATTATCAAAATACTTAGCTATGTTGTTACACCCTTAGAAATTGCTGCAGTCACAACATAAAAGATGATTTTTACTCATTTTATTCCAAGTTAGTACTCGCTGTTAGAAGAACAACCTTGAACAGATCTGTTGGAAGACAAAAGTACCGTCTTGTACGACTTCATCTGCAATTGCACAGACAATCCCTCTAATTCCCCAAAGATGTCACCGAATCGTAACCAGTTCACTGATGCGAGCTGAAACGCATGCTGCCGGCCGTGAAGCTCTTATCTCTTCCTTCGTTTTTTCGCTGCCATTTATGAGTATCTTCACCCAAATCCATTGATGATACTACTGAAAACTTTTGTACTAAATTTTCAGTAATTTCAACAAGTACGTCTTTTCTGCAAACAGCTTCAAGTCGTTCATGTATATAGGTAGTAGGTGAGAAATAACTTCACTGTCAGTAGTTCAGTAGGTCAGTCTTGACTTACTGTGTTTTTCAGCAAATTATTTAAACTTCTTCGTCGTATCTTCCTCCTTCCGTAATAGCGTGATTCCTCTTTCAACTTGCTCGCCCACCATCACGCTAAAAGTGGCCTTTGAGACTTGTTGCACTGGGCTCTATCTGCTTAGAACCGCATGACCCAAAATGTTCAGTCCACCCTTTAGGGATAAAGACATGATAATATGTTTGTTTGTATTCGTCGAATCGATTACTGAAACATATTATTTAATTATTAACTTGTTGAGTCATGAAGCTACCCAGTTTTGTAATAATTACTTTTTAACAGGGCAAGGAGCTATGCCTTCCTCGCTCAAGTATTTACTTCCCGCGGGAGGTACATGACCCTATGCTAAGGACCGTGACGTTTGTGGTCAACAACAACACTTACTGCAAGGATTATGAGCGGGTTCGTAATTTTTATTCTTTTATGTGGTAACTCTTTGAGCTATGTTAAGCACATAAAGCTGCGTATGATAGAAATATAACTTTAGGTATTGACCTCAGACGAATTGATTGGATTTTGCCCTTAGTAAATTTCTAAAGAAATATAATATCATATGGCCAAAATACATATACTTCAGCGTGCTCATTGTTCGTGGTTCACAGAATGATGTCCCTATAAAGAAAGGCATGATATGCCTTGGTAACAGTCGGATGGAGGAGCCCATGATGTCCTGCCTGGCCGTGCCCGGGGCGCCGCTGGTGGGGCGCGGCCGGCTGTCCGGCTTGCTGTCCTGGGGCTTCGGCTGCGGCTACACGTACGATAAGCCTCTGGTTTACGTCGATTTACCTTACTACCGAAGGTTAGTGCCCAAGTTGTCACAAGTTACCACCAACGGCCAAAAAATATTGTTTGGATCGTATAGTCAGGGAAACAGCTGGATGGAAGAGCCCATGAACTCGCTCTGTCGCGCGTTCATGTCATTATTCATTAGTTTTGGTCCAATGACGAAAAAGAATCGTATATATTGAGAATGAACACCTATTTTTCTTACGAGTGTAAACCAATGAGTGGGGCGGGCGCTTATAAATTAGACAATCTGCATACATTTGATAGGGTTTTGGTTTAAATCTGCTTAAACGAATTAGTGCCCACTGAAACTGGCGCTAGTCACACAAACAAGAGCGAATTTTAAACTGGTATACAGAGGGTACCGTTCCTTGATTTTCTAAGTTCCATATGTTTGTTTTCTTGTAATCTATCGGTAAATAAATGTTTTCTGTTTTATTATTTTTCAATTTTAGGTTTAGTTTATTTCGAAAATGAGGGCGGATACAATCACAATCGAGTTACCTACAAGGAGACGGAGAGTCTTTAGTCAGCTTATATTATGATATCTTATGTTAGCTTATAAGTTATGACATGAGAAATAAAATAAAAAACAATTTTGTATGTAATGTATTGTAATTATATTAAACTCTTGTCATTGACAGAGACAACTGAAAAAATAGAGGGAATGCCTTTGCCCAACACTGGAACTTAATGGGAGAGTAAAACTAGTAATTACTTATAAAAAAAAAATCCGACTGCGTTTTTACTTACCCAGTTTAACTCTCAGAATTAAGACGAATTTAACGACCCCTCTCAAGCTTAAATCCATCAAGCTGTTTAGGCTGCAGAGCGTTGCATAGAAATTTAAAGACACTCGAAAAACATAACCCTCCTAACGCAGTCCGGTAAATAATTTATTCTTATCAAAATGTTACCTCTTTCAGCTGGTTGAGTCACAACCTGTACATACTTTACAATATTTCTAGAAACAACTTAACAATATTCCATCTCGCCTCCGAATCTTACATCCTAAAGCAGTTAATCAACGAAACGTCTCCTCACACGGTCATGTTGCACGGACAGAACCAAAACTCTGAACTACAACTCTTCGATATAGATTTATTGTTGGTCAACTTGATGGGTTCCGTTAACGACATTAGAGATTTCATGAACAATGGTAAATACCATGAACAGAAAAAGCAGATGTATGTGAACATGAAACTGATGGCGAAGAAAACCATAGAGATGAGAAGAAAATTGAACATTACTTACCCAACGATCCCACCAATCCCATTTCTTGACAAAGAGACCCTTCAAGAAGTTGGATTGGAGATCCAAAATGGTAGCTTAGTCGACAAATTCGACAGCATAGAAAATGATAATGTACCTATATATGAGGTAGAGTAAGTTGTGTAAGATTCCAATTTTATTGTTAACTAGCTGTTACCCAAGGCTTCAACAAGTTCCTGAATTGATACGAGTATTCATGTTTGCCATCACAGATCTGTATCTATACTTTGCCATTAATCGATCTTGCCTTTATCAAGCTATTCTATGCTTTTCATGGGTGAAAATAAAGGTGAATATGGTTTGACAGTGAAGTGCGCTGTCAGCCGCTGCCATTTCAGTGTGAATCGGCGCTTAAACGCCGCGAACTTATTGGCCAGCATTGTATTGCCGTTGAAATGTATTGAGGTTGTTAAAAATAAAAAAAACAAAAATGCGATGTAAATTTAGGTACTTTTATTTGGTTCAATCCATTGGCAATACAGTCTAAAAACCGCTAACATTTATTAATATTAATTTTTTGAGTTGTGAGTGGCAGAAAAAGCTGCGTAATATATGCTGCATTCGGTTTTATACGAAAGTAGTGAGCTAATTAAAAGTAAAGTAGTTAATTGTGCAAGCCGTTTTCTATGAAAAATTGTGCTCTTTTGACTGGACCCTAAATGTCTAAATGTACTCTGCCGAAGGTGCGCTACCGTAGTTCCACAGTTTGTTACTTCGCGATAAACACGACGTACGTCTGTATTTAAATTAGCATTAAAATAATATCGCGCAGCAGTTGGATCGCGCAATTTTGGCATAGTATGTTTACACACTATAATAAACAGTTAAATATGTCATTAATAAATGTAGCGGAAATCTGCAGAAAAGCGACCATTATTTTGGCTATGTATGTACATTTTTAAATTATTTTTTTTCTAGATTTTAGTCACTCTCTTTACTACCATGTTTAGTTTTTTAATGCATGTTTCACAACAATAGTCACTCCCTTTAGTTAACTAGCGCGTTTAAAAACGCACAGTGCACCCATTCAAACTGGAATGGAAGCATCTTGCAGTGCACATTCTATCTAGGAAAATTCTACTTAATCCTATTATGTACTATGCTTTTCAAGGATAGAAATAAGGGGATTCATGAATTTCGGGTCCAGTGCTGCCCCATTTGAAGTATCTCCGTTTCCTTTAAAATAATTTATTTCAAATGGGGGCAGCACTGGATCCCGAAAAAATCATGTATCCTCTTAAGGTGAATATGGTTTGACAGTGAAAGTGCGCTGCCTACCGCTGCCATCCTAATTTGAATCGGCACTAAGTTAATGGCATAGGTTTCATAAAAATCGTTTTTGTAAATACATGTTTCAGTAAGTACATACCAGCAGCCGTACCCTTCAAATGTAGAGTCACTTTTAGAATATCACCTTTAGATCCTGTTAAACATAACAGGATCTAAAGGCTTACATTCATCTATTTCAACTATCTAAATTTTCTTCTTTATAAGCTGGGCGGGGATTACTAACTACAGTATCTACTGGTTTCCTTGGTACCTACAATTCGTATACAGGTGACGTTTAACCAACAGCCACATTTTTCTGCAAGTTTAATTCATGACTACGAACAACGAGTACTTTCCACAAAAAAATGTTTGGGTGTTGAAAAATTTGATCTCTTTATTCTCTGAATGCTAATTTGCAGAATAGAACGAGTTTTATTTTTAAATAAATAAATAAATTATGAGTATTACACCGGCCAACGTTACGGTTGGTGGTGGTTAAAAATCACCAGGTATCTGTAAAACTTTTGAATATACTGTTTAAATGTTATTACAATATTATTCATGATAGGTAAATGCGTTGTAGTGTACGTTTTATTTGTCGAGGCTTATATTATTTATGGAGGTTAAATTACACAATAATTGAAGACAAAAATTTTAAGTGGCCGTTCATAAATTGCGTAAGTCGTTTTTGGCGATTATTAGCTACCTACTCTTCCGTTTCTAAATCGTTGTACACGTTGTATTAAAATTTACACTTTAAACCGCACTGCGTATAAAAATACGTTACATTTGCCAAGTTTACCCCCGCTCTCCTCTACGAAAGATTGGGTGACATTCGTTTTGAACATTTAACCTCCCATTCCTAAATTCCTTAATTCTCGTAATTTATGGACGACTCCTCCATTGTGTACCAAATTATTTCTTTTAAGTAATTGATTAGATTTAATTTAATTATATTATAGATAGTGTCAAAAATTACTAACATTGAACTCGGTAATACTTTTAATTTTACTTTGTAAAGATTATATATTTGTTATGATTATGTATTATTTGTTTTTTAACCTGCATAAACGGACAATATGAATCAATCGAAGTAGGTATTATTTGTTTTATCTTACGTTATAGGATCAAACTTTGAAATCTCTTAAGTGTCATAGATAAGCTTATACATATATCACAACGTGCCGCTGTAATTATTTATATGTATATGCCCCGGCTATGCATGGGTGAAACCCTCCCTGCAAAATGTTCTACACGTTAGTGAAAACTTCATCAAAATAGGTCCAGTAGTTACAGAGTTTATCGCGTCCACATAGATATACGCCCCGAGGGACATCTTTCATTATATTAGTTAAATTACATAGAGTATTTTAAATGTTTCGTAAAGTCTAGCCCAACCATAGGTTTCTACTTACGTATATTTAACTCGTGGCACGAGAGTTAACATTATGACACATTTTAATTAGATTAAAGCAAGTGCTGGAAAAAATCATAATAATAATAATTAAATTGAGTATATAATAGGCATTAAAAGATGGGATAGATGGACCTACCACTTGCTGCATCTCCACCTAAGTATAATTTTTTTGTACCTATCCTTTTATTTAATAGATAGATTGTATGTAATACTTAGTCTCTACTTCCCTTGTCGAAAACAAGCGTGATAGTTTGTTATATATATTTTATGGACGAAGTGACAAATTGGGGCAATTTTTATAGTGTCCGGGCATTACGAGTAATGCCAAGCTAATTCGTCCAAGGTAATAAATTATAATGAGATTTTTTTTATTTATCTCATTGCCCAGACATTATTGATTATTGTCATGTGGCTTACGGGCCATCTGATAATACACAGAACAAACGCGTGACATACGCTCGGCTGACCAAAAAAATAGACTCAAAGGACTTGTATCAAGACCAGAACCCTAAAAACTTTAATAAAAAGACGAACGTCAATGGTCTTTCACTTTCGATTAAAACATTAGATAGTTCTAATCGAAAAATTTATAGGCCTATTGAAAGTATCGATAGCCCTTTTAGTGCAATATAATTAAAAAAACTAACAAAAGTATTGATACTATCGATTGTTTTGAACGATCGATTGTTACCTTTATATCAATATTATCGTTATTGTCGTGTATTGTCGCTGGAAGGCACCGACAGTTGATGTCGTGCACATTCTGTCTTAGCGACAGTCAGTGACAGTCCCTGAATAAAATGTTTCGTCAATGTGTCATCAACGTCGTTCATGTATCTTCAATTGATACGTCGGGACTTTAACGCACGCCAAAACATTGACGACGTTGACGACACACTCTGACATGGCAGCCCACGAGAATGTCCATGACATCAACTGTCGCTGCCTCTCGACGACAGTCTATCGATAGTTAACTGCTTGCTTGCTTTTCGTGTGTGTAAGTAGCCAACACTAGTGTCACATTTTTCAAGCTGCCTAAAGGCATCTAACATAGCTTGACGACTGCTATATAATGATGACAGCCGGGACCAACGGCTCATACGTGCCTTCCGAAGTACGAAGACGCTCGAGAAATTTTTATGCCACTTGTCACCAATCCAAGTGCGGACCATACCTGGTGTCGCTTTACTTGCGACAGCGTTAGCAATGCGCACTTCCGCTGGGCCACTGAGCTCCTCAATAGTAAACTACCGAGCGGTAACACTAGACTTTAGAATTCTCATTATAATTGAAAGCGAATTCATACGAACGGACGTAAAAGGCGATTCTGTGTTAATTTATTCTGATAAGTGATAATCATAATGATAATGCCTGGACAATTTGATAATTCAAAAAGTTTTTATCTCATTGCCCCTTCATTTTGGGCATTTTTCACACTGCGCGGACATTTATTATACTGTCTAATTAATCACTTCGTCCATAACATATACATTAAAAGGTCAACATCATACAATCGCGATTTTATCCCTCGATACCTAATGTTGCTACTGAGAAGTATTTTTAACACACCTAATATAATACCGGTGAGAAATACGATCATCATCTTGCGTGATATTTTCAAACACCAACTTTTTGAATAATATTTTCCATTCCTCAACTTTAAATGAGCAGAAAACCATGTTGCGTACATAAGGAGCACAATATTGCAATAATTTACGCAATTCCATTGGCCGCACAATGGGGAAGGACCAAAAATATTTTTTTTTTGAACGTGTAATACCAATTTCATATATCTTAACCCTTGGCGAGACAGTCTTATATATTTACAAAATTTAAGTACACTACTTAATTTCCTAATATTTTACCAGAATTATTTATATATACGTAAGTACGGTAAAAATACAACTGATAAATTATTTTTGAATATGTTAGTAATGGAATGTTTTAAGACATACTTTTCTATTGTAGGAATAGGAAATGCACGGCATTTATGCATTTAATGCATTTATAATTAGCGCTTATATTTATTACAACTAAAAATATACAAATTAAATATTTAAATTATGGCCTAATGATTCCGAATACATCAGTACCTGCTGATTTTTTTTATTGTTAATTTTTAAAAGTAGGAAAATTTTGAACTCTATAAATTATATACACAAGTTAGACAATATACAAAGGGAACTTACCTAAGAAAAATAAAGATCAGCATAATAACGAGTAAACATGCATTAACACCGATCAACAACATTGTTTTATTTTTCAGTTTTAGATAATGTACTTAGGACAGTTCCTATTAGCTATCAGAATTCATTCTTAAGTAAAAAGACATCGTAATAGGTACTGTAGATGTCCTAATTTAGTTATTTAAATAATCAAACATCGATTCATGTCTTTTTTTCTTTTTCTTTTTTTTTCTTTTCTTGTAGGCAGAGTAAGTATGTCATCAAGCCATCTTAGCTGATGGAAGTATGAAGTGTGTAGAAGAAACACAGAAAGGTGTAAGTAAGTACTAGTCTACTCCAACCGTCTATAACAACAACACGTACGTTAATTACTAGTGATATCTTTGGTATGATTAGAACATAATACGATTTATGACATCAATCTAAAGCGGTAATATATTAATTACCCGAAATAAGCTAACCTTGCGTCTAATAGATTTAAGCGCATCCTGGTCGGCGGTACATGCGCATCTCACTCGTGGCAACAGCGATCCATTCATTTCTGGCAGAGTCGAACCAGGTCAGGCCGAGGGTGTATTTTCCATTGATGTTAACATGTTGGCAGTGGGAGAACCACCATCCGCCTTCATAGTTTCCAGCGCAGTGCGTGTTAGAGATGTCCCTGTCACGGTCAATAGCCGAGAATTCCATATGGTTTTGGTACTCGAAAGCATCGCTGGCATTTCCTTTAAATCCACTCAGTTCAAGGACGTAGCCAGATTCAGCGCCTCCAACGAAGAAGTGATCATACTGAGCATACCAGTTTCCGCCATAGATGTCAGTCATGTCGATGCGCATAGAGGAGCAGTTGTCAGCCGTCAGTTGGTGCATGGTGTCGAGACCTACCCAGTACTCTCCCGCCGGGTTACCGAAGCCGGAGACGTATTCAGAGAATTTTCTGTTGAAATCGAGAGTGCCGTTGTAGCGTCGTTGGAAGACGGTGCTGCCGTTGACGCACCAGGTGTCGAGCGGGTTGCGGCCGGTATGGGTCAGATAGACGCCGGGGGGGCCCGCGATACTAGAGCAGTCCCGCGGGAGCTGTTTCACCAAATCCTCGTACTCGCGCTGCACTGGCTGCAACTCCTTCACTTCGCCCATCAGTTCCGGGAGAGGGATCGTTTCAGTTTGGTTGATGTCAACGTTGTTGGCTTCGCTCTGAAACAATTATACCATATTTAAAATAACAAAAAACCGTAGCCGGCAGAGTAAAAAATATTTGTTACCATCTCTATACCCTTCCACGGAAGTCGTAAGAAGCGACTAAGGGAGGTACAAGGATATGTAACAGAGAATGGGCAGTAGCGTGCTCTGTGCAGACTTAATGCCTTCTATAAATTCTATAAAAGAAAATATTACGATACAAACCTTGCAAATGTAATGAAAATTTTAAATACAAAACATTTATTTCAATACTTTCATACTTATAAGGCTTACTGATAAACACGTATCACCTGGAACAAGTTTTATGAAATCTCCGCACCCTATGAATAGTTAATATTCGTTCAATAGATAGTTAATAATAATACAAATTTCATTTAATAGAATGCAAACCATGCCCTTAGGCACTATCTCTCTCCTTTTGGTTTGCCTCTTTTTCTAGCATTGCCCTGGATGAAACACCAAGCTTTTCAAACTATGCTCGCGTTGAAAACAGAGCGGCCGGGAAGGGCCGCCTGAATTCAGCAATGGACCAGAGAAGAAAAACACTTTTTAAAATAAGTAGGTTCATATACTTGTTAATTGAAGTATGAACTTGTTGTTAAGCACATCTGCTGAATAATAATTATGAATACTTATCGTATCGTATGTAGGAATAATTTAAATAATTTCAATTTACACGATACACAGGTAGGCCCCGAGGTAACCCAAAAGGCATTAACCCGCACCCGGCCAATAACTAAGTTTACAGTTTGTGCGTGAGTGAGTCGAATGGAATCATCTCGGTTTACATTATGTAGGTAGGCATGTAGTACACATACCTGCCTACCTACGTGATTTCATTTCGGATTTAGAGATGGAAGTAACATCGTCAGGTATAGAGTGAATATATGATGATGCCAGATACAAGCCCACAATAGAAACATAATGTTAAAAGAAGTAATGAATCACGTTTCATCGCTGATAGATGATACCTACCCGAAACCTTAAGTGTAATTGCAATTTTTTTGCAGAATGAAGATGCACGAGTCTATTTGACTGTAGCAACTAAAACAGAGACTACTATCGATAGATGGGAGTTCTTCGTGCTTCGGAAAGCACGATAAGGCTGTCATCATTGGATGGTAGTGGTTAAACGACATAAGATATGGCTTCAGGCTTAGGTGGTTTGAAAACTCTGACACCATTGCCATTTTTCAGGAAACCTAATGCAGTTTGATAAAACATTAACTGCTTGAAAACCTTTACTCGAACTTACCTTGAGGATGTGGTCGTTGAGGCGGTAGAAGTGCTCTTTGGAACGCTCTTCCAGGTCGCCGATGGAGTCGTTGATCTTTCTCATCATTAGGCGGTCGAGCTCGGCGCGGTCGATGGCGTTGCTCACGCTGACAGCGATCGCCTTCACCGACTGGCGCAGGTTCTCCTGGTCTTCCTTCAGATACGAAGCTTGGGCGTTTAGCTAAGAAAATAAAGGAAATTATTAGAAATGCGATGAAAGCTCTGACAAACCCAAAACTAACTGACTAGGTATATTAAAGTAGTAGAAACACGTCTTGATTAACAGTTTCCATTTGATGCAAAGTGTAATAAGAGATGTATAATATTTGCTTATGTAACTGTTATAACTGGAGAATTATAAATGACTTCATGTTTTTTAAATTGATATGCTATACTGTCGTTGTCGTCGATATCTTCCAATAAAAAAATTATATAAAAAAAACATAGGTATTATTTACATTCAATCAAAATAAACTACAAAAAAGCTATCAAAAGGGGAATGGGTCTTGGCTTGAAATGAGATTTGATATTTGCGATCTCATGTAAATGCAGCATGCTCATCTAAATGCTCATTGAAGTTATAATAAGTAAGCAAATAAAATATTTAAAAAAAATTAATATTACCTGTGCACAACTGATGTCCAGCTTCGAGATCTCCTTACGGAACTCCGGTATAGTTTTGTCCGCCTTATTCTCAATGCTCTCCAGGTCTTCGCGCAGCTCCAGCATGGAAGCATGAACCTTATTCAAGTCAGAAATTTTCTGACTAGCGTTCCTCAACTCGTCTTGGAGCACCTTCGTCTCCAGCTCAAGAAACTCCACTTTAGCGGAAAGGAGGTTCCAATTCGGTTCTTCGAAGCGGTCCATGCGTCGTTGGACGTCAAGTATTTGGGTCTGAAGGCTTTGCTGGAACTCATCCAGCTGGTCTTGGCTCCGGGCCAAGCGAGAGATCTGGGAGTGCACCATCTTATTGTGGCGCAGCTTGTGGGTGTGCTCAGTCTTGACCTCGTTGCTATCAAGTACGTTGTTGTAGGAGTCTTGGTTCAGATCAGCCAGCTGCTTTGCTTTTACCTGTAACAACAATATATCGTCAATAACCGGCCAAGTGCATGTCAGGCTACGCGTACTGTAGGGTTCCGTAGTTCCTTGCGAATACTGATTTAAGGGGCTACCTTAATTTTTTGAAGTCCATTGCTGCCCGCGTTTGAAATAAATCATTAACAAGGAAACGAAGACATAATTTGAAATTTTGCCTTGATCAAACGATACGCTCTTAAACGATTGTATGAATGACTGTTTATGTTTTAAAGTGATAAAGTGAAAACTTGGAGATTTTTTAGCATTTTTGCCAAAAGCGGCCGTTTTTCGCAAAAATGCTAAAAAGTTAACAGGTAGCTTATTCAGAGTTAATTCTTTGACCATTTAGCTAATTGTATGGCCAAGTTAAGACATCAACACAAAATAAACGGCAAAGTGCGAGTCGGACTCGCGCACGAAGGGTTCCGTACCATTATCTATAAAAAAATACGTTTTTTGTATAGGAGCCCCGTTAAATATTCATTTTAATTTAATAATGTATTTTTAAAGTAAATATTCTGTGAATAATTCAAGTGTCTACCTGTTGCCGTTATTGATATCGAGTAAAATACGGCAAAATAAATTACGTTTGTGGTATGGGAGCCCCCTTTAATATTTATTTTATTCTGTTATTAGTATTTGTTGTTCTACAGCGGCAATAGAAATACATTAATTGGGAAAATTTCAACTGTCTAGATATCAGACGTCCGACAGACAGACGGACGGACAGCGGAGTCTCCGTAATAGGGTTTTGTTTTTACCTTTTGGGTACGGAACCCTAAAAATTTTTACACAGTGAATAATCTGCCTCTCCGTAGGTCCTGGGACTTCTGGGTCTTGGTTGTTTATCTATTTATAATGTAATATCGCTGAGTTAGTATCCCAAGACAAGTTCCAAGCTTACTTTGGAACTGCCTCAGTCTATCCGATCTGTCGCTATATATTTAGAAAATTACTTATTTATTTATGGGATCGCGCATTCATTATATAAATAAATAAATAAATATTGTATAAATAAAGATTGGAACTACACTTGTGTTCAGTTTCAGCACCTGCTTTCAATTGAAATAACTTTATGTTATAAGGAGAATTATGTTTACCTATACACGAGTAGGATCATGTTTATATAGGTCAGCGTAACGCCAGAGCTCGACGCCACAGGCAGCCCCAATCAAATGTGACAAGGTGCCCTCTCCAACAATATTATCTATGCAAACCCAATGCGATAAGGCTCGAATCTGAACTCCCCTTGCAAATTGACTTAGACAACAATTTATCCGCAAAATATCTCATGCAAGGATTGCGACTGCCTCCGTGGTCCAGTGGTCAAGGCGTTCGTCTTGTGACCCGGAGGTCATGGGTTCGATTCCCACTGGGAAACATACTTTGTGCAAAGTTGTTTCCAGTCTGGATAGGATATTGCAGGCTTGAATCACCTGATTATCCGAAAAGAAAGATGATTCCGTGTTTCGGAAGGCACGTAAAACTGTGGGTCCCGAACGCCACCTAGCGTCTGATCATCAAACTATCTAAGGATTGGTTCCTGGTTTGCCCTTTGGGTTGTGGAGGTCAGACGGCAGTCGCTCTGTGTAAAAACCAGTAACCTCGTCAAATATCCTTGGTTAGATAGCGGACCCCGGGCTCTGAAGCGTCTCATCCGCGCCCCGTGACGTTTCATCGTCGGATGAGATGTTTTTTCGATTCATTCACAGTGAGCATTTTATTGTTAAGTACTGCAACTCTTTCTTTTTTTACTTTTTTTTATTCCTGCACTTGTACGGTTAAACTATGTTATAACAAAAAAGGTAAGTACTATTATCCATCACCTACTGATCTTAACCTAAAGCTCAGAGCCAAAGACATGGAGCGTTATATTAATGAAGTCGTTTTACAACTGCTAAGTCGTAATTATCACAATAGATACATGATTGCCGGAATAATTAAGTTTGTAACCTTTTCTGAATGTAGCCATGCGTGGCCAACCACAAAGGCCTGTTTTCTGAAGACTACAAGACTCAAAATCGCGTGGAGTCATGGCTATGGTTAATGGGGTTCCATATTGCGCCGAACAAAGGTTTGCATATAAGCGAAGCGACCGAGTCATAAATTACATAGAGTACGGAAGGGACCAAAAAAAAACAATTCTGCAATGAGACACTTCTCAAGGACGATCTCCGAGCGTAATGGTGAACACACTAGCTCACTACTTATAAAGGTTCCGGGTTCGATCCCCAGCCAGACGATGGCCTTTTCTAGTGTCCAACATCGTGTTTGTTTATACTACCTACATATACTATTTATATGCATTTATCATAGAATATAGTATCGTAAAGTTAGTATTCCACATCATAATTTTAAAACTTACTTAGGGGGTAGTTTAATATGTGTGATTTGTCCATATACAACGTGTGACGGAAAGGGGATATCAACCCAAAAGGAAGTAAACATACTAATCAATGTGAACAACTTTTACTATGGCACCATCCCTGAAATCCCGATCTAAGGTTGTGTAGAAAATAAAGGCTGGCCATAACTAAAATGTTACATAGAAATATTAAGACGAAGTGGTAGCTAAAGTGGCGCCCTCATTTGAAATACATTGTTTAAAACTAAATATGGTGATAATTAAAAATTTGATTTGTATAAATGTCTAGAAAGACCTTTAAACTATTTTATGAATGACCTTTGAAATTATTACTAATAGTCCGTCTAGTTTTAAAACAGTTTTAAAACAAGACGGACTACCAATGTTACTTTCAAAGGTTATTCATTAAATAGTTTGAAGGCTAGACATTTATACAAATCAAATTTTAATTATCACCATATTTAGTTTTAAACAATTTATTTCAAATGAGGGCGCCACTTTAGCTACCACTTCGTCTTAAGATAATTCAAACAAGCTTGTGCGAGCTGTCTATATTTCTGTAAGCGTCTATATTTTATGTGCAAGTCGCGGTTCGCCTGTTTGTCCCTGAATAATGCAGGATCACTCATGCAGAGCCTTATTGGCGAATAGATAGGTACTTTTTATTAGGTACCAAGTACAATGTTACCTAATAGAGTGCCTTTGTACTGTTATTTTAAAGTTAAAAGCTTTATATTAAAAAAATCAATAAGAAAACCAACCTGCTAAATTAGGCTCAACCAGAGTCACGAACGTCAGTAGTACCAGCTTCTGTCATTATTTACGTCATTATATACGAGTAGTTCAGCCTTGTTCAATCCAAAGGTCAGTTCATAGATTAAATTTCAAATATTTATAAGGGCCCAGGTAAACTAGCGTTATTTTTTGAGTTAGATAGAAAGCGCAGAAAAAGAAGCGGTCAAAAAAGAGTCTTGTTCTAGCCACACTGCAATAGAAATCAGTTGTGAGGTAGAGTCGCAACAGCGTGTAAGTCACGTCTGTCTGCTACTAAAAACTGAAAAATAAAGCTCGTTTGCTTGACCCCAAAACTACCTGCGTTGCAAATTGTAACCTCGTTGAGACTTATCTGCACTAACACAAAGATAATTAAACTCGTAAATAATTAACACTGTTCACGGTACTTTGTAAACGTGGGTGTCAGTTCCCTTGCTAACGAATGTGAAAATAGGTAGAAGCGGCGTCAGGGCAGGTCGCGGTGCAGAAACCACCCACGGGAGCCAGACTTAAACGGGTGGCAAAAATAGTAATTCTTTCCACAATATAACACCAACAAGGTCTTGGCTCTTAAATTTAGACAGGCAACGTTTGGTAGGTTAGTCAAAGAGGTTTATAGAGTGAATAGGTTCTAGTATATCAAGTAAACGTCTTGATTCCAAAAAGTCTTTAGCAAAATCCTTAGAGGAACCATTTGTAAGATATTTTTAGTGTCATGTTTTTATCCTATCCATATACTTACATATCTAAAGTTCCCACGGAGTTAACACACATTTGCGGAATCTTTCGGAAGAATATATGAATCACTTGTGGAAACTGCTGACACGAGTCACCTGCATGTGAGACTACGGAACATCTTTAAACACACAGAGAGCGAGTCGAGAGCTGAATCAGGAACCAGGCATCCTCCAGTATCCTCAGATCCAACCAGTATCGTGGAGACTATTCGTTGGTCAATCGCTGATATTAGCAGTACTGATCGTCCGTTGATAAAGTTGATACATTTCTGTACCTGCTACTCGATTTTTTAAAACGATGTCACTTTTATGTTCCAGTTTATTATAGTATATTATTTTTATTTTTCGTAATATTTTCGTTACCAACCTTGACGACGGGCTGCATCTGCGGGCGCCGACAGAGCTATACCCAGCGCTGACAAGAAAGAGCGCCTCGAAATTGACGGCCGCTCCGTCCTATTAATTTACAATGAGCGCCCGATTCATTCGACGCACGCTGCCTTTTCCGAGCCGAGTCCCGAAAGTTAATTAAATGTATCTTTTATGAGATATCTCTATTTAAAATTCATAATTGTTACTTTCTAACGAAATATATGTGCTGGAAATTAAAACGCAATTAACCTTGTTTCTACAAAAATCAAAGGCTACCTAGGTATATTGAATTCAAGAAAATATTGAAAAATATTGAAAACGTTTCAGTTATTATTGAAGAATATGTATGTATACATACAACGCAAGAAATGAGTACTTATCAAATTAAAACTTGACTTGTGGGTAGGTACAGTACACCTACATATTTCATAACCATAAGGTCCATACCTTTTTTAGGTCCAGGTTGAATTCAAGAATGAACACATTCTTCAAAAAAGCCTCAATAATTCAGGCGAGGTGACGGCCCGGGCGAACCTTTGAGATGACGAGATGAGATAGGGCATAGACACACAGACATGCTAATGAAGATTGAGACGTCGGTTTCAAAAAAAAAAACACGAATATTCAGTAGGGACAACGTCACAAACCTTCCGCCCTTCCGAGACTTCCAACTCTGTTTCATATTTACTATAGTATATACCCATCTAAACGATATATTTTCATAATACGGGAATGAATTAAATAGCTTTCATCACGTTTGCTGTAATATGAGTCATTCATATTAATATATCATATTAGTATTTCTTAGTTATTGTAGTATAGGGCGCACTCGTCCATACAAAAAGAGTGAACGTTTTTTCAATCCTAAATGTTATCTGATCTCAAAGATTTTTTAGATGCTATTTACCCAATAAAGGACTAGATTAACGGGCTACCCTATTTCCAAAGTTTGCTTAAATAAAAAATAGATATATTTGCAAATTTTGAAAAAAGGAAAACTTATATACCTTGTTTTCTTTGTGTCGACAACATACTACATAAATAAAAAATCATTGAGATCAGATAACATTAGTAGTGGAAAAACGTTTTCTCCAGCTGCTTTTTTTGCGTTGCTTTGGAGTGCGTGCTATGCTTCCCTCTTATCTTTGTTTATAAAAAACTAAAAAAATAATAACAACTCCCTACTTATTCTTTTGGGCTTATATCTCGTATCGTACAAAAAATGGACAGTACACATTTTCTTTCAGTAACTAACTACCTACATATAGGTATATCCTATGGTAATATCTAAACATATGAAAAATTCTTAATTCACAAAATAAGTTACTTTATTCATTAACATATAAGTAACTTAAATAACATTCACAAAATATTCTATACTTAAACTAAATACAGATAACTATTAATAAACCTCGTTAGTCGTTACTAAACTAAATATAAATACTCAATTAAAAATAAAATTAAATAATATATAAAAAGGACCCAAAATAGTTTCGCTCGCAGTGTAAGGTGCCCAAGAGGCTGGCGGCATTCCCCCGTTGAATGGCCAGGCTCAACCTTTTGGCGAAATTCGCGCCAGCCTTTGGATCTCCCGAGGTGTCGATGAGGCGTGCGAAAATCTCTTTGAACAATTGAAGGGCTTAAATAAGTGTAAATTTGCGTTTCGATTTACTAATTGTCCAGTGCCCACTCTGAAGAACATTATAACAACTTTTCTTTATAAAGTTTTGGAATCGGGCGGATCGTTTCAGTTGAATTGCCTTGCAAAAATTTGAAAGGATTCGTTATGCTTGAATCTTTCAAGATTAACATATCTATTTGTTACACTCTGGTTTCGCTACGCTGCACCAGTTCTTTATTCATCTTGCATGAAACATAGTTGTGCCTGCGATTCAAGGAGATTGGTGATCAATCGAGTGTCACATCATATTGTATCCAGCTGCCAGTACTAGATATGAAGAACATAGAAAGATATGTAACTTGTGATTTGGATGTTGTGCGTCTACACTACATTCTATGGTTTACTATGCCAGGCGAAAACTAAATTAGTACATATCGCATTCATTCCCCTATCACACATTGAAGATAATAGAATGAAAAATTCTTAAATTATAAATTTTATTATGTATGATTTATATGACTATTCAGAGCGATTAAGTTGTATTTTGTGAGGCAAACGGTCACTAATATGTCTTCTTACTGTTTATTTTATAATTATAACACGCATCATTTGACAAATTTTATTTCTTTATTTAAACTTGTACGGTACGCTTCAAAAATGGAGTTATAATTTTTCATACAATTAGTATGAGAAATTATGACTCTATTTTTGAAGCCTGACTGTACAGTAAGGAAAAGGAACAAGTCGTCGGACCTAAGTGCCGCAACAGACGGGGCGCAAGTTGCGTCGCGTAACAGCTAGAGATGGGCAGTGGATAGTACTCAATCTACCCGTTTGAGTAGTTACTCACTAGATTTAATAAATAGAGTAAATAGAGCGTGCTCAAGTATTGACATCGCATTTGATGTTTGTTTACTTATTTTTACGTAAAATGACGTCTATGCACACCCACCAAAAAATGATAATTATTCAAAGAAGTCTACTTTCAGTGTATGATTAGTATGGTATTTTGATATAATTTATCGTCGCATATAACGTTTACCTACATTTTAAGCATATTTTGGCGTACGCACACACTTTCCGACAAGAATTGCAAGTGTATACTAGATGTAAGTTTCAAAATTGTCATGAAAACATGAAATAAATCTTAAATCTAAATATATCTAATATCTATATCTAATATATATAACTCAAAGGTGACTGACTGACTGACATAGTGATCTATCAACGCACAGCCCAAACCACTGGACGGATCGGGCTGAAGTTTGGCATGCAGGTAGATGTTATGACGTAGGCATCCGCTAAGAAAGGGTTTTGATCAATTCTGCCCCCAAAGGGATAAAATAGGGGATGAAAGTTTGTATGAAACTTTGTCAATTTTAAACCGATCGGGTTGAGACTTTGCATGCATAAAGCTACTATGACGTAGGCATCCCCTAAGAAAGGATTTTGATGAATTACACCCCTACGCGAGCGAAGCCGCTGGCAAAAGCTAGTATGAATATAAATATGAGTCGCAATTTATATAAATCAATCTTCTCACCAAATGGAGAAATAAGGATATTTATTGGGTATTTACTCAATCTACTGAGTAAATACTCAAATGGGTTTATTGAGTATTTTTGCATCGCGCATCACTAGCTGTTACGCGGCGCAACTTGCGCCGCATCTGTTACGGCCCTAATGTGCGTTGATACTCGTAGAGCGCATAAGTTGTTTAAGTTATTAATGCTTTATCCGACTTTTATAAGTCGGCTGAAGACTGATGGGAAACGATAACATGGGCCCGATATCTACGTTATCTACTGAGGAGATGGGGCAACGGCGACGAAAAATTAAATTTGCCCACTTGGTTAAAGATTTCGATATGCGTATTTACCTATACCCTGCGGTGAATTGTTCAAAATAAAAACTTATGATGATGTAGCTCATGTTTTTGTGTCAAGTTTGTTTAGTGATTCTTCATTCATAAAAGCTTATCATAAAATCCGTACTTTTTTCGTGTCGATGGTAAATAGATAGGATTTTTAAAACAAATTGCTGAGCTAGCCCTTAAGTAAGTTTTAAACTTGCGATATCGGGTAGGTACTAACTCAACGATAGTATATTTTATGATAAAGGTAAACACCCAAGACCCACGACAATTTGAAAAAGGTAAATTTTCAACTTTCTTTGACTGGGGATCGAACCCAGGACCTCCGAGTGGTGAACTAGCGTGGTTACGAATACGCCACGGAGGATAGTAGGTACCCACTAGATTTTCGGTACTTACCTAGTAGATACTTATTTTAGAAATGAATAGCATTTTATTTATATTGGGGAAGGATTGTTGTACCTATAATACAAGGTCTTTGTTTTTATTGCTATTTGAGTTTTTGATATAAAAAGAGATCTATAAGCATTGACCACTTGAACACAGGAAAAACTACATGAAAGGACTTTCATACAGAGCTCCATTTTCACGGCCGACTGGCAAATTGCACCGGGTGCAACCACACGTGGACAGGATGCGTTTAGGTCGCTGTTTGCATACAATGGGTATGTTACAGCCCTGCGACCTCACATTATGGTGATATTTGTGTTACAGGCGAAATAAATATCATCAACAGCCGTTATTATTAAATTTCTACAGAAAAAAAATGATTTTTCGAACAAATTAACCATGAACTAATCGAGATGCTCTTCAATAATATTTATAACAGTATTAAGTTCTAGATTTTAGTTTAGTTAAAGTTTTTAATTTTAGTTAGGGTAGTTTATTTTTTAGATCAAATTAATAATACTTCCTAAGTACGTTATTTTTATGTAGAAATTAACGTGTTAAAAAAATAGATAACAATATTTTAAAATGTACCCATGCTTAGTCAATGAAACATACGATAACGTTACAATTTAGCGTCTTACAGAAAATCGCTATTCCAAACAATGTCTGACAAACAAAGACTTCAGGTTTGTTTGTTTTTCGTGCTTGTAAATAGGCATTTCTTTCGAACATCCTATAAAGGCATCCACATTTCAATTTTATTAATTTTTATTTACAAAATTCATGTACATAAAATACAAGTATAGAAAAAACAAAGTAAGAACATTGAGTACGAGGGTACTGCTTATTTCATAAGATCTCTTCCAGCAGACCCAGGAGAGGAAAAGAGAAAAAAACGGGTAGTAGGCGTGTACGAGTATAAAAAAAGTTACATATACATATAGGAACTTATCTAAAAGTTTAAACATAAACATACATTGTATATCATACATAATGTATATAAATAAACTAAAAGGAGTGAGAATAGCACGCAGAAGTATAGTCAGGGATTATAAGTAGGTTTCTAAGGTGGGATCTACAGAGCACATTAGACGGACGGGCAAAGGAAAACCGATTACATAGATGTGTAGGATAAGTAGGGTTGTACAAAATTTTGAAAATGAGGCAGAGATTCTATGGTTTCTACGTAAACGAAAAGCCACTCAAGTTGTTTGCGGTATTCAGACACATGATCAAACGTTTTTAATCCAAATATGAACCTTAAGCATTAATTTTGCAATCGTTCTATCTTTTGCAGTAGCTCCTGTGTAGCATCTAAATAGCAAGAATCTGCATAATCAAGGAGGGGCAGTATGAGGGCCTGGCATATAGATACTTTGGTTTCAAAAAGGCAAAAAATATTGGAGTGTTCTGACACTATGAAAGAAAAATTTACTTTGCGACTAACTTCATTTATATGCGCAGTCCAACTCAGCATGGGTTCGATTAAAACACTTAAATTTTTAGCAGTCTCGAGAATGCAATTGATAGAATTAGAGAAGGAACAGTGCTATGGTCAATGTATGGTAATAATATAAATATATAGGGACGAATTACACTGATTGAGATAGCCCCAAAGTAGTTCGAGACTTGTGGGATACTAACTCAACGATGCTATATTTTATAACAAATGCAAATATACATAAACATCTAAGATCCAGAACAATTTGAAAAACGCCATTTTTCAACTTGCTCTGACCGGGGATCGAACCCTGAACCTCTGGATGGCGGAATAGCATGGTGACCACAACGCCACGGAGGTCGTTAAAAGAGTGGTCTTCGTGAAAGCTGCAAAGAGAATATCGTAAATATATATTTGACTAGTTTTTGCCCGCATTGTCAAAGAGGAAGTTTTTGGTCAGTTCCACAGGAAACTCGCTTATTTTCGGGATGAAAATGTATTCTATATGTTTACTGAGGTCAACAGCTTCACAGGTAATAATTGCCGTGAAACATCCATACAAACTTCGGAATTATAATGTTAGTACTTTATTGTGATATGTGATTTATGATATTAGTAGATAATCCCGGTCCCATCATTAGTACTTATTAAAAAGCTAGTCATATAGACAGGCTAAGTAAACAGGTAGTAGGTTTGTATTGACCTCTGTATTTGATCGTACCTATATTTGCACCTGGAAATTATTTTTATCATGGACGAATTTTGCGATCGGATTTTCAAGCATACTGAAAACCCGATGGCAAAATTGAACGATGAATTGCTATTGGATGACCTAGATAAATTGATTTCGATGAAGTTGTTGGCATTGTTTATATTCATTTTGAAACCGGGACCACACTTAGTTAAATGAGATAAATATCACTAATATGTTATTGACCCAATAGCATTAAATTAACAGTTTACGCTAGTATTCACGTATATGGATATTTCAAGTATATATTGTTTGATTTACTTTGTATGAGAATTTTGGAAATAACCGACAAAGGTTTGATCAACAATCATCATTTACCTAGTTAAACGGTTTAAAATGTTAAATTGGCATGTCTTCTATTACACAGGGCAACAGGGGTTTTGTTACAATGAAACTAAAAGCTGTTTATCACTTAACTTTGTATGTAAAATACGAATCTTTACGTATGTAAAAGTCTTGATTATATACATAAAAATACATGATTTGATTTCATGCAACCAAAATATATTTTTTGTTCCTTATGTTATGATGAGTAATACCCTAAAATCTGGTAAAGGAACAAAGAATTTAAAGGTTCTTGCACGTGTAAATAATTACTAAAATAGCAGTCCTTTCTTCTGACTATACGAGTATAGTAAATTAAAGTGTGTTTGACTCTGTGTTTTGATTGCTTGTTTGCTCCTTACTTCACGTAAAACAACGAAATTACATTTTTTTTTTCAATACATTTTTCTAATATCGATGCGTCTGAACGAAGTGTAGGATGCGGATAAAAGCAACCTAGCACAATAAAAAGAAATTAGTAAATAATCCTGGACCACAGAAGCAATGCGTCCAAGTGCAATATGGTGCCCATCTATAAAAATGTCATATTTACTCGTAATAATTATAGTCTGAGTGCAAACAGTATTAGCCGAGGCTTCTAAGGACACATTGTTACTCAAACTAAGTGTATTTTCCTTTAGAGTAAAGTTCTTTGCGGATTGGTATCCGCTGATTTCCCCTGGGCTCCCGGCTTGGCTTGCCCGACCCGTACACTGTCCAGCCTTTATCAATGGCCTCTCAGTATTTGACGATGGCAATACTACCATTTTCTACATTTATATACAACATAAAATATAACACAAACTGGTTCCTTATCCAGTAAGTGCCTATGTAAGAAGGACATTTTACTCAGGATAAGTGTGTTTTCCTTCAGAGTGAAGTTCTTATCCCTGATTTCCCCTGGGCGGGAAACTTCCCCGGCCCTAACACTGCCCAGCCATTTTGTCAATCGACTCTCACCTACATAAGTTCTCGTTTCTACTTTCACGAGTATTAAAGTAAAAACTAATAATGTTGTTAATATGAATAATATAAGAATTATAAATTAGTCATGATAACTATATACTTTTTATTTATCGTAGTAATTAAGGTTTTTGTGTATTCAAAATGCTATTAGCAATGTATATCTTTAAAAGCTAGATCATATAGCTAATACCTAATAGTACAACTGAGCACGTAAACAAATATTATTGTAAATTCTATATTGTCATGAAGTATTTATGAAGTAATAAAATAAACAAAGTTAATAACACTATGCACAAATTATGGATAAAATATTAAAACTGGTGTACAGGGTTTTAGTTTTTATTTGGTACAGGCAGCCATCTTTGTGCCAGGTGTAAAGCGAACCATATGCATATGCAGTGGTGTGATGCATCACAACAAATTAATGCAAGCAGGTGGGCACTGCCCATCTGAGTTGGTCGTTATGTACGGCCGGACCTTTAATGAACATTATTATATTTTTTACCAGCTTTTATTTTTACTCCTGGTGTGTTTAATTCATGTTATGATGCAGCTAAATTGGAACTACTTCCTTGTTCCATAATAGAATGTTTAAATATTATATACGTACTCTTTTTATTTAGATAGTACATACATCTTTATTTCAGTTATACATAATATGTATCGCAAAAAATATAACGCCAAATAAAATATTACTGAAACTATTTTGAACTTTCACTAAGAAACAAAACTTTTGATTTTTTTCTGCTTCCTTGATCAGCTGATCGTTTAACTAGTATCAAAGGCAAGTTTTTTTTTATATTCTGTATATTCCGGTTGCAGGAAAACACTGGCTGCAGGCCGCTTCCGATCGGTTGTTTCGGAAATCCTTGGGGGAGGCCTATATCCAGCAGTGGACTTCCTGTGGCTGATATGATTATGATGCAGAATGTTTACCAAGCATTTGAGTAGTTCATACATGACACGTAAACTTTTAATTCCATATTACGCACAAGTGCTTTAAAGATATAAATATATTTAATATTATCATCTAAAAACGGACCACACCTGATGCTGCTTAACATACCTTATAGGTGATCCCGGGCTATTGAGCTCCTCACATCTTATATTTCATTCTGAGACACAATTTATTAATATTAACAGTGATTTTGCGTTTCAAAAATGGGTTCACATTGCCGGCGCGTTCCGAGACAAAAGCGCGGAAGTTGGATCCCTGGAATTCCAGACCAAGGACGCAACTACCGGCGAAGGCAGGCCATTCCAAATGTTGATTAAGTAAAAGTGGATCTTGAGAGCTTGATTTAATTATTTCGGTTTCAATGTTTCGGATTGATTGCTTTTAACAGTTGTACATAAATGCGAAATAGGTATAATCAATAACATACATACACATTATCACGTGTTTATCCCTAACGGGATAGACAAAGCACAGGGCCGCAAGAGTCAAAGGCCATGCTTAGCGCTATGATTTGCGTGTGAAGATGGAAAAGAGAGGCTCAAACAAAATACTGTTTACATAATTACTATACGTGGCGCACTATAAGTTTCCGGAATGAATATGAAAAAATACTATTAAAGGTACAAAATTAATTTATTGTTTTTCAAAATAATCTCCCTTGGCGTCTATGCACTTTTTCATTCGATGAAACCAGTTTTGAAAACTTTTGTGCCACTCCTCTGTGGTGACGTCTGAAACGTGTTTTTCATACTCCTCGACAGCCTCTTCTGGTGATGAAAATCGTTGACCGCGTAATTGGTTCTTAATTTTTGGGAACAGAAAAAAGTCACAAGGTGCCAGGTCGGGACTGTATGCAGGATGACTCATGAGTTCTACATTTTTCGCCTTCAAAAAGTCGTTTGTCTGTCTGGCCGTGTGAGAACTAGCATTGTCGTGGTGCAGGATGATACGGCGTTTACGGTTATTTTTACGGAGTTCGTCAATAACTTCCGGCAAACAAATGGTCGTGTACCAGTCACTATTCACTGTACGACGATTCTCTAAAGCAACAGTAGCCACGTGTCCAGTTTTATTTAAAAAAAAAGCAATTATCCGCTTAGATGCACTTTTCACGCGCGCCACTTTGGTTGGTTTCGGCTCATCTTGAAAGACCCATACGCTCGATTGCTGCTTTGTTTTGGGATCGTAGCAATAAATCCATGTTTCGTCACCTGTTACTTTGTCCCACACCAAATTTGACGCACCTTCGTTGAATCTAGTAAGCATGGCACTGCACCAAGTGACGCGGTCCGTTTTTTGAGCCTCGGTCAAGTTGTGTGGGATCCACCGCGAGCACAGCTTTCTCACACCCAAATGTTTGTGTAGGACTAATTGTATTTGACTCATGCCTATTTCTAAGGATGCGCGAATGTCATGGTAGGTCACATGCCTGTCTGTTTCAATCATACGGCGCACAGCATCGATGTTTTTGTTGGTCACAGCGGTGGACGGCCGACCATCGCGAGATTCGTCACTGAGATTGATACGACCACGCTTGAATTCTGCAAACCAGCTATAAACAGTTGTCTTGCATGGTGCTTCATTGCCAAAAGCTGTTTCAAGCCGAGCGATGCTCTGTTGAGCTGTCAAATTAAACTTAAAATCATAGAAAATCATACTACGAAAATTTTCCCGAGTTAAATCCATGTTGATGCAGACACACAATTTTTTAAATGGCGCCACAAGGTAAAAACAAAAGACAGTCAGATGAAACAAACTGCATTCTACAGCCAAAGAGTTCTATTTTCAAATGTTGCAATAAATTTTTAAATATTGTTTATGTAAGTGGCCAGTTCCGGAAACTTATAGTGCGCCCTATGTACAACCACATTGCGTATTAAATGATTCAGATCGGCTTTAAAGATCTGCGCGGTACATTGTATTTTTTTCTTTTCTCCCAGACCAGCATTGAATTATTGATCAGTCCTTGTAAATAACTTCTACAGCAGTAATTAAAACGCGTTTTTCTATTATAGATCAGTTGCCAGGAGCTTCGTTGAAGATTCAAGTATAGCCAAATTTGAACGAAGATGGCTTTGATTTTAAAAAGTGGGTACAGTAACTATCCTCCTAGGAGGAGGGTATATTTTGTATTCAAAGCCGTAACGTAATTCTTGAAAAAAGCTATTCTTTTCCAAAGCATATTGGCCAGTAAAATCGCCCAACGGCCCTCTGCGGCGGTTACGATCACGAACCGTGAAGTGATATCACCTGTTATTACTGCGACCACACACGAAATTGAGCCCTCTGCTCCAAATGATAAAGCGTGTTTACCATGCGAGCCTAAGATCGAGTCAACTTCAGCGAATGACATATTATAATGAAAACCAAATCCAATTTAATCCCCAACGAGAGTGAACGTTTTGCATAAATGAGAAAAAATATCGATATCCGTTTGATTGGTAATGTCCGCTGACAGCTATATTTTAGGAATTCATAAAATGTAGTTAACATGCAGAAATTTGACGCAAAATTAGATCCAATAAAGAGGAAATAAAAGATGAATTGATTATAAAAAGAATTCGCGTTTTTTGTGCCATAGCACATTTATTGTAATGTTATTATAATATACATATAAACATACAACGTGCTTACAGATAAAATCACAATCTTGTGATTTTATGTTTCCTAGCCAACAGTTTATACTCAAAATAATGCCATGAATTACAATATAACAAAGGTTATAATTTAGGAATGACAACATGATGGTCTATCGACATTCTTCTGGCAAATAACACTCATAAACAACTATGTGAATGCGTATAAGAGCTTAGTGTCAGAAAATGTGAGGCAGCCATTGTCTTAGCAAAGTCCTTTTAGATAAAGTTACAGTAGGTCTACACTACAGCTTGTAAGTACTAAGCTAAAAAATCATTTTTCATAAACCTGAATTAGTTTATTTCGTAGTAACATACAGCATATAGATAAATCATTTGAAAATACAAACAGAATTATCAAATGATTTATCTGTATGCTTACATACCTGCGTTGCGACTGAAGAGTAAGTATCTTAAGTAAACAGCGGGATAACCCGCGGTTAGTGGCGAGTACCAGCAACGCATCGCGAGTGCGGCCGATTCAATATTGACACACTATTTCCGGCCTAAAATATACATATTATTGATATACTGATTACCTATGTTTCTATGTAATTTAAAAAGAATTTATTAGGAACTAGCTTTAACTCGAAAATGGTTCTAATAGGATTTTTAATTGGTTTTTTACGTTATTAATGTAGTGATAACATATAAAATTATTACGTTAAAATGTTTGAATACTTATAAAATATAACATTTTATATTATAACGTAGGGATTTAAAGGCCTAGCAGACCCGAAGAACCTCCCTCTCCCGCTCCCTCTCTCGTTTCCTTCCCGTTCCCGTCATTTGCTAGACCGAGAGAGAACGACGGAACGCTTCAAAATGGTTAATCTTGTTTCTCCATACAAACCTCGGACCCCCGTTTCAACCCCGTAGGGGGTGAATTTTGAAAAATACTTTTTTCTACTCCTGTAATTTGTATACTTTTAAATGGTCCCGAACACTAATGTAAGAACATAGATTATATGATTTTAGAAAAGTCGATAGTCTATTCCTAATATAATAGCACATGTGTCGTTATTTCGCCCAAACGATACTCCTAGCCATATACCTATAACTTTTTTTCTTTAGATCTACCATACTGCCAACATAATAAAATCGTTATTTTGGTGCCATTTTTCAAACGTGGAGTCACTGAATAAATGGTTTTTTGTATGAAAAACATTCGTTTAAGTGACTCCATGTTTCAAAAATGGCACTTTAGTCACTAGGAAGACGTCAATAAAAAAAATTAAGTCTTCCATAGATATCTAGTATCTACCAAACATATGGTAGTATTTCGTACTTTTCTTTGTTTATTTTTGTATTTATTTTAGTAAATGTAGTCGTAGAAAAATTATTGTATGCAACGTTGTATAAGTAGTCAGAAAATGCTCGATGGCGTCAATTTACGATGCTCGCCAAGGCTCGCATCGTAACCTGCGCCACTCGCATTTTTTAACCCTCCTTATACAACTGTTGCATAAAATACTATTTTAGTGCACCTAAACCTCATAAGGAACCTATGTGCCCAATGTGGAGTCTTTAGACCCAGCGGTTTGGGCTGTGCGTTGATATGTAAGTCAGTCAGCCAATCAGTCAGTCATTCAGTTTCTTATTTTATATATATAGAATAACAAAAGTTTTAGCCGATTTGGTTGCATTGGTTACTTTTAAATATATTTTTCGAACAAAAATGTAGGCCGTGATTCTTTAAATTGCAGATGTAACTTTTTTATTTATATAAATGAAACAAACATTAAATGTTAAGTGAAGCTTATCAAAATACATTAATGATAACCGCAACCGAATCGGTGCAGCCGTTTCTGAGATTAGCGTGCATAAACGCACAGACAAACAGATAAAAATTCTAAAAATCATTGTTTTATGTTCTATTGCGTTGATAATAGCCCCCAACAATATTTTTTCTCATTTATCTTCCATGTACAGACAGCGATCGTTAACGATTTTATTATATGTATAGATATAGATAGTAAAAAGTCGATGATAATATCCGCCTACAGCTCTAGACCAGTTAATACAATAATTAAGTAACATTGTACCTAATTAAAATAAGTAGCTAAAGGTATTTTTTAAGCTGCATAAACGTAAAATCTAATCATCTAACATTGTTTAACTTCTAGCTACGAGTATAACAACCGGCCCCAAAAGTGAAGTGAATTGCTGATTAGGTTTTCATACCCAAAGGATAAAAACGGGACCCTATTACTAAGACTCCGCTGTTCATCCGTCCGTCTGACTGTCTGTCTATCATCAGACTGTATTTCATGAACCGTGATAGCTAGACAGTTGAAATTTTTACATATGATGTATTTCTTTTGTTGCTGTAACAACAAATACTCTTACTAAACAAAATAAAATATGTATTTCATACAACAAACGTGATTTTTTTGATGGTACCGAACCCTTCATGCTCGAGTCCGAGACTCGCACATGGCCGGTTATGTTTACTTTGGTAAAGTAATTCCATACATGTAACACCCGGCCAATCAGAAAAAAAACACTGTCCATCGAACCCGAGACTCCGGACATGAGTTTTACCTGTGCTTCAGGGTAAATACCTTAAAAAAGGGATCTCTTGATAAGACGGACGAACAGAAGACAGGCACTTACTAGATCTCGACTTTTTTGGAGGTGGCGCCAAATGTGATTTTTTAAACTCTAGCTAGATGTTTATCTATTGATGTAGGTACTCGTATTTGTATTAAATTATAGTATTGTTGAGTTAGTATCCCATAACAAGTCTTGAACTTACTTTGGGGCTGACTCAATCTGATTTATCCGTATATATATATTTATTTGATTATCAGGAGCTTGAGTACCTAGCTTACTGTACAGTAGTATACAGCACAAGTACGGAAGGGGGAGGCCGGGGGGGGGGGGGGGATTGGTCCCCTAACCAGACCCGCTCCCATTTTGTATCGGTAGCAAGGGTTTCATAAACTCTCTTACCGGGGCATGGGCCTAGGTTTCCTCCAATAGATCCGGGAGTGTGGACGAATGTGGACGGTTCATGAAATGTAAGCACATAATGCGCACGTTGTTTCCGTCCCGCGCTCACTCACATCCTTAATTTCCGTTCGAAAATGTTTAATTTCTCTCCTCCAAAGGTCCTTTGGATGTAGAGTGCTTGGAGTAATATACCTCTAGAATGTTTCAGAAAGGCAAAATAATATTTTAAGGGCATGTTCAGTATTGCTCACGCTAGATCGTGCTATTAAATAGATTTCACTAAAAAAAGTTTCTAAATGCGAAGCTAATTTTCTTGTCCCCATACAAATATGTTTCGTTCTTATCGATTTACACGGTAGTAATTTAATAATCTTTTTCTATGCACATATAAATATCCACACGCTCCCATAATGTATCTCGGTTGGATTAATTTAGATTTTTTTTTATTTATACTTTATTCAACATGTTGTCTTTATGGTTATCCCGAGAGGATGATCAGATCACATCGTCAATAAGAATCGAAAATAATTAAATTACAGCCTCTTGATGTGTAGTATACATAAACATACTCGTATATCTATAACAAACATGCTACAGTTACATGCCACTTTTACAAGACAACCAAATTTACAAGATGTCAGTAGGTACTGACGGACGGCAGAGTTCATTTCTTTACTTTTTGTGATCTGTGCTTCGCGCGAATCACGCGTCTCCCGATTAGATCATAGTTATATGAGACGACGAGGAGATATTTTTCCCGTGTACCGTAAGCCCTTTGTGTCAGACTAACAATAGTGATACTTCCATAAATAAAGATAGACTCATAAAAGTGTAGTGGTGTGTTTTGTTTCTTATTTTTGTGAAGCATGGTGTAATAAAGAGTTATTTTTATTTATGTCACCTACCTAGCCATATCATCACTCATAGTTATAGGAAGATATCATATGATCATTCACATCACATTTAGACATCTCCATTTAGATCACCTTCAGCCCTTTACTAATTCCACTGCTATAACTTAGCTCTACCGATACGTCCATACATGCCCTTTTAAAATATTAAGTAGTAGATCAATTTCGTACTGAACCATTTTCACCCTAATGTCTTCTTCTTATTATTAAAGAGCTAAGCTCTTGTCTGTGGAGCAACCAATGCCTTCCATCTCTCTCTGTCTAAAGTCAACTCCTTAACACCCTTATAGGTTGAAACATTAATTTGATGTAACAACTTAAAAACTTAATTACTATTTTCACAGTCCAATAATAATTACAATTACATTCTATAATTATAGGCACTGCTCAAATTATCATTACCCACCGCAGACGCGGTTAAAACTGTTCAGTTTACATGTTCACTAATTAAGATAATTATTAGCCGCGAGGCAACAAGATTTTAATTAAATTAAAACATTTTTGCCTTTTGTAAAGTTAATATTATTTTTGCCTTTTGCAAAGTTAATATTATTTGTTCAGAGCATTTTATAGGAAACGCTTTGAACCAACCGCGAAGTAGATACATAACCTTTCAGTATGCAAACACTGGGAATGAAGTTAGCAGAATATCTTCTTGGCAATATTTTTCAAGCAAATTTTTAAGATTCATACCCTTATAATTTTTCGCCCCCATCTTGGTGGCACGCTTAGCTGTGGCACTCTTAGCCTAAGTCTACGTTGTAAGGAACCAAAATTCCCAGTGGCGATAGAAAGAGTGTACGAGACAAGAGGACGGGGACGGAGACAGCTAGGATTGCATATATGGAGATATCATGGAAGGTGGGATCTTCACAACTTACCTCCATAGCCAACTATGATAATAATGGTACGAAAGCGCAAAAGGGAGAGGGCACAGGTAGTATTATATGAGGTCTTCGCGACTTCTTTATAATTAGAATAGACTTACCTCCTTAGCGAGCTTGGCGACGTGGGCGCGCACCTCAGCGACCATGCTCCTCATCTGCTGCCCCTCGTACTTCAAGCGGCCCACCTCACCATCCAGCTTGTCCACTCTAGCCTCCTGAGTGCGCGCCAGTTGGGCGAGGTCCGACGTCTCCATCAGGGCTTGTTTCAACTGTTGAAGACACAGTAAAGTTAGTGTGCCCGCGGAATATGGTTGGAAATGTAAAGAGGAAACTCGAAGCGCTCCAGCTTTCATTTATCATAATATAGAGGAGAGATATCCTTAATTTTTTTTTACCATGAAGATCGTTGACGTGGTAAATGCCAACGCCGCACAGCGCCACAGACACAAGTACGATATTGCATTTTATGATGACAGCAACGGCAGCGAGTCGGTATGAGTTGGTACGTTAAGAGTAATAAGTAATAACCTGTAATATGTAATAACCTATAAGTACCTCTAGTACGACCCGGATAAGGTCGCTACAGTTTTCTTGACATTTATATTAAACAAAAACAATTTAAAAATCTTTAATTAAATATCCTCGGCGATGGAACTTTTTTATTTTTAAGGTGTTTATTATTTTTGGAAAATATGAAGAGACGTCAAAGGAAACTCAAACTTTGTTGACGTTAAATATTCTTGTTTCCCTCAAGAACTAAACACTGAACTTCAAACAAGTTTAATTACGCCTGCTACCCGCAGCGAATTAGTTAAACAAACTTCTCGTGTCTTTAAAAAGAATAAAAAAAAATTGATAACATAGTTACTTCATTTTCATACTGATTGTAAATACTGATGTACGATCGGCACTTTTATTTTAAGAACAACTTCCCGAATGTTTCTTGTGAGAAAGTGATTTTTTTTCGAGATCTTAGAATTGTCCCTACAGGAAAAGTTTTTTCTATTTATATGGGTATTTCTACAGGTTAAATCGCCCCTCCAAGTAAAATGTTGACTTCATACGGTATAGATATTTTTTACTATCATTTGTCGTCATAACATTTGTCAAGACCCTCCAATAATGAAGGTATCGCACAAATGTACAACTGTTCTCTTTAAAAGATCAGCTCATTAAGAGCAAATAAATATGCTGTGTGGTGCCATTTCGGTGTAAAACTAATTTTAGTTAATTATTAATGCAAGTGATGTTTTACACTGAATTAAATATTTTTCTTTCTTTCTTTCTAAAAATCAAAGTTCCGATTAAAATAGTATCCTCTTGGTCTTTTTAGTAATCCTATAAGAAAAAGTTTTGATCGATATGATCGGTGATAATAATCTGCCCGTCCAAGAGTTCACTTCATAAAAAGCTTAGCTGCCCGACGACTGAATGGACTATAATTGAATAGCTCTAGATAAACTCCATTTATTATTACTGGAATATTATTTACTTTTATTTTTACCAATACACGAGTAGTCGAGTAATTATAAAGAAAAGTATTTTGCAGAAGACTTGCATATGGGAAACTTAGATGATGTTGTCAGGATCAAAGTGCAGATTATCTATATCTCCGAGCTCAGCTAGAAGATTTTCCCAAAGCATGGATTTATTTATTTCAGATTAGTTTAAAGTTTTAGTCTCCCTCTGGGCTCAGCACTTACTCGTACTAGAACGACACTCGTACACAACGTCAGCTTGATATAACGATTTAACGTGTAACTAATCGTCAAATGTAAAAAAAAAATTGGTCAAGCCTGTTTCAACTGTTTGTTTTGGTTTCCGACTTCTCAAGCAACACAAAAGTATTAATTAGTCAAGTTCGTTTTCATTTAATTCGGTTTGCCAAGCCAAGCTTATTTTTGTTTTAACTGGTCAAGCCAATAAAATGTTCGGTTTCGTCAAACGCATTTTTTGTATTTCAAATTGAATATTTTTTTTGTCCCGTACTGCATAATAACATTAATAACGCCCGCAGGGCAGTTTGTGGCGAGCTGTTGGTAAGCAACGACACCACGGACCCGAGTGCTCCAAAGAGCCGGTCAGAGCCCTCGTCCCCGATGTGTCTTCATCGGTCGGGGTGGAGACCCAAGAGGGCTCGCAAGGTTCTCAGTTTTGGCCGTGCAGATCATCTCTGCACGGCCAAAACTGAGAACCTTGGAGAGGGACGGAAGTGTTAAATAACAGAAATGGGTTTTGGCGGGAGTGCCACATTACAACAACTTCTCCAAAGGGCTTTTACGTGTTGAATCTGTATTCCCACGCAAGCCTCTCAAAGGACAAAAAGACCCGTGAATCTAAAGGAGATCAATAATGTATATATAAGTTAAAGACATAATATCCGATAAACTGTTTATCAATAAACCAATACCCTAATTCAAATAATGATAACTGTAAAAAATCACACAGATTTAGCTAGTCCCAAAGTAAATTCCGCGTGGTTTCCGGCAGAGTAGAATAGGACCACTCCAAGTCTTCCTATGGATGTCGTAAAAGGCGACTAAAGGATACCTAAATTCATCACGAACACCAAAACAGGCTTCCGATGGGTAGCAGCGTCGGAAGCTACATCGTGACACAATACTGCGCTCGCCAACCCGCCTGCCAAGCGTGGCGAGTATGGCAAAAACCCCCCTAATGGAGGTACAAAATATGACCAGGCCCCCAGTCCCCGGCAGCCCCGCTATTCCTGGCTCCGGTAGCGGTCATGGTAACGGCGGGGCAGGGGGTGCTAAGAATCTCCGGCAGAGATCCGGCTACCACTCCCGTCGACGACTGGCCCTGGTAACGGTAACACAACGTCCGCACATTGAGGACTGACGAGAAACTAGCTGAGGTGGAAGAAGAAATGAGTAGGTTACGGTGGGACATTGTGGGGTTGTCTGAAGTCAGAAGAGAAGGCGAGGGAACGACAACCCTAGAGTCTGGTAACCTACTCTATCACCGGGAAGGAGACAAAAAGAAATCCCATCATGGTGTCGGGTTTCTCGTCCACAAGTCCCTCATTAACAACGTCACAACCATCGAGAGTGTTTCAAGCAGGGTAATATACCTGATACTCAGAGTATCTAAAAGATACTCGCTGAAGGTCATACAGGTATATATGCCAACTGAGGATCACTCCGATGAAGAGGTGGATGAAGTGTATGAGGACATCAGTAGGGCCATACATACTTCTGAAACCTATTTTACGGTTGTTATGGGTGGGGGATTTCAACGCAAAACTGGGCAAGCGAGGCGATGGAGAGCTTAGGCTGGGAAACTTCGGATACGGAGTGCGAAATAACAGAGGACGTAGGCTGGCTGATTTTTTGGAGCAAGAGGGACTCTTTGCGATGAACTCTTTCTTCAAGAAGCCACCGCAAAGAAAGTTGACCTGGATAGGTCCAGCAAAGAAGAACCAGCCCCCTGTTAAGAACGAAATCGACTTCATCCTAACGACGAAGAGGCGAATATTCAACGATGTCTCAGTGATCAATCGGATCAAAACCGGGAGCGATCACCGAATATTAAGAGGCATCGTGAATATTGATCTCAAAGTCGAAAGGTCGCGGCTGATGAAGTCGACGCTCCGACCGTCGCAGGTCCAGATCGAAAACTCCGAAGGCTTCCAGCTTGAACTGTCGAATCGCTTCGAAGGCCTCCAGGATTGCGTTACAGTGGACGAAATAAACCAAGGGTTTGTAGAAGCTGTCCAAGCGGCGGGATCGAAGGTGTTTAGGTCCCGCCCCAAACGAAAACCTCAGAAAATCTCTGCTCAGACCCTAGACTTAATGGCAGAGCGACGATCAAGGCCACTGCAGACCTCCGAAGATGCTGAATCATATCGGCTGCTCAATAGACGTATAAAAAAGTCCTTGTGACACGATATCCGCTCATTTAATACAAAATGTATTCAGGAGACGATCGAGCAGAACAAAGGCTCCAAAGTGTTCGCAAGGGCTATGTCGGTTGGGCAAAGCCGAGTGATGAAGCTGCGGACAGAGGACGGTGGCGTGGTGTCGACAAAGGAAGGAGTTCTAGCGGAGATCGAGAGGTTTTATAGACAGCTATATACCTCAGTTTCTCAACCCAGCGAACAAGTGGCTAAAGACCCAAGAGCCAAACTGACCCGACACTATACCGAAGATATCCCGGACATCAGCCTGTACGAGATTAAACAGCTTTAAAATAACAAGGCGCCGGGCGAGGATGGAATAACAGCAGAGCTTCTGAAAGCGGGCGGAACGCCGGTACTGAAAGTCCTTCAGAGGCTCTTTAATTCCGTTTTACTCGAGGGCGTAACGCCAGAAGCGTGGAACAGGGGCGTGGTGGTCCTGTTCTTCAAAAAGGGAGATAACACTCTATTGAAGAACTATAGGCCTATCACGCTTCTGAGTCACGTATGTAAGTTGTTTTCAAGGATCATCACGAATCGTCTCGCAAACAGGTTTGATGCGTTCCAGCCTCCCGAACAAGCCGGTTTTCGTAAAGGCTTTACGGCACCACGGACCACATTCACACGCTGCGGCAGGTTATAGAGAAGACGAGGGAGTATAACCGGCCGTTATGCTTAGGGTTCGTGGACTATGAAAAAGCCTTCGATTCGATCGAAACATGGGCCGTGCTTCAGTCTCTCCAGCGATGCCGTATTGACTATCGGTATATCGAAGTGTTGAAGTGCTTATACAGTAACGCCACTATGTCAGTCTGAGTACAGGAGCAGTGCACGAGGGCTATTCCACTGCAAAGAGGTGTAAGACAGGGAGACGTTATATCTCCGAAACTGTTCACCGTTGCACTAGAAGATGCCTTCAAGCTTCTGGAATGGGAAGGATTTGGCATCAACATTAATGGCGAGTATATCACTCACCTTCGATTTGCCGACGATATCGTTGTTATGGCAGAATCGATGGAAGACTTAAGTACTATGCTCGGAGACCTTCATCGAGTTTCCCAACAGGTGGGCCTAAAAATGAACATGGATAAAACGAAAGTAATGTCGAATGTCCATGTCGCGCCCCTACCTGTATTTGTTGGGAGCTCCGCACTCGAAGTTGTAGACGAGTATATCTACCTGGGTCAATTGATCCAGGCAGGAAGTTCCAGCTTCGAGGAAGAGGTCTTTCGACGAATTCGACTCGGTTGGGCAGCGTTCGGGAAGCTACGCAGTGTCTTCTCGTCCAAAATACCTCAGTGCCTCAAGACGAAAGTGTTTAATCAATGTGTGTTACCAGTGATGACTTATGGCTTTGAAACGTGGTCCCTTACTATGGGTCTCATAAGAAGGCTCAAGGTCACTCAACGCGCTATGGAGAGGGCTATGCTCGGTGTTTCCCTACGTGATCGAATCAGAAATGAGGAAATTCGTAGGAGAACAAAAGCCACTGACATAGCCCAGAGGATTAGTTCGTTAAAGTGGCAGTGGGCGGGACACATAGCGCGACGAACCGATGGCCGATGGGGCAAAAAGGTTCTCGAGTGGCGACGACGTACAGGCAAGTGAAGCGTAGGACACCCACCCACAAGGTGGTCTGACGACCTGAATAAGGTCGCTGGAAAGCGCTGAATGCAGGCCGCTCTAGATCGGTCATTTTGGAAATCGTTGGGAGAGGCCTATGTCCTGCAGTGAACGTTGTGCGGCTGAAATGATGATGATGATGATGAAAGTAAATTCGAGATTGTGTTATGGGATACTAAATTACTCACTCAACGATACTTTATTTTATAACATACATACAGGTATAGACAAACATCAATCTGAAAAATATCATTTTCCATCTTGACCTGACCGGGGATCGAACCCGAGACCTTCAGTATGACCGCCTGACGTGATGACCACTAGGCCACAGAGAATATAAATTTAAAGTACCTAATCGGCGTTAGCAGTGTAAGTAATCCATAAAGCTTTCACGTTGATTATATTTTCGTACAAAATTGATGCCATAATTGCTGCAACGAGCCGTTAATACATTTACAGCCGTTTCCATTTGTCCAGAGTGCACTTTTCATCGTGCTATTCCATAATTGATACGTTTTAATTAATCGAAAACAAATGCGTAAATTCCCTGAATTTTTCACTGACTTCATTAAAATAAGGTGGTAATAAATTCGAATGCGGGTAACCGCTTTGAGGAGACCACTTCAAAGCGGTAACCTTAACTTTGATAAAGAAAAAAAATACATAATATATAATCAAATAGTTTATATATTATGTGATTTACTCTGAGAAATTTATATTTAATAGGTTTGCAAATCAAAATGCGCAATCGTAGAAAAATCTGCTGGGTAAAACACTAAAGTAAAGTTTTAAGTATTTCGTTTTTTTATTTGTTTTTACCATTTGTTATGTTTTTTTTTTTTTAAATGAGCTTTATGAGGCGTGCACTTTTGGATTTTTCAAACTTATTTACGTGTGTTCCGACATTACTCGAAGACGCCTGGGCTAGTTCGGTGAATTCGTGTGTTAAGGTGGTCCTCAATCAAAATATATGAATAAGATTTTTTTACGCTTAGTTTTAATGTGTAGCCTTGTTATTGACCAGTAAATCTATATAAAATTGATTAATAAAAGGGAAGGGAAATAATAAATATGAAATTCTATTTATCATTTAATATTTTTCCAATAAAGGTTTCCGCCCTCACAAAAGAAGATATATCTATTCGGAATTTCGGACAATGGATCTTGGCATCCCGCACAATTGTGTTTCACGCTTGTCGATTTCTGCAGTACACATTTGATGCTAGAATGCTCGAGTTCATATTTTAAATGCTCTCTTTTTAGATGTCTCTCTTTCAACGTAGAAAATTGTTATGTTACAAGTCAAGCCTTCTTTGACTTAAAGCTTTTTGATAGTAAAGACGGTTCTATGGAAGAGTAACTACTAGGCTTTACGTTTATATAAAATGACTGGCATGACGAATCATCAACTTTTGGTCAAAGTCTGCTTTGAAGCACCGACATACATCAGTTACTGATTGATCCAGCCATATAATAATAACCTATAGATCAAAAATAAATTATATTGTACTGAAAAGAAAATAAAAGTCGCAAAATATTGTCACTTGTCTTTGAACACATCCATTTTAACGTGATTTTAGATTTATTGCAGAACAACTGAAAATAAGAGCGCTATTTGACTCCAAGAAACCATGACGTCATCTGCCTGTATTTCATACAAATCCCATTGAGAATGTTTGTTTTGACGTTTAGAAAAAAGTATCTGATTTGACTTGCTGGAAAATAGCGGATTCAATACTGGAAAAATGTACTTTTTTTTCAATCTCACCTGATTCCGAATGACGTGTAGCTGGTGCAGCATGGCGGAGTTGTTCACGCTTTTGTTGATCTCCTTCATCTCGGTCCGCAGTTCATTCATGGAAGTCTTGGCCCACTGCAGCGCCATCTGCTCGTTTCTCTCGTGGTTGTTCGTTGAGTGCCGGGCGTTGGATTCCCTGTAAACAAATTAAAATTCACTGCGAAATAATAATGAATCTTTTATCTTGCAACCTAACAATAATTTATCAAAACAAAACCGACTTCAAAATTACGAGTACCTAGTCACAGAAAAAAATCTAATGTTTTTTTTTCAGTCAAGTATTTTGATTTATAAACCAAACTACGGAACCGATTTTGATAAAAAAAGCTATGATAGTAATCTCAAAAGCAAATTAAAAGAATATCCTTTTAACCAAAAAATCATTTTTAATCGTTTTATAAATTATCAAGGTAACAATTACTAAACAACATAACTGATTTAATAACCTCCTCCTTTTTTTAAGTCGGTTTAAATTACATTAAGGCGATACATGAATTTTTTGGAGTCCAGAACTGCCCCCATTTGAAATAAATTATATGAAAGGAAACGGAGATGTCATTTAAAATTTTGTCTTGATGAACCCCAGATACCCTTTAAACTATTTTGAGAATTGGGTATTTTCCTGAGTCAAAAAATAATAGTAGTTTGTGCTACAAGGGGCTAAGGTAATATTTTGAAGGCGAGGGCGCTACTTTGAATCCAGAGCGAAACGAAGGATTCCACAGTTGAATCACGAGCGGAGCGAGTGATTCTACGGTGGAATCCTGAGTGTAACGAGGGATTCATGTATATCGCCCGAGATAAAAATATTACCGTACCCGAGTAGCACATTCTACTTTTCATCTCCATCTAAGAGAAAAACTAGCACATACAAAACAGAATATAAAGAACAGTAGAACACCTACAATACCTAACAGACTTCATCCGACAATTTAATACTAACCTTTGTTTGATGTCGTTTTCATACTAAGAAATATTTTTTCGAAGACCACCAACTTAAGATAAAATGTTCACTCATAACTTTGTTTGCATGGTCCTTCATATCTTTTAATTTTTATACGTAAAAAGATAACTATTCACTATTGGCTTAAACTCAATTACATTTCAATACAAATAACCTAAAACTTCTATAATGAAGAATATGCATACAATTTAAATTTGTCTCAAATATTTTTTTCTAGATTCTTTATTGTCTTTACATTATACTTCAAAGGTATTTTTTTTATTTAGTTATTATTTAAACCCAGAAAATATTATATAAAAAGTGAAAAATAAGACTTACACAACGCGTCACTATTAGTCGAAACAAAATGTGACGTCATTGGTTACCGCTTCCATTTATCGGCGTCGATATTCATACTGTGTTAATAGTGTTTTTAAGAAAAATTGTTTAAATCTGTATTTCTGTGTGGTTACTTTGTGAATATATATTTGTAGTCAATCTAAGACGATGACAGAAACTGGTTTTGTCAAAGCACAATCGGCATATTTTACATAAGACCTCGATTTTACGAGATTTTTCATTTCTAATATATTACTTTTTATGATAGCATACTCAGAAAGAGCTGCATTTACCAGTGCTATTCTTTGCCTTTTAACTACGGCCATTCTCTCACCTGGTGGTGGCATATTCGGTTTCTGACATAAAAATATATGAGGAACAACTCCTTTCTTTAACCGTAGATTAAGTTTTTCTCCTTTCTGTTTCATTATGTTATCTATCTATATAAAAGAAGAAACTGAATGTCTGACTGACTGACTGACATATCAACGCACAGCCCAAACCGCTGGGTCTAAAAGCTCCAAATTTGGCACATAGGTTCCTTATGAGGTTTAGACGTGCAATAAGAAAAGATTTTTCAAAATTCAGCCCCTAAGGAGGTGAAACGGAGGTCCAAAGTTTGTATGGACAAACAAGATTAGTTTGACCATTTTGAAGCGTTACGTCGCTCTCTTTCGGTCTAGCGAATGACAGAAACGGGAACAGGGAACAGGAAACAGGGAACAGGGAACAGGGAACAGGGAACAGGGAGTAGGGAGCAGGGAGCAGGAAGCAGGGAGCAGGAAGCAGGGAGCATGGAGCAGGGAGCAGGGAGCAGGGAGCTGGGAGCTGGGAGCAGGGGGCACGGGACACGGGACACGGGATACGGGACACGGGACAGGGAGAGTCCTATGAGAATCATTTTTGACTACTACACGGACGAAGGCGCGGGTTAAAGCTAGTATTCAATATAATTAACTGTATCTTCTTTAACCTGAAATCAATTATCAATCATCAAAATTTCGTAAAACCGCAATAGAAATAAGGAAGCTCTTTAAACAAATTTTTAATGAACTTTTGTAAACTTGTGAACTAGGTTAGTTTTAAACCGAATCTTCTACTGCTTAATAGCTAATTCACACTAAGCTGTACATAAATAGAGAATACTTAAGTTAAAATGATCTTCACAACAAAATACAACCGATAATAGAGATATGTATTTTCCATTTTCATTATCTTACATCATTGCTTTCGTAATTTTGCATCAAAATTCGAATTCAAAATTCAAATGTTTATTCAGTAATTAGACCTTTATAGGCACTTTTACACGTCAATAAGTATAATTTACATTACGTGTAGTTTACATTGAAATTTAATTTATTTTAAAGAAAAGCTACCGATATTAGCGTTTTGCGTGGAATACGAAATAATTGGCCAAGTGCGTGTCGGCCCACGCGCAATGTAGGGTTCCGTAGTTACGAATGCCAACTTTGAGTTCATGCCACTAAAAACGTCTAAAAATGAATTTGTATGAAATTTTCCTTTTCCAAGTAAATTTTATAAGTTGATCGACTATAACTTTTTAATTTGTAAATCCTACTTAGCTCTGATAGTTTTCCTTTAAATTTCGTTATATTTACTATAGCTGTGAATTTTTTCACGTGTCCATATATAACCGTTGAACAGATAGAGGGGGGGGGGGGACACTTGAATCTAACAAAATTTTCCACTTTTAAACCAAATATTTCAGAAACGGATCCCTAAATCGAAAAACGGTGTGCGCAAGCTCATAATATTTTTGAAAGACCTATTCAACGACACCCCACATGATTAGTAAGTCGAGAAAATAAAATTGACTTTTGACTTTACCATAAAAAAAAATTTTATTATTTTTTTTAACACTTTTCCGCATAATTAATATACATACCAGTACCAAATTACAGCTTTCTAGTTCTTATAGTCGCTAAGAAAAACCGCGGACGGACAGACAGACAGACATGGCGAAACTATAAGGGTTCCTTGTTTACTACGGAACCCTAAAAACACTTCATTTGATGTACTAATGGTAGTGTTTTTACATTTCGGTAGCATACAATATTTGTAAAACGGTTTCTTAACTTCTTCCATAATTTGTTTAGCAATTAAAACTGAAAATAAGTATTAAGTAACTGAAACGCTACTATAGTAAACAAACAGGACTTAACCAATGACATCATCATAAGCGCGCGCAAAATGGTGGCGTTTGAACGGCTCAATTTTATTCAATGTTTTAAATTTCACTTTGAAAAATATCTTGACTATTTTAAAGCGTATTTATATTTTTTTCTTTGTTATAAAGATGTAAATGATTAATTTAAGACATAAAAAAAATCATGAATATTCCCTATTACTTGAATCAAAGGGAAAAATTGCGCTTTTTACATTATACTAATTTCTTTAATCTGTGTGATATGTAATCCAAATTTAAAAAATCACGAAGTCTGTGCCAATTATTTTTTATGTTAAAACAAAATTCTACTTTTTTTTTTGCTGGACTGCCAACATTATTTTTGATTCTACATAGATTAATTAAACTCGTGTTCTGTTTTCAAATTGGTTTTAATCCCTAGAGATCTTCTTTTTCAAGTTTTAGTCCCGAGAGAATAACCAGTAACTTTAGCTCCAAATGTTTTGGATTGAAAACATCGTTTTTGAGTAGATAAGATGAAAAATATTTTGTTCTGATAATCAAATAAAACGTCGCAAAATAATGCCACTTATGCCTGTATGTCATACAAATCCCATAGAAAATGTTTGTTTTGACGTATAGAAAAGAGTATCTGATTTGACTTGTTGGAAAATATCGGATTAAAAGTTTTTCACATTTTCTAATAACGGCCACTTTTGGCCAAAAGGTTCAAGTTCTCACAAAACTCAAACTAAAGACATACTAGGTACTTTATCCCCAAACTTCAAAACCGATTTTAATAAAATTTCTATGAGACCACCTAAAAAGTACTTATGCCCTTGCAAACAAAATATATAATAATCGGTAAAGATACATAAAAAAAAGATCACGGGGAATCGATAACCTCCTCCTTTTCGGAAGTCGGCCAAAAAGCTTATAAAAAATAATAGATGCAGGATCCCTCGTTATGCAACGTTGGCTGCCACCAGCGTGTCTCCGGCCCGCCATGCCACCCTTCCGGCTTCACTTTGTAATGCCGTTTCATAATTACTAGTTACCCGTGTAGAATAATATACGATTATGTACACGTCATACCTCAGTGATGTTAATAGAACTTATATTAAACGATACTAGCAGGGTGAGCTTTGCTCGGTAACTTTTTTCATCAATTTTTTAGCCTCTTCACTCCCTACATACCGAGTTTCATCAAAATCTGAAACGGCTCCAACGATTTCAATTATATATTATGTATATATATACAAGAATTGCTCTTTTAAAGTATAAGATATAAGAAGGAAGGTACTCTAATCGAGGGGTATGATTTATTTAACGTAGAGGACAGCAATCTTAAACGTTTCTATATGATTTCTGTAATATTTTTTTTAAGCTACAAATTATAAAACATACAAAACGAAAATTATGTAAACAGGTAAGCATCCAAAAAATATATGATATACTTTATTTCTCAAATAAATAGGCAATAATTGAAAACAAAGTTTCTTATCGTTTTAAATCGTTTCGTACTTATTTACTTACTGAACATTGGTGATACCAAAACAAATATTGGCCCAACGATATTTATTTTGGTGTGGAAGTTAAATTGACTAATCCTCAATACTTTATTGGTTAGGTGTTACATAACACAAAATACATTAACAAATAAGAGTACAAAATATTTCGATATTTCTGCAATAAAGAACATTAAATGTAAAAGATTTCTATATTTAGATCGTTGTGCCTTTTTATGCATTTTCCTATTTCTTTATTGATTCCTTTTTATTTATTGATTGCTTTATTCCTTATATATGCGTAAAAATATTTTTAAACGTACATATAAATATAGGCAAATACATTTAGCTACCAATAGTACCTACTCTCATGTCTGGCGTAAATGTTTAACAGGAGGAGCTCGAGGAACCATCCAGTAAAAGATTTACGACACTTGTGCAAAATAAACATTTAATTTAATTGATTACTGGTTGATATTAAGTAAAATATAAAGAGTTTACCCGCCCAAGCTTTGAACAAGAAGTTTGATTCGAAATTCGGAAATAGTGGCACTATCCCGTCGTTTATGAAAGGACAGGTGGTGTCCTAATGGCGGTCGTTCTATCCTCAGCCATGTGGCCCGTCGTCGGCCAGCTGATATTTTTTGAGCACTAGCCAGCTTTGCTTTTCAATTCTAATGCCTTACAAATAAAATCTACTTTGCATCGTTCTAACGTTTTTCAAATTCGGGACATTCTTTTTTTTGTAAGTTACAAAGCACATGCCATGCTAGCATCTGCTCTTTGTGCCACCACGCAATGCCTTTGAAGTGGAAGGCTTTCAAATGTTCTATTGTTATGCATTTTACACGTTGTTTTATTTGTGTTACAGCTACGATAATTATAATAAGTAGGTATAGGTACCTATATAACTCAACAAATTTATTTATTTAAAATGCAAAGTTATCAAGTTCAACCAAGAACGGCCAAGAGGTCTATACAAAGTTTTACCTTAACACTATACCTTGTAGTACGACCATGCTGTCCATGCAGCATTTGAACTAACCGTTCACAAATTGTTTTTTTTTTCGATTCAGATAAACCGTATAACTAATAATAGTATATCTGTATGGAAGGAATTATTCAAATTTTAAAATTTAAAATTTTTTACTCTTTTACATAAGTCTTAAATACATAGGTTGAAGCTTTACCAATAAGTTTAAAACTTGTATCTGGTGAGTCTCGCTCTTTTGATATAATGACATTATACAGTAAAAATATGTAAGTACATCGATACTGCAAAGCAATCAGTGTACGAGTTTTAAATAGGAAAACAATTTCCTTATAAATGCCACGCTCATCAGTTATTTCAAGGCTACCTATAATAAATAGAGTGAGTATACCTACTAGTCAAATTCGTCACATTGTATAATACCTACGGTATTAATACGAGTTAATTCCATTGTTTTATATAAATATTGTATTGTTTTTTAGTTTATTTGAACTATACTCCATTTGGTTAGGTATTTAAATAAATGTAAACAATCTTGACATGTCTTTTTATAGAAATATAAACTTTACAAATTAATACCTTTACACGTTTTAAATTAAGTATGTAATTTGCAATTATAAATTAATTGATTTGTAATTTGCAAGGGTATTGATTTAAAGTGTATATTTTAATAAAAAGATATTTCAAGATTGTTTACCTTTATTTAAGAACCTAAACAAATGGAATATAGTTTTTGGCATTAGTTGCGCACGCGCACGGGGCGCCCGCGGGCCGGATGTGGGCCCGCGCCCGCTTCCGGCCGGGACATAAATAAACATGCCATAGGGCCAGATGTTCGCCCCCATGCCACGTGAGCCTGCGATTTGATGCCTAATTGGGAGGGGCGCCATTTTAATACTTGCTTATTTTTAACCCCCGACAAAAAAGAGGGGTGTTATAAATTTGACGCTAATGTCTATCAGTCTGTCTGTCGGTCTGTCGGTCTGTCGGTCTGTCGGTCTGTCGGTCTGTCTGTGGCATTGTCGCGCTCGAACAGATGCACCGATTTCGATGCGGTTTTTTACGTGAAAGCAAGTTCCCTTGTGGTGGTTCTTAGTAATTTTTGATGAAAATTGATTGAGTCGTTTAAAAGTTATTGATGTTAACGCTTGAAAAACAGCAAAATAATAATGGTACTACGTATAGCCATCTAGTGATTAGCAGCGGAACTACCGATACAACTATGGTAGTTCCGCTACTTGTCATTAGATGGTGTTCTTGACAATCAGCTTTTTTTTAATTTGCTAGCAAATAAACTTGTTATGTTTGATTACTAAATGAAGTTTAAATTGAATGTGTCATACATTCAATTTAAACTTCATTTAGTAATCAAATAACACAGATCTATCATTGTTTAGTGATATGCATGAGAGTGATTAAGGAGTTCTGTGCCCTACACAAAAGAATTTGATGTGCAAGATGATGTCTTATCGTTGGGGAGGTGTTATCTCCCGCTGTCACATACGGTAGGCCTCAGAAGAATCCCAATTTCTCATACTAATTGTATGAGAAATTGAGACTCCACTTTTGAGGCTTACCGTACTTACTAACAGGATTCAAAAGCCTTTTTTTACATTAGTGATATAGGTTATAACCCGCACCACTCACCTCACAAAAACTCTATAGTGCTTATAAACTTCTTGGCCCAGTTCGCGTGATCTCTATGTAAATACAATATTTTTTTGTCAACTGAGGAGAAAGGCAGGTAAGACATTTTTTTTTTAAGTTTGAGCCTAATCTATCAAAAGTTTTCGAAATGTGTGGTTGTAAGAGTGGTCGCGTATTAATCGGTACGGGACAATCTACAACCTACTTAGTTGAACCTATTCACGCTATTTCACAACTTGAACAAATTCATATTGGTGAGTAAAATATGTTTCTACATATATACTCGTATTTAGTTAAGAATAGACAAAAGGAATCCGCATACGGATTTGACTAATTAGCAGGCAAATATGAGATTACGAATTAAAGCACGTCCCACTCGTACAATTTCAATTAGGTAGGTGTTTGCCGGCGCGGGCCGCACCGGCTTCATCACAAACAAGTTCCGCAAATACAATAACAGGGAATTAACTTATTTGTCCTGCCAACTGGAATTTAAAAAAAGGTACAGAATAAGTCGATGTTTTTTTTTTTAATTAATAAGAATACCTAATTGTGATCCTAAAAATTGTCATACAAAATGCGATAAGGGTTTTTCGATTTTCATGATATAAGGAAATGTTGTAGATATTTAGAATCTATTGGTCCTTATAAATCGAAATTTTATTATTTTATTTAGAATCCATATATCCATTTTTTTTATTTTTTTAGAAAATGGAGCTTAATTATAAATAACCTGCACATTATTGAGTTCCGAAGTCGTAACATTGGGAATTACTTCTCATAATTTTACACGTTTGTTGCCCATTCTATTTTCTTCTTTCACATTCATTTTAATAGTTAAATACCGATATTAAAAAATAAGCCGTCGCAATACAAAACGTAAACTAACATTACTCACTTAAATCCACCGCTAATAATAAATATGTAAGGACAAATCACACAGATTGAACTGGTCCCCATGTAAGTTCGAGACTTGTGTTACGGGATAGTACTCGTAACTCAACGATACTATATTTTATAACTAATACATGTGCAGATAGACATTCAAGACCCAGGTCAATCTGAAAGAGATCATTTCTAACTTGACAGCGTACCATGATGACCACTTGGCCACAGAGGTCGAATGTGTGGGAAAGTGGCATATTGGCAGATTGCATCTTAATTTTTATGTTTCATGATATCGTTCTCAACTCTTTTTAATTTGGGTGCCGTGCGTCGCGCTTTGGCGAAATGAAACACAAAGCTCTGCAAGCTCTAATATAAATGCTCTGACAATGAGTTTCACCAATTTAATAGAGTAACGGTTCTGGTTTTCGGTAAGATGTTTGTTAATATTTATTCACTCCATTGTCTACAATAATCTTTACATTGTTTATAACAGGATTTATGACAATATTAGATATGAATGAATATTCATTATTTAGGTTTTTATATTTATTATTTATGATTGGAAATGAATATGTATACCTACATTATAGTAGTTATATGTGTGCTGAATGAAACCTCAATCACTATGATTTTTGTATACGTGTATACTTTAATACTTACTAAGTTGATACTCTGAATAATACTTGTATTTTATAAATACAATTGAACAACTAATCATTTAAACTAGCGTGAAATCTAACTGCCAACGATAGAGACAAAAGAAACAGTCACGCGAAGAAACTCGGAGAATAGATCTCAGCCATAATGATACCATTCCCAAGTTGGAAATAATGAAACACAGCGCTCAGTACCAAGCATCAAGGCTTACAACCAATTGCTTAAAAAAATTTAGTAAACTCATGGCCTTAAGCCTTCTAAAACTATATCTACTCGTATTGGATAAAGCCTTCTACTTCATTGACGTATATTTGAAGTGAAACTCTATAGTATTTTATGCAGTAGTTGTATAAGAAGGGTCGAAAAATGTAAGTGGCGAAGATTACGATGCGAACTTTAGCAGGCATCGTAATCTACAACGTTGTAAACAATACTTTTTCTACAACTTTATTTACTTAATAAATAAAAAAATAAACAAAGAAAAGTATGAAAATGTTTGACATATGTTTAGTAGATATGCTAGGTATCTTATTTATCTCTTAGTAATCTTATTTTTTACAATTGAAGTCTTCCTAGTGCTTATCTTAAAAAAACGTTTCTTATGTTGACAGTAAGTAACTAAGTAGATCTAAAGAAAAAAGTTCTAGGTCAATGGCTAGGCGTATCTTTTCGGCGAAATAACGACACATGTGCTGTTATGAGGATGGGAGTATAAACTTTTCTGAAATCATTTATCAATGTTCCTATATTAATGTTCGTGATCATTTTAAAGCACAGGAGTAGAAGAATATTTTAATTTTATTTAGTATGTTATGTTGACCATTTTCTTTTTTTTTACGTCATTTTTTGAAGTACGTACCTAATTACAATAACTTAAAATGGTCTGTAATTAATGTGTATGAATAGTTTGTTTTCATACTATTATAAGATGTTAGCATTGCTACAGCTAGGTATTAATATTTTCCAATCGACCTTAAATTTGCCCTACCAAAATAGGTCATGGAATTGCTAGTCCTATCTATCTACATAATAATATATGTATTGTGTATCACAAAAAAGTGACGATGCACACGCATAAAAAGGTATCGTTATATTTTAACTTTTTTTCATAAAAGGATACCTACATTGGGTTTAATTAATTTTTTCGAAATCGGTATGGTACGGATAATTAAAAATATTTTTACACTTTTCTAAAATAATTCAAAAAGGAGATCAACTTGAAATATCCATCTATAAAATATAAGCAAGCATAGACACTATAATTACCTATATCGAAGGACTGTTGCATTTTGCTACAAAAATAAACCGGAGAACGAAATCGATTAACAAAACTGAAAAAACCAACTATCAGCTGCATTGCAAGTATGCAAACTCATCTTGCACGAGTGTCTCATCCCAATAAAACTGGGAATCATAGACTGTGGATATTAAACCGTAGCGGGGTGTGTTTTGAGTCGAATGTCGTGGGATGACCATGTGAGGCAGTGGTCGAGCCAGTTCGGTGAGCACATGAACAGGCCTCCACCGAGCAGGTGTTCCGTCCAACCGACGTCATTAAGGGGTATAATAGCGACCAAAATTTGATGATTTGAATCCCCGATTTCCTATTCTAAAAACTTAATAGATTAAAGAATAAACGAAATATAGAACGAACAATAGGTATATAGATATATTTTAGATACCTCCTGATTCTGAATGGGTGAAATTACCTTGTGATTTTCAACGGTTTTTTCTTCATTAAACGTGTATTTTATTAATTTATTTTAAGATGTAGTATGTATGTATATTTATATCTATGCTATTAAACTACCTAGGTAGGTAGCAAAGATTTGTTATAATAAAAAAAGGAGTGAGTATGTACTTAAAAAAAATCTCTACATTAGTTGATACCGCGCAATCATGTATCGGCCATTGTGAACATGAAATGTAATAGGTACCTATACTTAAAAAATAAATGTTTGTGCTTGACAAACTTAATGCTTAAAAAGCAATTTTACAAGTTATCGCTGGCCCTCAAACTCTCAACTTCTACCTCGGAGCCCCGCCTTTTCATATTAGATGTACTTTGTTATCGTAATTAGATTTTTAATTAAATTTTGATTACCCAGTTGACAGCGTCCAATGTCCACGGGTTTTATGTGCACATTTTTCGCACAAAACATATTGGTTAGGTATGTTATAAATGTTATTGGTTTTGTGCGCAAAATCATACTTACGTAGTGCTTAGGTAGTACGTATATAAGATGACCAGTTAACTAATATTAACTTAAAAATATAATTTACCTTTAACCTTTTGAAAACATTATCATTGAATTCATAAAAATCTGCATTTTAGGAGGGACGATTTTGTAAGAATACCTAGAGGTAGATAAGTATGACCGCGGCGTTACCGTCATAGTAGCATCTTACTTGATTTGTTGTGTGTTTTTATGTCTTATGACTTATGACTCATGTATGTACCTCAAATTCCATCATCTTAAAGTGTATAACTTTTTTTTCTTAAGCTGTAATGCAAGTTAACAGTTGCGATCCTGTGGCGACCAAAAAAAGGGCAATACGTGGAACGAGACCAATTCGCCCTACCTGGATAAACAGTTAAATAAAATATATTCTGTTTCGATTGCAGACCGGAGAAATGAATAACTGGCAAAGTACAAGTTGGACTAGCACTCAAAGGTTACCGTACCTATAGAAAAAAATAAAGTATGTTGTATGGGAGCCCCATTTTAATATTTATTTCATTCTGTTTTAGTACCTATTTGTTGCTAAGCGGCAATAGATATAACTCATCTGCGAACATTTCAACAATCTAGCTATCACGGTTCATGCGACAGACAGACGGACGGATAGCGGAGTCTTATAGTAATAATAGGATCCCGTTATAACCTTTGAGTACGGAACCCAAAAAAGATGACAGCATGCAGCGTAGAGGCCGGATTGCGGCCAAATCTAATAGGTTTTTATATAGGTACTGTGAGTGGCCATCAGGCAGATTTTACAAGCTGACTAAGGCATCTGTGATAACTTGATGACTGCCAACCATGATGACAGCCGGGGCCAATGGCCAGGACGTGCCTTCGGAAGCAAGGAGGCGCCTAAGTATTTTTTCGACACGTGTGTGGTCAACCATCCAAATGCGGACCACTCCTAGTGCTTAATTTGCGAAAGCGCTAGCAACGTGTACTAACCAGGCCACCGCGCTCTTCACCGATACCGCGGTAACTCAGGTACTCGCAAAGGCCCATTTAGACGGTGCAAGTTTCTTCCCTGTTGCATATCATTTTCTTGAAGCTTATATGATTTGTATAACTAACTTTTCGATTAGACCATGCAATTTTGCTATTGCTTCAATAATTGTATGCAAAAAATTTAATTGCAACGTGTAAATGGGACTGTCATGTCAGGAGTACCGTCCCTAAATATGAATGATTTTCACTAACAGCTACTTGGATATTATCATTTTCACTTGAGCTTGAAGTTTCGCATCGCAAATATAGGGAAACCGCATTTAACAAAGTCATGGATTGTTTTTATAGAAACGAGATTATTACATTTAGTTTCATCTCTAGTAGGCACGTAGGTACATACTTAAGTTTTTGGTACGTCTAGTTCGATTGATCGATTAGTCGTTTCAGCATAATCGTTAGCGGCATAATCGGAACTCACCTATTTATTTCAATTAGTGGATATAAAGTAGTCTATCAAATCGCGTGTGGTTCTCGCATATTCTGGGCATCCAACTCATGTGCTCATGATAAATGAAAAGGTCTAGAAATATTAATACACAATGAAAGCACGTAAGCAACTACACGTAATTTATCGAGAAATAGGAAACAGGCGACATGTCTTGTTACCGAGGTACACCAAAAGGTCTGGTCTATAATGGTGATTATTCATTTAGCAAAACAGTAAATGTAATGCATGTAATATGTAAATAGTTAATATGTTAACATATGTTTATACTTACAAGTCAACGCCTAATAAGATTGTGGGCCACAAATTAGTAGATTTAAAACGCCAAAAAATAATTAATAGCAACTATTGTATCCGTTACGGAGTAAAGGGTGGAGTCGGGTAAAATAAACGTGTCGATCTGATGGCCTGGTTAGCGGAGAGCCCTCGTCGAGGAGCATCGAGGGTCGGGCTTTTGTTTTTGCAGTGTCGCGCTTACGACAGCTATGTTTAATACGTAACATAGACCTATAGAATTTTTGTATCACATATTGTCATGATTAACGCAGAATATTATAGCTAGGGTTAACGCAGAATATAATATTTTCATGGCGAGCTTCAATCCCGATGACAATTCCAGAAAAGCTAAAATTCGCAACAATTGTCAACAAAAAATGTTTCCCGGGGAAAGTAGTTCAGTATCATGAAGCGTATCTGTTCTAAAAGATTCAGCACTCTAAGTCTTTCATTGGACCTTCTATCACAAAATTCTTCATGCCGTTGGAATTGTAACTTTTATAACTCTACTTTTACTAAGGTCTTATAAATACGAAATAAACGAGGATTTGTCAAAGACGAGACACTCCAAACTCCGGCTCTCTTGACTTGTGTCTCGACGTATTTTCTAAGGATTCGACGTGGAGTGTCATCGTCTGAATTTAAATGGAAAATAAGCGAAATGCAGAGATATCACTTAGGGCGCCGCACCGCTGTCGAAGTGAAGGGAGAAATTCGAAAAATAAGCTTTTTAATCACAATCTTTTTTGTACAAGCATTTATGGTGGGACCTACTTGTCTAATTTATAAAATGAATCAAATACTAAGGTGCTTGTAACAAAAACAAAGACTGTGAAAACAATTTTTTTACCCCTGACAAAAAATATAAATTTGACACTAATATCTGCCAGTCTGTCTGTCTGTCTATCTGTGGCATCGTTGCATTTGGATCGATTTCGCTGTGGTGTTATTTTCCATGAAAGCAAGTTCCCTTGCGGTGGTTCTTAGCTTATATGTTTGATGAAAATTGATTAAGCCGTTTAAAAGTTTTTGGGTATTAATGCTTGAAAGTCAGGGCTTTCTCTAGCAAATAATAGATGGCGCTACTGATATGAAGTCTTATCGGTATTTCTACTACTCTTCACTAGATGGTGTACTTGACAGAACGGGGGTTGTTTTAATTTGCCTAGCAAGTACACTTGTCACGACGAAGCGCCTACTTAGTTCCTGAGATTTTGTTTTGAACATATTTTTATGAAAATAATTTCGCTGATTCATTTTTATAAGCTAAGTATATATTGTATACTACGCGTCTTGCAACGTCGTCGCGATGCTTCAAAAGCTTGCGATTCACTATTACCATATTAAAAGCTGTACCTACAAAGCTGAATACCTTCTCGGATATTAGAATAATAAATAACAGAGCACCTGTTGATATTTAACCAGAGTAGAATATGGAAAAATGTAAACTGCATTATTAAAATAATGAGTGCTGTCGTAACAAAGACAACGGGGTCTTTTTTGCAGGAAAGCTTCAGTCATTCTATTAACAAATATAAGAAATTGCAATTCGTATGAGTATTCGTGTCGCTGGTGGATTATATCAGCGTTGAATAAAATTTTCTGTCATATATTTATAGGCGTAATAATTTTTTTTTAAGACATCATGTGAAAAAATTTGATAACACGGTTTAGTTCTTAACACACGGTTAATTGTTAATTTAAGTTAATCAGTTAAAAAAGCCCTTGTGATCAAATGAATTTTGCCTGCCTTTTCAAGTGAAAATTCTCACGGACTTACGTGTCATACTCCGCATACACGCCACCTGCGTCGGTTTGCTCATGTTATAAAGAAAGCTACTTAATTGACACATTTTTAAACATCAAACGCCTCTAAAGTTTATCGCGCAGAAAAGTTTCTTTTATGGCTAGTAATTTCATTATTTGTAAGCCTGTGTTTAGGAATGTTAAGAATTTTAAGTTATAAATAATGCACTGGGCCTGACAGTACCCGGCATCATTCGATCTCCTTGAATAAATTTTAGTTGAATCTGTGTCCTGTGTCCTGTCCTTTTGTTCGATTATTGTGAATGCTTACACACAACTTTGTAACTTCATACAAACAGCCGTCAGGTTGGCCGAATGAACATCGACATGTGTCACCTCTGGTCGCGTGATTTAAAATAAAACCGGCCAAGTGCGAGTTGAACTCGCGTCGAGAGGGTTCCGTACAATGCCAACAATTTTAATATTAATACGAAATATCACATTTGAATGAAATCCTCACAGTAAGCGCGAGTTAACGCAACTACTAGCGCTATCTAGTGGTGTTTTAGTAAACGACCGATTTACCGTGAGTAAATGTTTTATATTGAGTTTACCACTTTAAATATTTTCAATTGATAGAATTCTTATACGACTGGGATTTCCTGTAATCTACAAGCAATAAACTATTTATATTGTCTATTTTTTAATTTTAATTTGACTCCTAGAAACTATGACGTCATCTGCCTGTATTTCAAACAAATTCCTTAAAAAATGATTGTTTTGACGTGAAGTAAAAAGTATTTGATTTGACTAGGAAAATGGCTGCTCCTGATTAAATAAACCTATGGAGGGTAAATGGAAGGAGAACTATCTTATATGGGGGATATTTGAAAAAGTGTCCAGCTGTACGCAGTAAATAACAGTTGAAAAATCCTCCAAGAGTGGCGCTAGCTGCAGCAAAGGGTATGGAATGAATGTAGCCGTTGGTGACAAATTGAAGTTAGCCGAGTCACAGAATTACTGGGTTAAATAATTTTTGTGGCTAAATTAGTCAGCTAGTAAAAGTTAAATTTAATAAACGTTTCTTGTTTACGTTGTCCAATATATTTTGAAAAATATAACCTAAAATAGTAATTATGGCGCTTGATTTAAAATTTACCCTGTTGCTACTGTAGCGCCACCCTAATTTAACACATTTCAGCGGACACTTTTTACATACAGAGACAGTTCTCCTTCCATTTACCCTCCATAAATAAACCTCAACGGATATAAATAATATGTAAATCGGTAACGGATTTTATGTCTGGGGACTGTGATATGAAAACAAAAGAAATGCTAAAAGACAGCTCCGGTCAATAAGAAAAAACCTCCCTTGCAAAACGTTGAAATAAAAGAGATATTTACGTTATGTTGTTATATGAAGGCTTTGACATAATAAATAAGTACTCGACGCTAGGGAATGAAGGCGCTACGTGCTATCTTAAATTGGCAAAATTCTATGCTTTTATATAACATCTCAACGGTTAGATGTGTGACAAAAGTGTTTATAAAAAAATGAAGAACTTACGAGTGAAGAATTCTTAACAAATTTTTGCTTAGATATTTATTATGCAAATCTTATACGTAAAAAAATCACAATTGTATAAAATCAAACTATTTACACAATCACGTCTTTATCCTTAATGGGGTAGACAGAGCCATAAGGGTCTTATGGTCCTGGACAGATCGAATCCAGTGGCTTAAGACCTATAGGTCACTTTCAAGAAATAGATAAAATAAGAAATAGGTATACGTCAACTTTACCTATTATACCTTTTACTCCACCGTTTGTAACGAAAAACTACCCATTGACTGTACACGTATTAGGTATATTCCGAAGGAGAAAAAAAACCGCGACTCAGGGACTTCCGCACGTCGCGTCGTGATTCCATTCAAAACACTTAGGTCTTTTATTGAAAGCGAATCATTTCCTTCCGAAGTAAAAATTAACCTGTGTAAAAATAGTTTATTGTATGAGATACGTCCTTAATTCTGTGAATATTTCAAGCGTCTACCTGTTGCTGTTTTTAATTAATATTGAGGAAAAACGGCAAAAAAATCACGTTTGTTGTATGGAACCCTTAAATATTTATTTTATTATATTTTTTGTATTTTTAGGGTTCCGTAGCCAAATGGCAAAAAACGTAACCCTTATGGATTCGTCATGTCTGTCTGTCTGTCCGTCCGTTTGTCACAACCACTTTTTTCCGAAACTATAAGAACTATACTGTTTAAAGCAACTAAACTTTTAAAGCAACTGAAAAACGAAACAAATCTTTAAATGGAAAAAATGATTACACCACGAAATTGTATTAGGTAAGTATTTAAGGTATAAATATTTATTATGACTGGTGAAAAAAATTATAAATGGTTCGTAATTTTATAAATAACAAAAAGAAACAGCAAATTCGCGAAGCAACAAACACGGCAGAAAATAAAACAAAACATTTGCTTTGCATTTTGGAGATTTTGCAACACATTAAATTTTTTATTTAAACATAGTTTTATAGTTTATATTATTTACTCGTAAATCTGAATATGCTACTGCTGCGCAAAATTAAATTTTATAATTATTGACACCTAATTTCGTATATTTCATTTCAGAAACTTTGTACTTATAAGTACCTACCTATTGCACGCGGGAAATTTGGTTCCCAGTCTATGTTAAACAGATATATTACATACTCATTTCCATTAATATTTAAAGCATATTGGCATGTACGTTTACAAATATCTTACGAAATAAGTTTAAAAAAATAAATTTATCATCAAGACATTGAACTTAAAGAACATGAGCAATAAAGGATCCAAACTTACTTTTTGCCCGAGAAAAAATCCTGAAACTGACGGCGGGAGACGCGCAAACCACTAATAAAATACTGTGTAAAGGAATTGAGATTGCACTTCAGCCAGACCCAGCAGACTTCAGCCGTCATGTAGGTAATTTAATAAAATATTACTTACTTAAGTTCTTCGATTTCTCTCTTGAGGCGGGTGACATCGGTTAGATGTAAAGTTTTGACGATTTCAATTTGTTCAGCAAGAGCTTGCAGTTCTTTCTTAACTCGGTACTCAGCGTTCACAGTCAAAATAAATACAGTCATAAAAACACAAACTTTGTAACACTTCATTTTCACGGTCAAAAAATGTTTATTACTATTGCGAACGCAGCGAGAATCGCGAGGCGCGGTCGTCTGTCGCGACCGGCGGACTAGAGCGGAATAGGCGCGCGCCCGCTCCGCTCCTTGTTATATATGCGACGCAGGATATTTCAAGAAGACGCAGATGCGCTCAACAGTTGTCACGAAGCTACACTGTCCACGGCCGAGGGCTGTTTCCTATATTTTGCACGCATGTAGCAAATAAAGTAAAACTCCCGCATATGTTGAACATTAAATATGCGAATCACAAACACAATTAGGCATCTCTTGTGTAGCAGTGCACACAGATACTTTTGAACCGCACGTTGAATAAGTAGGTATCGCAAAAAAGGCTCAACATATCGACCTCAGCGTTTTCAGCAGCCGGACCGTCTCTAGAGACTAAGAGACTGACTGATCCTCTGAGATAGGAAGGTACAAGTGACTTGTAGACTTGAATTTACGAAATAGGTAGTATAATATTTAAATTTCATTTTGTGGTAGATTCTCAAAAAATTTAAAATACCAAGTTTTACCTGAATAATTAAGAAAAAATCTTAAATACTTATCTATATGACGAAGAGTTCAATGTAAAATTCCCTTTCTTATCATTTTACACGCGCAAAGAGAAAGTTGTTTACTACAAAATGCAACGGTTGGATTTTAAATGGCAATATTCGTTGGCAACAAGATATAAAACCGGTCGCCTTAGCGACAGTGACACTAACTACATCCCGGAGCACAGCTAACTACATCCCGGAGCACAACCCTCGCCGACTCACCGGCAGACGTCCGAGGCATGTTCTCTCTGATTCCGATGACCAGATTATGGCTGACATGGTCCAATTTGATACCTCTGCGGCTCCGAGCAGCCAGACTGGACAATTTGCGTCCTAAGTAGGCCCTTCTGGCACCGTAGCTTCGGCCCTTCCGGCAAAACATGGGTGTTACAGCACCCCAAAATTTGCCATAGTCCCTAGCGCGCCCAAAGCCGAGGGGATAACCCCTTGGGAGCCCTTTGCGCTGCTGCTAGTATTATATAAATATAGGAAGCCGGGCCTCTGGCCCGCTCCTCAAACCTTGTCCGGTGAAGTAGGAAATGCCGTCCGAGGCAACCTATGCATGTCATTTAAAAAAAAAAGACAGTGACACAGTTTGGTTCGAGCGGCCGTACTGTGCACTACTCGTTTGTGTAGTTTGCTGTGGCTTGGCCATGACTCATTTAATTGTGATTACTGTAATAGATGTGGATTGGTAGACCGATTTATTACAATAACAGTTTTTCAGCAAGACGATAAGCCCCGGTGTATACACAGTATTCAATTCTGTGGGGCCAGAGGATTCAACATGTGTGGTTGGATACCATGGATCAGCGCGTGGTGGGGCGCGGTCTTTCGTCACATTTTAATAAGGCTCACGTAATGTCTTTCATGCGGCGGTATCAATAAGGTGACGTGACTGTAAGTAAGTTTTCATCCTGACATTAGACTGTTCTCGTACTGTAAGTAACTTAGTGGGTAGTTCACGTCACTTGGGATGGCAGATGCCGATCACGCCCCGCTCTGCCCACTCCCTTTTACTCGGCCGTCCGCGACGTATAAATATTAATTTCAAATTAATAATGGAAGAATAAATGAATGCATTTTTACTATAGTTTACAATCACTTCAAAATACATAATAATATTTTATATTTACAATACAATACAATATTTTATATTTTGTAAGACTTATAGATGAAGGTACACGACCTATCTTCTAATCGTAGCTGTCTACGAATCAATGACTACTCCAGAAATAAGTATACAAAGGTAAATTTTTTAAATAACTTTATATAAAGTAATAATTTGACATACATCTCATTTCAAACATATTATAAATTAACAATTATTGTATAAGTAAATAATTTGACAAATTACAGATTTCGCAAATGTTTTACTTTGCAAATATTTTAATTTTTAAGCTATTATTTCAGTTATATTCATTTGATCAATTACTTCGGTTATCAAATTTTCGATTTTACAAAATGATATTGCAGGAACGCTGATGGCGGCTAATGGGTAGCCCAATTGGCCCACCCCCTAGCCGCAGTGACGCGCGCCTCCATGTTTATGCAAAAAACACAACATTACGGTGTTACAACATTACAAAAAGTACAACATTCAGTGATTCAACTGGTCAAGGAACACAAAACTGCAATCAAAAATAGATCAGAGTCTGCCATTGCGAAGCGCCTTTCATCCGGCCCTGCGCTTAATTCCAAAAGACCTCAATTTCATCGTGACGGCTTCATGTTGTCTCGGAACGTGAAGTCCTGTAATTGAGTTGTGCAAAAAGTCTGTGTGAGCTTAAAAAACATACAATTCCCGAACGGACACCGTCAGTGTTGTGAGTAAGGACATGTAGAACAAACAACATAAAAAAATGAAAACCGATACGGTCACTCTTGACAGCTGAACATCCACCGCAGTTCCTCAGTCTATACCAGTGATTATGGATTTGACAAACGGATTGGAGTGGAACACAGCGAGGGCAGTAGGGTCTTCGATATATCTGGCTTAAACTTCTAATATCCCGCCTATTGTGGCATTATTACCAGTCGTTTGCCTAGAGCTCCTGAACCTACAAGGAAATTAATGAATTGTGATTATTTTTTTTTTTAAAGTTATAACAGGAATTCCTTTGTTGTTTGATTTTTAGCTAAAATTCGGGTGCTGGTGTCTAGTTTTCCTGGAAAACAGAATGACCGATGGATCATTTAGCTTACAAAACCAAAGCCAAATAAAAGTCTGCGTTTGATTTATTTTGCTTAAGAATCGATCATACAATCTTTTATTGTATTTTGCTGTACAGTTAAAAGAAATAAATGAAATAAAAGCCTTTTATTTTTTGCAACTCAGGTACTCACTTAATTATTTAACTTTAATTAAATACATGCATCAATCAACAACCGTTTACATAAAATCTATCAAATGCATTGATTCTATAGACCAACCCAACCCCTGTTTTCCCTCACTATACAGTATAGTAGTACTTGACAGAGCCAAGAATCACAAGCGCTAGACCGAAAAGCGACGCTTATGTATTGTTTTATTCTTCTTTACAGCCTAGAAAAGGCCAAATAAGCCCAAATCAACTAGGGATTTAGGCCATAATCACCATGTCAGGCGTCTGCCGGGTTGATCTCCTTTAGTCGCATCTAATGACACAAGTGGAAGAGAAATAGGGTTGTGACAGATCGTATTCTACCCGTCACCTCATGGCCAAAGAAATTGCTATACTGAATACTTAGGAATACCGTAGTGAAGCTGGGGCAAGTCAGTAATGGAAACGAGTGCGGAAAATTAGAAAAGGCTTGAAATGTCAGCGTGGATGCTTGTGTCAGCTCTTCTTCTCGTAAACAATGTGCATCCCAAGATTACAATAGAGTTGTAAAAAATTTAGAAATGACAAGTTTTTTGACAAAGTTCCTTTTAACGCGGCTTGCGGTGAATGTAATGTGGTAATAAAAAACGTAACGCAATAATACCTAACCTGCGCACTGGACGGAATGGAAAGTCTCATATGTTTTTTAGGGTTCTGTACATAAAATTAAAAAACGGAATCTTATAGGATCACCTGTACCTCTGTCTGTCAGTCCGTCTGTCAAAGCCAATTTTCTCCGAATCCACTGGACCAAATCAGGTAAAATGTAGAAAGATGGTGTAATCCTATGACCCAAACACAAATGTCCAAAGAAAATAAATATATTTTTAATAAGCGTCGTTTTCGGGGACAAAATAGGAAATAAAAAAAAAAAGTTTTGCAATCCTTACTGTGTTATCATACTTATATAAATGAAAGGGCTTTTTATGAGGATCTTAAATATATTTTGTTTTGTTATTTTAAAATGAAATATTTTGATTTTATTCATGAAAGAAGACGAATATTGACCATACCACAACTGATCTCCGAAACAACTGAGCCTAAAATTTTGAAAAAATACAATATATGTTTCATTGCTTGTAGATTACAGGAAAACCTATAAGAATTCTATCAATTGAAAATTAAGTGGTAAATAAAAGTGATATTGTGTATTAATTTAATTTAAAGACTTCGGCATTGTACGGAACCCTCTCCACGCTAGTTCAACCCCCACTTGGAAGGTTTATTAAGAAATCATAAGTTGCCTCCGTCTGGAAAGGTTCTGGAAGTTAGTTAGTTTACAAAATTCGCTAAAATCGCTTTTTTATAAATATCAGTATAAAGTGACCTCAAAGCAAAAATAATTGTCGCTATTTTCCTCGCTCGCCAAACTTATCTATACATACATTCTGGAATTTCTCGAAACTCTTCGCGTTCGTGTTGAAAGAAGAAATGTGTTCGTGTTGGGTAGCTCATTGGCAGAGTGCAGTGTCGCGGAACTCGAATGAACCCGAAAGTAGTGTCTACAGAGCAAGCCTTCGAAGTAACACTGATCCCACCAAAAACATACCTGTTGAAAAGGGAGCCAAGTTCCTATCGGCTAATTGTTTGTCTAAAAAGGGTTGAAATCCAATCCAATGCCAAGTTTAGATGCATTTTAAAAAATATCTAAAATTATAATACTTCAAAATTTTAACTTGGCAGGTTTTCGTGCTGCACGTAACACATAATTAAATTTATTATTTATATAATTAAATTAACCTTTTATATAATTAAATTAACCTGCCAAGTTCAAATTTAGAAGTATTTGAACTTGGCAGGTTAATTTATTATATATCATTTCAATACTTTTTTTCAAGAAATCGTACCTATTTTATCTTTTTATAAGATATCAACGTTGTAAGTGTATCAAGTCTTTTAATATATACTGCAGACGAAAAACCGTTAACCGTATCGCGTTTCAATTATACCGCTAGCGCCATCTATCGAAATTAATTTATAACAATAGAAGCCTGATTTTTTAGGTAAGCAGTATTTAATAATCTAATAATAATAAGCTATACATTGTGCATTATGTATACATGAGAATATTTTATACCCCCTCCCCCTCTCCTTCTCCCCCCTCTCCTTCTCCCCCTCTCCTTCTTCCCTCTCTCCTTCTCCCCCCTCTCCTTCTCCCCCCTCCTCATCATATTCTCATTGTATCACTGCTTCATAAATATTTTTATTAAAAATGTGATATTCGATTGAGCCAACTCACGCTTGACCGATTTCTCAAATTTCTTAATTTTTTGTTAATCTACATATAAAACACGACCTGCGTGCCAAATTTCATAACGCTAGGACAATTGGAAGTGGCCTAGAGGTTTTGATTATCGGTCAGTGAGTCAGTCAGTCAGTCAGTCAGTCAGTCAGTCAGTCAGTCAGTCAGTGCCAAAATTAGCTATTTTCACAGGGTCATATTTCAGGATCTACTGAAGGTATGTCTATGAACGTTGACATACTGCTTTAGTACTAGTTTATGATTACGTAGTTTCAATTTTATCTCTGTACTTGCAAAAGGCACTGAGTTACAGGGGGGTCAAAAATGTGCACGGCATGCACGCGGCCTGTTGCTGGAACTTGGCCTGCGCACTGCCGTGCGCTTAGATTACTAGGTCGGTGTAGCTATTTGCTATACCAGCAGGGAGAGTATTAATCAATGGCTTAATTTTGCTTCGAAAACTTGCAGCTGAAGTTTGACTTGGTATGTAGTTACATCTAGTTCATTTTATACATACGATAATTTGTTCATAAAGGTCTATAACTAATTTGTACAGATCGGCATGTCAATCTGGTACTTATTTAAGTGATTAATACTGATTATGGTATCGTATGGATAAAAAGGTATAATCATTATTTTATGTTCAGGTCTATTATAATTTTACTCGTAGTTTAGTTGAGTCAGCCTTTAATTATTATAACAATTTTTAAAATCATAAAAAATTAAAATCTAATATCATAAATTTTTAAAAACTCTTGAATTCAAAAGCCAATTGCAGCCTATATCAAAAGTGTTTTATAGCATCTAGACTACTTGGTATTAAATACAAACTCATATTGAAATGTCAATGATATTATTGATGAATCATAAAATATGATTTAGATTCATAGTAAGCTTATAGTCGTAGCACAGCAGCTACGGGACGCAGCGTTTGTGCTACGAATCTGCTACGGTTAGAATTTTCAATGGACAAAATAGACAGACGTGCTCTAAATGCCTCATTCTAGGTTTTTTTTACAAGTGAAAAGTCTAGTCAATTTATTCATCGAAATTTCAGTATTGGTTGCAAATTGCATAGGTGTTAGGTAAAATTCGTAGGTTTTTTTATTATTATTATTTTCTTATACATGCTTTATGAAAATTTTATAAATGGCTACTTCTCCAAACGAAAAAAAAACGTCTTAATGGAGAATCCAGTTTTCAGAATGTAAATTTGTCATTCAAAATATTGTTCATTGTAGTTTGACATGCAGGCAGGCTATCTAGGACATTTACATAATGGTTCCTAACTTAATTGGAAGTTAATTTAAAAAAATCGCGGACCCTGGTATACCTTAAATAAATAAATATATATAGGGACAAATTGCACTGATTGAGCTAGCCCCAAAGTAAGTTCGAGACTTGTGTTATGGGATAATAACTCAACGATACTATATTTTATAACAAATACATATACCAATAAATATCCAAGACCCAGGACAATTTGAAAAAGGCCATTTTCTAACTTGCCCTGAGCAGGGAACCGGGAACCTCTGGGTGGCGCACTAACATGGTGACCACTACGCCACGGAGGTTGTCACCTTGTAGTATAACATCTCGCCTTACTGTTACGTAGTCTGTGCTTAGGCGTCTCCTAATTGGCTATCGCTCACACTTCCCGACATCGCCGAGTGACTCAGTCATGCGAGAAAACTCCTAGCAAATAATATTATCGCAGATATTTCATGCACTCATGCATATTTCTCTAGAACGTCATGTTTCTTACTATGCGTAACTAATGAAATAAGAGATTTCCTATGCCACTTTTAGCTTCTAAACGAACTTAGTAGGGCTTAGCCGCATTATTCTTCGTCTTATCGAGTCGAAAATGAATAAAATTTTTGTTTAGACTAAAATTTGGTCACGGTAACCGCCATGTTGTTGGCCTCTTTGACATATCTGCCTTTATGCAGGGGTCGGGCAGTTAGGATGACATATTTGTTATAAAATATAGTACTTATCAAGACAAATCTCGAACTTACTTTGGAGTTAGCTCAATCCGTATGATTTGTCTGCATCCGTATGATGACGGAGATATCATTTAAAATTTTGTCTTGATTAGACCCTAGATAACCCTGCAAACTATTTTATGAACTACTGTTTAAAGTGAGAACATGAAACTTTTCTACGCACATACGCCAAAAGTGGCCGTTTTTCGCAATTGTGCGTAGAAAAGATTTACGTTCTCGCTTTAAACTGTAAAGAATAGTTCATAAAATAGTTTAAAGGTTATCTAGGGTCGGATCAAGACAAAATTTTAAATGAAATCTCCATTTCCTTTTAATAGATTTATTTTAAATGGGGGTATCACTGGACACGCACATACGCCAAAAGTGGCCGTTTTTCGCAATTGTGCGTAGAAAAGCTTTACTTTCTCGCTTTAAACTGTATAGAATAGTTCATAAAATAGTTTAAAGGTTATCTAGGTTCTGATCAAGACAAAATTTTAAATGAAATCTCCATTTCCTTTTAATAGATTTGTTTTAAATGGGGGTAGCACTGGACCCCGGAAAATTCAAGTAGGTATTTAAGGGATAAAGACATGATAAATATATGAGTATGTACGTACTATTTCTGATCAAGGCTTAACAACAGACCATTTGCGAATCGGGTTAGCATTGGAAGGCTTTCGAGGAATGCGTAACAGTAGACCGAGCGCTGGCTGCTCAATTCGCAGCTCGCTGGGCACATGGCGAGGCTACGAAATGTGCGGTGCCCATGGCTTCGTATCACTTTACAGTTACACAATATACATACTAATGCTTTTCGTCTACTACCGACAAAGAAGTCAAGAATAAGGTCAGGAATATCGAGTTAGCCCCGTTGCTATGAAAAATTCTTCTCAGTTCTATAAACTGTTCTTCTTCTCATACTAAGATTTAAAAATCATGCTCTGTTTTTGGTCAAATGCGCGTGTTTGATCGGGTTTGTTTAGTTTTGTCTTACAATGGACAAGAATAAAGAAAATATTTTGATATAAACCTCGTAAAAGTTATGAAGATTCTAAATGAAAAGCATTAATTACACAAGCTTGTGAGGTTTACTAAAAAACATTTATTACCTGGAACAAGCTTGAGGAATTTTCCACGCCCTATTTTTCGTTAAATTAATAAGTAATAATAATAATTACGTTCAATAAAATACAATGTTCAGGTGCTATCTCTCTCTTTTTGCTTTGCCGCTTTTTCTAGCATTGCCCTAGATGAAATAACAAGCTTTTCAAACCATGCTCGCGTTCACAAGAAAGCGGCCGGGAAGGGCCCTCTTAAGGCAAAAAAAGAGATGTATTAAAAAAATATATTTTTGACACCTTGAATATACGGACGCAATCACGTGACCGTATGTGACTTTTGAGGCTACATTTAGAATATCAAAATAAAGTGTATACAAAAATCCAGCTTGTTTCGTATAAAATCCGAGGCTGCCCATAAATAAGTTTTTGCTTAAATTACTGGACTAGGATGAAATAAACCCAATTAACATTTATATAATTGAGATTAATACTTTGTAGTTAATGTAGTTAGTAAACCTACTTGATATTTTACACTTACGCGTAAGCTCCGGACTGACAAACACACACGGAAACGTTACCAGTCTCACCGACATTACGAGTATCCCGAGTGATTTTTACCAACGCATAAAGTACTTAGATTGTAAACAATTTTGATGAAAAGCCAATATCATTGTAAGACAAAACTAAACAAACCCGATCAAACACGCGCATTTGACCAAAAACAGAGCATGGTTTTTAAATCTTGGTATGAGAAGAAGAAGAGTTTATAGAACTGAGAAGAATTTTTCATAGCAACGGGGCTAACTCGATATTCCTGACCTTATTCTTGACTTCTTTGTCGGTAGTAGACGAAAAGCATTAGTATGTATATTGTGTAACTGTAATGTGATAGAACCGGAGAAAGCACTCCTCCTTGTGGGACGCCCGCAGCGAGTTTACACCAGTCAGACTAATGCTGATCGATCTTTACCAACTGCTGGCGACCCTGTAAGTAGGAGCGGAACCAAGTTAAAGAAGATTTAGATAAATTTAATATTCTAAAAAAACCGAGCAGGTGATGTTCAGCTCTGAAACCAGACTGATATGGATTTAAAAGGTTGTTCTTTGTGAGATGTTCCATTAACCGCTGTTACACGTAGTGCTCCAAGACCTTTTAAAGTAAGGGGAGAATGGAGATTGGACGAAAGTGGGAGGGTAAAGATGGATTAGGTTTCTTTGGAAGAGGAATAACATGTGCAAGTTTTCAGGCAGAGGGAAACACTCCTGTAGTTATGGAAGTATTTAATATATCATCTAAAGTAAAGGAAATGAGATGAACAATGGGCTTTACCATTTCAAGGGATATATCATCATTACCAACCTCATTGGACTTGAACTTGCCAATAATATCAACCACCACGTCTGCAGAAATTACCTCAAGGTTAAAAGTGGGACAATCAATACATAGGGCGCACTATAAATTTCCGGAACTGGCCACTTACATAAACAATATTTAAAAATTTATTGCAACATTTGAAAATAGAACTCTTTGGCTGTAGAATGCAGTTTGTTTCATCTGACTGTCTTTTGTTTTTACCTTGTGGCGCCATTTAAAAAATTGTGTGTCTGCATCAACATGGATTTGACTCGGGAAAATTTTCGTAGTATGATTTTCTACGATTTTAAGTGTAATTTGACAGCTCAACAGAGCATCGCTCGGCTTGAAACAGCTTTTGGCAATGAAGCACCATGCAAGACAACTGTTTATAGCTGGTTTGCAGAATTCAAGCGTGGTCGTATCAATCTCAGTGACGAATCTCGCGATGGTCGGCCGTCCACCGCTGTGACCACCAAAAACATCGATGCTGTGCGCCGTATGATTGAAACAGACAGGCATGTGACCTACCATGAAATTCGCACATCCTTAGAAATAGGCATGAGTCAAATACAATTAATCCTACACAAACATTTGGGTGTGAGAAAGCTGTGCTCGCGGTGGATCCCACACAACTTGACCGAGGCTCAAAAAACGGTCCGCGTCACTTGGTGCAGTGCCATGCTTACCAGATTCAACGAAGGTGCGTCAAATTTGGTGTGGGACATAGTAACAGGTGACGAAACATGGATTTATTGCTACGATCCCAAAACAAAGCAGCAAAAGAGCGTATGGGTCTTTCAAGATGAGCCGAAACCAACCAAAGTGGCGCGCGTGAAAAGTGCATCTAAGCGGATGATTGCTTCTTTTTTTAATAAAACTGGACACGTGGCTACTGTTGCTTTAGAGAATCGTCGTACAGTGAATAGTGACTGGTACACGACCATTTGTTTGCCGGAAGTTATTGACGAACTCCGTAAAAATAACCGTAAACGCCGTATCATCCTGCACCACGACAATGCTAGTTCTCACACGGCCAGACAGACAAACGACTTTTTGAAGGCGAAAAATGTAGAAGTCATGAGTCATCCTGCATACAGTCCCGACCTGGCACCTTGTGACTTTTTTCTGTTCCCAAAAATTAAGAACCAATTACGCGGCCAACGATTTTCATCACCAGACGAGGCTGTCGAGGAGTATGAAAAACACGTTTCAGAGGTCACCACAGAGGAGTGGCACAAAAGTTTTCAAAACTGGTTTCATGGAATGAAAAAGTGCATAGACGCCAAGGGAGATTATATTGAAAAATAATAAATTTATTTTGTACCTTTAATAGTATTTTTTCATATTCATTCCGGAAACTTATAGTGCGACCCACGTAACAGGTTTGTTAACAATATCTGCTAGCTTTCTTTGTATGATTAAAGGTGTGAGATTTTTAGGAGTAGCGCAGAAGTACTGTATGGGAGCCCCCCTTAAATATTCATTGTATTTTATGTATTTATTTTTAAAATGAATGGACAACTTGAATATTTCAAGAGTCTACCTGTTGCCGTAATTAATATCGAGCAAAAAACGGCAAAAAATCACGTTTGTTGTATAGGTTAAATATATATTTTATTCTGTTTTTAGTATTTTTTGTTATAGCGGCAACAGAAATACATCATGTGTGAAAATTTCCACTATCTAGCTATTACGGTTCATGATGAGACACAGCCTGGTGACAAACAGTCATACAGATGGACGGATGGACGGACGGACAGCAAAGTCTTAGTAATAGGGTCCCGTTGTTATCCTTTTGGTACGGAACCGTAAAAAAAAACTTATTTGAACCTAGATCTATGCTCCATTGACAGTCGTCCGATAGTGCCGTCCGGATTTATAGCTATATATTTAGCTTTTTAAATTGTCTTGGGTCTTGAGTGTACAACGAGGAAGAGAAATACCCGTAGCCGTAATAAATCGAACCACGTGCTTTACTAGATCACTTTAGTATAATAAAATTAAAATAACAGTCAAAAAGCTACAAAATCCGCTCAGGCAATTTGTATGGGAATGACGATTTTTTTTTTCCTTTTGCTTATTATTTTAATCTCATTATACCTATACTATAGTGATCTAGTTAGCGTTGCCAGACGTCCGAAAAACGCCGGACATAGTTAGGCTTTTTACGAGTAATTGCGTGTCCGGCCAAAATAAACGGTTCCCGGCTTGTCCGGATTTTGTTAGGTTTTTTATATTTTGCAAACGAGCGGGCGCTAAGTCCAAGCGCAGACGAGTCGACTGTCGGTCACTCCCGCAGAATTTAAGAAAAATTTATAAAATTTTTATAAATTTGTTTCATTCAAATTTAAGGATAATTTAAAAATGTTGATAAATGTTTATCTAAAATTTGATTGTGATTTGTGACTGATTAATTTATTTGACTGATTAACAATAAAGCTATGTATTAGATTTATTAAACATTCGATTTTATTTATAGTTAATTAGAATTTAACGTGATTTATGGTAATAACCAATAAGATTGATTGTTCATAAAAAAAAAATTGTCGTACGTACATAATAATACTGACACACAAAATCCTCAATAATGTAGGGTGTCCGGCCATTTTACCCAAATGTCCGGCAAAATTGGCTGGTCTGTACGGCTATTAGGTTTGGTGACCTGGCAACCCTAGATCTAGTACAGCACGTGGTTTGATTTATTACGGGTATATTCCTTCCACGTTGTTATACTTATCATAACATATATTATCGTTGGGTTAGTATTCCCATAACACAAGCTTAAGCTTATTTTGGGGCTAACTAAATCTGAGTGTATTGTCATTATATATCTATTAATTGACTTTTATTATTAATAACAAAAAGACATCACTAACTCTAAGTTAATCAAGTATAATCGATATTTTCATAGAACATCTTTTGCTTACATCCTATAGCATTAGCGCAGTTCCTGCTTCTGATATCATGTCGGGGCTTTAACATGTACTTATTTCTTATTAAATGGAAAAGTTACTCTTGGGACATATGTCTCTTAAGGGCCGTAACAGACGGGGCGCAAGTTACGCCGCGTAACAGCTAGTGATGGGCGGTGCATGAATACTCAATCAACCTATTTGAGTATTCACTCAGTAGATTGAGTAAATACCCGATAAGGAGTGGAAAAACGTTTACTCCATCTGCTTTTTGGGTTCCGTAATAAACAAAGAACCCTTAGGTATAGTTTCGCCATGTCTTTCTGTCTGTCTGTTTGTGTGTCTGTCTGGCTGTCCGTCCGCGGTTTTACTCAGTGACTGTAAGTACAAGAAAGCTGTGATTTGGCATGGGTGTATATTTATTACCTATGCAAAAAAATTGGTATAATCAAAAATTGAAAGTCATTTTTTTTTCTTCATGTGGGATATCTTTGAATAGGGCTTTCAAAAATATTTTGAGCTTGTGAACACCGTTTTTCGATTTAGGGATCCGTTTCTGAAATATTTGATTTTAAAATGATTTTTTTTCTTAGAGTCAAGTGTCGCCCCTCAATTTGCTAAACGGTTATATATGGACACGTTAAATAATTCACAGCTATAGTTTATATAACGAAACTTTAAGGAAAACTATAAGAGCTTAGTAGGGTTTACAAATTAAAAAGTTGTAGACGATCAACTTATAAAATGTACTCGGAAAAGGCAAATTTCATACAAATTCAATAGAAAAATATTTTTTTGACTTTTTAGTGGCATGAACTCAAAATTGGCATTCATAACTAAGGAATTTAGGGTACACTGCGCGTGGCCCGAGACGCACTTGGCCAATTATTTTGTTTGGACAGAGCGCGTTCCCTCTTATCAGTATTGAGAGGAAGTAGGTACAGTATCTCTTACCTTAGGTACCTAAATCCTGTGCATTTTAATGCACAAATAATCGCATCTTCATCCCTTAGGAAATCCAAAGACCTGAGCACTAAGCGAAGTGATGGGTTGTATAGTGACAGGTTGCTGGGTTCACCGATTTCGAATGATTTGCCCTCATTCTCTTAAACAGATCTGCTTACACCAAAATCAATATGGCGCCAATATGAACTAGTGTGACATTGTATTGAATACTCTCTTGAGTCTCACGCACGGCTCAAACAAAACCTAATTATTATTTTTAAGATATACTATGTTTGTGCAGAGTACTTGTAAAATGCAAATTATAATTATTTAATAAGTTAATTTTTGAGGCTTCATTAAATACACCTATTTTTACAGACAAAGAAGCTTTCTTTGAAGCTCATATATCCAAAACATTTAAATAAATAATCCTTATCGGGTAAAGTGATTCGTCTGGTCGCGACACGGCAAGCGGCAGCGAGTACCTCTCCTTGCGCCACACCGCCTTCACCTCCGCGAGAACAAACGGCTGCATTTTTCATCCTTCTCCAACAACAAGTAAGCCCACTACGGAGAATCCCCACCAATTCGTGCGCTTGAGTTCATCGCTACGAGCTACGAGCCTCCACTGATGCTACAGCTTCGACGCGCCGTCTACAACCGAGGTACCTATACTGAGCACTTAGTTGACAAATCCGATTTGCTGCACAGCTGTACTACAATTCCTAAATTTTTCCTTATCATTGTACAAAATATTGTCCAGCTATGATACATTCACCAACTAATAAACAAAGCTTTTATGGTTCAGCGCCTGATATTAGTAGCGAGAGTCCTGATCGTGACCCCGTCACCTTACGCTATAACAAGAGACGACGGCAATGTGAGTGTGGGTCGAGTAACGAGTCAAAAATAGACCTCTTTATCAAGACTGACTGAGTGGAGACAAACCACTGATAACAAACTATCGAACATTCAGTCATCAATAATTAATATTCAGCGCCAAAACACCGAGATTATTGCTTCGAATACCGAAATTGAAACTGCTATTGTAGGACTAACGGCAAAATACGAGGGCCTTTGCACCCGCCTGTCTTCTTTTCAAATACAAACTGAAGAATGCCTAGAGCGCGTGAATAAAGTTGAGCTTGTGACAGAAGAGATAGATCGGTCATCCCGTAGTGCAAGTCTTGAACTGCGTAATATCCCGCATAACTCAGGATCAACTCAGCAAGAATTATTGAAAATCGTAACCAGTGTTGCTAAGGAGCTATCCATTGAACTCTTACCCACTGATGTGTATGACATCCACCATCTGCCCACCAAGTCAGATAACAAAACTATTTTGCTATCTCTTATCTCAGTTCTCACTAAAAACAATATTCTGAAGGCCTATAGACAGTATAATCAAGCAAATCCAGGAAAGCGGCTTAACTCCAACGTACTGGGTCCTGGCCCCCAGCAGGTAATTTATGTGGCTGAACATCTGACACCCAGGGTCCCCCGTCTGCATGATCTCGCCCGTGAATTTGCTTCTGAAAAACAATACAAATACTGCTGGACCTCCGACGGCAAGATTTTGCTAAGGAAGGATGATAAAGCTAGGTTCATAATTGTTAACTCGGAGGCACAACTAACTGCACTAAAAAATATCTAATTCAACAATCTATACTATAATAAAAGAGTAAAAAAAATGTGTCTGTACATTGAAAATTTTTCAAAAAAAAATATTTGGGGCGATGGAGATATAGTAATAGAGTAAGAAAATAAAAAAAAATGTCCGTCTGTTTGTCTGTTTGTCTGTTTGTCTGTTTGTCTGTTTGTACACGCTAATCTCCGGAAATACTGGACGGATTCGAATGAAACTTTTTTTGTTATATAGCTGTGAAGCCTGGGCAACATATAGGCTATAATTGATTTTGGAAAATGGAACACATGATGCAGAACTATAATGGTCCAGCTAAACTATAAGAAATATTAAAATGCCGCCTTAGCAAAAGTTGTTAAGTCTGATGAGAACTTTTTGTTGAGTTATAATACAACTGGCCAAGCGCGAGTCGGACGCGCGCGAAGGGTTCCGTACCATAATCTATGAAAAATCACGTTTGTAGTATGGGAGCCCCCGATAAATACTTATTTTATTCGATTTTTAGGGTTCCATAGGGTAGGGTAGAAACGGGACCCTATTACTTAGACCGTCCGACTGTTTGTATGTCTGTCTGTCACCAGGCTGTATCTCATTAACCATTATAGCTAGACAGTTGAAATTTTTATAGATGATGTTTTTTGTTGCCGCTGAACAAAAACATACTAAATGTATACTATAATAAAAGAGTAAAAAAAAAGTGTCTGTACATTGAAATTTTTTCAAAAAAAAAGTTGTTTCGTCCGAAGTAGAACTTATAAGTTCAGTATTTGCGGACCTTCAGAGCATAACACACCAGAAAATTCTTGGTTATGTGAACGCGCCATATTGACACCAAAAAATTAAAAATCAATTAATAAAGAACTTATGACGCAAATTATTGTTAACTAGCTTGTGCCCGCGGCTTCGCTCACGTAGCGGTGTAATTTATCAAAATCCTTTCTTAGGGGATGCCTACGTCATAGTAGCTTTATGCATGCAAAGTCTCAGCCCGATCGGTTTAAAATTGACAAAGTTTCATACAAATTTTCATCCCCTATTTTATCCCCTTGGGGGTAGAATTGATCAAAATCCTTTCTTAGCGAATGCCTACGTCATAACATCTACCTGCATGCCAAATTTCAGCCCGATCCGTCCAGTGGTTTGGGCTGTGCGTTGATAGATCACTATGTCAGTCAGTCAGTCACCTTTGAGTTATATATATTTAGATATATAGATATATATTTAGATTTCTTGGATAGTGTTGTTGACGACGCCACCAATTATCCAGTTGAGTTTCTTAATTCACTTGCAGCAAATGGACTCACGGCTCACAAAATAAGTCTTAATGTCGGAGGGCCAATAATGCTGATGCGAAATTTGACTCCGCCGAAACTGTGTACGGAACCCAACTTAATGTCTCAGCACTGTATGCCGAAGTTCAGCGGCTGAATTTCAGCCAATGCATGCCTGCAATGTTATTTGCATTACTAGCAACACATAACGCCGAACTTTTGATGCTTTTGCCTGAATCGGACCCGTACCCGTACCCGTACCCGTACCCGTATCCGTACCCGTACCCATACCCGTACCCGTACCCGTACCCGTACCCGTACCCGTACCCGTACCCGTACCCGTACCCGTACCCGTACCCGTACCCGTACCCGTACCCGTACTCGTACCCGTACCCGTACCCATACCCGTACCTGTACCCGTACCCGTACCCGTTCCGCTCCCACTCCCACTTCCGCTCCCACTCCTGCTCCCGCTCCCTCTCCCGCTCCCGCCGCCGCTCCCGCCGCCGCCGCCGCCGCCGACGCCGCCGCCACCGCTTCCGCCGACGCCGCCACCGCACCTTCCGCCGCCGCCGCCGCTGCCGCCGCCGCCGCCGCCGCCGCCGCCGCCGCCGCCGCCGCCGCCGCCGCCGCCGCCGCCGCCGCCGCCGCCGCCGCAGCCGCCGCCGCTGCCGCCGCCGCTGCCGCTGCCACCGCTCCCGCTGACGTCACCGCCGCCGCTTCCGCCGCCGCCGCCGGCGCCGCCGCCGACTCCGCCGCCGCTGCTGACGCCTCCGCCACCGCCGACGCCGCCGCTGCCGCCGCCGCCGCCGCCTCCGCCGCCGCTGCTGCCGCCACCGCTGCCGCTTCCGCTCCCGCTCCCGCTCCCGCTTCCGCTCCCGTTTCCGTTCCCGTTCCCTCTTCCACTTCCGTTCCCTCTTCCGCTCCCGTTTCCGTTCGCCGCAGACGCGCCAAAGACGGAAGATTAAATTCTCATATCGGCACATCACTACTGTCCGGCGTTTCCACCGAACTTCAGCAGCTGAACTTCAGCTTATTTAGTGTGTCATCCCCACCGAACTTTAGACACTGAAATTTAGCCACTAAACTTCGGCATAGTCTGCTGAGACACTTAAAGCTCACAGTAAGTGAGTGATGCCAGTGAAACTGTATTTATTCCGCGTATGCCACTCATCCCCAACAATTTTCCTTTTCAAAATACACAGTTCCATATGTTAACTTGCTTTGCTATAAAAATAAGTCACAGTTTTAGAGGCTTAAAGCTGCTGATGTCGATCTAAGGACTGGTTTTTCGCATGGCCTACTTATTGTGGCTTTCTCCAGGGTTAGTAACACTTCAGCTCTTTTCATATTGGCTCCCGAAGGAAAGAATTAAAATAATATTGACTTTTAACTCCTAACACTGTTACAAGTACTTTCTCCCTCTGTCTCTCTCTCTCTCTCTCTCTCTCTCTCTCTCTCATTAGTTTTTATTTATATTTATACGCCGGAGTCATAAAGTCCACGCGAACGAAGTCGCGGGCATCAGCTAGTGTTTAAATAAATTTACGCTGTATAATGTTATGCCTAAATATAATTATGCTAAAATACATTGTGCTTCAAATAATTTTGCATAAACTGTTACGCGTAATAACATTATGCTTAAAAATCATTATTTATTAATTTATTTATTACTACTAATATTAATACGGGTACGGGTATGGGTACGGGTACGGGTACGGGTACGGGTACGGGTACGGGTACGGGTACGGGTACGGGTATGGGTACGGGTACGGGTATGGGTACGGGTACGGATACGGGTACGGGTACGGGTACGGGTACGGGTACGGGTACGGGTACGGGTACGGGGTACGGGTCCGATTCAGGCAAAAGCATCGGAAGTTCGGCGTTATGTGTTGCTAGTAATGCAAATAACATTGCAGGCATGCATTGGCTGAAATTCAGCCGCTGAACTTCGGCATACAGTACTGAGACATTAAGTTGGGTTCCGTTACACAGTTTCGGCGGAGTCAAATTTCGCATCAGCATTATTGGCCCTCCGACATTAAGACTTATTTTGTGAGCCGTGAGTCCATTTGCTGCAAGTGAATTAAGAAACTCAACTGGATAATTGGTGGCGTCGTCAACAACACTATCCAAGAAATCTAAATATATATCTATATATCTAAATATATATAACTCAAAGGTGACTGACTGACTGACATAGTGATCTATCAACGCACAGCCCAAACCACTGGACGGATTGGGCTGAAATTTGGCATGCAGGTAGATGTTATGACGTAGGCATCCGCTAAGAAAGGATTTTGATCAATTCTACCCCCAAGGGGATAAAATAGGGGATGAAAGTTTGTATGAAACTTTGTCAATTTTAAACCGATCGGGCTGAGACTTTGCATGCATAAAGCTACTATGACGTAGGCATCCCCTAAGAAAGGATTTTGATAAATTACACCGCTACGTGAGCGAAGCCGCGGGCACAAGCTAGTTACTGTCTATAAATGCATAACTTAGTTTAACTTTGGATATCTTTTTTCATTTAATCATGGTTAATGCATTAACTCATTATTGTTTTGTTAAATAATTGTTGTTGTACGATAAATATATTGTACATCCTACTAAGAAGGCTTTGTTATCATAAAATAGAACATAATATTCATCACAAAAATGTACCTATTTTAGGATAATAACACTGTCGTGAAGTTGGTAACCCATAACACAAGTTAACTTTTTTTGGGACTAGCTCAATCGGCTTGTATATTCACACGTACATTCCTAATTTATTTTATGACTTTAGTACTTGAATCAAACCCTGGTATTTGACGAATTGTGTAACCACCTTGTAACCACTGATTAACTAAAAACATTAAAACTCATCACTTTATTTTTGCCCTTATATTAATACTACCACTACCGTGGACCGCTATCCACATACTTATACTTTTGAAGCTATATTGCTACTACACATTATGTCATTTTCTCTTCAAATGAATATGAACAAGGACTTATTAAACAACATTGACAACATCTCTGTCGCTACGTCTTCCCTGTGCGACCCCCAGAAGGTACGAAGTAAACTCCCTGCACACGAAAAGTCCCTAAATGTCCTCACGCAAAATAAACGTATTCTCTCAGCCAATGTACCCAATCTTCAAATACTTATGCAAAACATTGACATCGAGCTTGACATCATAGTATTGACTGAATGTTGGCTCCCTCTCAACCCTTTTATTCCCCCCCTTCAAGGATACACATACCATAACACAACCACCCCGGCTAATCAGAATGACGGCGTCGTAGTGTACTATAAAAATTCGCTTACTGGTGTCACTATCTCGGAACCAAAAATTATGGATGCTAGTTGCCTACTGATTAAAATCAACTCAGATATAGCTATCTTAGGTATATATCGACCGTGTGCCTTTCATAACTACCAGAACTTCATACAATCAATGGATACTGTACTTTACAGTTCACGTACTTTTAAAAATATTATTGTTATCGGAGATATCAACATTAATATTACTCCTTCTAAACTGGACGAAGATAATGACGAGTACCTTAATATATTAGCGCATCAAGGTCTCCTTCCCGCTCATACCTTTCCCACACGAGGACAGAATTGCCTGGATCATGTCTTTTTAAAGTGTTCGCTTCCTGCTCACTCAATTGTAATTCAGTCTACTATAACTGACCATTGCTCAGTATTATTATCTCTTAACAATAAAAAAACTCTTCTGCCCAATACTCCAGTAACACGAATAGATAACCGTAAATTAACTTCAACTCTCCAAACACTAGATTTCTCTGCGATACTGGCCTGTACAGACCCAGATCTTGCTACCAATCTCCTAATTTCTACTCTACAGTCCCCAATATCACAACATTCTTCTTCAATCTTCGGCCCCCGACGTCGCAGAATTTTAAAGCCCTGGATTACACCAGGCCTACTCAGATGCACCCGGAATAGAAATTACCTACATAAAAAGTATATGAAAAACCCTAGCAATGATACGCTGCGTTTAACTTACCTTCGATATCGCCTATACTGCAACTCTGTTCTCAAATTATTTAAAATAAATTAAGACAAAGATCTGATTAAAAAAGGTTGCAAAAACTCTAAATCCCTATGGAAGGCTATTAAGAGTGTGACCAACTCAGAGCAACCCTCCACCCCTCTAAATGAACTACTAACTTGTATGCCTACAGTCAACAGTTCACTTGATCATATCAACTCATATTTCGTAAACGTCGGTAAATCTCTTGCCGAGAATGTAAAGAAACAAAACCTCTCTGTAACACCCCATATATAACCTTTCTCTCCTAACTTAAACTATTCCATAAATCAATCTAACGCTGCAACATACCGATCCTTAGTTCTGCTTCATGCCACTAACGAAGAAATAGATAACATTTTTAAACCTTGCGAGAAGATTGCTCAGTTGGCTGGGATAATATCTCTTCATCCCTGATCAAACGCAATAAAGTAACTCTGATTCCCTTAATTACACACGTAACTTATCCATCTCTACTGGCATTTTTCCTTCTGCTTTCAAAAAAGCGCTCGTCCATCCCATTCACAAATCCGGTGACCGTACTCAAACAAATAATTATCGCCCAATTTCAATTTTATCAACACTGTCTAAAATATTAGAGAAAGTAATAAATTCACGTTTGATGTCATTTCTTGAAACATTCTCCATTTTCTCACCTAATCAACATGGGTTTCGCGCCGGAAAATCTACAAGTGGTGCGGTTTCTGAACTACAAGTGGTGCGGTTTCTAAACTACAAGTGGTGCGGTTTCTGAACTAGTTAGTTCAGAAACCGCACCACTTGTAGATTTTCCGACTGCGAGCTATAAAATCAGTTGATTTTAAAGCTCGCAGTCTGGACGTAGGAAACAAGTGCTTGTCAATTTTCCTGGACCTAGTGAAGGCATTTGACACGGTCTCAACTCATATACTCCTCGGAAAGCTAGAGTCTATTGGTGTCAGAGTGTCTACAACTTAAACTTTTTTTGAAAGTTATCTGACAGATCGCACGCAATGTGTAATTATAAATAAATAAGCAAGCGCAGATCTCCCCATTCAATATGGAGTACCCCTATCCTAGGACCTACCCTTTTTCTAGTCTATATAAATGACCTGTTATCCCTAAATATTCCAAATTGCAAAATCATATCCTATGCTGATGACACCGCTTTACTATTTTCTGCCAAGACCTGGCAGGAATCCTATCAGCATGCATAACATGGCTTTGATATAGTTTCACAATGGCTTCGTCTTAACTTACTAACCTTGAATATTCAAAAGACCCAGGTAGTCAACTTTTTCATTTATAACCTGTTATCAAATAAAAAACTTTTATCTAACCTGTCTATTACTGCCCACTCGCACAACAACACCAACGATTCTTCATGCGACTGCCCATCGCTTTCGTCTATGGATACAGTTAAATATCTTGGAGTTATGATTGATAACAACCTGAGCTTCCGGCAACATGTCAATCACACTGCTGGCAGAATACGTAAATTGATCTACATCTTTAAACGCCTGAGACATGTTGCTGAGCCCCACATTGTTAGGATGGCTTACTTAGCTCTAGGCCAATCCTTGCTAATGTATTGTCTTACCTCTTGGGGTGGTGTGTGCAAAACAGTCATAATAAAGCTTGAAAGGGCCCAGAGAGCACTACTCAAAGTATGCACATTTAAGCCCTTTCGCTTTCCCACTTATGACCTCTTCCAATTTTGTGAAGGCCTTACTGTTCGTCAATTATAAATTCTAAACACCGTCCTACAACAGCACCGTGTTACCGACTACAACCATAATCGCAAGAAACGAATCCGTCTCGTTCCGATCTCGTCTCCTTTTAAAAATGAATTCTCTCATCGCTTCTTTTGCTTTCTAGGTCTGCTTCTTTACAATAAAATTCATTCTACTTAAAAGTTCGCAACTACCTTATTATTCATGCAAATTAACTTTAACAAAGTATCTAAATACCCTTGATTACAATGAGACGGAAGACCTAATTTTTCCATCGAAATAAATATACTTATATAAATTTATAACCATTTACAAATCAAGTTAAATCTATTCTACTTACATATATTTTAAGCAGTATTAGACTTAAGTTTTTAGTACATAAGCTGTAGATATGATATTCAGGGTAAAACACATGAAATGTACGGGTGAAGGAGCACTGGAGTGCTGTGACACAGGCTCTGCCTTCTGCAGGCTCCAGTCTCCCTTAATGTAATCTATATTAACGAATTAAACCTAATCTACAATTACTCTTTATATATATTTTTTTTAGATTAATGGAGAAAATAAATAAACATTTTTACTTTACTTTTTTATTTTCCTGTAGAATTATTTTCTGATTCTCTCCTTACATGAACCGTAATTGGGTAAACTGTTACTTGTAAAGGTGTTGGTACGTAAGTATCTCATATTGTGGCATTTTTAACCGACTTCAAAAAGGAGGAGCTTATTAATACGTCGCGGGTTTTTTTTTATGTTCACCGATTATTCAAAGAAGCCTGGACCTTGATTATTTTTTGTTTCAAAGGGTATTTTATCAAAATCGGTTGTGTAGTTAGGGGAAGAAGTCGGTTTTTAGTTTTGAAAAAATATGATCTGGTACCCTACACGGGCGGCGTGACATGATAAATTTCATAAGACTGTTGGTTTTCTTATTGTAAAGTTTATTTAAAAAATGTTAAAGTAAGTATAACTTATTTTACTTTATTGGGAGATTTAAGAAATTTTGAAATAGGGTTTAAAATTTTAAGTTATTACCTACCTTTAGTCTTGTATGTTACTGTACGAGCATTGGTACAGTTGTGTTTTCTATATGAACCTTCATATGTATTTACTTACAAGTGTTCGTCACTTTTAATCTCCTTTGCTACGTGTCAATTATTTTTTATTATTTCGGTACCAATATAGTGACAACTTACTTTATATTATCCACTTTAACTATGTTAAGGTGTGTCAGGGGAGGTCAGTGTCCTATCCACGACTTCCATAAGTTAGAAAGACTTGTACTAAACGCACAATCAATCCTAGGCATCACCGCTACATTATTTAAAGCCTTAGTTCTTATAAGCACGCGCTGCCTTAAAAAGAACAAAATAAGTAAGTACTTAAGAATAAACAGGTTACAAATACATAGATTCTGCACGCAGCATCTCCAATCCTTCGGCAGATGGCCCACCAGGTGCAGCGCTCTGCAGCTAATAATCTGCAATTTATACAAAAAAACGATAACAAAATAAGAGACCGGTTTCACCACATGCCTTCCACAAACGCCTAAGTTTAACCATTGCAAGGCAAATAAAAGTGTTTTACCGCGCGTTTTCGTGCTGATAGTGTGATCGATCAACATTAATGATTTTATGTTTAGGAGTTATAGTAGATAACTAGATGGTGCCCGCAACTTCACTCGCGTGAAATTGCGTGCTCAAGTTAACAAAAAAAACTTTGCCTATCTTTCCCCTGTGAGAAAAAGTAAAAAAAAAACCTTTTATTACGTGTTTTAGTCTATGAAGATCGCATGCGCCAAACCGAGCGCGCGAAACGCTTTCTCCGGGACGACTAATAAACCTTCTGAAAAAAAAAGTGTGGTAAAAGATTGTTTCATTTAATCTATTTATATTTAACGGTTTCATCAGGACGTAAAAGAGATGGAAAGAAGATATCAAGGCCGTTGGGACGTTAATATGATGGCGGACTATTGCTGGATGATATACAGAGATGAATTAAAAAATAAACGAAAACCAACAAAAAGCAACTTTTTTCAAAAAGAAAACGTTATTATTAATTATTTTCTTTAAATATACCTTAATGTTGTATTTTAATAGCTATAGACTCAATAAAACTTTACAAAATATTCTCAAATGATTCTCATTGATTTTATAAAATTTTTGTTTTATAATTCTTTGTATCCAAATACTATATCATCTTAATCTGATAAAAGTGACGTGGTACATATCATGTGAATACAGTTTTCTATTATTTTTAAGATACTTATAACAAATATTAATCATTTAACAAAAAATTTAAAAAAAAAAATTTCGCAGACTTGTGTAATGTGTTTTCTTGTATTTTTGTTTCGCCGTATACCTATTAAATACATTTCTTTTTTAATTTATTTTCATGCGTTGCTAAACTTTCCTTGGCCGTGTTATTGTATGGTCATATTATGACCGTAAATAGATAAAATATGTCTCGAATTATGACAACACGTCTCAGACCAAACTTTGACTTTACTTTTTCGTGTGATGGCAATTAATAATACATAAGCATTGATTGATGTGTCCGGACACATAAATGTCCATAAGCTAGCAACTAATTTTAAACTGCGATACCTACGCACTTACTTAAAGGTACTTAATTTTACAGGTGCGCCGCACAACAATGCAATTTGACACACGAAATTACTGCCGCAAAATTCAGTCAAATTTTCCCTTCCATTTGGTTTTATGTCGACCATGAGTTAAAGACCGACAGATGTAAGTATAATTTGAAGGCAATAAGATTAGTTGATACCTGCGCCTCGGATCTTTTCGAGCCCCAAATGCATTATTAAGGGCAGCTGCAAGTTACGGTCGCGTATAAAATGACTAGCCGCCGGACAATACGAACGCGTGCGGAGGCGGACAGTTTTTTTGTTAACTTGAGCACGCGGTGTATTAACTTTTCTAACTCAAACCTCAAACATATGGCCTCATAGAGGACTTCAATTAGAATAGTTTACATCACTATAGTTTGGGGTGGAAGCACACAAAGAAATTACCTAGATCAAGCAGCATTTATAATTGGCTTTACTGAATACCTTATCAACAATTATACCTACTAAATTGGTTTGTATTCCATTCCTTGCAGTCAACTTTGAGCAGGTAAGTAAGTAAACTAAAGCTTTCACAAGCTGCTATAGATAATTACAGCCAGTCGGAATACTCTTGATATTAATATGATATCGTTTGTAACTGCCTCTCACAGTTCAATAAGCCAAATAATAAGACACGCGGAAGTACGCTGTGCATTCAAGGAAAGGGGAAGGGGAGGGGTCATACGATGTCGACGACTTGTAGGTAGCTACTTGCATACAATTTCAAGCATTGACTTAAAAGTCAATACATACATGGTGACTTTTACCAACCAGCCAAATTTTTGGAGCAACTACTACTTCTATATATAAAAAAGGTATGAAAAATCGTTAAAAATATTTCGTCCTCCCATACAAAAACAGTTTGGTTGAGCGCTGATTTGTATGGGAAGCCGAATACTTTTTCATTTTTTAGTTCAGTTTTATTTAAAGTAGTTCAGTATCATGGACAAGACTTGCTCCAAACAAACTAGTGGTTAATAAATCACCCTGTATATGATTAAGGGCGTGTTCGGACACGGCCCACGCTTAGGGCATGCGTAGCGCAAGCCTAGCAGGAGAAAAGGGCGCTTTGAAATTTTTGAAATTGGAGGCATAGGTGCCTGTAATTTGAGGCCTATCACACATCAATACAAAACAATACAACGCGCCCTTACAGTGCGTGCATTTTTACATCAAGGTCAGTCCAAGATCCCATAAATTTCCTGAATGTTGATATATTTTTATTATTTTTGGAGAGTTCTGTGAACTTCCAATAGCTTAGATCCTGACCTGTTTGTTTATATCTGTAAATAACTCAGATTGTGTTGCAGTTTTCATTATAAGTAAGTGTGGGTTGCTTTCATTTCATTTCTTCCCGAGGCGCAATACTATGCCTGGCGAAAAGATCTTCCCTTAGCTACAAAGAATAGTATAGGTAATGATTTGACACATTAGAAAATATATTTTTTAAATTAACCTATTCTGTTCTACTGCTGGGCAAAGGTTTCTCAAACCTTTCTACATTTTTCTCTATCCAGAGCAGCTTCTGAACTATCACGCTGGTGATTGGTCAGATAAGATAAAATAAGATAATATTTTATTTGCAATAAATAGGGTGCACAGAACAGGTGTTAAAAAGAACAATTTAAAACAGTAGCTTAAACCTATTTATCCATATTAAATAAGGTGGGTGTACCATGGAAGGCCACGCTAACAAATAAATAGTTATTATTCGTTTATTTACTAGATAAATGAAACTAACAAATATTTAAGTAATACTTTGTTTTATCACGTAACATATAAACCACTTCTTTTTATTGTAGATTTAATCAATATTTATTGAACTTAAGTTTCATTGAACTCTTCCAAATGACCTTGCTAGGAACAAGGCTCCTTAGATGGCCATTATAATAAATCAGTCATTAAACACTTAAAGTTACTAAACAGCGATTAAATCTGCAATTTGAAAAAGTGGTTCATATGTTACGTAACAAAACGAAGTATTACTTAAATATTTGTTAGTTTCATTTACCCAGTAAATAAACGAATAAAAACTGTTTATTTGTTAGAGTGGCCTTCCATGGTACACCCACCTTATTTTAACGTCGTCGATTCCCGATATCGAAGAAGCGAGGGACCGTACTGCCAAAATAGTAGCGGGAGTGATTCGCCGCCGCGTCTGTGATTCCCAGTTCGATGGGTGGTTGTGTAAAAATAGAAGGATTTTGTGATCACATGGCAGTAACTACGAAATTTTAATAATTGGCCTTCGAAGGAGCATGGCCTTGAATGGTCCACCCACCTTAGCATGCAAATTAAAGTTTTCTAACGTATACAACGTCGAAAGGACATACCCGTAATAAATCGAACCACAGGCTATACTAGATCACTTTGTATAATGCTTTAGTATAATGAAATTAAAATAACGCCGAATCACAAAAAAAATCAACATTGCCTTACAAAAGTGAAAGGGAAAATAAAAGTCACTTATGCGAAATCACAAGCTTTATTGCGTATGGCGCACAATGAACATAAATTTGTCTTCTTCCCAAAAACTTAAACTAAAAAAAATCTAACAATCTTTTTTACATTTCTTATTATTTTTTTCGTTAAGCGTCTACTAAGCAACTATGAAAATAGAAATTCTTGAAATTTAACTCAATGTGTAGCAATTTTTGTTGACAAATTTCGCAAATAAGCTTCGAACATTACAGATAAATAGGTTTTGAACAATCACAACAATTATATTTAGTTTGCCGTTTTCATTTACTTGGGCAAATAAAACATAGATTCTAGCAATTAGTATGTTCAATTAATTTTTTTAACCCAAAATGGAATAGCCCAAAAGTTTTGGCCTAAGCTTCAAATAACTCTCAAATTGAGAAGTATTTTCTCGACGACATGGTATTCTTACAATGTTATAAGATATAGTTCTAGATGTCCTAGGACACTCTTGAGTATTCCAAATAAAATTATTTTTACCTCTGAACACATCTACGTTAGTTGATTGGATGCAATCTTTAAATACTTCTTGGTTATCTTGCCTTTTGTCCCCACACTCTCATCTTCTTCTGCCTCCAATGAAATCACATCCTCTTTAAAACGCACTGTACTCCGGTTCAAAATTAAGGTCCGCCAAATCGTCGTCCTTATCGCTGAACTCTTCGCCTTCTTCTTGTTCCAACCATTCAATTGCTTGTTGTTGTAACAAACTTTCTGATGTCTGATGTTTTTGTAGGTGTGAAAGATCTGTCTATTATGTTGTATACGAGTAAGTATGGTTTATCTTTAAAAATAATGCAAAACCTATAGCAAACAAACAATTATAGTGACATCATAGTCTGTGAGACACTATGGAAATTTAACAAATTTACTGATGTGGTAGTCTGATAGATACTCACGGTAATACTGACGTGGTAAATTGCTGGACACCGCAGCATCTACGCGCTCACGTGTGGCTTCCTCGACCGCTGCCGCCAGACCGACGGTTGCAACGTTGCAAATTAGGAAGGTACTAGAAACGCGGGAAACGAAACTCGAAGAGTAAAGATTTTGGAAAAGATTATCTACTTCGTGGTGTCTGTGGGACTACCACGTCAGTCGCAGAGGGTTAATTTCATTATACTATAGTTATGTAGTATAAGCCCGTGGTTTGATTTATTACGGGTATGTCCCTTCCACGTAGTATAATATCATTAATTTATTTATGCCCGAGATACCTACTCACGGGAGGCCCATTTCAATCAATTTTAATTTTTTAATTTTAAGTTAGCACCTATACGGATAGCTTTGTTTATCAGCATTCAGCCCCCTACAATAGCACTGGATAGATAACAACTTAAAATGTCTCAAAATAATAATGTAGTGATTAGCAGAAAGTTAACCAAATCGGTGCCCATACTACAGGGCGCGCAAAAAAGTATTTGAAATATAATCAAGATTCAATCACTAAAGACAGGGTAGTTACCTAGTACCTACTTAGAATTGTATTTTATTGCCTTGTAGACATATGAATCTAAAGACTCCTTCAAACGTGTATAGATAAGTATCTCATTTGGTTTTTAACTTTAGAAATACAAGTAGCAATGGAAAGGCAGTGGGCACCCTTTTTATCCGACTACGGCGAAGCCAAAAGGAGGGTTATGTATTTTGCTGCTTTGTATGTATATATGTTATAAGTGTATAATATTCATTGTAACTTAAGAGCGGCCTTCCCGTCTTACTTTTCATACAAATGCTCGTTTGTGATTATGGCGTTGTATCTGATCTGATCTTTCTTAACAACTTTTGAACTCGCAGGTATCTTATGCGCTATTTCTAGGTTTCTAAATTAAAAAAATTAAAATTTAGAAAAACAAAGTCAATATAGGCCTCCAAAAATCTGCTTTATGCACAAATTTTAGCAAAACTTTGACCGTTCATACAGTACTCATAAATCGTAAACTTTAAAAAAATATTTCGATAGAAACCTCGCAAATGTAATGAAAATTTTGTGTACGAAATATTTATTTCACACACATAAGGTTTACTGATAAACACGTATCACCTGGAACAAGTTTTATGAAATTTTCGCACCCCATGAATAGTTAATATTCATTAAATGGATAGTTAATAATAGTACTAATTTCATTTAATAGAATGCAAACCGAGCCCTTAGGCGCTATCTCTCTCTTTTTGGTTAGCCTGTTTTTCTAGCATTGCCCTGGATGAAAGAACAAGGTTTTCAAACTATGCTCGCGTTGATGGCAGAGCGGCCGGGAAGGGCCGCCTGAATGAAATTATTATTATTATTAACTATCCGTTGAACGAATATTTACTTACTTTTCATTAGGTGCGGAAATTTCATAAAACTTGTTCCAGGTGATACGTGTTTATCAGTAAACCTTATAAGTGTGTGAAATAAATATTTCGTACTCAAAATTTTCAATACATTTGCGAGGTTTCCTACTAAGTAAGTACCTACTGCTTAGAACGATCACTGATTTACTAAGGGTCTTGATATATATTGCTTAGGTCTACGTATTTATGAGACAGAATGGCAAAGACTTGTAAATCGGCACGAAGCGTCGCATCTCGTCGCTCTAGAAACATGAAACAGCCACCATGGCCCTAGCCAGGTTGTTTGGGGGTTCAACCCCCCCCCCCCCCCCCGCCCCCCCACCAAACCAACACGGGCGTGTAGGTAGGTACTACATACCCGTTTTAAATAAATACTTACTTGTACCGGCCATAACAGCCGCATGCGTTTGCCGCATGCCGCGTGCATCTGTCCGATCTCTCGTACTCGTACAAACAAAGTAGCGCACGCTGCGCCTGCGCAATCACAGGGTGATTTTGAATATCTTTAAGTAGTTAAGTTAACTGCTGCTTTGCATACGAGTGCAATAGAGTTTTAAATCAATTACTTAGGTACTGTAAACGGAAATAACGTGATTTTCGATAGTCGATTTTACCATTTAGAAAGAAAAACTAACGTAAATAGTTAGGTACATTCTACGCTTTTCTCACAGTGTGATCTACATTCATTAAAATGAACAAACTCTTAGTCAACTATTTAAACAACAAGATATTAGTTTGAAAAACTAACAACAGGCAACGGGAAAATTCTTACTGATTAATACAAATCCTGGGAGAAATTTCTTAAATTTTATAAGTATTTACGAAAGTTTTTTATTTATCTATACTATAATAATACAATAATAAAAGAGTAAAAAAAATGTGTATGTACATTGAAAATTTTTCAAAAAAAATTTTTTGTGGCGATGGAGATATAGTAATAGAGTAAGAAAATAAAAAAAAATGTCTGTCTGTTTGTCTGTTTGTACACGCTAATCTCCGGAAATACTGGACGGATTCGAATGAAACTTTTTTTGTTATATAGCTGTGAAGCCTGGGCAACATATAGGCTATAATTGATTTTGGAAAATGGAACACATGATGCAGAACTATAATGGTCCAGCTAAACTATAAAAAATATTAAAATGCCGCCTTAGCAAAAGTTGTTAAGTCTGATGAGAACTTTTTGTTGAGTTATAATACAACTGGCCAAGCGCGAGTCGGACGCGCGCGAAGGGTTCCGTACCATAATCTATGAAAAATCACGTTTGTAGTATGGGAGCCCCCCATAAATACTTATTTTATTCGATTTTTAGGGTTCCTTACCCAAATGGGTAGAAACGGGACCCTATTACTTAGACCGTCCGACTGTTAGTCTGTCTGTCTGTCTGTCACCAGGCTGTATCTCATTAACCATTATAGCTAGACAGTTGAAATTTTTATAGATGATGTTTTTTTTTGTTGCCGCTGAACAAAAACATACTAAATCTATACTACAAATAAAAGAGTAAAAAATGTGACTGTACATTGAAAATTTTTCCAAAAAAAAGTTGTTTCGTCCGAAGAAGAACTTATAAGTTCAGAATTTGCGGACCTTCAGAGCATAACACACCAGAAAAATTCTTGGATATGTGAACGCGCCATATTGACACCAAAAAATTAAAAATCAATTATTATAGAACTTATGACGCAAATTATTGTTAATTTCTTGGGTAGAGTTGTTGACGACACCACCAATTATCCAGTTGAGTTTCTTAATTCACTTGCAGCAAATGGACTTTTGGCTCACAAAATAAGTCTTAATGTCGGAGGGCCAATAATGCGAATGCGCAATTTGACTCCGCCGAAACTGTGTAACGGAACCCAACTTAGTGTCTCAGCACTGTATGCCGAAGTTCAGCGGCTGAATTTCAGCCAATGCATGCCTGCAATGTTATTTGCATTACTAGCAACACATAATGCCGAACTTCCGATGCTTTTGCCTGAATCGGACCCGTACCCGTACCCGTACCCGTACCCGTACCCGTACCCGTACCCGTACCCGTACCCGTACCCGTACCCGTACCCGTACCCGTACCCGTACCCGTACCCGTACCCGTACCCGTTCCCGTACCCGTACCAATACCCGTACCCGTACCCGTACCCGTACCCGTACCCGTACCCGTACCTGTACCCGTACTCCCTCTTCCGCTCCCGCCGCTGCCGCCGCTGCCGCCGCTGCCGCCGCCGCCGCCGCTCCCACCGCCGCCGCCGCCGCCGCTCCCGCCGCCGCTGCCGCTGCCGCCGCCACTGCCGCCGCCGCTTCCGCCGCCGCCGCCGCCTCCGACGCCTCCGCCGTCGCCGCCGCCGCCGCCGCCCACGCCTCCGCCGCCGCTGCCACTTCCACTCCCGCTCCCGCTCCCGCTTCCGCTTCCGTTCCCTTTTCCACTTCCGTTCCCTCTTCCGCTCCCGTGTCCGTTCGCCGCAGACGCGCCAAAGACGGAAGATTAAATTCTCATATCGGCACATCACTACAGTCCGGCGTTTCCACCGAACTTCAGCGGCTGAACTTCAGCTTATTTAGTGTGTCATCCCCACCGAACTATAGACACTGAACTTTAGCCGCTAAACTTCGGCATAGTCTGCTGAGACACTTAAAGTTTACTGTGAGTGGTGCCAGTGAAACTGTATTTATTCCGCGTATAACAATTTTCCTTTTGAAAATACACAGTTTTACAAATACACAGTGTTTACTTGCTTTCCTATGAAAATAAGTCACAGTTTTAGAGGCTTAAAGCTGCTGATGTCGATCTAAAGACTGCTTTTTCGCATGGCCAACTTAATGTGGCTTTCTCCAGGGTTAGTAACACTTCAGCTCTTTTCATATTGGCTCCCGAAGGAAAGAATTAAAATAATATTGACTTTTAACTCCTAACACTGTTACAAGTACTTTCTTATCTCTCTCTATCTTTCTCTCTCATTCGTTGTTATTTATATTAATACGCCGGAGTCATAAAGTCCACGCGAACGAAGTCGCGGGCATCAGCTAGTTATAAATATTTCACTGTATTTCCAAACGACATTTACCTACATTATATCTACATTTAAAGATCTGTAATGTGTACTTACACACACGCTAAAAAAAATAACTCTCCTTTTGGCACGGTCAGGCAAAAAGATAAACGAGTAAATATAATTTTATGAATATTCGCAAGGGAGTAACCGGTTAAAATAGTTTAAAAGATTGATGATATATCGGTAGGTATACCGTTTTAGATAGATAGATAGATAGATAAATTCTTTATTGTACATAAAAAGACACATTTAAAATACAGTAAAAAAAACACAATAGTACAAAGGCGGACTTATCCCTGTCAGGGATCTCTTCCAGTCAACCCTACAACCAGAGGAGATAACTACAAAAGTGAGGTGGACATTGTACAATTTTTTTTAATGTAAGTTTTACACCACTTACACTAAAAAAAAACTCAAGTTAGGTAAGCATACCTTGTATAAACACATCAAGGTCAAGGAGCACTGTTTTTACAGTCAATTACATATAAAGTCGGCACTCTATCAACTGGTTGGATTGTTACTTCTCTATATGACTGATTTTAGGAGGTCAGATTTTTTATGAATATGAGGTGATGCTTTTATAAAATCAGCCTATATAATATGTTTCGATATCGGCTGAGATCGCGGCGTCACCTGCGCGGCGCCACCTGCCGCCCCTGATTCGCCAAAACCGAACAGACGCGCCGCTCACCTGCCGGCATCGATACCGCGATCGATGCCCAACAATTATTCACTGCTTCTGTCTTACTGTTCAAGAGAAACTTAATATGTGTCAGCTGCTCATCCTCTCGGGCACATTGGCAAACCGGCCGAAAATCAAAAGAAAGTTGGATCGCTCTTTATAAAAATACTAAAGTTTTAACACGAGCTCGAAACTGCATCTGAAGTCCTTAGCGCGTCTAAAGCAATACAATTCTCAGCACGTATTTGAGGAGCATGCAGCAGTATAATTATGTTTAGCAGCTCTTTAGAACTCCCGACGAGCGCTTACAATTCATGATTGCCTTCAGCAACTACTGCTGCGGCCACCACTGGCGAATACATCATGAATGAAATGAATGAAAAAAAATGAATGAAAAAATGAAACATTACGAGAGGAAATTTTCGCTATTTTAAATAATTAACTTCCCAGGCTGGTGTGGGAGAAAATTAAAAACGCAGAATGTAGGTACGAGCGGCTTTTCTTCGCGTGCACATCATTAAAGCCGATTGAGGCGTTGCGAGATTCTGAATCATATGCGGCTAGCAACTCATCACTTTTGTGATTAATTTTTTCATCTTCGTGCCATCAAGTTAACTAGCCTCAGAAATATGCAATCATGACACGACTATTAATGTTATTGATCTTTGAAATGCAGAGACTTGTTTATATTTTTTCTCATTTTTAGACCGTGAAAGGACTCAAACCTACAAGTTTCGGATCGCGGTTCAGTCACTTTATTTAGCAACAACAAATTTTCCTCCGCATTGTGCTCATGGGTGCAATCAATTTAGGGCTCTAGTTCTGTGACCAACGACTGTAATTAAAGGCATGCGCATTAGGCACCCCTCGGTGTGCACAATAACGGACTATTACACGGACAGCCCTATTAATGCCGCCGGCACAAAATACCGGGGGTCTAGAAAGGTAACTCCAAATTATTCGTGATCCTGGATGACACAGGAGTTAGTGAACACGAATGCCAGTAAGGCAAAGTGGATGAATAAAACAACCGCAAGATTCGACGTACCTTAATCGAAAGTTTTCTTCTGACTCCAGATAAGAATGACTTACAAATCATTTTAGTACAATTTTAATATCCACTGGAGCCTAATAGACACATAAATATATGACATCTGTACGCAGTGTCTGGGATAGCCCCACCAAGTGTACGACGCAGTGTAGCAGCGCAGTGGGTAAATCTAAACAGACGCATGAAGTTAGGCATCTACTATACAATCAAATTCCACCACCCCCTTGCTTAAAGATCCGAAAAAGTTTTCTTAGTCAGCCAAGCATTCCAGGAAGCCTCAAACATTAGGTTATCATGTTGGAAAAATTTCACCATCTCCTATTTCACCTGCTGAGAAACTTCCACCAGGTGGCGATCTTACCTGGGCAGTCTGGAAGTCCCTAAACAGGCTGTCTGAAAGACCCTAAACAGGCTCCGGACAGGTGTTGGGAGATGTCACGAAAATCGAGCAATTTGGGGTTTTCCAAACAACGATCGTTGTGACTGTGGAGCAGTTCAATCCATGGCCCACCTACTGTCATGTCCCAACTACCCAACCCTCTGTACAATAGAAAACCTAAACTCGGCTAATGACAGAGGCGTAAATGTGGCCACACATTGGTACACACTCAAATAATAAATATGTAATTAGTCCATTCCGACTCGCTAAGAAGAAGAATATAAAAAGTACCTTCTGTATTCATTTATTAGATTACTATGAATAAACCCATTTCCAAACGAAGGGTTAAGAGTGTAGCGCCTCCTTGTTTGATCGACCGCAAGGTTTGATAAATGTCGTAATAAAAATAAAAAAGTGGATTGTCCTGGCTGTCACATCAAGAAAATTACTTTTGACAATACAGATATAAAATAATTTTTGTGAATTACAATAAAAGTTATTTCAAAGAACTTTCAGCCTTTATTTTTTTCAAACAAGCAGCGCTTCATTGGTGACCCGCACGGGAACAAAATCGCACGAGAAGAACGTAAGCGCTTGAAATAAAATGAGTACGGAGAACGTACCGATAGCAAAAGAGGGGATGGAAGCCTTTCGAGTCGGCGTCAAGGTGCCCCCTTCTACCCAGAGAAAGCTGCTCTGTGGTTTGCGCAGCTAGAAGGACAGTTTCAGCTCGTTAATATCACCGTGGACGACACGAAATACTTCTACGTGATCGCCCAACTGGATTCACAGTACGCCGCAGAGGTTGAGGATATTATTACCTCCCCGCCAGTGACGGACAAGTATCAAAAACTAAAGGCGGAATTAATCAAGCGGCTGTCTGCGTCCAAGGAGCGGAAGGTAAAGCAGCTACTTGTCCACGCGGAGTTGGGTGACCGTAAGCCGTCCCAGTTTCTGCGCTACCTGCAAAACCTGCCGGACCAGGTGTGCCAGACGACTTCCTTCGTACCATATGGACAAGCAGACTACCTACAGGTACTCAAACCATAGTGGCGTCGCAGCCAAACGCTACGCTGGAAGAATTGTCAGAACTGGCAGATCGTGTATGGGAGATCATGCCCATTGGGACACGGGTGGAAAGCACCTCTCAAAACTCACCCATGGAGGAGATGGCTAAGCAAATTATGCAACTCTCGAAGCAAGTTGAGGTTTTAACAATGGAAGTCAACTCCAGGTCTCGCTCCCGCTCTAGATACGGTCGCCTCAATAGACGCCGAGGAAATAGCAATTCTACTAGATCTCAGTCAAGTTACCGCAAACATCCTCAATGCTGGTACCATTTCAAATTTGGCTCGAAGTCTACGAGATGTGTAAAGCCTTGTGATTACCGACCGGAACAGGAAAACTTTCAAGGCAGTCGGTAATGGCGAAGAACGATTGCCACACGTCAGGTCGCCTGTTCGTCGCAGACCGAAGATCGAAAGTGCAAAACCTCATCGATACTGGTAGCGATGTCTGTGTCTTTCCAAAATCCCTTCTTCACGAACGCCGACCTCAAACAAATTATCAGCTGTTTGCCGCAAATGGATCGCTCATAACTACATATGGCTACGTGCAGATTCATCTCAACCTTGGACTTCGACGAGACTACAGCTGGCAATTCATCGTAGCGGACGTGACAAAACCTATTATTGGCGTTGATTTTCTATGTTTCTACAATTTAGCAGTCGATTGCCGGAACAAACGTCTAATAGATAACACTACGACTTTAACTGCAATAGCCTCGTCGGTTCAAACCTCAGAAGCAATCTATTCGGTTAAAACACTCGGTGGTGACTCAAAATACCACGATATTCTCCGACGTTTTCCTGAAATTACTCGTCCATCTGGAGTACTGCAGAAGCCGAGCCATCAAACATTACATCATATCAGGACTACACCTGGACTACCTGTTCATTGTACTCCTCGTCGTTTGGCACCAGAAAAACTGAAAATAGCAAAACAGGAATTTGAGAGCATGATGAAATGTGGAACAGCTAGACCGTCTGAAAGTCCATGGTCATCACCACTCCACCTGGCGCCGAAAAAAGACAATAGCTGGCGGCCCTGTGGAGATTATCGAATGCTGAATGCCAGAACCATCCCGGACAGATACCCAATCAGACATATTCATGATTTTGCTCACAGCATATCTGGCTTTACTATATTCTCAACAATCGATTTAGTGAAGGCGTATAATCAAATTCCAGTATTTTCAGATGATATCCCAAAAACAACTATTACCACGCCATTTGGTATGTTTGAATTTCCTTACATGACGTTTGGCTTAAGGAACGCGGCGCAAACCTTCCAACGTTTCATGGATGAAGTTACCCGCGGATTGGATTTTGTTTATGTATATTTGGACGATATTCTGATTTTTTCAAAAGATGAAATTACGCATCAATCACATCTCGAGCAAGTGTTTACCAAGCTAGAAGAATATGGCCTTGTCATAAATTGTGCCAAATGCGTCTTTGGAGTATCTGAAATAAAGTTTCTGGGATATCTCATTTCAGAAAATGGAACAAAACCTTTAGATTCGAAAGTAGAAGCTATACAAACATATCCAACACCAAAGACAGCAAAGGAGCTAATACGTTTTTTGGGTGTTATTAACTTTTACCGGAGATTCATCCCAAAATGCGCCGAAATTGAATGACTTGTTGACGGATAAAGTTAAAGGCTCGCAACCGATAAATTTAGCAGGAGATTCTTTACATGCATTCGAGAAATGTAAAAAAAGTCTTTGTGAAGCGACACTTTTGGCTCATCCGGATTGCGATGCTAAACTAGCCTTAGTTACCGACGCCTCAGACACGGCATTAGGTGCAGTCGTTCAACAATATAAGAAAAAAATATGGCAGCCGCTGGCATTCTTTTCCAAAAAGCTGAGTGATACACAAAGAAAGTACTCGCCTTATGATCGCGAACTCCTAGCAATTTACTGCGCGATAAAACACTTTAGGCATTTGTTAGAAGCCAGAATATTTACAATATTTACTGACCACAAGCCACTGTGTTTTGCATTCAACACCAGGAAAGATAACTGCTCGCCACGTCAGTTTAGACACTTGGATTTTATTTCACAATTCTCCACAGATATAAAACATATATCAGGGAAAGATAACGTTGTTGCAGATACGCTCTCCAGAATTGAAGAACTGCAACAACCGGTTAGTTTAACCCTCCTTGCTGAACAGCAAAATAATGATCCCGAGTTAAAAGAGATTCTCGATTGCCCTCGGGAAGACACGTCGCTAAGAATTAAAAAGGTGAGAATACCTGGGACTGATATAGATGTGTACTGTGATGTCAGCACAACGGTTCCTAGACCATATGTCACACCAGAGTTGCGGCGCCAAGTCTTTACCAGCCTACATTCGCTAAGCCACCCTGGAATCAACGCTTCTACGAGACTTGTTGCGGAGCGCTTCGTGTGGCCAAAAATGAAAAAGGTTGTCGTGATTGGTCGAAAACTTGCATAGAGTGCCAGAAATCTAAAATCACAAGGCATGTAAAAGCACCTTTGGGTGCCTATCAATTACCTAGAGTAAGATTCAAGCAAGTTCACATCGATTTAATAGGACCACTTCCACCATCACACGGATACAGATATTGTCTTACTGCTGTTAACAGATTTACGAGATGGCCTGAGGCAATACCAGTACTGGACATGACCGCAGAAACGGTGGCTAGAGCATTACTCAGTGGCTGGATATCTCGATTCGGCAGCCCTGTTGAAATTGTAACAGATCGTGGTCGACAATTTGAATCAACCTTATTTAAACACCTTGCTGATATTGCTGGATTTGAACACAAGAGAACGACGGCTTACCATCCAGCCTGTAATGGATTAGTGGAGAGATTTCATAGACAATTAAAGGCTGCAATTATGTGTCACGCTGACGCAAGCTGGACCGAGTCTCTTCCACTAGTTTTGTTGGGAATCCGCAGTGCCTTCAAGGAAGATCTACAAACGTCGTCGGCAGAAATTGTATACGGTGAACCTCTAAGACTTCCTGGAGAGTTTTTCAGTCCTAACTCCGAGAACGCTTCAACAGATGTGACGGACTTTGCAGTGCGTTTGAGAAAATTTACTAAAGATCTCCAACCAGTTCCAACATCACAGCATGGCAAGAAGACTATATTTGGATTTAAAGATTTAGCATCTGCCAGGCATGTGTTTTTCGTTAAGATGCATTAAGGGGTGTTTTACAAGCTGCTTACACAGGACCGCATGAGGTGTTGCAACGAGGCGATAAGATTTTTAAGATCAGAAAGAATAATAAAATAATTAATGTCTCTATTGATCGTCTCAAGCCGGCCTATCTACTCGAAGAGAAAGAGAATACTCCAAGCTCTCTGCGATCTGAAGATAAGCAGACTAAAAGTGGGCGGCACATACGCTTTCCCGATTATTATCGCCCGTAACTTGGTCTCTGGAGGGGGGGAGTGATGTAGTGCCTCCTTGTTTGATCGACCGCAAGGTTTGACAAATGTCGTAATAAAAATAAAAAAGTGGATTGTCCTGGCTGTCACATCAAGAAAATTACTTTTGACAATACAGAAATAAAATATTTTTTGTGAATTACAATAAAAGTTAATTCAAAGAACTTTCAGCCTTTATTTTCTTCAATCAAGCAGCGCTTCAAGGGTATATCCCGTTCGAGTGGGGACGTCCCCACTGGAGACGAATGGGATTTATCTACGGATCATTCTTTGATTTCGTCTTTATTGGACTGTCAGTAAATAACGAAAAATCATCTCTCAATAACCGTTCTTTATCTACTTTTTGTAGTTTTGGGATGTTTTAAAACATGTATAAAATAACCGGCCAAGTGCGATTTGGACTCACGCACGAAGAGATTCGTACCATATCTATAATAACCGGCCAAAGTGACTCATGCACGAAGGGTTCCGTACTATGATTATCAATAACAAATCACGTTTGTTGAATGGGAGCCCCACTTAAATATTTATTTTACTGTTTTTAGTATTTGTTGTTAAAGTGACAACAGAAATACATCATCTATGAAAATTTGGACTGTCTAGCTATCACGGTTCATGAGATACATCCAGGCTGGTAACAGACAGACGGACGGACGTAATAGGGTCACGATTTTACCTTTTGGGTACTGAATCCTAAAAACCCGCACGCACGATTACTACTTTTCGAGAAAAATATTACTATTTATATATTCATTACAAAAGCATTATCAATATTTCGTGAAAACGGTAGTTAGAATAAGTATGGATGGTAATTAGCAAATAGATAAGGCGATTTTTTCCACCTTCTCCTTATTTATTTGCTACCCATGGATGGTGACAGTGACAGCTAATGGCTCGACCGTCTGTGTAGTGGCCACACTCCTGTGTATTCGTAAAATTCGTAAATAAAGTGTTTAATTAATGTAATATAATTGTGATGTTTGTGTACGATAGCGTAATAAATAAATATTGTATTCTACCACATAAATGATAGTACTTTTATACTGATAATTAAAGCAATTCGTGCAAAATTATTCCCTAATCATTTCAAAATATCAAAAAAGCACAACGTTAATATTCAAGTTTTCACTTCTGCCGGCACTCCCGGTGTACAACCCGTCATTTTTTTTTTACTGATGATATCGTACACTGTTGACGCTCTTGACATATTCCAATAATGAAGAGTCTCCACGTCCTTTCAGTTCGTAAAATGACTCTTTATTGCAAGGTGTACAAAGGTTTCAAGAACTTTATTTTGAAGTGTTTCATCTGGACCTTAATTAATTTGTAGCACCTACTGGCCATCGGGAATTCAGGGTTGGCTTAACGAGCGCGCTAGATTTTTTGCACTACTACTTTACTTTTTTGGACCACTTATTAGTTCGTACCTAACCTCTTAGGTAATTGTTTACGGATGTTACAGAAAGGAAAAAACATCCTTCCCTTATCCACCCACGACATTGTGGAAAATACTTCATAGAAAATGTCCGAAAACCGTGTCATGACCAAAATCCGAGAGCTCGTGGCTCTTCGTTCAGTGAAAAGTCGTGGCGGTGCCTTCAATGCGAAGCTGTCCCTCGCGTGTCTATCGACATTTGGAGACTGCTTTTGAGCCGCAACAAGTTGTAATAATAAACACACACTTATCGACTTAAGGCGGTCCTTCCCGGCCGCTCTGTTTTCAACGCGAGCATAGTTTCAAAAGCTTGGTGTTTCATCCAGGGCAATGCTAGAAAAAAGAGGCAAACCAAAAAGATAGAGATAGCGCCTAAGGGCATGGTTTGCATTCTATTAAATGAAATTAGTATTATTATTAACTATCCATTGAACGAATATTAACTATTCACAGGGTGCAGAAATTTCATAAAACTTGTTTCAGGTGATACGTGTTTATCAGTAAGCCTTAGAAGTATGTGAAATAGATGTTTTTTATTTAAAGTTTTCATTACAATTGCGAGGTTTGTATCGAAATATTTCTTTACTTTTACAATTTATGAGTACTTTATGAACGGTCGAAGTTCAGGTAAATATGGATAGAAGTATTTGTTAAATAAAAAGGTCTTTACATATCAGAGTGTATATTTTATTCTTATTGGACGGTGGTTGTATCACATCATTTACAATGTTCTTGACATAACACTACGTTAATATTTACATACTTAGAGATCAGATTCTTATGCACACAGTCAACAGTAAACTTGGCACTTGCTTAGCCGGCCATCCGTTTGGTTTCCAACGACAGGAACACAATATCATTACTTCCTACGTATTGGTACGGAAAATATACATTTTACCACTACCATTATTGTAATCTTACACATTCCATCGTTCACCACCCTGTCAACGACCTGAAGTCGCTTCATTAGCGGTAAATGGACTACACGTAATAGTTTTAAACTTACGAGTTTATTCATATAAACAAGATTTGTACATTTTAATTTAAACTTACGTTAGATAAGTAGGTACAATGTCAAACTATGCAGCAGTTCTTTATATTTTTGTTTGTTTAATTCTTTGTTTAGCAAAGTGCCGAAGAACAATGTTGACTGGCTGTTACAATTAATAACAATTATCACTACTCTAAATACCTATTCATACACTGATAACACTGCCATTTTCTTGTCTATTGCATACAATGGCAATAAAACAATTATATAAAACTAGCTGACCCGGCAAACTTCGTTCCGCTTTTTCCCGTGGCCGTTCCTGTTCCCGATCCCCGGCAAACTTCGTTCCGCCAGATACCGTTCCCTTTACCGTTTATCATATAAAACAATCCTGAACTTCCATTATTTTATAACCAAAATTGGCTAAATTGCTTTCCCATTCCCGTTCTCGTTGCCGTACTCGTTCCAGTTCTCGTAACGGTTCCCGTTCAATATTTATAAAATATATTAATTATTTATTTATTTAAATATTTCAAAATCAAAAGTAGCTAAATCTATCTAGCCGTTCTCGAGATTTAGCGATACTAACGAATAGCCATTTTTATAATATAGAAGACATATGAATTGTATGGTTGACATTTTGTTGAGACCATACAAGTCCTTTAAGCTTCAATTTAATTGTATGTAACAGACAAGAAACGTAGTGGCAGATCTATGGTAAGACCATGTCATTGGACGGATGCGTTACATCTTGGACCATCAAAATTTTAAGACTTATTTATAAAAGTTATTATTTTATGTAGGAGTTATACTACTACTTATATTTATCATAAAAATATTTCAAAACTATTACATTTATTTGTGCTACATTACTTAAGTACTTAAGTTAACTAATTATTTAATCTATTTGTGATTTCAATCAGGAATAACATCAATATAATATATTTGCTGAGAGAAATAGACATATTTTGAGATGAGGACTGCTTACTCGTTTAAAATTATTTAAAACTAATAAATAATAATTCATTTGTGAAGTAATTTCATGCATCTGCTTGGTTTGATTTCATCATTTGCGGAACAGTCAAGTAATATTCTGTATGTACAATAGCATTACTTATATCCTTATTGCAATAAAACTAATAAATAACAATAAATTTAATAGAGAAAACATTATTATAATACTAAGTAGTAAAACATTCTCGAACAGGAAGATCGATAATGTTTTACTACCTATAGTTCAATTGTTTAGGTATTTAAAATAATGAAAACAATCTTGACATGTCTTTTTATTAAAATATACACTTTGTAAATCAATACCTTTGCAAATTACAAATATTATTATGTAAGTCATAATTTACAAAATAAATAATTTGTAATAATTGTAATTTACAAATATTATTATGTAATTCATAATTTACAAAATAAATAATTTGTAATAATTGTAATTTGCAAAGGCGTTGATTTATAAAGGGTATATTTCAATAAAAAGACATGTCAAGATTGTTTTCATTCTTTTAAATACCTAAACAAATGCACTATAGTATTATAATACAGTACACACATTATCCGTAAAAAGATACAATATTTCACTTTGTTCATTTACAAAACTGTACATTTTCAGTGAGATTCGCCATTGTGGTGGGTTAAGTTCTCTTTTATTCAGCAAGGACATATTGGGGCAGGCCTCAATACAGTGTTGCCTCGACATTATGAGATTTTGTACATTTGAAACGTATGAAAATACACCGCCATAATACTGTGACCGATGCCGCAAAATAGCGGCTGGCGGGTCTCACCTATCGTCGCATAGTACGGACAAAAAATTATAATACTTCATACACAGTATGGAGGGGGTTATATGATTTATTTTGTTTTTGTTACGGCCCTTCCAAATATTTTCGATTTGTTGTAGTACTGTAATACTAACGTGTAACAAAATACAATTGAAACTATTTTAAGACGTATTTAATCCATTACACTGAACAACTTTTCTCAAGGAACATTATATCGAAATATGAAAATTATTTCGGTTTGGTTTTCATACAAACTCAAATCAGCTAATCGGTCAACTTGTATGGGAGGCTATAAAATATTTATTATATTTCGATAATGAACAACTGCATAATGAACAACTTTCCTTGGGGAAAGTTGTTCATTATGGATGAATTCACCCTTCAAATAGTTTCGAATATTCTGTTAGTGTCTGTTCTATAGACGAACTGTCATTTGGATGTGTCAGTGGTAACCTAGTTAGCGCCAAGAACCGTGTCCATTGCTGGGACTGCCCGGGGTGGAGGAGGTGGATCCGTTCAATATGGAGTCGTCAATGCTGTCTTCGTCTGATCGCGACTCTTCAACGGCATGTCGGCAGAACGGGCAATGACCTTTCGTCACCAGTTGAATTTCGAAGTCTTCCATGTAAAATAGCTGTGGAAAAAATTCAACTTTGTAATTTAAGCCGGGTAAAAATGAGATTTTTTCAGTATATTAGAACACGTAAAAGTGCATTTTTTCAGTATTGGGAATTGGTCCTCGAAGGCAACGGATTGGAACTCGAAGGCCTTATAGATCGAAGAATCCGGCCGTGCTGCGAGACAGTATAGGCTAAAAATAAAAATAGAAGTACTTTTTTTTCAAAGGACGTCAATCGCCTATTGGTACGTTTCTTTAGAATTTTAGATTTTCGCTCACTGCCTTCGTTTTATTTTACGATCTGCACGGCGGGTGGAAAAACATTTACATAAAGGTGAATACCGTGCAGAAGTAGCGCCCTCATTTGAAATAAATTGTTTAATCATCACCCTTTATTTGACTTTTATGCAGGTTCCCAAAGATTTTAAAGTCGCCGTAATTTTTGTCACGCGTAAGCGCCTTGATGATGATGCTAAGCAAGTCAGATTGAAGCTTTGAGAGAGAAACCCAACCCAAAAGAACCCAATTTTATCACTCCGGGAGACTCTTCCACCTGACAAGTGGAAGGAAGGAAGTTGGAAGTCATAACAGACATAGAACGCAGGTACGCCATTGTTAAGATAATTTTATAGGTGGAAGATGATAGTATCCTCCATACATCAAAACGTGCCTGCACTTGACCTTTCCCTTTCCTAAACTAGATGTCGCTACCAGTTTTTAACTCACTTATTTTGTAAATCAGTCGTAAATATTAGAACCATCAAGCACACCTCGTGTGACCACAAATTAAGTAATTTTATAGTAGTATCACACAATTTCACTAGATGGCGCAATTCCTTTAATTTTTATCTTTTCTGTGTATGTATCTACCAAAAAAAAATACTTAGAATTAAATCGGGTATTCTGTATTCGGTGATTCAAAAAACTTTATTTTTTTACCGACTTCATAAAAAAAGATTATCAATTCTAATGCATATGTTTTGGAACAAAGTTCCTCTTTGGACGACGGTACGTACAGGGGTTAGGCGAAAAAATACAATTTTTCCGTCACGAATTAAAATCATTGGACCCATAGCTCAGTTGGCAAAGCACTCGACTGAAGGTCGATGTTCACGGTAACCCTGGTTCGATTCTAACTTAAGTCAATATTCTTTTTTAAGTTTTTTTGGCTTTTTGTCATTTTTTAATTTTATTGTTCTTTAATTTATTATTGTTATTATATTATTAATAAAAGCTTTTAAGATTTTCCGTCTTTACTACGAAAGCACCTTCGTTCCAACAAAGTGTCGACACTCACGTTAATTTTATGGTTCCATAACCAAAGGGTTAAAATTAGCAAAGTGCGTATCGGGCCACGCGCAGCGTAGGGTTCCGTAGTTACGAATACCAACTTTGAGTTAATGCCACTGAAAACGTCTAAAAACTAATTTTTTATTGAATTTGTACTAAATTTTCCTTTATATTATAAGTTGATCACTTATAATTTTTTAATTTATAAACCCTAATTAACTCTGATAGTTTTCCTTTAAAGTTCGTTATATTATAATATATGTACTACCTATAGCTGTGATTTTTTCACGTATCCTTATTATCCTTATATAACCGTTAAGCAGATAGAGGGGGGGGGGGACTCCCTTTTGACTCTAACAAAAATATTCACTTTAAAACCAAATATTTCAAAAACGGATCTAAAAACGGTGTTCAAAAGCTCATAATATTTTTGAAAGACCTATTCAACGATACCCCACATCATTGGTTAGTCGAGAAAAACGCCTTGACCACTGGACCACGACTGCCTCCGTGGTCCAGTGGTCAAGGCGTTCGCCTTGTGACCCGGAGGTCATGGGTTCGATTCCCACTGGGAAGCATACTTTGTGAAAAGTTGTTTCCAGTCTGGATAGGATATTGGAGGCTTGAATCACCTGATTATCCGAAAAGAAAGATGATTCCGTGTTTCGGAAGACACGTAAAACTGTGAGTCCCAAACGCCACCTAGCGTTTGATCATCAACCTATCCAAGGATTGGTTCCTGGTTTGCCCTTTGGGTTGTGGAGGTCAGACGGCAGTCGCTCTGTGTAAAAACCAGTAACCTCGTCAAATCTCCTTGGTTAGGTAGCGGACCCCGGGCTCTGAAGCGTTACTGCTGAGGATGCAACCGGGAATACGCTCGGATGATGATGATGATTGGTTAGTCGAGAAAAAAATTACTTTTCACTTTACTCGTATGGGAGCTACCCTAGAAAAATATTTTTCTTAATATTTAATTTATCACGTTTTCAGCGTAAAAAACCGCGGACGGACAGACAGACAGACAGACAGACATGGCGAAACTATAAGGGTTCCTTGTCTACTACGGAACCCTAAAAACGGCATCCTATTACTAAAACTCCGCTGTTCGTCTGTCTGTCTGTTTGTCTGTCACCAGGCTGTCTCATAAACCGTGATAGCTAGACAGTTGAAATTTTTACAGATGTTGTATTTCTGTTGCCGCAATAACAAAAAATTCTAAATACATAATAAAACATATATTTAAGGGGCTTCCATACAACAAATGTGATTTTTATAGATAATGGTACGAAACCACGGAACAGAGAAATAGGTGGAAGTGCCAAGTGGGCGTGGCGCGCGTGTCATAATCCGGTAAAACTACACAAGATCGACCGACTGCGTACATCAGTCGTATTCTAGCACGTGTTGAGATCGTTTTGTCCGCCCGACCAACAATTTTTTCGCTAAATATGCCGTGTTGTAGTGTTTTAGTATGTAAAAATAGCAGTAAGAACAAAAATAAAAGCAATGCAGGTGTTTCTTTCCATCATTAAGTACATGCATTTTCTTTAAGAAATTTACGAAAATCATTCTGGTACGATCATATTAACTAGGTAGTTCTAGAAAGTTTGTTCCCGTAAGTTGTCGCTACTCGATTAGTGATGTAGTCGCGTCGGATGCGGATTTTGTCGATAAAATAAATCAAAATTTCAGGTATAATTTTATTAGAATAATGAACAGGAAACAGGGAACAGGGAGAGGGAGAGCCCTATAAGAACCATTTTCGACATAGACATAGACATGGCTGACAAAGATAGATAGAGACTGATCGATCAACGCGCAGCTGAAACCGCAGGGTCTAGGGACTCCAAATTTGGCACACTAAGAAAGGATTTTTCAAAACTCACCCCCTAAGGGGGTCAAGCGGGGGTCCAAAGTTTGTATGGAGTGACAAGATAAGTTAGACTATTTTATTCGAAACTTCGCAGGAGTACTCTTGACGGTAAATGAGTAAGTATGTGTTTCAGGATTTTTCTAAATTCAAACTCTAAGAGGGTGAAATGGGGGTCCGAAGTTTGTATGGAGAAACAAGATTAGTTTAACCATTTTGAAGCGTTCCGTCGCTCTCTCTCGGTCTAGCAAATGATGGGAACGGGAACGGGAAGAAAACGGGAGAGGGAGGTTCGCCGGGTCTGCTAGACCTTTAAATCCCTACGTTATAATAAAAAATGTTATATTTTATAAGTATTCAAACATTTTATCGTAATAATTCATATGATATCACAACATTAATAACGTAAAAATCAATTAAAAATCCTATTAGAACCATTTTCGACTTCTACGTGGACGAAGTCGCGGGTTAAAGCTAGTGTAATATGTATAAGTAATTTGAAAAAGTCTCCATTTGTTTGGCAAAGTAAGATTTACCATGCAAAGTTCCATCACTCTTTTTTTGGGATATAAACCTATGTCCTTTTCCGGGACTCTTAAATTATTTACCTACATATTCAATTTCAATTAAATTGGTTAAGGGGCTACCTGAATTTTCCGGGGTCCATTTGAAATAAGTCATTTAAAAGGAAACGAAGATATCATTTATAATTTGGCCTCGATCAGACCCTAGATAACCATTTAAACTATTTTAGGAACCACTTTTTACATTTTAAAGTAAGAACGTGAAGGTTTTCTACGCACCTACGCCAAAAGTGGCCGTTTTTTGCAATTCTGCGTAGAAAAGCTTCACGTTCTCACTTTAAACTGTAAACGGCCATGCGGCTAGCAACCCATCACTATATTGGTTCCTTTTCCCAATTTCTCGCCCTAATATTTTCTCACGCTAAAAGTAGCCTTCGGATCTTGCGGCCCTGGGCGATTTCAGCTTAGAACCGCAAGAATCAAAATGCTCTGTATGTTCCATTCCATTAGGGATTTAGATCGCTACATTCGCTACAGGGATAAAGACGGATTTTTTATGTTCTCAAAATAATAGATCTTTAATTATTTGAGACATACTAATATTATAAATAAGAAAGTTACGCAGACGAAGTCGCGAGTGAAAGTAAGTGTGAAAGAAAATTCGAAAAAAATGCCTTTCCGTCGAATGATATCGATACTGTATTCATTAATATACATCACTATTCGAGTAGCGCACCTGTCGGCAAGTAGCAGAATTATTTCGTAGCTTGGGATTCAAGTGACGAAAAAATTCTGCTTCTCGACGATAGATGGCGCAATTACTAGACTTTTTAATTTGAGTTAGACAGTAAATAGCAAAACGTCGTAAGTACTTTTTGAACCGTAGCAAAATAAACCTTATGCTTGAGACCTACTGTCGTTTTTAGAATGTAGGATCTATTGACTTAGGCCAACATTGAAATAAATATATTCGATTATTGGTTTATTTATGTGAGTTTGGCGACACAGGTTTCGTTACTAATTTAGGCCCAAGGCACTTCCACCTATTTCTCTGTTCCGTGTACGAAACCCTTTGTGCACGATTTCTAATTAGTAATTACGCGAGGCATTTTTGAGGATTTTTCGCCCCCCTGGTTGATCGTGAATTTTCCTCGACCTCCTCCCCCTTAACCTTATCTCACGTAAGATATTTCAAAATTTATATTTTGGGTATAAATGTGTTGGATTCATTAATAAGGACATCATTTGTTTCATTTTTTTATTAAGTCTAGTAAAGAATTGTTTTGAAATTATTTAGATTATAATCTAAGACCACCGTGATTAAATTTAACAATAAACCAATAGGCACTACTAATATCATTTTGATTCAGTCCATCTGAGCAGTCCATGGTGACTCGTGCAAGTCGTGCACTATCCTGACGGCACTGTTTTGTTTTGTAGATGTGTCTTTTAACGTATACTTTGCAATAATCTTAATACTCATATAAGACTTTTTCTTAGGAACTGTTAATTTTCAAATAAACGATTTGTGTTGTTCTGAAAACAGAGATTTTATTTTAGTACTTACATGTTCACATAACTATAAATGAAACTATTAACCTAAATTACACTATCCTACCTGAAAACAGAGAAACGACATTTAAAGTTTATTATCCAATCGTTAATTCCTTTTAAATATAATTATTTTCGTTGTAATTCTTTATCACACCAAAATGGCTTCCGATATCTTATTTACGTTAGATCTACTTTATCGACAGTATTGGACGCCATTACATGGGGTCGATAAAGCAGAACACTATTTTACCGACGCTTGGATAGCGCGTCATAATTCGATTTGAAGAAATGTAGGTAGGTAGTTTCTTTACATCTCCCTTCCCTTCTTTACATCTTCCTAAAAATTTAATTTTTTAATACCAAAAATTTCATTACTTTCTATATAATTACGATATAACTTAATTAATATTAAATATATGTTTAACAATATAACATGAAATTTAAAAATTTACAATGTTTACTTATGTATTTAATGAATGAGCTATTTACCCGACTGCGCCAGAAGGTGAGTTATGTTTTACGAGAGTATGTATGTATGTTTGTACGTATGTTTGTATGTATGAAACGTATGAATGTATGTATGTATATGCATTGTTTTTATAATAACTACGTGTTTACTGTGTATGTTTTTTTTGTTAATTTTTTTATATAAAACAAATATAATTTTTTTTTTTACATAAATTAAAATACCTTACTTATGTATTGCTTATGTATGGTATGAGTTTTGTGATGTGAAAGAGATTTGACTCTGTTTTTTTATGACCTATACTTATTCTATAAATAGAGTTTGATACTCTTTCTATAATTTCGAATGAACCGAACCTTAGGTCATCTAATTTATTTCTATTTAGTTTGTGCCCATTCTCCACATATACCATATCTCCTATGTTTAAATCCAGTTGAGTCCTATACTTATCTAATATTTTTTTTATTGTAGTTATGAGACTTAATTGAATTTGCTCAGGCTATTTTCCTATCTTCAAACCATTCGGCTTGTGATTTATCTTTTTTTAGTTCATTAAGTAAAATTGAAACATCTGCACCATTCAACAGGTATTTTGGTGCAAAGCGATCGTTGTCCATGCAATTTTTTTGTCATTTTCATTTATTTTACATCTTATTTTGTTTACAAGCGTTTGATTGAGTCTCTCGTTTAAACCGTTTGAGAATAGGGTATTTACTGCGGTAAAAACGTAGGTTATTGATTTTTCATTTAAAAAGTGTTTGAATTCTTTTGAGTTTATCCCCGGATATTGATCAGTGAGAAGCATCCCAATTAAATTAGAATCTGTTACATTATTAACTAGTTTAATGAAATCATTAGCGCTCTGTGTTTTGGAGGTAACAATGAAAGCAAATCGTGTAAAATGGTCCACTAGAAGGTGCAAATATTTTTTTGTTGAACGTGAACCACCAAAACCTCCGATAAAGTCTATGGAGACTATTTCAAAAGGTTTTGTGGCAGGACCTAAATGTGACATTAGACCGTATTTATTTTGCCCTCTTGATTTATTTTTTACACATATCTCACAACTTTAACAATATTTTTTTATATTAACTGTTAAATTTTTTGCTGTGTTTACTGGATTAATTTTATTTTGCATTTGATTAATACCTATATGACACATATTTTCGTGTATATCTTTAATAAGTTTCTTACTTAATTCTTCTGATAAAATATTTTTTTCATTTTTCTTAACCTTCTTGTAGTAAATATTGTGTCTATTAATTAAGTTAGATTTTATTTATTGAACATGTTCGTTTTTTTGTTGATCTGTGATAATATGATTCAATTTTATCATATTTACTATTTTTAATTGTTCATCTATGTTTTGATTTGCTTCTAATACCGGGTTTCTACTCAAACAATCTGCTTCTATATTTTTTTCCCCGGAGCGTATTTTATTTTAAAATCATACTGTGATAAATAGTAGGTCAAATCACCCAATTCATAATCTGTTCTAGACTTCATATTTAAATTTTCTAATGGTTTATGATCAGAAAACACGGTAAATGATTTTCCTATTAGCCAGTATTGCCAATATTTAATTGCTTCTTTAATAGCCAAGCATTCTAAATATATTGCCTTTTTCTTTTTTTGGACTTGATTTAATTTTTTTGAGAAGTATGCTACTGGTTTATTTTTTCCGTTTGGCTGTGTTTGCTTTAAGACTGCTCCAATACCTTCAATAAATGCGTCTGTATAAATGTTAATTGGTAAATTTTGATCAAAGATTTCTAAGATAGGTTGTGAGCACAATAAATGTTTTACCTCTTCAAAAGATTTTTGACAATCTGCGGACCAAATGAATTTCTGGTTTATTCGAAGTAAATTATGAAGGGGTTCTAATAATATTGCACTTTTTGGCAAATACTCATGATAAAAATTTATTTTCCCCAAAAATTGTCTTATATTTTTTTGTGTTTTGGGTGTTGGAAAATCCCTTATTGAAACTAAATTATCTCGTATGGGCCGTACTGTATTATTCTGTATTATGTGGCCTAGATATTTGACTGAATTCGAAGCAAACGTACATTTTGTTATTTTTAATCTAAATCCTTCTTTTTTTATAGCATCCAACAATTGTGTTAAATGATCAATGTGCTCAGAAAACGATTTCGAAAATATTAGTATGTCATCTATATAGTTTACAGCAAAATTAGTCAGCTTGTACTTTCTTAAAATATTACTTAAAATCCTTTAAAAAATAGCGGGAGATGTCTTCAATCCGAAAGGCAAACACGTCCATTAATAGTGTCCTTCTTGTGTAACAAACGCAGCTTTCTTTCTGTCTTCAATCCTAAGAGGAATAGACCAGAACGCTGAATTAATATCTAGTGTTGTAAAATATGTTGGATTTCTTGTCTTGATCACCAGATCTTCGATTATTGGAAATGGTTGAGCTTGTGGTACCACTATTTTATTAAGTTCTCTAAAATCTATGCATAATCTTGATTTTCTGTTGTCTTCCTTTTTGAAAGCTAAAGTTACGGGTGCCGCAAATGGGCTATAAGATTGTTCTATTAGATTTTTGTCAAGTAATTTTGCTACTTGTTCCTCTATCTCCTTTTTATCGTCTGTCGAACATCTGTAAGGTCTTTTACAACAGTATTTGTCGACGAGACGATCAATACGTGCTTCTATTCACTGACCGTGCCAATTTCATATTTGTCTTTTGCAAATATTGATTTATACGTGTCAATCAGATTTTTGTTGAGAATTCAAATTACTCATATCTATTTTAAAATCTTCTTCTTTAATATGTTCATTAAAATTAACTAAACATGTATCTCTTCCATTATTATCTTCCTTAGAAGTGTATTTTTTATCTATAACATCTTCCTTTTCTTGTGTATTTATTTCACCTTTTTTTTGAGTAACTTTTAAGTTTTCATCTTGGATCAATTTGAATTCTTTTATGATATCCAGGCCAATTAGAAAATCATATTTAAAATCTTCTCCATTAATAATATAAACGCTGGTTTTTTTTTCTATACCAAAAATTTTTAATGTAATTTTAGCCTAACCTTTACTTCCGTATGTTTCACAAAAGTTATTCTTCCATATTTTCCAATCCGAGTTCACTGTAAATTTTATTATCATACTGCTGTACCAATTTAAACGCTGTTTTTCGAGTAAATGTTTTAAAATTTCAATTTTGTCTTTTTAACACCATTAATTGTGATTAAATTATCACTGTTCAAATTCTTCATTTTTTCTTCCTTTTGTCTAATTAATTTGGAATTAATTATAGAAACATTAGAGCCTGAGTCATATATACCAAATGTTTCTAACTGTTTATTTATTAATAGTTTGACTTTAATTAATGGTGTTATTTTTAGTTTTTTTGTTTCTTTATTAATTGTGATTAAATTATCACTGTTCAAATTCTTCATTTTTTCTTCCTTTTGTCTAATTAATTTGGAATTAATTATAGAAACATTAGAGCCTGAGTCATATATACCAAATGTTTCTAACTGTTTATTTATTAATAGTTTGACTTTAATTAATGGTGTTATTTTTAGTTTTTTTGTTTCTTTATTAATTGTGATTAAATTATCACTGTTCAAATTCTTCATTTTTTCTTCCTTTTGTCTAATTAATTTGGAATTAATTATAGAAACATTAGAGCCTGAGTCATATATACCAAATGTTTCTAACTGTTTATTTATTAATAGTTTGACTTTAATTAATGGTGTTATTTTTAGTTTTTTTGTTTCTTTGTTCAATATCTATTACTGAATTGTTTACAGCTTTACTATAGTTTTTTTTAGGATAACGTTCATCTGTTTGTTTAAACCAGCACCTCTCTTCGGGATGGAACCGAATGCCTTTATTTAAATTCTCACAAGTTTAACATGGTTTTTGTTTATCAACCTTTTCTTTGTTATCATAGGTATTTTTTTTTCTTATTAACATTTCTTTTGTTCAGTATATGTTCATGTTTCCCAATTTCATTGTACAGACCTGCAGTTGATTTTATGGTTTCTTTATCAATTTTATCAATGATATAATCTGGTAATCCAATAACAATAAGATTTATCATTGTTTGAGTATCGATGTTCTTATTAACTTCTAACAACAGTTTTTCTTTTTTGTGGCATAATCTAACAATGATGCAGCTTGAAATTTAAATGTAAATGCATATTTGACTTGGGACCAACCTTTACTTCCGTATGTTTCACAAAAGTTATTCTTCCATATTTTCCAATCCGAGTTCACTGTAAATTTTATTATCATACTGCTGTACCAATTTAAACGCTGTTTTTCGAGTAAATGTTTTAAAATTTCAATTTTGTTTTCATCTCGTAGAATCTCAAATCTTCCACATTCACTCTAAAATTCACTAATCCATTGGTCAGCATTTAATTTATTTGAAAACTTTTCTATTACAAATCTTTCTGCAATTTTTCCGAGATTTTTATTTTCCGGTGCACTGGGACTAGTAGTGGTATTGTTTGAAGTAATAATCTCTCCTGTAATCTCTTCTAAATATTGGTCACCAAACTGTACATTTTCTCCTTCATCTAGATATATCTCTTTTAACTGGTGGGTTAATGGGATCCATACTGAACGTGTCTGATGTCTTTTTTCAAAGAATTTTTTATTTTCGTATATACATCTAAAGATATTATACCAGTGTTCTTACTTGCAGGCTTTAGCTCATCTGGCACATTATATATGTGCCCGTCCGGTGTTTTAATAGAGGTTACGCAAATTATATTTGTTTTACCATCCGTTGATCCCATTACCAGAAATTTAAATCGCAGCTTATCCATTTTTTTTTTATTTTGACTAGAAATGTCGTTTTATAAGACTTTTTCTTAGGAACTGTTAATTTTCAAATAAACGATTTGTGTTGTTCTGAAAACAGAGATTTTATTTTAGTACTTACATGTTCACATAACTATAAATGACACTATTAACCTAAATTACACTATCCTACCTGAAAACAGAGAAACGACATTTAAAGTTTATTATGCAATCGTTAATTCCTTTTAAATATAATTATTTTCGTTGTAATTCTTTATCACACCAAAATGGCTTCCGATATCTGATTTACGTTAGATCTACTTTATCGACAGTATTGGACGCCATTACATAGGGTCGATAAAGCAGAACACTATTTTACCGACGCTTGGATAGCGCGGCATAATTCGATTTGAAGAAATGTAGGTAGGTAGTTTCTTTACACTCATTTTAGATAAATGAAAACATTAATAAGTCTTTATGCCATGAAAGATTTACGGGTGTAAACAAAGCAAGTTGGAAACTGTCCGTGCGTAGCTGCGATGTTCGTCGCGTCGCGCGTGTCGCGGCGTCGGGTGGCTGGCCGTAGCATTCAAACATAGTACTCTATGCACTCAAACAATCGACGAGCTATTGTGCAGCCTAGTGGCGGCGTTCGGATAACAACGATAAATATTACTACAAACTTGAACTGTGCGTCTCAATTTTGCAACTTATAAAAACTCAGCGACTACGTTTTCGATATATCGATACTGAGTATCTTCACACGTAGGTACTCATGGATGTTATAAAAAAAATGTCAGACTTCGCCATATTTTAGTCTAAACACATGTTTTACATTAATTAGATCTGGTTCTCTCACATTTTTCCATCAAAATCGGTGTTGTGTTATGTACCTAGTTTTGTGATGAAGTCGGTTTTTAGTTTTGAAAAGTTATCGTATAAAAAAGTGGCTAAAAATGGTGTCTAATTTTTCAAGCTGCCTGAAGGCATCTGACATAACTCGACGACTGTCATACAATAACAGATCGGACCAAAGGCCCAGTATTGCGAAGAACGGAGAAGTTCGATAAAGTGCTATGGTACTTGTGGTCACCCATCCAAGTGCGAACCTCACCCGGATCGCTAGAAATACGTTGTTCCCTTGGCCCCCGAGCTCTTCCAAAATTGATGTTGTTTTGGGATGAGTTCAGCGCATACTGCTTGACGTTATTTATTTCGTCGTTTTCATCCATGTGGAACTTTATATAAACTTTTTTTCGGGTTCTTTTTGTAGTATTTGTACATAATGGTACGAAATAAGCACGATAACCTCTAAGGTTCGACATCTCTTTACGCTATAGAGTGAGTGAATGGATTAGCATTATGACGTCACACGCACGCTCCGATTTGTTCGAGGATTCATCAAAATCGGTCCAGCCGTTTAGGAGAAGTTTAATTACAAACACAAGCACAATCATCTAATTGTAAATTTAAACCATTCTCGAATCCACTTGAACACACACAATAATTGCATCAATTTCGGTCCAGCCATTTAGGAGAAATTTAATTACAAATACACGCACAAAAGATTTATAGGTACTTATTTCTTTTTCCGAAGCGAAAAACATCAAAATGTTTACCTACAGTCATTCATGTTGACGACAATGTGTATTCCAAATTTGAAAAATCACGACGTCTGTCCCATTTATTTATTATTTTAAAACAAAAATTTTCTTTTTTTTTTGCTGAACTGCCATCATTATTTTTAATTCTACATAGATTTAAGATTACACTCGTGTTCAATTTTCAAACTGGTTTTGATCCCTAGAGATTATATTTTTCATTTTTTAGTCCCGAGAGAATAAGCAGTAAGCTCCAAATGTTTTGAGAGAAAAAAACATCGTTTTTCGAGTAGATGAGATGAAAAATAATTTTATAGTCGTCGGTGCGTGTGTGATGTCTACTAATATAAATCGAATGATCGTTTGTGTTGTAGAGATGGTAATGCCATATAGTTCTCTAAATGTAAACTAACTAGTATGTTGTTCAAGCTACGATGGCAGCGACACTTTTCTGCTGCGGAATTTTTATGGCAACCTATAACGAACAATACTCAGTAGCGCCATCTAGATATAAGCGAAATTTGGGGAGGTACAGATTCAATGTACGTGGTTAGCAATATCTATACTAGTAATATTTCATCGATGGTGATAGATAGTTCGCACAATATTTGCCAGCTTTGTTTCTCTACACAAACTATGGAGCATGTTCTTACCTGTGACAATACTTGAACTTGGGCTTGGAACCTGATGGCCGCAAATGACGTAGCTTTCGAAGTGGCCTATATTATACTGAAGTGACAAAGCCTAAAGCGATTGGCACACTGCCCCGCACCCCGCTGCATAGCGCGGAGCCTGACTGTATGTAAGTATCTCAATTTATTATAAAACGAAGATACTAAATTTTATTTGGTGTCGTTTTTATTCAAAAAATACAGAGAAATGTTTTTTCCAAGAGCACCAACTTCTGATAAAATGTTTACTCACAACATTATTTGCGTGTTACTTCATATCTTTTTATGTTCTGTAAACTTGATACTCCTATCGGCTTAAACTTACGAAAATGTTTTTGATCCCTAGAGATTTTCTTTTTCACTTATCAGTCCTGAGAAAATCAGCAGTAAATAAATAAATAAATATATACGGACAAATCACACTGATTGAGCTAGCTCCAAAGTAAGTTTAAACTTGTGTTATGGGATACTAACTCAACGATACTATATTGTATAATAAATGCACATATAGATAAACACTCAAAACCCAGGACAATTTGGAAAAGGCCATTTTCCAACTTGCCCTGGTCCGGATTAGCGGACTAGCGTGATGCCCACTTACGCCAAGGAGGTCGTCTAGTAAGCTTTAGCTCCAAATATTTTGGGATGAAAATAGTAGATTGTGTTACTACGGGATAGGGTAAAATTTGGAAAGCTAGGGCGCTACTTTGAATCCAGAGCAAAACGAAGGATTCCACAGTTGAATCACGAGCTTAGTGAGTGATTCTACAGTGGAATCCTGAGTGAGGCGAGATATATATCGCCCGAGATAAAAATATTACCGTACCCAAGTAACACACTACTTTTCATCTCCATCTATGAGAAAAATAAGCAAATACAAAACAGAATATAAAGAAAAGTAGAACACCTATGTAGCTTATGAATCAGACTTCAACCGACAATTTAATACTAACCTTTGTTTGGTGTCGTTTTCATTCAATAAATACTAAGAAATAATTTTTCGTAGACCACCAACTTACGATGAAATGTTCACTCATAACTTTGTTTGCGTGGTCCTTCATATCTTTTTACAAGTAAACTTGATACCTATTCACTATCGGCTTAAACTAACGAAAAAGTATTCACATTTACACAAATAATTACATGTCAATACAAATAACCTAAAACTTCTGTAATTATTTGACTCAAAATGAGAAAAATTGCGCTTTTTTAATTATACTGATTTCTTTTCAGAAGAAAATAAAAATGTTTACCTACAATTATACATGTTGACGACGATATTTTATAAAATTACGACGTCTGTGCCAATTATTTTTTTATTTTAAAACGAAATTCTTTTTTTTTGTGGACTGCCAACATTATTTTTGATTCTATAAAGATTACACTCGTGTTGTTTTCAAGTTGGTTTTAATCTCTAGAGATCCCTTTCTTTTTAATTTTTTAGTCCCGAGAGAATAAGCAGTAACTTTAGCTTCAAATGTTTTGGGATGAAAACATCGTTTTTTGAGTAGATGAGATGAAAAATATTATGGCGGTCGGCTTTTGGAAATGAAGGTTTCTATTATGTATGTATTAAAAAGCGAATTGCGCCGATCAGATCCGAAGGGACTACGCGATCGGCACAACTGTCAATGTCACAATGAAACCGAATGTAATGTAGTGGTTGCTTCGGGTCGGCTTTGTTGTTCGACGAATACTGCCGAACCGACAATGCCGGCCCGCTTTACCGTGCAACTAGCCGAAGAAGTACCATAAAATTAGTATAAGTTTTACATACAGAACGGAATCTCCAAAGATCCCGTGTAATAAGCGTCCCCGTTCCCCGTTTTCGCCTTGTTGAGGCGGCTGCAGGCGCCTGCAGCCTTCCATGGCTTGAACATGGGAACGGTGCGAGGACGGGGAGCGGAGATGCGGCGCGTCGTTATTGCACGAGATCTTATGTGATTCCTTTATGTATGTAAAACTTATATTAATTCTGTGGAAGTACTGACGTGGTGGCAGTGGTTGCAGGCTCGCGCGGGCAACTCGGGCAGCATGTTGCGGTAGTACAGGGTGCGCTGCAGCGGCCGCCGCAGCACCAGCACGCTGGCCGCGCTCAGCTGCAGCAGCTGCCCGCGACTGCACACCACCACGCCGCCTTCGTCGTCCTGGAAATACAGTGTATGCATGCATATCTAGTGGCTCTGTGAGCTGTAAACCTCGCAAGTCACCCCGACCCGTTAAAAAATGTTTCAGAAATATAATATTTTTTAGATTTCATCCCTAATTTTTACTCCTTTTGAAACATTTCGCAAAACTGAATCGACAAAAAAATTCCATATAATTTTCGAACCTCACAAAATTTCACAACAATCGGTTGAGAAATGCAACCTATGGCGAGAACAGCCGGACAGACAACTTACAGTTGGACAAAAGCCTTTTCGGCCAATCTCGAAACTGAATCTGCTTAGCTCGCTCGGTCAATAATAACGCCTTTACTCCAGGTCAAAAAGACCCAAATACCATTTTCAGCTGATATTATATCTTTGATACCAGTTGTTACCAATTGGTATCACTCCACTTCATCTATTGCTTAATATACTTTAACACCATAATAAAATTGTCTGTGTAACCCAAAGGTTGGCTTGTAGACAACGCGCGCAATATTCCTTATTGTTTCTGTACAATTTGCATTTGATGAACAATAAAGGTAAAATTAATTAAGAAATAGGTAAACTTTTTTAGTATAACCTTATTAATATTTATATATAATTATATAGCGCGTGGGCCGAGAGGTGGAAATTTCAAGATTTGCTCACCTCGTCTCCTTTATCAAGGAAGGGGTCTGCGCCGTCGTCCGCGTGCTCTATCCGCAGCACCTCCGCACCGCCCGTGTCCTGCTTGCCGCCCTCGGGGAGGGGCGAGCGTTCTATCAAGCTTATCGCTTCCTCTTCTGTTATACCCTCAGACGGTTCGAATTGTACCAGGGGCAACACTTCTGTGACATAAAAGGAAAGAGGATTTTTAATAAACCGGGATCGTAAAACCATATTATATGCTTCTATCCTTATACTTTTATATATGCTGCGAGCGATCACTATATCTTTTTTCTCATAATGTGTTCAGCTGACAATTTGTATGCAAATAGGTACATATTTTAAAATTCCAGTGCCGATGCGGTTGATGGACTAAGTCATCTGGTACACAGACAGCCGCACATATGCGCCCTGCACTTAATAAGAAAAAGGTGGCAGAGAAAACCGCAGCCGGAATTGTTTGAATTTGGTCAAAACTATTAGTAATATACGAGACCGATCAATTTTCAATTTTATAGAGACCACCCGACCAAGATTCAATTTTATAGAGACCACCATCAGAGCGAATGCTTGAATGAATGAAAAGCAGTATTCGACCACTTGCTCCGAAAGAAAACCACGGGTTGGGAAGAGCACAGCTGACAAGAGGATGCATGCTTAGTATCCATAGCTTGTTAATAAAGGTGGACTGTAGATTGTAATGTGTGTAACAATCTGCAGCAGTTTTCCTTGTCAGCGCGTTTCCGGTTGCATCCTATGCTGCATCGGAGCTCGGGGTCCACGTTCGCAGATTTTCTTCTCCATTGTAATGGTCACAAAAGGATGCCCCAAAGACCTTAAGTGGAGTAGAAATAACCACAAGTAATTATTACAAAAATAAATAACCCGACTGCTTCTTTTTATTTAATGAACGGAACAAAAGTGTGATATTTGGCGTCTACTCTAGTACGTGTACATAATTGTTCGTTGGATATTACCATGCGTCGCCAGAGAGTGCACGAGCGCGTGGCGGCAGTGCGGGCAGCGGGTGGCGCAGAGCGGCGGCGTGTGGCGGCGACAGCGCCAGCACAGCGGCGCCACCTCCTCGTCGCGACTCTCGCGCCCTCCGTCCGCGCGCGTCTTCAGTATTAGCAGCTCTACGCTTTCCTGGTTAGATACATTAATAAATAATAAATAGATAGGGACAAATTACACTGATTGAGCTAGCCTCAAAATAAGTTCGAGACTTGTTATGGGATACTAACTCAACGATACTATATTTTATAACAAATACATATATAAATAAACATCCAAGACCCAGAACAATTTGAAAAAGGCCATTTTCCAACTTGCCCTGACCGGGGATCGAACCCAGGACCTCCGGGTGGCGGACTAGCATGGTGACCACTACGCCACAGAGGTCGGAAACCATGTGAAAAATTGGGAGATAAATGACCACCTCACGGGACCCTGGAAGTTGTTAATGTCAATTGTATACAGATACAGTTACATTTCCACGTCTTTATCCCTGATGGGGTAGACAGAACTCAGGGCCGCAAGACCCAAAGACCACGCTTAGCATGATGGAATCAAAACAGTGATGGGTTGCTAGGCGCTAGTTCTATTACCATGATTCAAATATCGCCCATTCCCTCGATCGGCAGCTGGTACATTCTACATTATTTTTTTTTTCTCCCAGGCCAGCATGGGATATGTCAATTGTTTAGTATAAAAAAATATTTGAGCATGACAGCATTTGAGAAACGATAGTCAGAGACTGCATCAGCAGGAAAATAACTAGGAAGCGAACACAAGTTGATTTTTGATAGGTACTTGAGGAAAACTACGGAGGAATACTTTGCAAAAATGGTGAACGAAAATAGTTATTGCTCGGACATTAACAACGCGCCGTGTTATCGTGGTCGAGAAATACTTGATATTATATGTATAAAACGAAATCTTAAAGTACCAACCTGGAACTTTTGAGGGATTAAAAGTCCGAGAATTTTATCCAACATTTGTTGCGCTAATGCGTTGGCGTTCAGCGCTTTCGCTTGTTTGGCTAGGCAGAGGTATAAACAGCTGAACAGACGAGTTAAGTATATAATAAATGTTAGTCAATACCATTTTTTTTTACACTGCGCCACAGAATTAATATGTGTAGTACGTACAAAACGAAAATTCCTAGAGTCCCGCGCAATATGCGTCCTCGTTCCACGTACCCGCACCTCTAATTTTCTGGGAATGTTCTTCAGTCTCAGAAAACAGAACCGGTACCTGGCCATGTGCACTTCGCAATTTAGGTACAAAGCTAAGCGGCCCCTCTAACGTGGCTTATTCATAAACATTAGATTGAAATTGTTAAAATTTTAACGCTAAAGACAAGCTAGAGATAAACGGACATGGACCGTCGCTTCGCAGGCGTAAGGTGTATGTTGGCTCGTTCGGCGCAAGCTAGGCTAATAAGTTTAAAGTCATATGCGCGGCGTGCAAACGCAAACTAAATAAGACTTTAGTACGCTGTAACTAGGTTTAATTTAGCAAATTTCCTATCCAAGAGCGATTCTTCTGTACTTTAGTAATATTACGTATTCTGTGCCGATAACTATAGATTTTAATGCAAAAAGGATACAATTTGGAGACTCCAGGCGGCGGTTCTCCGTCTATGAGCGCTAGCACATATCTCGCAGCGTTGAGCAGCGAGTCAGGCTGGCTAAGCGAGAAGGGCTCGTGCACGCAGCGATGGACAGCATCGTACGCATGGTAGACGCGCGCCAGGCGCTCGTTGTGCGAGTACTGACGGAGGCTGGCCTCGCGGTCTCTGTTAGAAGGTAGCAATAAAAAAAGAAAAAGTCTCAACACACTTTTTGAGTCGTGTATCGGTCCACAACTAAGTTAGTGAACCTAAAATCATTGCGCCATCAAACCTTTTTTAGGGTTCAGTAGTACAAGGAATCCTTTTAGTTTCGCCATGTCTATTTGTCTGTCTGTCCGTCCGAGGTTCAACTCAGAGACTATAAGTACTAGAAAACTGAATTTGGGCTTGAATATGTATATTAATCATGCCAAAAAAGTGGGTAAATATTTTTTCGGGTTATACTTACATAAGACACGTAAAGTTGGATTTTTTCTCGACTAATGTGTGGGGTATCTTTGCAAATTTTTGTTAGAGTTAAAGTGCCGGGTGCGGTTATTAATCTGTGTTATGGGCAGTGCTAGTTTAAACTTCTGATATTTTCCGCAATATGGCGAAGGCCTTAACTTATTTATTAGGCTTCACTTACTTGTCCCCCGAAGCGGCGGCCGTCTCCAAGCACTGCGTGGCCAGCAGATGGTGCAAGTAGCCCGCGTCGCCGAAGCGCTCCTCGGCCACTGCATTCCCCACCAGGATGGTGAACACGCGCATCGCCGTGGCGGTCTCTCCGGCCATGTGGTACGCTACATACACAGATTACTTAAAGAACTACATTCAGCCAGGCCAGGGTGCACACCGCAGTTTAGGTATGAAAGTAATGGCCCCTCTAACGTGGCTTATTCAAAGACATATTGTCGATATTGTTGAAAATTTTACGCTAGCGATAAGCTTGAGATACAGGAATATGTAGTATTTTATGCAAAAGTTATATAAGAAGGTTCATAAAATGCGAGTGGCGCAGGTTACGATGCGAGCCTTGGCGAGCATCGTAAGGAGACGCCATCGAGCATTTTTTGACGTACTTACACAACGTTGCATACAATAGTTTTTCTAAGACTATATTTATTAAAATAAATACAAAAATAAACAAAGAAAAGTATAAAATACTACCATATGTTTGGTAGATACTATATATGTATCTATGGAAAACTTTTCTTTTTTTAATTAACGTCTTCTTATATACTGACCAGAAGTGCCATTTTTGAAACATAGAGTCACCTAAACGTATGTTTTTCATACAAAATGGCACCATATTATGTTAAAATAACGATTTTATTATGTTGGCAGTATGGTAAATCTAAAGAAAAAAAGTTTTAGGTCTATGGCTAGGAGTATCGTTATGGCGAAATAACGACACATGTGCTATTATATTAGGAATAGACTATAGACTTTTCTGAAATCATATAATCTATGTTCTTATATTAGTGTTCGGGACCATTTAAAAGACAGATAACAGAACAGGAGTAGAAAAAGTATATTTTCGGCGTTAGGCTCTCGTTAAGGCCTCGTTCGGCGCACGCTAGGTAATAAATAATACATAAGCACGGCGTGCCAACTAAATGGGACTTGAATACGGTGTAACTGGGTTTAATTTGGCCAAATTCTTATCCAAGAGAGATTCATCTGTACTTGACATAAAAATGTACTATACTTCGTGTTCGAACCGTAGTAAAAGCCTCGATTTCATTTTTTTAATTCGATACATATGACTCAGCCATAAATCTTATGGGTTTTCTTTATTTTAATAACATACGTACATACTATCACGCCTTTATCCCTGACGGGGCAGTCAGGGAATTTTGGGTTTTGCGGCTCTAAGCAATAGAGCCTAGGGCCGCAAGACTCAAAGGCCACTTTAAGCGTGACGGTGGGCGAAAAGGTGGGAGGAATCAAAATAGTGAATGGTTGCTAGCCGCATCATCTAATAACATGATTCGCATTTTCGCCCATTCCCTTGATCGGCTCCTACGATCTGCGCGGGAAGAGGAGCAGTTTAAAATATAAAGAAACTGTCATATGCAAAGAGTTCCATTTCTTTTAATTTAATTTATATAACATACGTTTTTGAATTGATCTACATTTCTAGCAGATGGCAAATAATCACTATAGTACAAAACCGATGTCCGTGACATTTCCGTGGCCATATGGTCAACGTAAGATGTCATTTTAATGTAATTGAGAAAAATCATTAAGGAAATCTTAAAGACAATAAGATTGCAGTTGATTTTCTGACTGCAGTAGATCTAAACCCTAATTTCCAACAGCCATTGTCTAATTTAGAAAACGTAGAAAAACGTGGTTTAACGGAAACAAAAAAATACCATCATAAAATATAGCATTAGAATATCCCAAAGAATAGTTTTAATGTTATTTCTTCGCTCTCGAAATGAATCCACTGGACCAAATTACTTGCTAACTACTCGACTAAATTTTCATTGTTCAGACACGTTTAGTAACTAAATTACTCACCAAAATACTAGCATTGAACGCTTAGGTGCTGATGCAGCCACCTATATTCTACATGTAAAACTCACCTTTCTGCGCATCAACAAACTTGTTCTCCTGCGCCATGCGGTGCGCGTACGGGAGATACACGTCCCGGCGACACTCCGAATGCTCGCGGGCCAAGTTGAACGCTCGCGACCATTCGCCCGCCGATACGGCCAGTTGGGCCACTTTACTACAACCGAAAAATTGTGGTTTGTTACATTCGTGTTTTACAGTACCGCTTTCACCAGCGCGTTTGGTCAGAGTCGCGGGCCATGAGCTTTGAGCGTCTTTGATCGTTGGTTACATAGATAACACCGAAAACTTTTTTGTACGTCTTACGTTCTTACCACCCGCGCAGATGGTAAGCGTCACTGTAAAAGCAGCCTTGGAGTTTGTCAATATTTCACTTGTTACATTACAAACAAATTTTAAAACTGAATCCAGAATTTATGTAATTCTGTTTGTTTGATATTACTTTTTCAAACGATGTCATACCTATAGGTATAAACATAAGAAATCAAGTTGGACATGACTATAGTTACTAAATAAGTGTTTTACAAATCGAATAAGTTTCGATAGTCAACCGGCGTTAGTCAGCAAGTCAATTTATTACTTTCTCATGTTTAACTAACTGTGATAGTCTTTTATTTTACCTTATGATAAATAATTGTAACCGGGACGCTAATGATAAAATAACTTACAAAGTGTGTACTATTTTGTGCAGAAAAAAATAAGCTTTCCCCTGATCATGAAAATGGTATCATCTTTTGATCCAGGGATAGGTAATGTTTTTTATGGCTAACCCTCGGATCGCTGCTGAGACAATCGTCACCAGCCAGCAGGGCCGTAGCTAAGGAGGGGAAGGGGCGTTGTGGGGCTATACCCTATCTTAAAATTACAATACACTACCTTAAAAATACCAACTACTAAGATAAATTATTATAATTAAATTGTTTGTTCATAGCTTGAGATAAAATAAAATGTAGCGATAGGTATCTAAACTTTACTATTAAGACTTTATAAGTATTTATTTTCTAATTGTCGTTATTTATTCTTTATTATCAACGATTGATATAAAAAAATATTATTAATGTGATTTATTTCTTATTTATTAAGGATTTGACACCGAACACCAGAAAATACCCGACGTACCTATTACTCTATTACGATTACTATTACTCTATTACTTTACATTACTTACATTACCTATTTTTCACGTGTGATTTTAGAAAGTTTTAACTCTGATGTATACATTTTTTTAAAACAAATGTACTGAATATTTTATTCTCAACACAAAGATATATATAATTGTTCTCTTCTGGTTTTGAGATATTATTAAATTTGTAACACAAGACGCACGGGAAACAATACAATCTAAGTGGTATTTTTGGTCGTATCTATTTAATCGTTTCACCCCACCCAACAATTAATTATTACCTCGCTCTTACTCAGTCATGGGCATGTACTTATTCTGTGACGTGGATCTCTACATCCAAATTTGGAAGTTTAACTATCTTGTTCGCTTGTTCTTTATCATTGAGGATTTAATAATTATTAGATACAAGCTCATGCTCTCTTACAGAAATTATTTGTCTACGAATAGCTATTGAATGTACTGTATCACTGACCTAGAGGGCAGTGATACATATGGTGATTGATTTAGGAGCCCATGCTTCGAGGGCAGATCAATTATGATATGTTTTTACTTCCGTCCTTCCTACCTGTAAAAAATGCTGCCCTACCTCACATTCGACTCTAGCTACAGACCTGCCAGCCATTATCAACTTTTGGTCAAATAGAGTAGTATCCAAAGTCAAAAACAAATTATTTTGTACCAAAACAGCACAAAATAATGTCACTTCTCATCGATCATATATCATATCCATTCTCAACGTGATTTAAGATTTATTAATGCGGAAAAAATGCTGTTAATAAGAGCGCTATTTGAGTCCAAGATACTATGACGTGATAGCGGATTAAATCAATCTGCGGCGTAATACACAAGAACTCATCGCTCACCGGTAGTCCCCGAGCCGTTGGTACACATCCGCGGCCGTGGCCGGCTCGCCCGCCGACACCAGTGCCTCGGCCACGTGTCGAAGCGACTCGCTGGAGCCCTTGTCCAACTTGCGGGCCAATTCTATCAACCTGCAAACATATAGATATGCTGTTTTATTACAAAACGTGGACAACTTTATTACTTTAAGACCGTTACTAACCCGACACAGGAAAACAGTAATACTACTATATGTAATAAGTAAAATCTTAAATTTATGCCCATGTCTCTGCGCCGCCCGCTGCAAGTCCCCGGCCGCGATTACATTTCCGCACTCGCTCTGCTCCCTGAGTCTACAGAACACACAGTCGCCTCACATGTCCCTGCGGCCGGTCTCGGCCATGAGCTGAGCGGCCCGCTTCACGTCGCCGGCCGCGAGGTACATCTCCGCGGCTGCCCGGGGCTCGTTCACATGCCGAGCCCACTCCGCTCGTCGTCGAGCCAGAGCTGCTAGCCCTTCACCTTCTCCTACGTACTCCTGAAATCAAATGTGAAATCAATACATATTGAAACTGAAACAAAGATTTAATTAGTTTCCTTCCTGGACAGTATAAAATTACATATACCTACCATTACCTATGTACAGAAAAGCATATAAAATCAATAAGACACTTAATTATTGTAAGGAATAATCCTTAACTAAGTATATAATGTGTAACAAAATAATACCGAAACTATTTCGGAGATAGATTCAGTTTACGAACAGAGATCGGAATCACGCGTGCTATTGCAATCAAAAGTATGGATATGACTTAAAGTCCCGGGATTTCTCGAGACCTTAGTAACTAATAACATATAATCTGATAAAAATATATATAAAAAATTAAATATATCCTGAAATCCCATAATTATGTTTTATTTAGTTTTATTTACTAGTTAGTATATTTTTTCCATTGAAATATATCGTAAAATCACATAATTATGATTGTTTTATTTACTTTCAATTTCCTATATTCATTAACGGGAAAGATTGTGAGACTACAAACAGTAGAATAATCTTCATTCGAAATCTTAGTAATGTTAAATACATTACTAAGCTTAGTTTGTTTCGTTACTAAGGTCTCGAGAAATCACCCGTTACTAAGGTCTCGAGAAATCCCGGGAGTTTTAGTCATATCCGTACTTTTGATAGCAATAGCACCCGAGATTCTGATCTCTGTTTATGAAGCAAAGTTTATTAACGAACATATCGTGAAATACAAAAAATAAATATACACGCTTACTTTGCACTGGTTTTGGAAAAAAATTTTATATAGTAAATTATTTTTTTTTATCTATATACGTAATCCAAATTTGTGTATGACATAAGATAAAAAGTTGCGAAAATGATTTTCGATCGAGACCACGTAGTTACGCCCGTCCAAAGCTGCCGCGTGACCCCGATGAAATAGAAATCTAGCCGGTCGGTGGTACTTATTGATCTCACGATTTTACTTTCGAGTTTCAATCAACATTTTTTTTTCTTTTCTGCATTTCTATTTTGACTAGCTAATTAGGTCTTACTAACCTTATGAAGTGGCCTTCGGCTCCAAAACCAATAAAAAATTCACCGTGTATGAGACCATACAAGTTGACCGATCAGCTGCTGAATTATGTGAATGAAAAGTAGAAACATTTTTTCATATTCCGATATTACCTGTGTTTTTTTGGTATTAAAAACTGGCTCCAACTTCAAAATAAGTGCAATATATTTTGTTCATTCTCATCATTATCAATATACTTATTTATGAACTATGTCACCATATCTTCAACCAAATGGTTGACTTCTTGTTTGCATAGTTTATACGACGGTTTTAAAACAAAACAACAATAATACCTGCGCCTTATTGAACATCCGCAGGTCCACATACAAATTGAGCGCCTTCTCGTCTCTCCCCACGCTGTGGAACGCCCGCGCGGCTTCGGAGTACCGCCCTCGGTACGCGTACACTTCGCCGACGATCACAGGCCGCTTCTCACCCGCTTCGTAACGGTCCTCAATAAAATAAAAAATAATTTAACTTTCAGATATTTCAACAAGTTTATTTGCTAAGCAATTTAAAAAACCCTCGAATGTTAAGAACGCCATCCAGTGATGAGTAGCGGTATTACGGATACGATTTGATGTCCTTCGCACCATCTATATTTTTTTTTGGTAAAACTCTGTCTTGCAAGCTTTAATCCCCAATAACTTTTAAACGGTTGAACCGATTTTCATCAAACATAGTTAAGAACCACCGCAAAAGAACTTGCTTTCACGTTAAAAAACCGCATGGAAATGCAATTGGTCCATATATGTGTCGAGGGCTTCGATGACACAGACAGACAGATAGACGTTAGCGTCAAACTTATAACACCCCACTTTTTGCGTCAGGGGTTAAAAAATATGATAACACTATACAAAACGACTTAGTTTTCCTCTACTTGGTTTATAATGATCTTCTTTGTCTTCCCTTCGCCCTTCTTCCTTCGACTTTTCCTTCTAGTCGTACTGATGACAAGGATCGTATCAAGTGGAGTTTCATAGTATCTGTCCTCCCACATGAGAAACAGGCGTGAATACATGTATATACATTGTATGTATAAGATGACCAAAAAACATTTCCTCATATGTTCTCATTAACTAGATCAAGTACATCCTTGTTTTTAACGAGCTTGACTCCCTACAAATAAATACCTGCAACTGATCGATGAGAGTCAAAAACACAACGTTTTCACTTCTCTGGAACGCTTTTTTGGCGACTTCGAAGGCCAACTCCTCCAAGGCGGCCATGCCGAGCCGCTCCCAGTCCAATGCCGTAACACCCAGACAAGCCACAGCGTATGCCTCACTAAAATAAGCAAAAGGATTTTCAAAAATATGGGGCATTAGATGAGAGCACAGTGACGTCAGGTCCAATCGACTGTTTACATTGGACCATCAGTTGACAGGTTCTTTTGTTCAAAAGAACAAAAGAACCTGTCAACTGATGGTCCAAAATGGAGCAAAAGCTCTAACATGATGACATTACGAAATATATATCAGATAAGTAGAAAAATCAATCTGATAACTGTACACCGATAATATTTTTATTAGCTCTGCGTCATGACTATTCTACTTCGGAGTATAGAGTTTATGGTCATGAAGTTATAGGGCTATAACTTCATGGCCAGATCTGTGACCAACTTGTACATAAATGACGCAAACAGAAAAGATATGTCATGTCATATATTAAGCGCCTACTTATGACAGTATCAGGATCTACACCACGATAAGTTGATAGATTAGAAAACGGGCGAGTCCAATCCGGACTTGAATTGCCGCACTCACACAGTTAAAATGTCACAATGATTATTTACACCCATCATTGAGACAATAAAAATAAGTGGAGGGGAGTACATTTTTAAGCAAGTCCATCTATACAATTATATCTGTTTTCTTTTTTCAAACATACTTACTTGAATAACTTTTGCTGAATATTTTGATGAACTGCGTGTGATAAGGGAACGTTAATGGTTTGCATTGAGTTAGCTTGCAAACAGAAAACGCGACCACCCTGTAAACAACACAATTAACTTAAACAGACTGACAAGACTTTTGAGTGTTCACCCCCACAAATTTAAAACCGCTGAACCGATTCAAAAATTCAAATATAGCTAAGAACAAGTTCGATCAAGTCTTTCAAGAAAAAACCGCATCAAAATCGGCCCATTCGTTCAGACGCTACGATGCCACAGACAGACACACAGATACAGAGACTCGTCAAACTTATAACACTCCTCCTTTTCGTCGGGGGTTAAAAATACATGTAAACGTTTGTTCTTCTTTTTTTGCAATTCGCTGTTGCTAGACAGACATAGCCTAACAGGTTAAAAATTACTGTACATAAGTCAGATCAGGTAAAGTAACACTAAATTTAACCGTTTGGTGGCAAAATATGTACATCACTGAAACTTTGAATATAACTTTATTTTGGCACTAGAAATGGGGATCTGCCGAGTCCTACCAAAATTTAGGGGCCCTACTCCCTTCCAAGCGGTATGTTAAACATGCAAGGGCCTTCTTGCTCCAACTCGGACTTGGACAAAGGCATGGCTCCTGTATACATCGATGACGATGATCTCAGTAATTTCGGATGAAATAAACGATAAATTTAATAAAAATATCTTATAAATATGTTCACAGGTGATATGACTCACTGTACCTAATGTTAAAGGTTTCCAATTATGCTTGCAGATTAAATCGTACATTTTACTACGTACGTAATCCTACTTACGGCAAAGCCAATAGGAAAGTAATAATTTTAGCAGTCTATGTATGTATGTGTGTGGATATGTATGTCTTTTCCACCATAGCATCTGAATCGCTTGTCAAATTTTCACAATGATTTTCAATCGATTCTTCATTATTGTTCGGGCGATACAGGCTACAATTTGTATGCAAAAAATGTATATGACGAATATTACATACAAAAATGCGAAAGTAAAAAAAATTGTTTATTTTAGTGGTATCAAATGAAAGTTCCCGATTAGCACATTTCAAAAATATATACATTGCAAGCCGTATATGCCTCCTCTAATAGGGTATAAGTTTGACATCTCACTCGCCTATAGTGCGTTTGTTTAGGTATTTAAAAGAGTGTAAACAATCTTGACATGTCCGTTTATTAAAATATGCACTTTATAAACCAATACTTATGCAAATTACAAATATGTAATTTATAATTTATAAAATAAATAATTTGTAATTTGCGAAGGTATTGATTTATAAAGTGTATATTTCAATAAAAAAATTATATGTCAAGATTGTTTACATTCTTTTAAATACCTAAACAAATTGACTATAGTTTGTAAAAAATGCATGATTTAAAATTTCCACCCTGTTCATATCCTCTGGTACCCCTCAATTTGGATAGGACTAGGCAAATCCTCATTTTAGAGCCAAAATAAAGTTATAAACAAAGTTTCATTGGTATTCTTTTTTTCCGACTGACAGGTACAAGTCCAGTCGGTTGAGGATTTAACCTGGGGCCTTTAGATTATACTGCTTCATATACTTGCCTGGAAGCCGACGACGGAGCCGACAAGCGGCTGCGTGGCGGCTGGGAACAGGCCGGCTTTAATGGAGAGCAGCCCGTTGCCCGACAGACTCAGCATGTCGTCGCACCACGAATTCCATGACACGGACGATACGTTTTCCTCCTGGTCGAGAAAATAACTAAACGTTTTCTCTTAACCCTTAAGCAAACCGTAGCAACATAGCCACATTAAACTGAAACCTGTGTCTCTGACATAATTTTCAAACCAATCAAAAATTTATATTTGCAATGCCAAGTTTAACTATATACATATAAGCGAGGTTGCCTAGAAGAAATAGCTTAGCGATAGGCCGCGCTTTGCGCATTTTCTGGAATAAAAGGTATAGTATTGTTAACAAAAACTACATAAAACACACAAGTGCAAGTGGCATAAAAATTTCTCAATCCCCTCCTTGTTTCGGAAGGCACGTTAAACCGTTGGTTTCGGCTGTCATCATTTTATGGCAGTCGTCATGACAAGTCGGATGCCTTCAGGCTGCTTCAAAAATCTGACACAAGTGTTGGCCAGTTCCACACCCGAAAAAAAAAGGATAATTTTTGTTTATGAACTTATTTTATAGTTTAGTTTTGTCTCTTCCAGTATGACTTAGCATGTTTTTGATTTTTATTTATTATATATAATATATGCCAATAAGTATTTGCACTCTGTTTCTTCACTAGCCTACATATAAGAGTTCATTGCTGCCGCCGCATGGTACGATAGATAAACCTATATAAAGTTTTTACCGCGTATGGGCTATTTCTTATCCACTTCGCAAGATCTTTGGCATCCTTGGATGACCAATGACCATTGACAAGCGCACTCCGGGTTCTGAAGCAGCACAGCTGAGAATGCAACTGCTTAATGAAGAAGGAACTTTATACCGCGAGTACATCTCGTTCGTTATTATTACATAGAGCGAAATAGCAACTTTGTAGTAGCTATTTAGTGTATTTTATTATTTACTTTTGTTGTACCGCAACGCATTTATACGCATCTTTCCAAGGTACTTAAAAATTAACACAATTTACGATTAAAAAGAAAAACAATTTTTCTGAAACTGGATATAAGCACGGCTTATAACGGCTAATAATAATAATAAGTACCTACATAGACTACCGTAAAGCATTTGATAGTATTCCTCACTCTTGGCTTATTCAAATTTTAAAAATATATAAAGTAAATCCTGTGTTAATAGAATTTCTCAAAAATACTATGGCACTGTGGAAAACAAAATTTCATCTTAAAAACATACAAACTAGAGAAATTTCAATAAAAAAGGCATATATCAAGGAGATTCCTTGAGTCCCCTGTGGTTTTGCCTCGCCCTTAACCCAATATCACACCTGCTGCGTAAAAGCGGGGTCGGATATACATTAAAACATGACAATAGCGAGACATTAATATCACACTTAATCTATATGGATGACATTAAACTTTATGCTAAAACTCAAGGAGAAATGAAAAAACTTATAGATATCACAACTGAATTCAACAAAGATATTAACATGCAGTTCGGTTTAGATAAATGTAAAACGGTTCATATAGTTAAAGGTAAAATCCAACCCGGCGATTACGCAGTAGATAATGCGGACAGCATCACCGCGATGGAACCAGGCGAGTTGTATAAATATCTCGGCTACCACCAATCCAAAGGCTTAGACCATACAGCAATTAAAGCGTCTCTTACCCAAGAATACAAAAAAGAGTCAGTGTACTATGTAAAAGTCAGTTATCGGGAAAAAACTTGATAAAAGCAATCAACACCTTTGCAGTGCCTGTATTAACATATTCCTTTGGGATAATTAAGTAAATCTAACATCAACAGTATAGAAATCAGTACCCGGACAATATTGACAAAATATAACTGCTTACACCCCAAATCCGCAATAGAGAGGATGACCTTAAAGCGACAAGAAGGAGGCAGAGGGTTAATTAATTTAGTTGATCTCTGGAATAAACAACTTAAAAATCTTAGGAAATTCTTTTATCAAAAATCTTCTAATAGCGACCTCCATAGAGCAATAGTTAGAAATGATTATATTCACACTCCTCTGAATCTTACAATAGAAAATAGAATAACAGAATTAGATGATATAGAGAAAAATAGAATAGAGCAATGGAAGGGGAAAGTATTACATGGCCGACACCCTCATGACCTGGAACAACCACACATTGATGCCTCTGCCTCTAACAAGTGGCTTTCCATTGGATCCCTGGTTCCTGAGACTGAGGGCTTCATGATAGCGATACAGGATCAAGTGATCAACACCAGAAACTACAGGAAACACATAATTAAAGATGCAACGATAACCGATGACAGATGCCGCAAATGCCACAGTCACCCTGAAAACATACAGCACATAACCGGAGCATGCTCCAATCTTGCACAGACAGACTATACCCACAGACATAACCAAATAGCAAATATCCTACATCAGACGCTAGCACTCAAACACAAACTTACACCTATCACACATACACCGTATTACAAATATGCACCTGAACCAGTTCTTGAAAATGAAACACACAAAATGTATTACGATCGAGCCATACTCACTGACCGCACCATTCACTATAATCGTCCAGACATAACCCTGCAAGACAAAATAAATAAAACTACTTACCTTATTGACATCGCCGTACCCAACACCCATAATATACAAAAGACAATAGCTGAAAAAATACATAAATACACCGATCTACATGATGAAGTCACCAGAATCTGGAGGCAGGAAAAAGTTTACATTGTCCGTATTGTCCTTTCAACCACTGGAATTATCCCAAAACATCTCCACCATAGCCTCAAAATTCTTGATCTGAAACCATCTACTTATATACCGATGCAAAAAGCCGCTATACTCAACACATGCCGCATCGTTAGAAAATTTCTTCAAATAGACGAAAACGGACAGACAGACTTACAACCTCGATAAAATTATATCATTTACTTGGTTTACACCCGTAAATGGTATATTGTGATCAACAGTGCTCGTGCTGAGATATTAAAAATGTTAATAAAAATAATAATAATCTTTATTCAAATAAACTTACAGAGAAACTTAACATATTTTAAATTAAAATTAAAAGATAGGTATATATTTATTGTAGAACCAGAGCTAAGATTTTGACAATCTTGTATTTCAGGCGGCACAATGCTAGGCTAAAGTAGGTACTATAAACAATCATATCTAAATCAAATTTAACATTAAACATATCTACTTTATATAAATTAAAAACATTCTTAAAAATGAGGAAAAATAAGAATTATATATATATATCTATATATATATATATATATATATATATATATATATATATATATATATATATATATATAATACAACTTATTTTAAAACTGTTAGTAAGTCCTCTGTATCCTCATAGGTCACATTTAGAAGGGCTTCTTGTAGTACATAGGGCGCACTATAAGTTTCCGGAACTGGCCACTTACATAAACAATATTTAAAAATTTATTGCAACATTTGAAAATAGAACTCTTTGGCTGTAGAATGCAGTTTGTTTCATCTGACTGTCTTTTGTTTTTACCTTGTGGCGCATGATTGAAACAGACAGGCATGTGACCTACGTAACTGCATTTTATTTTTTTAAGTAAATTATTGCAGAAATTACGATATCGTTTATACGTTAGCTTGTAAAACACATTAGTAGGATTATTACTAACCAATTTGTGCAGTCTATCCCTATGCTTCATACAGCGAATAAGCCCTGGTGTAATCCAAGGCTTAATATTCTGATTTTTATTTCTTACCACTGAGTTTGTTGTGTCATTTAATATAGCTTGTCGGACATTTTTAATAAAGTAAGTCATACAGGTGTCCGCGTCAGCACAATTGTAAACTGGGTCAAAGTCAGTGTTGCATAAATCGACTTCTAGTTTATTATAATTTATTTTCGAGTTAATTTGTGAAAGAAATGTATTTTTTAATTTGCGATTTAGGGTTAGTAGGGCAGCTTTATGGTCAGTGATAGATGAGTTGGGAACAAGGGCTATAGAGCGAAAATTTGTCTTAACCATAATATGATCCAAGCAGGTACCACTTTTAGGACGCGTTATAAATGTATGTGCAGGCAATAGCCCATGAAAAGAACATAAGTTTAGATACTCCAGCATATTAGAGTCTGTATTTTCTGGACGAATATCGATGTTTATATCACCAATCATTATTTTATTTTTGAATGAAGATAGATTTTGAAATGTATCATTAAGCGAGTTAGTGAAATTATTGGTGTTAGTATGAGAAGGGGACCGATATATGGCTAATACTGCAATATCTGAGCCAATTTTAATCAATAACCGATTGCAATCTGATAAATTTGTTTCCTCGACGGTGACATTTAGAGTATTTCTAGCATAAACAACCACCCCACCATTTTTATTAAAATTATCTGTACTATTGAACGTATTGTACCCTTGCATGATTGGCAAGTTATCGCGGTCTTGTAAAAAGCACTCGGTTAAGACCACAATGTCACAATCAATAAGAAGCCTTTGTAAAAGAATACAAAAATTGTCGAAATTCTTATAGATACTTTGGATATTTTGTGTAATGAAGGTTAGTGGGTGACTGAACTCGGACAGATACTGTTTGCAATGTTCGACTTCACAAGCCCTAGATTCGGATACAGAGAAATTATCTAAATCAGATGTTAACTTATCAATGATTAATAAATATAATAAAGTTCAAGAATAATCTAATAGGTGGCGCTCTTAGGCGCCTTCATAATCAATAGAATTAATGTATCGTTTTTCCGCCATAATTTTTGCAGGACAGTTAAGGTCACCTGTTTTATGGTCACACGGTTTTTTGAAGTGCAGGCACGTCGCGCATTTTGAAGGTTCTGATATCTTTGCACATTCCTCAGTGGCATGCCCTACCACACCGCAATGTCCGCAGGTGCTGGTCACCTCCCTGCAAGTTTTGGCCGCATGTCCATATTGCTGGCATTTAAAACACCTCGTCACAAGAGTAAAATCTTTCACAGGACACGATTTCCAGTCAACAAATACCCTACCTTTATTTATAAGGGCCTTTCTTATACGAGCAGGGACTTCTATGACATAATTACAGGTATCACAACACAAATCGGGGAAAAAGAACAGGCGTTCTTTTTCCCCGATTTGTGACTTAGCTTCACTGATGCCAAAAAACTTTCTAGGGTCGCATCTTCAAACATTTCGGCGATATTTTGGTCAAATACGTAGGTCAGCACTTCGTTTTCTTGCATACCTGTCGGGACACCGACCACAACGATTCTAGGCCAGCGCTTAAGGGGCTCGTCCACAATGAGGCCAGAGTTGGTCAGTTGTGTTGAACGCTTCAGCTTCTCAACGTCATCCTTGTGCTCTGTGCTTATTATAACGCCACCATTCTTTGTCTTTCTGACACCTCTTACGTGCAGTTTCATTTGGGCAGGGCTGATTATTTTTTGGACTAGAGATTTAGTCTCCTCGCTCGTTTTCTGCTTGTCAGTGGGGTAGATTGCGATCGAACTTACTTTATTGGGCTGTATAAAAACATTAGGACCCTTTTTTACCATGTCGGCAAAGGAAGATGTACTAGGGGCGGGCTGCGATGCTTCTCCAATGCGTCCCTTGAGCTCTTGCAGCTGTTTCGATAGGTCGAGCTTTTCGTTAAGCGTTTGGAGATTGGAGTGGGCTAAAATAGTTTTTTGTTTCAAGGACTGGTACTGGACTGCCATTTGTGACGTATAATGACCGACCTTCCTACATAAGTTATGAACTCTCAGTTTTTGTTCTGAGTTCAGCTTCCCTTCGGCAGAAATGGAACACACCTCATTAAGGCATTGCTCTACATTCTTCATCCAGTTTTGGATTTCGGGCGTAGAAACTACAGCCAAAGTTTCCTCCTGGGATGCGGGCTCGGGGACGGGCGTGGGCGGCGGGCTGCGGCGCGTCAACCCGCTCCGGTTAAAGGGACTACCATCCATTTTTTGTTCTTTAATTTTATTTATCACACATTTCCTCACAAAACACTAGCGATAGTTACGAGAGCTGACACGACAAATCTGTGACATCAATACACTTTCTAGGTCAAGATTATATTATGTTGATTGTTATTAACACGTCTGATCACGATGACGGCAAAAATATATTTTTTTTTATTTCTCGATCTATCTTTTGGGCTTGGGAGCATGTACGAGCCAAGCTCGCACATTTCGGTTGCACGCGGCCACATATTATGTAGGACGCGTGTCAGCTGTTTTACTTTACATTTTGAATCAAATACAACTAACAATTGAGACACTATCGAGCGGCGATCGAGAAAGGACCCGTCACACCCAACCTACACCATGTAACATAACGACAATAAACAATTTCTACTTGACGTGGTCTTGTGTCTCCACAACATCAAACAACCTTAACATAATCATCTCTTCATGTATGGTGCTGGCCTAGGTGACAACCGAAGCCTGCGCCGTACATAACGGTCCTTCGAGCCGGATGGATTTTGGGCCCCGTTGCGATACTTCGCGAATCAGTTCACTGGCCTCCCACAAGCGGGTCTCACCAGTTGAATTGAGAAAGCGCATATATCGCAGGGGCGCGAATACTCCGAACAAACCAGCGCAAACTTGGCAGCACACGAAGTTGCTCTATCAAGAAGCTATCAAGATCCAGAGCAAGTACCTATCGTGTGTATCACCATCAGTGAAACCACAGTGTTATTTACAACAAACATATAACATCAATTAAGCAAGTTCCGACGCTACCCTACGAGTGCAACCACAAAATATCAACAAACATTGAAGCTTCGCCGCAAACAGTGCAAAGTCTTCGCCGTTCAGCTGGACATAACATAACATTTATCAAACATCTAAGCTTCGCCGCAAACAGTGGGAGGTCTTCGCCGTTCAGCTGGACATAACATAACATTTATCAAACATTGAAGCTTCGCCGCAAACAGTGGGAGGTCTTCGCCGTTCAGCTGGACATAACATTGAAGCTACGCTGCGAGCAAGGTGGTGGAGTCTTCGCCTCGCCGAGCAGGACAGGACAACATTCTATACAAGGAACACACGCCTAACTACAAACGCTCTGTGGTCACTGAAGGTGGATCCAAAATACTCAGAAAGAGTAATTTATCATACTTTGAAAATTAAGAGTCACGTGTTGCGATATCATCATACAAACATACATACAACGGGTCGGATATGTTTTAAATCAATTAATTACGAACAACATAATACGATGCCTAAGTACTTGCATTAGATTACATGTTAATGCAACGTCGGAAGTTCAACGAAACATATCGAACAAGGCCAGTGGAAAGAATTTGCAAGCTAGCAAAACTGCGTGCCTACTTACTTCATCGGTCACCGGACATTTGGAATAATAAAATACGCCACATCGAACGATAACAATTATCAACATGCCATCTCAAGATATCCTGTTCGAGTGGCCCGGATCGTGAGGACGCGCAGCAGCAGCAGGGGATAGACAACACCAGGACGATTACATGACGTCACATGATGTATCAAGAAGCGTAAACGAACATAACACAATATTTATATACTCGTATCATACAACTTATTCTATCATGTCAAGTGGCGGTTTCTTTCTCGATCTATCTTTTGGGCTTGGGAGCATGTACGAGCCAAGCTCGCACATTTCGGTTGCACGCGGCCACATATTATGTAGGACACGTGTCAGCTGTTTTACTTTACATTTTGAATCAAATACAAGTAACAATTGAGACACTATCAAGCGGCGATCGAGAAAGGACCCGTTACACCAAACCCAACCATGTAACATAACGACAATAAACAGTTTCTACGTGACGTGGTCTTGTGTCTCCATAACATCAAACAACCTCAACATCATCATCTCTTCATGTATGGTGCGGGCCTAGGTGACAACCGAAGCCTGCGCCGTACATAAATTGATCTAGCAAAAGCCTTCGACACAATTTCTATTCCAATTCTTTTAGATAAACTTCAAATCATAGGTATAAGGGGAAACCAACTAAAGTTGTTTTCAAACTATTTAGAGGACCGAACTCAATGCGTGAGAATAGGTAATATTATCAGCTCTGACAAAAAAAAACTTTATTTGGGGTCCCTCAGGGAAGTATTCTAGGCCAAACCCTCTTCCTTATATACATGACCTCTGTAATTTAAATTTGGAAGGAGGAAAACTAATTTCTTATGCTGACGATACTGCCTTGCTGTTCTCTGCAAATTCCATAACAGAGGTATACAAACTCTCACAACAGGGATTCAATATTGTAAATGACTAGCTCCAAGGACATATTTTAACCCTGAACACAGACAAAACTAAATTTATTCAATTCAATATGCGTCATTCACAATCAGGTCACACAAACAACAATATTATTGCACACTTTTGCAGTAATACTATCACCACCTGCAACTGTTCAAAAATTGCTAACACAAACTCAATAAAATACCTCGGTATACTTATTGATAAAAAATTATCTTTTAAACAACACTTTGAAGTTTTAAACGGCAGAATACGTAAGTTAATATATATCTTCAAAAAAAAATAAGATCAATCGCGAATTCAGCCGTAACAAAACAAGTTTATTTTGCCTTATGTCAGTCTATATTAACTTACTGTATTACGTCATGGGGTGGCATTGCTAAAACGTCTTTATTAATTATTGAACGCGCACAGCGAGCAGTACTAAAAGTTTCTACTTTTCGCCCTTTCCTCTTCCCTACCGACTTTTTGTACAAATCCTGTAAAGTATTAACTGTGAGACAACTATTTGTACTCAACACTGTGCTTAAAGTACACACTGCACTTCCATTTATTAACAATAGTAACAGAAGGCGGAGAGATAATGTTTGTTTCTAAATATGAGCTATGAGGATACAGAGGACTTACTAACAGTTTTAAAATAAGTTGTATTATATATATATATATATATATATATATATATATATATATAAAAAACATTCTTAAAAATGAGGAGAAATAAAAATTATATATATATATATATATATATATATATAATTTTTATTTCTCCTCATTTTTAAGAATGTTTTTTAATTTTTATAAAGTAGATATGTTTAATGTTCAATTTGATTAAGATATGATTGTTTATAGTACCTACTTTAGCCTAGCATTGTGCCGCCTGAAATATAAGATTGTCAAAATCTTAGCTCAGGTTCTACAATAAATATATACCTATCTTTTAATTTTAATTTACAATATGTTAAGTTTCTCTGTAAGTTTATTTGAATAAAGATTTATTATTATTATTTGTTTCTTTTATTTTCTCGGTTAATAATTAAACCGGTTTACTGATATACACGGGCCTAAGCCAAGTGTATTTCAGGAACGTCATTACTTCCGTTGTTGTTCTCATTTCTGGTAATATTATTTATTTCTAGCTGAGTTGCTATTAACGCAAATTGTTGGGGATCATTATTTGAGAGGTTCTGGGTTTGTTGTGTATGAGTAGTAAGGTACGTTGTTTGTGTGATGGATGTATGGGTAAGAGTGTGACCGTCTGTTTGTGGGAACTTTCTCACTAGTCGGCATGTATTTAAAATAACTGCTTTTTGGAGAAGATGATAGGTTGTAGGTGTTAGATTTAGGGTTTGAAGTGATTAATGCAATTGTTTGGGTATGACTCCAGTAGAAGAAAGAACTATTGGGACTATTGTTACTTTTTAAAGATGCCAGATTCTAGTTATTTCGTCCTTTAATTCTGTGTATTTAGTTAGTTTTTCAGCTATTGTATTTTGAAGGTTGTGTGTATTTGGAACAGCGATGTCGATTAAATATGCGATTTTGTCGGTTTTATTTACAAGTGTTATGTCAGGCCTGTTATAATGAATAGTTCGGTCAGTTAATATGGCTCTATCGTAATATAATTTTGTCATGTTATTTTCCAGGACTGTCTTAGGGCTGTATTTATAATATGGTTGTATAGATCCTATGAAATTGTAGTGAAGGGCAAGGTTTTGGTGAATGATATTGGCTACTTGATCATGTCTATGTTTATAATCGGACTGGGCTATTGATTTACATGCTCCTGTGATGTGCTGGATGGTTTCCGGAGAGCTATTGCATTTTCTACAAGCGTCTTGTCTTATACTTTTGATGATGTGCTTTTGATAATTTTTGGTCTCTATCACCTGATCTTGAATTACCAACATGAATCCTTCAGTCTCCTTCAGTTATTATTATTATTATTAGCCGTTATAAGCCGTGCTTATATCCAGTTTCAGAAAAATTGCTTTTTTTTTAATCGTAAATTGTGTTAATTTTGTAAGTACCTTGGAAAGATGCGTATAAATTGCGTTGCGGTACAACAAAAGTAAATAATAAAATACACTAAATAGCTACTATAAAGTAGCTTTTTCGCTCTATGTAATAATAACGAACGAGATGTACTCGCGGTATAAAGTTCCTTCTTCATTAAGCAGTTGCATTCTCAGCTGTGCTGCTTCAGAACCCGGAGTGCGCTTGTCAATGGTCATTGGTCTTCCAAGGATGCCAAAGACCTTGCGAAGTGGATAACAAATAGCCCATACGCGGTAAAAACTTTACATAGGTTTATCTATCGTACCATGCGGCGGCAGCAATAAACTCTTATATGTAGGCTAGTGAAGAAACAGAGTGCAAATACTTATTGGCATAATATAAATAAAAATCAAAAACATGCTAAGTCATACTGGAAGAGACAAAACTAAACTATAAAATAAGTTCATAAACAAAAATTATCCTTTTTTTTTCGGGTGGGAACTGGCCAACACTTGTGTCAGATTTTTGAAGCAGCCTGAAGGCATCCGACTTGTCATGACGACTGCCATAAAATGATGACAGCCGAAACCAACGGTTTAACGTGCCTTCCGAAACAAGGAGGGGATTGAGAAATTTTTATGCCACTTGCACTTGTGTGTTTTATGTAGTTTTTGTTAACAATACTATACCTTTTATTCCAGAAAATGCGCAAAGCGCGGCCTATCGCTAAGCTATTTCTTCCAGACCTCTATCGTATTGTTTGACGCACACAGCTATGGTGGTATTTTACACAGTAAAAAAAATCGAAAAAGAGGAAAAGGGTTAAGATATGTTTTAACTAAAATAGGCTTAATAAACGGTTATTATTTTTTATAAACACGTTATAGTCTATGACAATTAGATTATTAACTTACAGTGTACAAGAGCTCGCCAGTGGGCAGACTGTAGACGCGACAGATAGATGACTCGTCGACGACCGCCAGGCGACTGCGGGACGCGCTCACGTCTAAGCAGCGCACGCTGGCTGGCGTTTGAAGCACCGTCTTCGATGCTCCGGTCACTGGCTCAACCTGCCAGATCTAAAAAAACATTAAGTCCAATATACAACTAAAGGAAACAAAAATTATACAGAAAACACTTTCACGTTTATATCCGTGAGGGCAGACTAAACTAAAGGTTGCAAGATTACGCTTAAAAAAGCAAAGAGCATTAGTCAGCATCACCATCTATCTTCCTCGCCTTCTAAATATATAGGGTCGGGGCATATGGATGTTTGGTCATCTTATATGACACAATCAATTTATTAAAATAGAATTCTTGTAGGTTTTCCTGTAATCTACAAGCAATGACTTATATTTTGTATATTATTCAAAATTTTAGGCTCAGTAGTTTCGAAGATCAGTGGGGGAATGGTCAATTGTCGTCTTCATTCATGAATAAAATCAAAAATATTTTATTTACAGTAATAACATAAATATATTTAACATCCTCATAACGAGCCCTTTAGTTTGATATGTGACACAGTAAGGTTTGCAAAACATTTTTATTTTAATTTACCTAATTTTACCTCCGAAAATGACCTATATATTTATTAAAAATAGTACATTACTGCAGAGGACGGGAAGTATGGATTGCCGGATGAGTAGTTTTGACAATAATTACGAGTCCGGCATTACCGTTCCCGCCGAGGCATGTATAGAGCTTTTACTCAATAAATGTGAGGAAATCGTTATAGAAATAACCAGAAATATGCAGATATTTACCGACAGCAAAATGTATACGTGCTTTGAAAGAAAAGTAACTGCTTTCCCGCGTTTTTTGTGCAAAGGAAACTTAAAGATATAATTTGCATCTTTGAACCCAAATATGAACTATCATCAACTAAACTAAATTTGGAACGGTTTACGGTAAAGTAGACCGTTAAATATTTGTACATGAGGTAATGTGGGATTGCCTTTTTTTGCCACATTGCGTGAACTAACAATTATTACTTGAGTTGGAATTACTATCAGTCCGCCTACATGACTCTACTCAGTTATGTGCGTAAAGTTATTCCTTAATTCTTGAACAGCATTGGTAATATCATTGGGTGGAACTTGAGCATAAATTTGTAAATTATCAGCATTCAAGTGGACAAGAAAAATGATCTGAAATAGAAAATGGAAATTTAAAACAAAACACACGAGAGAACGCTGCCGTGTGGTACACCAGTAGATGCATTACTTCACGAACAATAAGAGTCTTCCAGGCGAATGCGCTATACAACTAACTAACCTCCGACCATACAACTAACTGCGGAATCATTCAATCGCTAAGGGCCGTACATTATTATAGCGCAAAGTTGCAAGAAGTATGTCGAAACTAATTAATATGCCTGCTGGCTCATTTTGTGTGATTTGTCCTGTCTATTCAAATTTAAACATGTTTTAACTTATACACTGTTACAAGCTATACTATGTGACACCAGCTGCAAATTGATAAAAATATAGTGGTTCATGTTCAGGAGTAGAGATAGTAATCAAGTGATTAATTGTTGTTGATTTAATATTCTTATCCAGGGCTAGAATAGCGAATTGATGTCGATATCATAATGAGCGTTATCTTTCTGAGATTTACCAACTATTATTCTGAGATGTATTAGTTAATAGAAACGTGGAGTCTGGTCAATAATTGAGGCTAAATGTTTCATTTGTAAAAGTGAAAGGAGAATTAGGGGTTCACACCAAAGAAGCTAATAAACAAAATGAAAATTAAAGTGAAAATGATAAAAAATAAATAACAACGTGATTCATGATTAGTTATGAAGTAATGTGTATAGTTCAGTTGGTTGAGAAAAATTAAGTTTAATAATTACTTGGTATTGTGTGACACAATACAGTTGACTGAATAAAATAAATAATAACAAGGAAGGGATGTAGTGTTCTGAATCTAACTGATGTTGTTGTCTCGTACACATGGGTAGTCAAACGTCAATTGCGTGCGTGCTGTCGGCGAGAGCGGACGACGTTTCGATACTGGTGTGTGACCGAGCCGACAGATACTGTAAGCGTGACACAGGGAGCACTACAGTTGTCTCTCTTAGTCGCCTCTTACGACACCAGTGGGATAGAACAGGGATGCTGACGTACTGCATTGACATACTGAAAGATGGCGAAAAGCTCGATCTTGTTGAAAGTACTACCTTCCTAGGAATGACGATCGACTCGAAACTTCAATGGGGCGCTCATATATTTAAACTTTCAAATAGCCTTAGCTCTGCGGCTTATGCTGTTAAGAGAGTAAGACAATTGATAGATGTAGCAACTGCTAGACTAATGTATTTTAGTTACTTTTATAGTTTAATGTCTTACGGCATACTGTTATGGGGGAGAGCAGTTGATATTCAGACTATTATCATTTTACAAAAAAATGGCAATTCGTGTTAAGTACTGCTTAGGACCTAGAGACTCACTCAGAGAATTATTCAAGGAAATTAGTATACTAACCTTACCATCACAGTATATATTTGAAAACATAATGTATGTAAGGAAAAATATTTCCTTATACAATAAAGTAAGTACTTTTACCATTAGTAACTTACGCAATCAGAGTGACTTAGTTGCTCAAAATAATTAGCTCAAAACGTTTATGGAGAACGGTATATATACATTTTGTATAATAAACTGCCACAATCGGTCCTTAATATGCCAGACAAAAAGTTTAAAGCTTATGTAAAGAAGGTACTTTGTAAAAAGGCTTATTATAGGATCGATGACTATCTTAAAGACAACAAAGTCTGGCTTGAGCTTGGCGCGGGTACCTCTTTAAGGTTTGTACACTCAGAAATGTCATGATTTGGCACATTAGGTACATGCTGAATCTACAACTTGATTCAACATTTTTTTAAAATTTCGGCATTTAAAAATGTTATTTAAATTATGACAACAAAAAATGTATTCTCTGTCCACATAACAACCATAAATATTAATTTCATTGTCAGTTGACGTTCTAGGAGAAAATGCTGCAGTGCAGTTTGTTACCGCTTCTTCTACACTAGCTCTTTGGAGGCGGAAGGAAACCTAGCTCTAAGTAACTTTTTGACGTACACAATTGTGCAACAAGACAGAGTGACGATTATTAAGAGATATTATTAATATCCTATGATAATAAAGATATATTTGAAATTTGACAAAGTGCCCTACTCTCTTGTCAGCCACCACACGGCCAAGGATGAGCATTAAGTATTTCCTGATATTTTTCTTTACTTCATACCAAAGAGTTGTTTTGTTTAAGACATGAATGTCATCCTTACTTGTCCGTTTTGAAGCCCCAACAGCAACACCTCTTCAAAGTACAACGTGGTAACTTTGACATATCGTATCGGAGCCGGCATCGTCCAGCTCTTTGGTATCCGTCGGCCTATCATCACTAACTTTGAATCCTGCAAGAAAACGATACTGATATTACAATATAACAAGTTTATTTGCCAGGCAAATTAAATAAAAACCGACTAACAAGCGTTCTCGTCCAATAACTCTTGAACGGCTGAACCGCTTTCCATTGACCATAGATAAGAACCACCAACCAAGGCAAGGAAACTTGCTTTCACGTAAAAAACCGCATCGTAATCGGTCCGTCTGTTCGAGAGCTACGATGCCACAAAAAGACACAAATAGACAGACATATCGCGTCAAACTTATAACAGCTCTCTTTTTGTGTCGGGGGTTAAAAGGGGAAAGTGTGTATGTCTGTCATTCTCGTCGACACTAAGCAACGAGATCAACGTGATTTTTCATGCAGATACGTAGATACTTTAATCACCAGAGAGAAACATTTTGCGCTTTTGAATAATTGATAATTATATAGGGACAAATAACACTGATTGAGCTAGCCCCAAAGTAAGTTCGAGACTTGTGTTATGGGATACTAACTCAACGATACTATATTCTATAACAAATAAATATTTAGATAAACATCCAAGACCCAGGACAATTTGAAAAAGGCCATTTTCCAACTAGCCCTGACCGGGGATCGAACCCGGGACCTCTGGGTGGCGGACTAGCATGGTGACCACTACGCCACGGAGGTCGTCTAATAAAATAATATATGATGTGAATGATAACCGCGTATTGAGTTACCAATAGGGTACTATCCTGGGTAAAATATATCTGGTACTTACTGTTAAGAGAAGATTTTCTCACTATTCATTGATCATATCCATTTTCAACATAATGTTAGAGTTAATAATGCAGATTAACTAATATTAAAAAAGCTAGACCACTTTTTTCCGTCAATCCCCCTACATACTAAATTTCATCAAAATCGTTGGAGCTATTTCTAAGATCCTCATTATGAACATTTACATTTATAAAAAGAACTGCTCGTTTAAGAAATTGTTTATATAAATTACATTAGTTGAACAACAACACTCTAAAGTCATTTAAAGTAAAATGTGTATACTTAAAAACCCTTTCCGACTCGCTGAGAAGAAGGTTAATAAAAATTGGCAAGTGGGAGTCGGACTCGTACAGAAAGGGTTCCGTAAACCTCCGTACAATATTTTTCAAATTTTATATTTAGTGTTTGTTGTTAAAGCGCTACAGTAATCGGTGAAATTTTCAAGAATCTAGTTAGTGCCATTATAAAAATAGAGTTAAAAACGCCTAAAAGAGCGAGCTTATTTATGCTTTTTTTTTTGTTATAATGGTCACAGTAATACATAATCGGTGGCAGGTGTCTAGCTATTACAGTTCAAGAGATAGAGCTAGACGGATAGACAGCTTAGTCTCAGTAATAGGGTCCTGTTGGCACCCTTTGGGCACGGAACCCTAAAGGCCACTAACCTGGCACAGAAGTAGCGCGTCGCTGGTGGCCACGAGCAGCGAGCACTCCGTCTTCTGCAGCAGCTTCTCTTTCACGCGGTACAGCATGCCGTCCGTGTCGCCCTGCTCGTACACCACTACGCGCTCCGGTAGCTGGACCTACCACGGTCGAACCAAAAACTCTTTGAAATGTTATCAGTAATAGTATATTATGCAATTAGTTAATAATAGACGGATTTTATTCGAGGGCCTTAGATGAATCACGAGCAAGTGAAGGATTCTAACGATTGAATCACGACCGTAGGGAGTGATTCTCGATGATTGAATCACTCGCTTCGCTCGTAATTCAAGTCTCACAATCCTGAGCGACGCGTGTGATTCATGACCCTCGATTAGATCCGTTTTATTCAAGAGTTGCATACTATACTTTATACCATGACTACGATAAAAAACAAATTGCTCAGAACAAACTTATTAAATCTCTGTTTCATTTAGACTACTTGACACCTAGCCAAACAGTTTACAGAAATACAAAAATTATGTATATCAAAGAAACATATGTTTACTACACATGTTTATTAGTACGAAAAATACTCAACAAAGATATCCACTTTCACAAAAAAGAAAGAATATCAAAAAGTTAAAATTCGGCGTGCCAGTGACATCAACCTTCACATACCCAGAACAAACTATGGCAAAGCGAACATCTTGTATGAAGGCGCTCAGCTATATAATAAACTACCTAAAGATATAAAGGACTGCAAAACCTTAAGTACTTTTAAAAAATCACTAAAGCACTATGTAATAAATAAAATAAATACTATTATTTAAAATACCTATCTGTTAATATACACATATATATATATATATATATATATATATATATATATATATATATATATATATTTTAACAGATAAGACGCACGGAACGAATATTGTTTAACTACCCACCGACTTTGTACGCGTCCACTAAATGTAAAATAAGTTCTCATTATAAGTGAATGTTGTAGATTCTTTTATGAGAATAAATGTCTTTAACCATATAAAAAGAAAGATTTAAACAAAAATAGAAATTAAAGAATAAAACGGAAGGTTAAATCAATTAAAATGCAAGTTGAAATTGGAACAGTTACTCAAATCAAAAGTAATTTTTATAAACTCAAACACCAAAATTGTGATTAAAAGTCCTTTTTATTCACTATTTTTAGTGAGTCTAATAAATTACCAAAATATTCAGTAAAAGTGCACTTTATTCAGTTTTCAGTGAATAAAATAAACAACCAAAATAGTGAGTAAAAGTGCCTTTTATTCACTGTTTTCAGTGACTAAAATAAACTTTTTAGATGGGGAATTGTATAAATATACTATTACAACTGTCTATGGCAAAGGGAATATGAATAGGGAATTGACCTGAATTACATTGTAATTTAAAAAGAATGTAATAAAAAACTAATTGAACACATACAGAATAAAATATTTATTATAATAATTGTAATTAATATTAACAGATGTACAGTGAGATACAGTTAACGGTCCTGGTTGAGTTGCATTAAAATTGGGGTCTTGACTTGACTGATTTCAGGAGGTAATGTTATCATTACGTCTCCGTTAATTCCTACTGGTTGGTAATGCTGGTCATTGCCTATAGTTTCTGAACGCATTTTAGAGCACTTATAATATGTGCGTAGATAAAACAAAATACAACAGTCAAAAGACGAAGATTTTAGCAAGTCTTTTCACATAATACCTAGATGGATCTATGATATGAGATAACAATGTGGAAGGTCACTATAGTATAATGCAAATAAAATAACAGTCACAAAATAAATACAAACTCGGCATTTTCACACGAAAGCGTGCAACCGCCTTCGTATGGAAATGGCGATTGCTTTTTTTTGTTTTTTTTTTTGGTTGTTATTCTATTAATATTGTACTATAGTGATTTAGTCGTGTGGTTTCCGGCATGGCCGTGTGGTTTCCGGCAGAGTAGAATAGGACCAAGTCTTCCTGTGGATGTCCTAAAAGGCGACTAAAAGGATACATTCATCACGAACACCAAAACAGGCTTCCGATGGGCAGCAGCGTCGGAAGCTAAATCGTGACACAACACTGCGCTCGCCAACCCGCCTGCCTAGCGTGGCAAGTATGGCAAAACCCCCCAATGACGGTACAAAAATTGACCAGGCCCCCAGTACCCGGCGGCCCCGCTATTCCTGACTCCGGTAGCGGTAACGGCGGGGCAGGGGGTGCTAAGAATCTCCGGATGAGATCGAGCTACCACCCTCGGCGGAAACTGGCCCTGGTAACACACAACGTCAACACTTTGAGGTTGGACGAAAAACTGGCTGAGGTGGAAGAGAAAATGAGTAGGTTACGTTGGGACATTGTGGGGTTGTCTGAAGTCCAAAGAGAGGGCGAGGGCACGAAAACCCTAGAGTCCGGTAACCTACTTTATCACCGGGAAACAAAATAAAGTTTCAGCATGGTGTCGGGTTTTTCGTTCACAGGTCCCTCGTAAATAACTTAGTTACCATCGATAGTGTTTCCAGCAGGGTAATATACTGTAACAACCTGATGAGACATCCTGGGCATTTTGCACCAAGATGTAACATCCTAAACGCTACCTATTTTAATTATCTATAAATTCAAGAAATAAATTATAAATACCTTAATTTACTATGACACCTCTCTTACTATAAATCTTTATCTCGAGTCTGCCAAGTCCCGATTATAATTATTATGAGGCGGTGATCGTCATCGTAGTGGACCCTAGTTGTACAAAGTAGTAACTCAGATTAATTTCCGTTCCGAACGTTCCGTTCCACTACTCATAGTACATATAAATCAGTTGTATTTAGGATTCTGTATTAAATAATAAAACTAAAATAAGAGGATTAGAGAGATGAAGTTCTGTAGCATGTTCTGTTCCTTATTTAGAAGGATAGACTTACATATACATATTTATATTATAGACATTCGCACATTATTTTATTACGGATATAGGAGACGCCCCGCCAAATTCCGCGTCATTCCTGTGAGTTCGACCCTGACTGATACTCTCTATCCGAGGGACTGCAAATGCTCAGCATCATAAATAAATTTTAACTCTAATAAGCCTTTTCAGGCAAGAGACAGAGGGAGGAATGCGAGTAAAGCTCACCAAGCGTTTCCAGCAGCTTCGAGATCTGTACTTATACAGTATCCCGGTCTGAGCGTCAAAGTATTATATCAAATCAACTGGAAACTGATTGCTAGAAGAGCATTCTACAAATATTTGTTTTTGTCTGTCTTGTCAGTATATATGAGGGTAATAAATAAATACTGTAATAATAAATACTGCGATTATAAGGTTTCATGGAGATGAGTAGAAATCATTTCAGACTGGATAATTAAATATGGAATTAAGATAGAAGCTTAATTCCATAGTATACATAATTTGTAATATTGTTTAAGAAATACATCTTTGTCAGTAGGTAGTTTTATTAGTTCTACACGACTTCTCCGTGTTTAATAGAACATCATAATATCTTTGATATTATGTTAGAACAGCAATTAGAATGCTATTAAGACTTAGCTTATTCAACAGGCCATGGCAACAATGTCCAAAGATAAGCCTCAACCAGAATCGGTTCAGATAATTCTAATAAATGTTGTTTATAATATAAGTCTCTTAGTCAGTAGACTTCATTCAGAACATAACTTTTCTATGTTCAAAGGGAATGTTTATGACGAAATAGGCTTCTCTAAACAATTGTGTACATAACACTGATGGTGACGAAAGGGAACTTCCATGCATTGCAGCGGGAATACCCTCTGGGAGTGTCCTTGCATAACCCAGTAAAGTGCCAACACAGCCTATTTAAATGGCTTAAAATAATATATAGATAAATATCAGAATTACTCAATCCAACTTCAAGTCTCGACTTTTCCAAGACAAATCACCATTCCACCGAACAAGCCAGCCAACCAGAGTAAGTACGTATAATAACAAAGCTATTGCTTTCTGAAATTGAATCATTTTACATAACTCCAGCTTTGAAGGCAATATTCTAGGAAGGATAAGTATTCGTGTGGTGAAATAGTTAACAACGAAATCAGTAAACATTAAACATATCAGTGATACCTGATGTAACAGATGAATATAAGTATCTTCAAGTCAATGACAGGAATAAATATGTTATCTTCAGAGATTGTAAACGTTGTTCAGGTTCCTTTGGAATATAAGAACCTAAGGTCCTTGGACCGTAATGCAGTCTATAGATTACAACAGAGTTTGTTAGTACAAATCACTTACAGAATAGGTGAATCCTCATAGATCATATCATCTCATCGTAAACTCGTCGTGTTGCTTTTATCAAACAAAGCTATAGTTAACTCAGATAAGAGAAAACATAGGAAATAAACATATATTGATTAATTCATCCCACATAGGAATCTATCATCATATTGGCTTTCTTATGTCCAATGTAGGGCAAAGGCTGGGAGAAATATTCTACCTCTCTCATCTTAGTAGACATACATACTTTCAACGCAAACACCGTATCCAAATAGGGTTGACTTGGTAGTAAAATTGGAATCAAAAGTTTAAATACCTTTTCTTCATAATTCCTTGCCTCTCATTTGAAGATCCATATCCTTTTGTGATAATCTTCTTTAAAATAGTATAGAGTTAAAACCTTACCCCGGTTTGTCCTTGTATACAGTGACGGATTTAGACTAATAGATGCCCTAAGCAATCCACGTCTGTGGTCGATCTTTAAACCTTTGCCGTTTGTTATCCTGTTAATAGCTTCCACAAAATTCTCTGCAAATAAATCTTTGGAAAGATAACTATTATTTTTCGTGACAAAATTACTTCATCTCCAAAACAAAACTCTTTTTTCTCTGTCAGTTTTGAAACAAGCTTCTTATTTCCTCGAATTTCTTATCTTTTGTCCATGACTATAATATTTTTTCCGACTGAAAAAAGGATAAATACAATCCTGCAAGTTTGTAAAGTATTTGAGAATGGAAATAACGAGTGCGTATTTGCGAATCGTTACAATACCTGATACTCAGAGTATCGAAAAGATACTTGCTGAAGGTTATTCAGGTGTACATGCCGACCGGAAAACACTCAGATGCAGAGGTTCAGGTTGTGTATGAGGACATTGGTAGGGCCATACACGCCTCCAAAACCCAGTTTACGGTTATTATGGGGGACTTCAACGCAAAACTGGGCAAGGGACGCGATGGAGAGATTAGGGTGGGGCAATTTGGATATGGCGAGCGCAACGACAGGGGGCATATGCTGGCTGATTTCCTGGAGGAAGAGGGACTCTTTGCGATGAACTCTTTCTTCAAAAAGCCGCCACAGAGGAAGTTGATCTGGATGGGTCCTAGTAAAAACGACCAGCCTCCAGTCAAGAATGAGATAGACTTCTTCCTGACGACGAAGAGGCAGATATTCAATGATGTCTCCGTGATCAACAGGATTAAAACCGGCAGTGATCACCGAATTTTAAGAGGCATCATGAATATCAGTCTCCGACTCGAAAGGTCAAGACTGATGAAGTCTACGCTCCGACCATCGCAGAGCCAGATCCAAAACCCCGAGAGCTTTCAAGTCGAGCTCTCCAATCGCTTTGAAGGCCTCCAGGATTGCGTTTCAGTGGACGAGTTAAACAACGGGTTTGTAGAAACTGTCCCAGCCGTGGGATCCAAGTTTTTTAAATCCCGCCCTAAAAAGAAACCTCTAAAAATCTCTGCTCAAACCCTAGACTTGATGGCAGAACGACGATCCACGATGCTGCAAACCTCCGAAGACGCTAACCTAAGTCGTATCGGCGGCTCAACAGAAGAATCCAAAAGTCCTTGCGACACGACATTCGCTCCTTTAATACGAATTGTATTGAGGAGAAGATAGAACGAAACAAAGGTTCCAAAGTGTTTGCAAGGACTATGTCTACTGGGCAAAGCCAACTGACTAAGCTGAAGACGGAGAGCGGTATCATGGTATCGACCAAAGAGGGGGTGCTGGCAGAGATCGAGAGGTTTTATGGGCAGTTATATACATCCGTTGCAAAACCTAGCGTGGATATGGCTGCAGATCCAAGAGCCAAGCTAACCCGACACTATACCGAAGATATCCCGGACATCAGTCTGTACGAGATTAGGATGGTCCTCAAACAGCCCAAAAACAACAAGGCGCCGGGCGAGGATGGAATCACAGCAGAGCTTCTGAAAGCGGGCGGAACGCCAGTACTGAAGGTCCTTCAGATGTTCTTTAATTCCGTCCTGCTCGAGGGCGTAACGCCGGAGGCGTGGAACAGTAGCGTGGTGGTCCTTTTCTTTAAAAAGGGTGACAATACTCTATTAAACAATTATAGGCCTATCACGCTTCTGAGCCACGTCTATAAGTTGTTTTCGAGGGTCATCACGAATCGTCTCGCTAACAGATTTGATGCCTTCCAACCTCCCAAACAAGCCGGATTCCGAAAAGGCTACAGTACCATGGACCACATCCATACTTTGCAGCAGGTTATAGAGAAGACGAGGGAGTATAACCGGCCGCTGTGGCCGATCGAAACATGGGCCGTGCTTCAGTCTCTCTAGCGGTGCCGTATTGACTGTCGGTATATCGAGGTGTTGAAGTGTCGATATATAACAAAGCCACTATGTCGGTCCGAGTACAGGAGCACAGTACGAAGGACATTCCATTGAATAGAGGCGTGAGACAGGGAGATGTCATATCTCCAAAACTGTTCACCGCCGCTCTGGAAGATGCATTCAAGCTCCTGGAATGGGAAGGACTGGGCATCAACATTAATGGCGAGTATATCACTCACTTTCGATTTGCCGACGATATCGTTGTCATGGCAGAATCGATGGAGGACTTAAGTAAGATGCTTGAAGACCTAAATCGAGTCTCCCAATATTGACAAGACGAAGGTCATGTCAAATATGCACGCCTTTACCTGTTTCTGTTGGGAGCTTGTAACGTGCTGATCGCGGTACCAAAATGTAACCTTCATGGCAAAGATAAATAAAATTAATTTTAAATATACATTTTTTAATCATAGTTTAAATCCTGGGAACGGCCTACCAAAATGTAACAACCTGGATGATACATCCTGAGCTCTCAGCTCCAAGATGTAACATCCTAAACGCTACCCATTTTAGTTATCTTCTCTATCTAATAAAAACTTAAGAAATAAATTATAAATACCTTAATTTACCATGAGATCTCTCTTACTTTTTTACTTATGTGTAACTATAGAAATAACATGTCTTTGTTTATAGCTCTCTTATGCGAAAGACCATAGTAATGCCTTGTAATAAAATTATAAACTTTCAGGCTAATAAAATATTAAAAACGGATTTAAATATGCCATAAAAACAAACAAGCATAAAAAACTGGACAAAATATGAATATATCTTTATAATATTTTCGAGCAATAAACATAACGAAATGTAAATAAACGCAATAAAATAAGTAAGTACTTATTTTTATTTTGTAAATACTTAAATTCAATATACCTCACATTAACTAACAACATCATCACATCATCTCACTTTTGCAGTCGGTTAAGACTATAGCTGTATAATTTGACGTCTTTGTTGCGCTATTTCGAGGAGATTAAATATCAACGGGAAAATAAATGACAAGATGCTAAACGTCATAAGCAAATTTGTAAAAAAACAAGAAAATATGTAATGCTTCCAAAATTTTTGCAAATTACTATGTATTTCGCCCATTTTAGGTAACCTAAAGCAAGAAAATATAAGGAAGCCGACACTAAAGTACGACCCCAGTACATACAAATGCCGACAACGAGTTTTGAGTGTAAACATGTACTATTGTGAAACCTTGAAACTTCCATTGATAAATAAATTTTTACATCTTATTAAACATCTTTTTCTCAATATATAAGTAACAATTCTGATAAAATAGTTGAGTGAATGCGACCCCTGGTCGATCAAGTGTTTTGCAGTCTCAAAAGAGTAAAATATCTCGTAACCTCGAACATAAAGTGTTATTATTTCTACAAGCGTGTTCTCAGTGAATTTACACAACGTATAAATAGTTAAACTAGACATGAATGCGCTATATGTGGTCAGAAAACAAAAATCGTGAAATCACTGTATTCCAACCACTAGTTCAAACCAAGACTACAGCAAGCTCAAGATAAATAACCTAGACAAACTTAGAACAAAATATAATCTTCTGGTCGCGACTTCGAGATGTAAGGTTGAATCCGGGCGGAAGTACTTTGGCAGTGATTAATAGGATCAGTGGCCTCACAGCCCATGCTCTACGAGAACATAGTCCGATCAGGTGAAACCTTATTGCCGTTTATCGAAGGAAGTTTTTGAGCTTAAAGCTGAGGTCTTGATGATAAAAAATGCTTTCTTGGTTTAAACACACTCTACACTGGGGTGCATCTACATTAGGCACACACATTTTACACACATTTCGTGATTTGGGAGAATAATATCCAATAAAATTCAAATATATATGTCGGAGAGTTCAATGTAAAATTCCCGTTTTTATGATTTTACACGCGCAGAGAGAAAGTTGTTTACTACAAAATGCAACGGTTGGATTTGAAATGGCAACATTCGTTAGCAACAAGTTATAAGACCGGTCGACCTAGCGACAGGGACAGTCTTGTTCAGGCGGCCGTATCGTGCACAACTCGTTTGCGTAGTTTGCTGTAGCTTGGCCATGACTCATTTAATTGTGATTATTGTAACAGATGTGGATTGGTGAACCGATTTATTACAATGACAGTTTGTTTAAGCAAGACGGAAAGCCCAGGTGTATACACAGTATTCAATTCTGTTGGGCCAGGGAATCCAGACATGGTGGTTGCGATTCATGATTCAGTGCGGAGGCGGAGCACTGGATTTCCGTCACATTTTTATAAGGCTCACGTAAGATCTCTCATGTGGCGGCATCGGTAAGGTGACGTGACTGTAAGTAAGTTTTCATCCTGACATCAGTTTGTTCTCGTACTGTAAGTAACTAAGTGGGTAGTTTACGTCACTTGAGATATCACATGCCGATCACGCCACGCTCTGCCCCCTTTTATTCATCCCTCTGCGACATCAGAAGTGAGATCTGGACTTGTAGCTCACATTTGAGGTAAGATTTGTATTTGGAGCTCACATCGGAAGAAGATCCTGTTGAATGCTACTTGTGGTTTGCCCGTTGTTCAGAGGTAAGGTTTTAAAGTGTTAACAAGTGATTACAATGTGCCAAGTAGATTGAATGCTACTTGTGGTTTGCCCGTTGTTCAGAGGTAAGGTTTTAAAGTGTTAACAAGTGATAGTGATAAAGAGTGAGTGGATACCGCGTGTTGCGGCCGGATGGGAGCTAGCAGCGGTACGCAGCAGGTGCTGGAAATTTCTGGTGAAGTAAAGAAAAAATGTGAGCGGATCTCGTGTATGTATGTCTGTGCTCGCGGCACATGGCTTGTCTGCTGGATCGCCAATAAAATTTGGTGAGTTTTCATTTTATTTTCGACTTTAAAGCAGAGTGCAATTAATTTTAAATCCTTTGGTATTTAAGTGTGAAGTTTTATGAAATCTAGTCTTTTGACCACTATTCAAGCAGTAAATTGGTTTTGAGTACGCGAGTTTTACGAAGAGTGTGTAACATTTGCTAAACTTAGTAAGCTAACAATCGGTTGGAGCCGGAATATTGGTTGTTGTGTAGAAGCAACATGAGGTTATCGTCACTGGAGGTGGCATGAGTCGCTGTCGGTTGGTGCCAGCAGTGACGCCCGAATTTATTGTCAATAAGGTGGCATAAGTCGGTATCGGAAGGAGCCGACCGTGGCGCCAGATTGAAAATTGAGTCATTTTTGAGTATTGAGAATTATGAACTTGCAATACAGTACTGTGGCGCGTGAATACTGGTCAAAGATGATATTAGGTACTCATTCTTTGTATAGTAGTAGAGATAACCTCTCCCAGCATTTTCTCAATATTGGACTTACGGTGGCTGATGATGATGATGATGATGATGACGACGATGATGAAGAGTTGGTGATGATGATGGTTTTATCATCAATAATGACAAGGTGATGATGATGAAAATGTTGACGCTGTTGATGATGAAAACGCGGTGATGATGTTGACGATATCATCATTGATAGCGGGTAATGATGATGCTAAGGTGGTAACGGCTACGTCGGCAAGTCTACAATGGTCATGATCATGGTGTTGACATGATTTAAAGAGGGCTTTTCACTGTTTACTATGTGCGTAATATTATTTTAAAACTACACTTTCATTGCTGTGTTGTTTGAAGTAAAATCCCGTTATTTGAGTCAATTTTAATCTAGACAGTTCAAGACGAGTAATTATTCTGATAATTTACTTTTCGAAAAGATTTTACAAACACGTTACAATAATCCGATAAGCAATACCACTTTTATTTTTAGGAAGTCTATACCAAATAGGTTAGATTGCAAATGCGTTTACAATATTCTTATTGCGATAGCCTTAGTGCAAAACCACTGTAAATGGCTCTGTACAGGTTTATTTTTGTTGACTACTAGTTACCCAGTTAAGATGTATTTTGTCGTATTTCCCCTTCAGCCATTTGCCGATTGGTGAGCGACGTGATGAGTGCTTCCTATTTATGACGATTTTGCACCTATTCAAGTACTTTAGAGATCAGTATACTTTCTGGGCATTAAATTAAAAGCGAATGAGTAAGTGTGAGCCCATTGACCACTATTTAGTCGAGTTACTAAATTGTAGTTGTTTGCTCTGGGGAGGCAACATGGTGAGCGTCACTCGATAGAGGTGGCAAGGTAATCGTCACTCGGGGAGTGGCATGAGTCGCTATCGCTCGATTTAGGTGGTAGCGGCGATAGAGTTTGAAATATCGTCGCCTGATGCAGGTGGCATGAGTCGCTATCGCTCGATTTAGGTGGTAGCGACGGCCGTTTTGAGATATCGTCACTTAATACAAGTGGCATGAGTTGCTACCGCTCGATTTAGGTGGTTGTAACGCCGGTTAGTAAGAGATATCGTCACTTTACGCAAGTGGCATGAGTTCTACCGCTCGAATTAGGCGATAGGACGACCGCTTCTGAGATTACGTCACCTTGCGAAGGTGGCATGAGTCCTTTTGCTCGAATTAGGCGATAGGACGACCGCTTCTGAGATTACGTCACCTTGCGAAGGTGGCATGAGTCCTTTTGCTCGAATTAGGCAATAGGACGACCGCTTCTGAGATTACGTCACTTTGCGAAAGTGGCATGAGTCTTATCGCTCGAATTAGGCGATAGGACGACCGCTTCTGAGATTACGTCACTTTGCGAAAGTGGCATGAGTCTTATCGCTCGAATTAGGCGATAGGACGACCGCTTCTGAGATTACGTCACCTTGCGAAGGTGGTATGAGTCCTTTTGCTCGAATTAGGCAATAGGACGACCGCTTCTGAGATTACGTCACTTTGCAAAAGTGGCATGAGTCTTATCGCTCGAATTAGGCGATAGGACGACCGCTTCTGAGATTACGTCACCTTGCGAAGGTGGCATGAGTCCTTTTGCTCGAATTAGGCGATAGGACGACCGCTTCTGTGATTACGTCACCTTGCGAAGGTGGCATGAGTCCTTTTGCTCGAATTAGGCGATAGGACGACCGCTTCTGAGATTACGTCACTTTGCGAAAGTGGCATGAGTCTTATCGCTCGAATTAGGCGATAGGACGACCGCTTCTGAGATTACGTCACCTTGCGAAGGTGGCATGAGTCCTTTTGCTCGAATTAGGCGATAGGACGACCGCTTCTGAGATTACGTCACTTTGCGAAAGTGGCATGAGTCTTATCGCTCGAATTAGGCGATAGGACGACCGTTTCTGAGATTACGTCACCTTGCGAAGGTGGCATGAGTCCTTTTGCTCGATTTAGGCGATAGGACGACCGCTTCTGAGATTACGTCACCTTGCGAAGGTGGCATGAGTCCTTTTGCTCGAATAAGGCGATAGAACGACCGCTTCTGAGATTACGTCACCTTGCGAAGGTGGCATGAGTCCTTTTGCTCGAATTAGGTGATAGAGATGACCATGATCGATAGAGTCGACAAGAGTAATTTAAAAGAGCAAGTAGAGTCTTAAGGCTGGAGTTCACCAACATGTTAACTGTAAACAAGCCGTTAAAGTGATTTAACAGTCCGTTATAGTTTATATAGTGTTCACCAGCACCTAAACGGCGATAACGTTCGGTTAATCAGCCGTTAAGTTAACGGAGCTTTCCTTCGTCGATTATCTCTTGATTACGCCCGATTTACGAAAGATTTGACAAGTATTGATTGTATTCTTTGCATTTGATAGTTTTATAGTTATTTAATACAAACTACTATAAATCCTTTGAGGAGACCTATGTCCAGCAGTGAACTTCCTATGGCTGATATGATGATGATGATATGTTTATTAGAATTTTGCATGCAAAAATATATACTTACTCGTACTTATTAGTACATACTACCTACCAACATTTTTCTGAATACCTTGAAAATTAAACATGTATTTTATTTTATGACAAAATCATTTGAAATCGATAATTTGGTTGCGCAGGGGGTTGGACGAAAATATTACAAATAATTTAATTTTGTGAATAATGTGATTCCATGCATTCTTATTTCATCACTCTTCAGTCACCATCACACTCTTCAAAAACATCACTCATTTTAACGTCAAAACAATTTCAAGACCTAACCAGACGCGATGCGTTTCTAGTCTGGTGTAATTAATATTAGCGGCCTTTCATAGTCTACTTTGGCAATGAAAGGCATACATAATTTAATATTTTATTGGGTATGAGAGTGTTTTAGAGATGTTTATTAATTATCTAGTTTGACACACACAAGTTCACACAATACAATAGAGTCAGTCCAAAAGTCAAAAATTATTTATATATCTTTGGATATTTGTCATCATCATTCATTTTCCTCGCCACTTCTCTATTTGGGGTCGGCTCTGTATGTAAACTGTTTCCACTTCTTATTTGTATCACTTGATAATTGTCAATAGATCGGTACACCTTATAGATTTCACCACATTCACCCTAGACATTTACAAATAACATTTTAGAAACACCATTTGCGCTCTATCTTTCGAGATCAAACAAAACAAGTAACAAAATCACCATACTAGGATTCTCCACCTCCAAAAGCTGAAACCAATAATAATGATGCTAAATAGAGAATGCAATACAAGACATTGAGTTTGGTGCCATTGAAAGCTTTTTTATTTGGTATTATTGTTCTATCCCAGGCCAGGTAGCCGACCCGACCCCAACACTACCCGACCATATTGTGTAGTTTCTCCGGCCACTGTTATATGTAAGCGTTTGCTTGTCTTCACAATGTGACAGTCGTATATTGTTCAATCTTTTCATTCAATAACGTTCAATTTGTTAATCAATGATTCATTTTGCGTGGTGAACACTCGTTTTCTTAACGGCCGTTTAAACAGGCGTTACAATTTGATGCCCGTTTACGAAATCGGCTCTTTAGACAAAGTCGGTGAACTCCAGCCTAAGAATGGTTAATTTTTTGAAGTGTGGTTGAATAGTGAGTGAATAATGGTCAGTGGTCATTTCATAGTTGGTAAAAAGTTTGTGATTATCCCTAGTAATGATGTAAGCTTAATTATTAGAGAAAAAGGTTTTGGTTTATTAAAAGAGTTTGTTTTAAGCCCTGTCTTAAATCGTTTGATCAGGATAGGCCGAGTAGAGATGATTTGATATTGCAGTTGTTAGGTTAAATTATTTTCAAATGCGTCACACTGGGACGTGTGACTTGTCAGAATGGCCGTGTCGGAGAGTTCAATGTAAAATTCCCGTTTTTATGATTTTACACGCGCAGAGAGAAAGTTGTTTACTACAAAATGCAACGGTTGGATTTGAAATGGCAACATTCGTTAGCAACAAGTTATAAGACCGGTCGACCTAGCGACAGGGACAGTCTTGTTCAGGCGGCCGTATCGTGCACAACTCGTTTGTGTAGTTTGCTGTAGCTTGGCCATGACTCATTTAATTGTGATTATTGTAATAGATGTGGATTGGTGAACCGATTTATTACAATTACAGTTTGTTTAAGCAAGACGGAAAGCCCAGGTGTATACACAGTATTCAATACTGTGGGGCCAGGGAATCCAGACATGGTGGTTGCGATTCATGATTCAGTGCGGAGGCGGGGCACTGGATTTCCGTCACATTTTTATAAGGCTCACGTAAGATCTCTCATGTGGCGGCATCGGTAAGGTGACGTGACTGTAAGTAATTTTTCATCCTGACATCAGTTTGTTCTCGTACTGTAAGTAACTAAGTGGGTAGTTTACGTCACTTGAGATATCAGATGCCGATCACGCCACGCTCTGCCCCCTTTTATTCATCCCTCTGCGACATATATATAATAAATTGATTTGAGAATTTTCAGGAAGTCAAATTTTAATTACGGGCCTGATTATTATTGGCCACTGCATAAAATTGGAGGGGTCGGCTGTAACGATTCGCAAATACGCACTCGTTATTTCCATTCTCAAATACTTTACAAACTTGTAGGAATGTATATATACTTTTTTCAGTCAGATAAAATATTGTAGTCATTGACAAAAGAGAAGAAATTCTATGAAAATAAAAAGAAGGTTGGATCAAAACTGACACAGAAAAAATAGTTTTTGTTTTGGAAATGAAATAATATTGTCACGGGAAATAATAGTTATCTTTCCAAAGATTTATTTGCAGAGAATTTTGTGGAAAACTTATGATGTTCAAGGATAACAAACAGTAAAGGTTTAAAGATCGACCACAGGATTGCTTAGGGCATCTATTAGTCTAAATCCGTCACTGTATACAAGGACAAACCGGGGTAAGGTTTTAGTTCTATACTATTTAAAAAAGATTGTTACAAGAGAATCTGAAGATCCATTCAGATGAGATGAAAGGAATTATGAAGAAAAGGTATTTAAACTTTCGATTCCAATTTTACTACCAAGTCAACCCTATTTGGATACGCTGTTTGCGTTAAAAGTATGTATGTCTACTAAGATAAGAGAGGTAGAATATTTCTCCCAGCCTTTGCCCTACGATGGACATAGGAAAGCCAATATGATGATGAGACCTATGTGGGACATTATAAAGATGACAACAACAATGTATGATTCCTGTGTGGAATGAATTAATCATCATATGTTTATTTCCTGTGTTCTTTGTTTAGTAAAAGCCACACGTCGAGTATCCGGTGAGCCGATATGATCTATAAGGATTCACCTAATTTGTAATTGATTTGTACTAAAAAACTCTGTTGTAATCTATTGACTGGATTACAGTTCAAGGACCTTAGGTTCTTATGTTCCAAAGGATCCTGAACAATGTTTACAATCTCTGAAAATAACATATTTATTCCTGTCATTGACTTGAAGATACATATATTCATCTGTTACATCAGATATCACTGATGTGTTTAATGTTTACTGATATCATTATTAACTACTTCACCACACGAATACTTATCCTTCCTAAAGTGTTGTCATCAAGCTGGAGTTATGTAAAATGATACAATTTCAGAAAGCAATTGCTTTGTTATTATACTTACTTACACTGGTTAGCTGGCTTGTACAGTGGAGTGATGATTTGTCTTGGAAAAGTTGAGACTTGAAGTTGGATTAAATAATTCTGATAACCATCTATATAACGTATCAAGCCATCTAAACAGGCTGTGTTCGCACTTTACTGGGTTATGCGATGACACTCCCAGAGGGTATTCCCGCTGCAGTGCATGGAAACTCCCTTTCGTCACCGTCAGTGTTATGTACACACTTGTTTTGAGAAGCCTATTTCGTCATAAATATTCCCTTTGAACATTGAAAAGTTATGTTCTGGAATGAAGTCTACTGACTAAGAGACTTATATTATAAACAACATTTATTAGAATTATCTAAACCGATTCTAGTTGAGACTAATCTGTGGACATTGTTGCCATGCCTGTTGAACAAGCTTAGTCTTAACAGACTTTTAACTATGTATTCTAATTGCTGTTTTAACATAATATCAAAGATATTATGATGTTCTATAAAACACGGAGAAGTCGTGTAGAACGAATAAAACTACCTACTGACAAAGAGGTATTTCTTAAACAATATTACAAATTATGTATACTATGGAATTAAGCTTCTATTGCTGTCTGAAATGACTTCTATTCATCTTCATGAAACCTTATAATCGCAGTATTTATTTATTGCTATATTTATTTATTACCCTCATATTTACTAACAAAACAGACTACAACAAATATTTGTAGAGTGCTCTTCCAGCAATTAGTTTCCAGTTGATTTGATATAATACTTTGACGCTCAGACCGGGATACTGTATAAGTACAGATCTCGAAGCTGCTGGAAACGCTTGGTGAGCTTTATTCGCATTCCTCCCTCTGTCTCTTGTCTGAAAAGGCTTATTAGAGTTAATATTCATGTATGATTCTGAGCATTTGCAGTCCCTCGGATGGGGAGTGGTCATGTCTATGGTTGAACTCACAGGAAAACGCGGGGAGGAGCGTTTCCTTTATCCGTAATAAAATAATGAGCGAATGTCTATAATATAAATATGTATATGTAAGTCTATCCTTCTACATAAAGAACAGAACATGCTACAGAACTTCATCTCTCTGATTCTCTAATTTTTGTTTTATTATTTAATACACAATCCTAAATACAACTGATTTATGTGTACTATGAGTAGTGGAACGAAACGTGCTGCGCTAGAATCTGACATACTGCTTTGTACAACTCGGATCTACTACAATGACGATCACCGCCTAAACTCGGGACTCGACAAACTCAAGATAATGAATTATAGTAAGAGAGATCTCATAGTAAATTAAGGTATTTATAATTTATTTCTTAAGTTTATATTAGATAGAGAAGATAATTAAAATAGGTAGCATTTAGGATGTTACATATTGGAGCTGAGAGCTCAGGATGTATCATCCAGGTTGTTACAAGCTCCACCCTCGAAGTTGTAGACCAGTATGTCTACCTGGGTCAATTGATCCAGGCAGGAAGTTCCAGCTTCGAGGAAGAAGTCTTTCGGCGAATCCGACTCGGCTGGGCAGCGTTCGGGAAATTACGCAGTGTTTTATCGTCTAAAATACCTCAGTGCCTTAAGACGAAAGTGTTTAATCAATGTGTGTTACCAGTGATGACTTATGGCTCTGAAACGTGGTCCCTTACTATGGGTCTCATAAGAAGGCTCAAGGTCGTTCAACGGGCTATGGAGAGGACTATGCTCGGTGTTTTTCTACGCGATCGAATCAGAAATGTAGGAGAACGAAGGTCACCGACATAGCCAAGCGGATTAGCTCATTGAAGTGGCAGTGGGCAGGGCACATAGCGCGAAGAACCGATGGCCGATGGGGCAGAAAGGTTCTCGAATGGCGGCCACGTACCGGCAAGCGCAGCGTAGGACACCCACCTGCTAGATGGTCAGATGACCTGAGCAAGGTTGCAGGGAGGCGCTGGATGCAGGCCGCTTCCAATCAGTCGTTTTGGAAATCCTTGGGGGAGGCCTATGTCCAGCAGTGGACTTCCTGTGGCTGATATGATGATGATGATGATAGTGATTTAGTATAGTCCGTGGTTCGATTTATTACGGGTATGTCCCTACCACGTTGTATAAAAGGAAACATGTGACTAGCCAGTTCAGTTCTAAGTTAAGTCTCATATCGGCGAGTATTCGCTATATGCAGACCGCAGCACCGCCTAGCGTTCGCTACTTAGAGCTAACTTAGTTTTGCACCCCTCATAAGCGGAGCGTTCAGGTAGTGCTCTTCTCTCAAAATGTCTCAGGGCCAAGCATTAATACAATAATATAAGTACAGAGATATGAAGAACAACTCTTTTATAAAAACATTTTATACTTGTAGAAAATATTTGTCAAGCATAAGATATAAAAACTTATTTACCCTTTCACCGCGAACGTCGGATTTATCCGAAAAACATTCTCGTGCCCATTCCGCGAGCGTCGGATATTTCCGACAAAAAAAATTGCTCGTTTTGCACATAACTGAAGTATCCACATCCCTTTTTGGTTGTAGGTATTTATTTTAGATTTACTACCCCTCGCGCTGGGGGCACGACCACTGATATATTTCACGTCTCGCGGTGAAAGGGTTAAAAGAAATTCGTGGATGTCCGGATATCTGTATAGACGAAGGTGCCACGATCACGCTCGAAATACTTAATGTTTTTGTACCATTTTTTAATAACTTCATCAAGTCTCGCACGGGATTGTTTCCTATTGAAAATTACCATCTAATTCAGTGTCGTTTAATTATAATTAATAAAATAGTTAATACTCGAACTATCTTTTGCAAACAACAAAAACGTGACAGACCATTAACGTCCATCTTTTACGGCTCTGAATACAAGTCCCTTGAGACAATATTTTCATCAGCGCGCGTATGTCACGCGTTATTCTTTGTATTGTTACGAAACTGGGGTTCGAGATTTGGAGAAAAACGCCAAACTTCGTATGAGAGTCTTTATTCACTACAGAACTCTAGGTAGGCACGTGAAGATGGTCTTTCTGATATCCAAGTCGCGTAGCAGCTGAGGTTCAGGTATCTCGTAGAGGTTGTCGCAGGTGCTTCCATTTGTCGCACTAGAGTAGGCTTCCTTCGCTTGGGTTCGCTTCGAAGTAATCGCTTTCGTAGCTCGAAATGAACTGCCGTGTGGTGCGCACTCGTTCGCCTTTTTATATGCGCCGATTTACAGGTCTACATTATTCTCGAATATTCCCCACACTTGACGAATGTATTTAGATATGATGCAATAAGGCCTAAGACATAAGGCCTAGTTTCGCTTGCACTATTCTGACGAAGTTCCGCGAATTTTTGCTCGCAAACATTCTGCGTTAATCTCGTTCGCGACAGTTTTATCTAAGTATTATCATATTTCATTTTAATATCATTCGTCAATTTTTAATATTTTCTTTTTCTAATGGGCGTCATGTGGCGTTTTCTTTTGTATTTTCCAACCTGTTTTTTCGGCCCTGGCTACAAATCCTTTAAGCCTGATTTAGTTAGTTTTTTTAATCATCATATGAATACATTTTTATTCCCAATCCTACCTAACTAGATTAATTTCAATCAAAGGTTGGTGTCGGTCCTTTGATTGCTTAAAACGAGCTTATGATGACAAATCTATACGAGTCCACTGTTTTTCTTTCATAGCCCATTGAGTGCCGAACAGTGCCTACTACAGTCAGCAAACCAATATCACTACAATCGCACAATAACTGTACATTTTTTACATTTCACATGTAGTCCATGAGCATGAGCATTTAAAACATCAAACTACACATATTTAATATTCCAAAGTCCACTAGAATCGATTTACAAAACAATTTAAAGGCAACCCCAACTGAACCCCTTGACTTGAGGCCAAAAAAAACCCTAACCCAGCAAACTTAGTTGGCTGAACTTACTGTCAAAATATTGTGACAATATATTAAAATTGAAAATAATTAGGAAGGACGGAATATAAGTATAGAGAATTGTGTGTCTGAATGGTAGGCATTCTAAATGGTGTCTATTCACTGCAAATGTTATCTAGTAGATGTCATTGACTGATTGATGATAGACATGTCTTTGATTTTCCGAAATGAATAATACTTTTCTGAAGCCTAAAAAGTTATGGTTACCAAGTAATATTTAGGATAGATTTGATAGGAATACCGAGAAAGACGTGGAAAAAATGAAGGACAGATATGAAGGAACGAGGGGCTAGTGCAAATATGGTGAATGACAGAAAGAAGTGGAATCAGGCCACTCAGAAAGTATTGCGAAAAAAAGTTTTTATGTATGTGAGACTGGCCAGTTACAATCAAAAAATATAATTATTTATAAGTAAAAATAGGTACGTTCCAATTTTAAAATTTCCCTCCTAATTTTTTGCTGTTGTCTAGTAATCTAGTGCATCTTCGCGTGAAGAGGGTAGTTTCACGATGGGTGCCGCACAACCTTACAGATGCTCAGAAGCAAGCCCGGGTGGAATGGTGCCGCGATATGTCGATAATAGTAGATTGTGCTACAAGAGGATAAGGTAAAATTTTGAAGGCGGGGGCGCTACTTTGAATCCAGAGCGAAACGAAGGATTCATCAGAAGGATCACGAGCGTAGCGAGTGATTCTACGGTGGAATCCTGAGTGAAGTGAGGGATTCATGTATATCGCCCGAGATAAAAATATTACCGTACCCGAGTAGCACACTCTACTTTTCATCTCCATCTATGAGAAAAACTAGCAAATATAAAACAGAATATAAGAGCAGTTACTAAACACCTACAATACTTAATCAGACTTCAACCGACAATTTAATAAGTACTAACTTTTGGTGTCGTTTTCATACAATCTAAGAAATCTTTTTGCGAAGACCACCAACTTACGATAAAATGTGCACTCATAACTTTGTTTACGTGGTCCTTCATGTCTTTTTTTAAGTATACTTGATACCAATTCACTGTCGGCTTAAACTTACGAAAAAGTATTCACTGAGCCTTTTCACCTTTGGTTGGCAGTCTCGTTCGCACGATTAAACATTTTTAAAGATTATTAACAAATGTGACTCATTTGACGAATCATCAAAATTTTAAATTTTTGATGACCTTATTCTCGATACACACACACATAAACAATAAAAAACATGTCTACAATATCTAACATATAATATTTGGTTGGGGAAAAACTCTTTTCGCATAAAGTGATGATGATGATGCTTTCCTGGCCGATTTTGGCCTCGGCGACTATTTTGTCATGCGTTTGAATTTTTTCTTTGATGGGTTCTATAGTGACTTGTGTGGCCCAGTTCGTTGGTAAACGTGCGATAGCATATTGTGCACGTCAACACTTCGTTTACATAATTATAATGGTATGCTGTAGGTGGTCTAGCTTTCAGTTCGTCTCTCTTTCTGTCTTCTTCCGCCAGACGGCTAGCCTCAAACTCGAGAACGCTGTCGTTAACCAACCGGCGCCATTTATCACGTCCTTCTGCCAACTTCTTCCAATGATTGGTATTTATTTTTCAATTTTTCATATGCCACTTTTGGACATCTTTAAATCTGAGAAGTTGGCCTCCTTGCAAGCGCTTTCCTTGTGCAAGTTTTGCATATAACACGCGCAAGTCTCTCATCAGGCATTCTCCTTAAATGCCCTATCCACCGAAGTTGACGCCTGGTAAGATATGTCTGTACGCCTCCGATATTACAACGCCTTAGTACTTCAGTGTTACGTACCTTATCTTGCCATTTTATGTTAAGTATATCTCGTAAGCAGCGTAGGTGGTATTTATCTAGGGTACGTATGTGCTTTCGGTAAATGCACCACGTCTCAGAGCCGTACAATAATGCTGACATTATGACAGCTCGATAAACGGCCACTTTTGTCGATAATTTTAGATTGTGGGATCTAAATACTCGGTCACGCAGTTTACCGTATGAAGCCGAGGCCGCTGCGATTCTGCTATTTATTTCAACATCGAGTTGATTCTGTGCTGTTATAGTACTACCTAGGTATTTAAACATGTTGGTCGATTTAAGTAAATTTTCGCCTAAATATATGGACATAGGTTCGGCATTACCATCCATAGTCATAACTTCGGTCTTTGTTACGCTGATCTTTAAGCCATACTTGACACAGTTTTCGTGAAGACTGTTCATCAGTGTCTGGAGGCCACTTATTGTATCCGCAGCAAAGCAGAGATCATCTGCAAACATGACAGCAGAGATACTGTCATGTTTCACCAAGTTACGTGCACGAAGTCTCGATAGATTGAAAACTTTACCGTCAGTACGAAACTTTATATCCACTCCTTCTTTTACACTCTCCATTACCTCTTCCACGACCACCGCAAAATACAATGCAAAAAGAGTTAGCGCTAGAACGCAGCCTTGCTTGACTCCACAGTTAACCGTGAAAAAGTCTGATTCTTCACCATCAACCGATACGCAGCAGCTCATCCCATCATGCAATAGTCTGGCCAATCTCACAAACTTCTCACTGCATCCTAATTTCTCCAATATAATCCAAAGAGCTACACGAGGCACCGAATCAAAAGCTTTTTCCAAATCGATGAAGCACAAATACAGGGGACGTCTCTGCTCTATACTTTTCTCTTGCAACTGTCGCACAAAAAAATTGCATCACAACGTTGCGGTCTCTGTGTATGTATTTCCACCTGACTAGATTATCTTTACATCGGCCAACCTGGGTTCTCAACCTGTTAAGGCACTTCCAGATTGGCCAAGGCAGTTCGCTGCCAGATGGTAACTTTTCTGCAGGTGGAACGAAGGATGCCGTGGTGCAGCTCCCCAGCCAGCGACTCATCCTCGCCGTGGTCACGTCAGATGTCATTGGGGCAGTTTTATGCAGGAAACTTCGTCGGCTCTTTAGTCTAGATGGTATAGCGACGTCAGTATGCATGGGATGCCTGGGATCAGAGAGCATTTTTGATCGCTCAACAGAGCTTGCTATGTCTCTGCGGACGTTGGGTGGGGCAATACCAGCTAGTGGATACAGCTTTACTACCGGTGTAGGTATGAGACAACCAGTAATAATCCGGCAAGTCTCGTTCAAAGCTGTATTCACCAACTTTACATGCGTAGATCGCCCCCAGACGGCACTAGCAAATTCGCCGGCAGAAAAACAAAGCGCAAGACCTGTCGTTCGCAGAACTTGTGCAGACGCACCCCATTTTGTAGAAGTCAAACGTCGTAGCAAGTTGTTCCTGGAACTGACCTTCTGCTCGATGTTTTTGCAGTTTGCCTTGTAGGTCAGTGATCGGTCTAGCACTGTACCAAGGTATTTAGGTTGAGCACAGTGAGCGATTGGGACTCCTTGCCATGTGATGTTCAGGGTATGGTTGGCTTTTTTATTACAAAGATGGAATGCACAGGCTTGGGTCTTTGACGGATTTGGCTTTAGTGAATTATCCTTATAATACTCACCCAAAACAGCGAGAGCTGATGAAAGGTTATCTTCCACCTCGTCAAAAGAGGGCCCCTGTGAGGTCAACGCTAAATCGTCTGCATAAAGAAAGCCGTTGGTGTTATTCACAGATGGCTGGTCGTTGGTGTATATATTGAAGAGTAGTGGGGCAAGTACACTTCCCTGTGGGAGTCCATTTTTCTGAGAGCGCCACCTGCTTTTGTCAGATTGTAACTGGACTTGAAAGCGTCGATTGCGTAGTAGTTCCCGCAAAATATACACAAACTTTAAATCGCCTGTAATTTGTAACACTTTACGCAATAATAGTTTGTGATTAACAGTGTCATATGCCGCTGAAAGGTCAACAAACACAGCACCAGTAATTAAGTTAGCCTCAAACCCATTCTCAATGTGCTGAGTGAGTTTTAGGGTTTGGCTGATGCAGGACTTTCCAGTACGGGAAACCAGCCTGGTCTGCGATGAGCTTTGGTTCCACAACACTACCCAGTCTATCCAGTAAGATTCTTTCAAAGAGTTTGAAAGTGTGGCATAGTAGTGATATGGGCCTATAACTTTTGGGATCGTAAGATGGCTTGCCCGGTTTTAATAGAGCAATGATTTTAGATTTTCTCCATAAACGGGGAATTTTAGCTGTTTCGAGACAGTTGTTGAACAACTGCAACAGCCATGTAACAGCGTGAGCTTTCAGCAGCGCACGATCAAGCACTTCGGTAAGTTTTTCATTATTCTCGTCAAACCAGTCTTCGCGAATAAACGGTTTTAAACCCAAAGAGGTTCTTGATGTTTCTACCAACTTCTCAGCAAGCATATTCCTATCCTGTTCTATGTCATGTGTCCATTTACATGATTCTAGTGCTCCAGAGACAGCTTGTATAAATTTCTCACGTATACTTCTATCCTGGAGTCGTTTTACGTCTATATAAGCACGCGGTACCTGAACTGTGCGTTTGGGTGGATTAAGTCGAATGGCAGTTTTTGTAATGATTAGCCTGTGGTCGGTCCAGCAGTTAGCACCACGCATTGCTCGGGTTATATGCACTTGGGCGAGATCTCGACGTCTCACAATAGCATAGTCAATAAAATGCCAATGCTTTGATCTTGGATGCATCCATGTCGTTTTATATTTATTTGGCAATCTAAACCATGTATTAGTAATACTAAGTTCAAATTGTGCACATAGACCTAAAAGCATTTGTCCATTGTCATTCATGTTACCTATCCCATGCCTTCCTAGAACATTTGGCCATGCTTCATGATCTCTGCCCACACGCGCATTAAAATCTCCCATTAGCAATATCTGCTCACGCTCGGGAATCTTGCCCAGTACTAAGCGCAGTTCTTCATAAAACGCTTCTTTAGTCTTTTCAGTATTAGTCATTGTTGGTGCATACACACTGATAACATTGAAATATTTCTTATTATCCAGATAAAGTCGAAGTGTCATTACACGTTGTCCGAGATGCATACTGGGTACTCTAGTAACTTTTGAACCAGATTAGTTTTTAAAGCCAGTCCTACACCAGATGTTTTTGATTCATTGATTTCTTTGCCTTTCCAAAAAAATGTATATCCGCCACCAATTTCTGCAAGTTTTCCTTCATCAGGTAATCGGGTTTCACTAAGGGCGGCCAAGCTTATGTCATATCTTGCAAGTTGCAACTATAACAGTTTTTCTTTCAGGGCAGGCATTAGTTCTTTATCCAACAGAGTGCGGACATTCCATGCACCCATTGTCATTAGATACACAGGCAGCCGTGGTTACTACCTCCCTTTAAGTTGGGGCAAGCATTTGTTTGGAGCACCTTTTCTAGCTCCCTCCCTGGCTGAGCAGGGGAAGCAGTGCCACCCTGAATAGGGCTGCTTCGTCACACAGGGTGCTGCCCAACCTACGCTGTCACCCCTATGCAGCGCAGGAACGACCACTCTCCCAGTGTCACCTATGTGCAGACATTAGCCAAAGCCCATCATGTATCATAAAGGAGCCCCTCTACCTCTGTCCATCGCCACAGGTCTTGCAGTCTCAAAATCCAGTAAGCATAAACAGTCAAGTGCGCGTGATATATTTTAGTGCTCAAGTGATATCCCATATAGTATGTATGAACTTGTAATAAAACCACTTTGGTTATACTATTTGTACCTGGCTGGTTTTAGTATCTAATGAAAATCCAAGATGAGTGAATCTAATGAAGAAATTAGATACAGTTTAAAATTTTACTACCAAAAAGGTAAAAATGCAACGCAAGCCGCGAAAAAAATTTGCGATGTTTACTCTTATGGACCTAGTGCAGTGTCTGTGAGAGTAGCACAAATTTGGTTTAAGCGTTTTCAGTCCGGAAATTTTGAAATCAAAGATGCACGTCGCTCTGGTCGCCCTGTTATGGATAAAATGGATGCTATTTTTGAAAAAGTGGAGCAAGATCGGCATATCAGTAGTTACGACGTAGCTGAAGAACTGGGAATTGACCACAAAACAGTTCTGGCGCATTTGAAAAAAAATGGGTACACAAAAAAGCTTGATATTTGGGTACCTCACGAGCTGTCTGAAATAAACCTAATAAACCGTATACTCATTTGTGATTCTTTATTACGACGTAATGAGACCGAACCATTTTTGAAGAAATTGATAACTGGTGATGAAAAGTGGATCACGTACGACAAGAACGTGCGAAAAAGGTCATGGTCAAAGGCCGGTCAGGCTTCACAGACTGTGTCGAAACCCGGGTTAACTCGCAACAAGGTGATGCTGTGTGTGTGGTGGGATTGGAAGGGCATTATTCATTATGAGCTGTTACCACCAGGCAGGACCATCGATTCAGAACTCTACTGCGAACAACTGATAAGATTAAAGCAAGAAGTTGAGAGAAAGCGGCTTTTTTCATCATGATAACGCTAGACGTCACACATCTTTAACCACTCAGCAAAAATTAAGAGAGTTTGGCTGGGAGGTGTTAATGCATCCGCCGTATAATCCTGACCTGGCACCTTCAGATTTCCACCTATTTCGGCCCCTTCAGAATTCTTTAGGCAGTTTCAGGTCACGAGAGGACTGCCAAAACTACATGACGCAGTTTTTTGATCAGAAGCCCCAAAATTTCTATAGCAATGGGATCATGTCCCTACCTATAAGATGGCAAAAAGTTATCGAACAAAATGGTACCTACATACTTTAGGTAAATGTAAAAAAACTATATTAAAAATTTTTTGAATTTTCATATAAAATTCGAAAAGACTTTTTCCCCAACCTATTATATTAAAAAGTTTATGAAACACTTTTCTTCAAATGAGTCACATTTTTTAATAATCTTCAAAAATGATTGATTGTACGAGCGAGCAGTTTAAAAATGCTCTTAACACAAATAGATAATTACATGTCAATACAAATAACCTAAAACTTCTGTAATTACTTGAATCAAATACAAAATTGCGCTTTTTGAATTATACTTATTTCTATTTCCGAAGCGAAGAACATACAAATGTTCACCTACATTCATCCATGTTGACGACGATATGTATTCCAAATTTAAAAAATAACGATGTCTGTGACAATTAAGTATTTTTTATTTTAAAACGAAATTCTTCTTTTTTTTGCTGGATGACAGTCCAGCAAAAAAAAAAGAATAATTTCGTTTTAAAATAAAAAATACTTAATTGGCACAGACGTCGTTATTTTTTTTTTTTATTCTACATAGAAACGAAGCGCCAGTCGATGGTTTGGGTGTTCCAAAACGAATCAACGCCTACCATAGTGAAGCGATCTAGAAGCGGGGGGAAGATTTTGATAGCAAGCTTTTTCAATTTGACTGGCTACTTGGTGTTAATTCCTTTACGGAATCAAAGACGAATCAACGGCGAATGGTATTCTACCAAATGCTTGCCAGAAGTTTTCTCTGATGTCAGCAACAAGCGACCAAACACAGGGCTCCACGGGCTACTGCTCCACCACGACAAATCGCCCGCTCACACCGCGCTCAAAACGAGGGACTTCCTGGACAGCACGCCGATCAAACTCCTGGGTCGGACCCTCCTTACAGCCCTGACCTAGCACCATGTGACTTCTGACTTCTTTTTATTCCCCAAAATAAAATATCTGCTCAAAGGGATACAATTTTCGTCGCCGGAAGATGCGCTGTCAGCGTTTGAGCAGGCTATAAACGAGGTGCCTGCAGCGGACTGGAAAAATGTTTCGAAAATTGGTTCAGACGCATAAAACTTTGTATATAGTCTGGTGGAGAGTACTTAGAAAAGATTTAATTAAAAAAATACCCTTAAACCCAATTTTTTAGTTTCGCAAAACATTCTGAGTGTCCCACGTATAGAGGCGACCCCAAATAGGGAAGTGGCGAGGAAAATGATGGTGTTGATATTCGATTTCAGTGTATTGCTCTAATTTGGACAAAGGCTTGTGAAACTGTTTCCGATCAGTAAAATTATGGGAAGAAGAGTTTTATTTTGGACACGTCAGGGTTTGATTACATATTTTTTTTTTTTGTAGTTTTACTTTATATCAAGAAAATAAGGCCTTAGCGTTTTAATATTTTATTTAATAATAATAAAATAAACATACATAAATTTTTCTTGTATGGCTAGTAATAATTTAAGTATCATTTTCAGCTAGAAATTAGTAAAATCATAAAGACCGGCTTTGTAGGCCGGCTGGAGTATCACTCCTAATATAATATTCCAACCAACAGTTGATCAGTAGCAAAACTTAAATTAACTATTTCTTTATTTTTGTTTGCGAAATAATGCGAAAATCTTTCCAAAAATGCGACTTCTAACTTTGAAGTCAGAGCTTGGCGACTTGGGCATCGGACATTTCCAAAATCATTCGTTTTGGATTCCGGAATAAATTCCGTAAGACTTCTGGTGTTCCACTCCAAATCTCGAACCTTAGTTTCACGACATTTATAATTATACCATAACATTACATTTATAACTAGGTGAAAGAATAAAACACAAGTGAAACTTACCGCCAGCCTATGTTTGTAGATGGCAATCTTCTGCACTCGGTCATGGCACTTTATGCGGACCTTGTTCCCGGACGTAAGATGCTGTATGATGACGTCAGTCATGTTCTCTCGGTACGCGTACCGCTCCCGGTACAATCCGTGCACTGTACTGAACACCACTTGATAGCACCAGAGAGTGCCGTCTTGACATGCCACGGCCTGAAAATTACGAGGCTTATTTGAACCATACGCCTTTCTTTTTCTTAACACTATTTCTAAAATACATTTCGGTACATACATAATGAGTACATAACATACCATTATGATTAATACCAAGAGACAGATTTGTAGAAATAACTAGTGTTCCGACAAATTCCTGACATTATATTTTAGTTCTTTACTGTGAACAAACAACAATTTTGAAAAAATATAAAGCTATGAAAAGCAATTCGAATCGGTCTTTAAATTACGGAACTCTGAGGTAACATATACATACCTATATAAAAAAATAACCAGCCAAGTGCGAGTCGGACTCGCACACAAATGATTCCGTACCATTATCTAAAAAAAAACACGTTACGTTTGTTCTACGGGAGCCCCCCTTAAATATTATTTTATTTTAATTCAATTATATATTTTTAAAGTGAATAATACAACTAAATTTTCTGTTAACATTTCAAGCGTCTACCTGTTGCCGTTATTAATATCGAGCCAAAAACGGCTAAAAATCACATTTGTTGTATGGAGCCCCCCTTAAATATTTATTATATTCTGTTTTAAGCGTTTGTTGTTATAGCGGCAACAGAAATACATCATCTGTGAAAATTTTAACTGTCTAGCTATCACGGTTCATGAGATATAGCCTGGTGACAAACAGACGAAGCGTACGGACGGACAGCGGAGTCTTAGTAATAGGGTCCAGTTTTTACCCTTTGGTTACGGAACCCTAAAAATTTAATCAATTATAAAACTAACCATTGTGTTGAGAGATGGCGACGGTGCTACAGCCCAAACCCACTCCTGTGGGGTGGTCAGGATAGGCACACCTTCAGACGTCAGCACAGCCCAGCCCCCGACACCCCCCACCAGCACCAAAGCACCCAGCATAGTTATTGAGAGGGCTGCTATACCTAAAATAAACAAGAATTACATAAACAAACACAGTTAAGAACAAGTGTAGAACCTGGCTAAGAGGCTTGTAATACACTATAAGCAGTGATTCGCTTCCTGACGGAGTTGGTTTGGTTTGAATACTAAAGCCGGCGCTAGCTCACACCATGGAATATAGGAGGTGAACGGTTGAAACGCCATCCTATGCAATTTAAATGAAATCCCGTGTCGCCGCTTGTCCCCACTACTTCAAATTGTATAAAAACCATTTTTCGGATCTCATTCATACAACTCGTTGGTTAGTAATTCTTGCATTGGACAACTTGACTTCTGTGATTTCTGTGTACAAGACTTATAAATATGAAATATGAATAAATCTAGAATCTGGTAAATCGCTGGATCGAGATTCGCCAGCGCTGCTTTAGTTCCATGGCCGTTCTAATCTCTTATGAGTTGTGGGCGGGCACGTAAGACGTGCCCACACCGATCTTTGTCAACAGTACCTATTTCTCTGTCCTTGAGCACCTGCTGCCCCTGCGTGTTGTAGAAGGAGAGGGTGTCGTTCCAGTCCGCGACGAGCAGCGTCGCCTTGTAGAAGCTGACCGCCCACACCGCTGAGTCGCGAGTGATGCGGTGCATTTCATCGCCCATCTGCTAATTTATTTATGCATTAAAACTTTAGTTTTTAACCTACAGCTCTGAATTACAAAAAATGTCATACAACCATAGATACAATACAATGTTCGTACACAAGGTGTGAGCAAATCTTTGGGCTACTGTACATCAACATATATCCCGAATGTCACCCCTCATTTTAATTCCCGACAAAAAAGAGGGGTGTTATAAGCTTAACACTAACGTCTGTCTGTCTAACTATCTGTCTGTCTGTATGTTTGTCTATCTGTGGCATCGTAGCGCTCGATCGGATGGACCGATATCAATGCCTTCTTTTTACGTGAAAGCAACTTCCCTTGCAGTGGTTCTCAGCCATGTTTGATGAAAATCGGTTCAGTGGTTTAAACGTTATTAGTGTTAACGTTTGAAAGCTTGGGATTGTAATTTATCTGGAAAATAATAACTAGATGGCGGGGTTTCATATATTATGTAGTTCCGCCACTTATCACTAGATGGTGACGTCCAGGGGTTTTTAATTTGCCTGCAAATCAACTTGTCATTGGTTGTTTTAGGCTATGGGCCGCATTCGGGTATTTTTTGCCGAAATTCCCAGTTGCAAGGGATTTCTGTAACACATGGGGGAGCCGATTCCACTTGTCGATAGAGTAACGTTAAGTCGATATACAGTCGCCTTATACTATCAGCCACTTTGACCACGTTTAACAAAACGTCACACAAAACTAAGAATTATGTCACAGTACTATTTGTATTTCTTGTTTCGCCATTTCTTTCTCAGGGATTGTAATGATCTGGTAATGACTATAAAAAGTAAGGATTGAACTTGCGGTCAAAAATCACGCACAATTTTTTTTTAACAGCTATTGTGAAAAGGATTAAGCTTACCCTATCTCTAATAGAAACAGCACCAATAGCCAGCCCTAATGCAAGGTGTTGTCCATTAGCAGACCAAGCACACGAGGTGATGCGGCCGGTCAAACGATGCTTCTGCACTGCCTTCACATCGGCCGACCAAAATGCAAAGTCTGAGAGTGCACAAGAAGCTAGATGCATTGTCACAGGGTTATAAGCCATGCACTGTATTGCTTCTCCATGCCTGCAATGTAGTAAACAAGAATAAAATAACATAACTCAGATTAAGTTGAAAGTACTCAAAAACTTTATACTATCTAGAAAATGTGATGTAAATCTCAATTGTCCTTGTAGGACAGATAATCATCATCTGTTAGTGGAAAAACAGGCTGTTGACAAAAATATGTTTCTTCAGCAGAGGCTTACTTTACTTCTTATTTTCGTACAGAACCATTTAAAAGAATACAATAAAAGTGATAGTCGGCGTAAAAGTAGAATAAAGGCCAAGTGCGAATTGGACTCGCGCACGAAGGGTTCCGTACCATTATCTATAAAAAGGGCAAAAAAATCACGTTTGCTGTATAACCCCCCTTAAATATTTATTTTATTTTTTTTATAGTATTTGTGAAAATTTCAACTGTCTAGCTATAGCGGTTCTTGAGATACAGCCTGGTGACAGACAGACGGAAGTCTTAGTAATAGGGTCCCGCTATTACCCTTCGGGTACGGAACCCTGGAAAGGCGATCAAAATAATTAGGGTTTGCTAACCACATCAGCTATTAACATGAATTAGATTTTCTCACATTCCCACGACTTTTATTATCTGTGCAGGAAGAAAGGATGCTAATGCAATTTAAGCATTTTCTTTTCTGCCAAACCAGCATAAAAATAGGCTACAAGTATCATCATACCACAACTGCCCAATAGGTCTTATGGCCTTAAGCTCTGTCTAGCCCATTAGCAATAAATATTTCATAGTGTATCTGTTTCTAATAGACCTATGAGAGTAACTAAAACTTAGTGCTGTAACCCTTTCCGCGCCATTATATTTTATGATCTTTTTCTCAGTTTGCCGTCATACATTTGATTACCTACGTGATATATCGTAGTTGGCATAGCAAAATAGAAACAACATTTCCTGTGCCGATTACGTATATTTCCGTTTACGGCTAAAGTCACAGCCAGCATAGAAGAACGTATTAGTACGTAAATTTGGCTGGAAATCATGCATAAATCTGTCGTTACGAATGCTAGATGGGAACAAACAATAATATTTTAAAGATTGTTACTTGGGTGGTTGGATTGGTCATTTGTATAAAATTTTTATGGATGGGGGAAATTTTTTATTCATATTTTAAAAATAAATACCGGCTCTTATTAATTGATCAAAAACCCAGTCGAAGTGTTTGGGGTCGATTCTCCAAATCCAACCGTTAAAAGCTAAGCCGTACCCCTCTTTGTAAGGTTTCCACAGATCTTAAATTTTTGGATTTTTCTGCCACTCCCCCAAAAATCCCTATACATTCCAGTAAAAGTCATCACCTCAACTAATTGGTAACTGGTCAAACAACTATATCAATCAGTCAGTGAGTAAGAGTCAGTGGTAAGTGTATCTTTATAGTACAGAGAGATACAGACACTAGTATTTCGGGCATTTGTGTGCATTTCGCGTGCTTGCAGCCAACGGTTTTTCGTGCAGCTCTTGAGGTAGGCTAAATAACACGTCCAGTTGAGAAAATGGGTAAAAACTGCAGTAAGTAAAGAAAACATCAAACAATGTGTGGGCGGCTATCTTGGATCCAAAATCTGATTGCAGTTACGGATTTCACGGGGTGCTCTATCCCCACATGCAAAATTTCCTCGATCCCTACTAAGCCCCAGAGATGATACGAACGATATGATTTTTTTTTAAAATCCAGACACAATCTTTAATACAAACAAGTAATTATTAAAAAAAAATACAATCAATTAAAGAGCTCCAGTATTGATTTAACATTATTTTGAGCACATTCAAGGTCTACTTCGCAAGCTGTAGATGCGCTTGTTTGAAAAAACGGTTACAGCTCTTGACTCCAACACCAAGTACCTAGTGATATATCTTGACCTTAGTAAAGCCTTTGACACAGTCTCAATTTCCCTGCTAGTTTCTAAATTAGAGAAAGTTGGTATAAGAAGTATACAGCTAAAATTGTTTTCCAATTATCTAACAGGCCGTAAACAACGTGTGAAGTTTGGTTCTTATATAAGTATAGACCAAAATTTCGAATTTGGAGTTTCCCAAGGAAGTATTTTGGGACCAAATCTTATGTAACCTGGTCCTTAATAATTTTAAAGTGTTACTTTGCAGATATTACTGCATTAATATATACAGGACAAAACTGGACGGAAACCTATAACGCGGCCCAATTAGGTTTTGACAGGTTAAAAGGGTGGTTAAATGAAAACTTCTTGACACTAAATGTTAATAAGACCAAATAAATGGCTTTCAGTATTCGTAATGTCAATCGCCCAGACCCTGATCACTTTAAACTGTTTGCGCATACCCATTCTTCACTTAATTGCGCTGAAGGTATTTGTGACCGTACTTCATTACAGATGATAAATATTAATAGATATCTAGGTGTGATAATAGACGCGAATATTACCTTTGCAGCACATATCAAACAACTCTCTACCCGAGTAAGAAAATTGCTTTACATTTTAAAAAAGCTTCGCTACATATCGGATACTACTATCCAACACATGACTTACATAGCCCTATGTCAATCTATAATTGTATATTGCATCACGTCCTGGGGTGGCGCTTCTAAATCTCATATTATTGTCCTAAAAGGGCTCAAAGAGCTATTTTGAAAGTGTGTACCTTTAAGCCGTATAGGTATCAATAATAGACTAAACTTTTCTTTACCCTCATTTAACACAGAGTTTATAAAGAGATTTTTCTATTTCCTTGGTCCTTACCTTTATAAGGAAATCAACCATTTTATTATTGTTTATCCATTAAATAAATATAAGTGCAAGAAATCTATCGCTTAGTGGTTGCAAAAGCTAACGTATAACGAGACTAAAGGTTTATTAGTAACCTTAGATTAACTTAGAGCTATGTCTTTTAAACTATTTAAGTAAATAAGTATACAATTGTATTGTAAGATGTATTGTATATAGATTGTTTATTTTTCACGTATAATATTACCATAAAATATGTTGGTCTAATTATATTTTAATCCTTAGATCGCTACATAATACACAATTTGTCATTATTATATATGTATCATACATACCTAAATTATGTATAAGCCCTATATCTAGTGATGACGAGTCCTGGTGACTTGTAATACAGGTTCTTCGGAAACTTAGCACGGGCACCAGCTCTCCACTTTAACACACTTCTTTACCTTTTAATGTATGGCTTTTTTAACCTTTTTTGCTTGTATTAGTTTTTACCTCAGTTTTAAGATAAATTGTGGGGGAAATAAATAAACATTTTATTATTATGTTGGTATGCTTTTCAGCCACAGGTTTATGGGGACCCGGTGGCATTCATTGGACCAAAGCCAACATGAAGAGGCCTTTTAGTACCTTTTGATCTAAAAAGTGAGATGGCTGCCTCTATGGAGGTCTATCCCTTAATGTACCATTGAGATGCACCAACGGACAGTCCTCCATAGCTGCCGAACTATTGCCAGGGAGGGATTTACTTGGTTTTGGCTATGTGGATGGGACGTTAGTGTACCGGATAAATGGGTTATGGAAAAATCTCTCACAACAATTTTAGCCTGGTAGATGGTGACTTGCCGCTCGCTGCTACACTGCCTGTGGGCACCCTAACTAGCCACGAAAATGCGGCCAGGGCGCAACACAATGTGAGCAGTTGAGGATGTCAAGAGGCGCGGCTCCGGTTTCCCGTCACGGGGCTTACCTCCGAGAGCGGGTTTCCCCGTTATTAAGCCATTACGTGCAATACAATTCCACCCTGGAGTGTATGTTTTGCTCTTGCGACCCCACTCTGGCCAGCCAGTTAAGGCAAGTAAAAGGCGGAAGGTGTGTAACTGTGTGTACAGATGTGTGTGTTTAAGGGCATGTGTGTATGGTCCCCCTAGAGGTAGGATACATGATGTCGCCACCACCATCAGCTCACCACAAGCTGCCCTGCATTGACTGACTGCACTGGGAATCCAGTTTGCGATGGAGTCGTCACGTCCTGACGCCTTTTTATTATTACTCGTATTATGTATATCCTTTAGTTTCACGAGTGTTTTCACCCCGGTCCTTTGAGAGGCTCGCGTGGGAATACAAATCCAACACGTAGAGGCCCTTTGGAGAAGTGATGTTATGTGGCGCTCGCGCCTAAACTTATTCCTGAATATACCTATGAAAGGTGTACCCTTGAATAGGTTTCGGCTGGAGGAAGATCTATTGCAAGAAAAAGGGTCTATGGGTTATGAAATGAGATTAGGATGGACTGATGCTGGGATATTGCAATAGGGACGTCACCTGCCATAATCATGATTACTGACTATTGTAGGCAGGTGGTGACTTGCCGCCCACTTGATGGGCCCCTCAAACGCGCCAACAATAGTTGCTGGCAAAGAAGCAACAACAGTGCAGGTGACTCAGGGGTGTCGAGTGGTGTACTTCGCTTTCTCCGAAGTTACTCACAGTGTTAGGCCCTTTAACACTTCCACATTGGAGCAACAGCTCTAACGACTCCTCTCTGCATGGCCAATTAAGGCAATGCAGAGCTGAGAGCCGTATGAGCCCTCGAAGACACATCGAGGATGAGGGTTCCGGCTTTCTGTACTCGAGTCCGTGCTATTGTTACTATTATTATTCCGCCTACTTAAAAAAGAGGAAGACATGTGTTATATGCACATGAAATAAAATAAAAAAAACACTAGTTACTTATGCCGCGCAACTCCTGCATTGTTTGTTGTTTTAAAGCTTACCACCACAGCTAAATAAAATTATTAACTTATAATCCTAATCAGCCTTCTCAGAATTTTTTTTTTAATAATTATTTTACAGCTCTCGATACTAGTCTTTTAAAGCCCATCTTTATTTTATCACTTCTTTATTCCTAACACTAACCCTAACTATACAATAAAGGTTGGTGTAGGTCCTTTGATTGCTTCAAGGGAGCTTCTGGCAACAAATCTATATGAGTCCAATAGATTTCATAGCCGAATGAGTGGCGGACGGCATCGAAAGACCACAGTCCGCAAATAAATATCACTACAGCCGCACTATGAGTGTCCACTTTAACCATTTTACATATTGTCCATGAGCATGAGCATTTATAGCACTAAACTAATCCGATTTTATATTATAAAGTCAACTAGAATCAATTTGCAAAATAATTTAAAGCAAACTCCAACTGAACCCCTTGACTTGTAATATCTTTTTTTCAATAAAGCTAGAGTGGTGACTCTAATTTAAAGTGTTTTCTTTACTAATGCCAACCTTCTGAATAATCTCCTGTCTGCAGTGCCAAAAATAATTTGTATAGACGGCTGACTAAAACTCTATGATAATAATCATAGTCGGCACTACAGAAGCTGCGACTATGACTATACACTTAGATGGCACGGAAAGGGTTAAGAGTATTAAGCATTGAATCATCATGATACATACGAATATTTTAATACACCTTCCATCTTTGAGGTCCATATGATAACATTCTTGTCAGCACTGCCGCTGGCAAACTTCTTTCCGTCTCCACAGTAAGCAACTGCATGGACTGCGCCCTTGTGAGCTTGAAGCAACTGGACCAAAGCACCGTCTCGAGGGTCGTACACCATTACTTTCTCGCCTGCTCCCACCACCAGCTGAGTACCATCTGGGCTGAAGCATATTGTGTGAACACTGAAAAAGAGTATAAAGCAGGTTGTTTATTAGTTCAACATAAATAGTGATCTCTTTGTTGTAATGCCTTACTTAACTTTCAAAATATAATTATATACTAGAAATTAAATAACTGAACTGATTAATTTCAAAAATGTGTAATGATACTGGTTTACCTGGAAAATTCAATTTTGTCAGCTTCATGGATTTTGTTCACCCACTTTGGTACTGTTCTCATTTTTCGAAGTGTATTTTACAAGTTTTCAAACGAAAGTTCTTCTGAACATTGAAAGGATGTATGAATAATGTAAAAGATATTACACTCTATACAATTTTATCAATATTTTACAGATTACAAAGACCTTTTTCATTTTTGCAATATTTGTGATGATTTCGGTTGACAACGAAACCCAAGATGTAAACAAAACTGGAGGTTATTTCTAATCCGGTTAGGACTTTGCAGCTTTGTATCATAAGCAATTTGTAAAGAATTCTCAACAAAAACTTTTAATACATCACTTTTATTTTAACAAAAACAATATATTACAATCGAATACATAGTCAATATTTTATAATCTTTTCGTAAATTTTAACAGTGAAACTTATAGTTTGTCTCACTCAAAGAGCATCGTTTAGTGTTGCCCACAAATTAGATAGTTATTGTCAAGAGTGTTGCCACCTTATTATTTTTAAAGGCGCTAGGTCAAGAGTAAAATGTCGCCAGATTTTCAGTTTCGATTAAAAGAAACCTAAAATTCCGCTAAAATTATATTTAAATCTCAGACTTAAAATACCCTTATTAAAATTAAAAACGAACGAATATGTATGAGATGCTAATAAATAGTTGTATGCCGAAGATCTTTCTTATCAATTTCAAAATTTTACGTACCTATTTATAAAATGTGCATTTTTACCAGAGTGCAATAAAGAGTTTTACTAACTTTACCTTTAAATAACAATTTACAAAACAGAAACATTATATTCGGTATAACAGTGACAAAACGTTAAGTTATTATACAGACGATGAAATAAAATCACATAAATATGTTCATTTGTTATACACTTTCATTTGTATTGTATTTGTACCTAATCAGTAGAGAAACAAATAATGTGGCAAAAAAAAATAACTCACTTCAAAATTTGGTCCCCTATAATATTGTTTGCATAAAGACCGTTTTTTAATTTAATTACAATTGTATAGTTTTCCGATTTTCCTGTAACTGTATTATAAAATGATGTTACTTTTTTTTTTTTTGTGTATTGATAAACCAACAGCCATACAGTTTCTTATAGTAACAAAATATACAATATACTTATTAGGGCCAAAAAAGGTTTACACAGGATTTTACCAATATAAATAAACTTAATGTTGATTGCAATAACAAAACAAGGTTACATATTTTGCTTTAAGTAGATAATTAAGGTATACTAGTACATGCATAATAACCGAGCAATTAAGTATTAATAAGGGGCTCAGAAAGGGAACATCCAAGTTACAAACGATGCATTTTGACAATGTCAGTTTTGAGTCGGGATTTGGAGAGGTGAAACAAATCTAAATTTGAATATGACTCATTATAGATATTAGCCATTCGACACAACACAGAAAACTTGAAATAATTTGTGTGACTGTGGGGTTCATGTAGTAACTGCGTGTGACGCGTGCGTTTCGCAGCCGTTGTCACAGATGTCACAGATGCCATAGCCGTTGACGGCTATGGCATCTGTGACATTTTTGCACAGAAATTGAACTATACTATTGGGCAGAACTGTTATAACCGTTCAACAGCTCTGGTGTCATAGAATGTTCGAAAGCATCATTGGACTCGTTTTTCGGACAGTCAACTTTAATTATAGGCCCTATACCATCATCATCACAACGAAATTCGGTGATAGAAAGTGATATCCTCCCATTTTTCTTCAATGAATAGTGACGTAAAACGAGGCTGTCTATTCCGACGGGTATTCCATATCATGGTTACTATCCGTAACTCTTGGCATGTTTTGGTCACTAATCACAGGACTAGAATCATGGGCTATTTGTAAATAATTTTGGTTGCCCGCAATGCTAAATTGACGATTCTTATTCTGTAGAATTTCAAACAAACATATTTATATGTATATTTCAAATACAATCAAAGAAAATCTACTATCAAAATGTTGACAACATGCAAACTAATAAGTAAAAAATATTACTTTCTTTGATTGTTGATTGCCCGCGGGCGGCCTAAAAATACGCTTCTTCTCGGTAGTGCACTACCCACACACCGTACCGAGCCTCATAGCAACATGGACGGCTACGACCGTTGTGTCAGTGTGCGTGTGAGCGGGTGCAAGGGGGTGATGGGTTCAAACATGTGTGCATAAAATGACTTTATTTGACACTTAGCAACTTGAGAGTTTGTGTGACGTGACAGTAGGCAATAATCCTCATTATTCTATAGGGCGAATTCGACTGCGTTAACCGTTCTGTCATTTAGAGCAATATTAACCACAATGTGCATAGCAGTTCTGTTAAATTTAGAACGTCAAGTACGGCGGCTATGACCGTTCTGTTCATCAACGTGTTAAGGAACGGTAGGGGATTTCTCTAAAAAAATGTGTTGCCAGATTCCATATTGAAAAACCACCAAATAAACGCTACGTAATAATAATACTAGAAGCCTTGAAAAAAAGCATAAATTCTGGTGGGGAAAAACACCAAGGTGGCAACACTGGCATCGTCCGTCAACTAGGTACACATTTCTTTTTAATAATTATTTAAACGGCTTTTGGCGTCCGCCTTTTAGCCATTCTTCATTCGCATTTTCCAAATATATTTTTAACAACTACACAATATATCAACTAGTGTTGCAACTTTGCAAGCAATAGTTAAAAATATCGATAGTCTATCGATACTATCGTGGTCTTGAAAAACAGTCACAACTCACAATATCTATACGCTTGGGTGGGCCGTACCTGAGTCTACCGTCTCGCCCGAAGCAATGCGCGGCGAAGCTTCGTTCGTTCTGTACATTATATGGGACAACTAGGTGCCTATCACTACTTGTATATTCTAAATCTTTGGTGCCTATTCTATTACGAAGTAAACTTGATGTCGATGCGCAAAGATTTAAAATCAACAATAAAGCGCGGCGTTCACCGCGGTAACAACAGGTATATGCTAGTGAGAAGCACCTCGTCGCGCGGCATAACATTTTTAATAGGTACCTAACCTACAATCTTTAATAAAATTAGTTGTAACTAATTATCTCAACTTTAACAACCTCCGTAGCCTAGATAGACCTCCTATCCAGAGGTTTTGGGTTCGATCCCCAGCCGGGGCAAGTTGAATAATGTCATTTTTCATGTTATCCTGGGTCTTGAGTGTTTGTCTATTATGTGTACCTATTTATTATAAAATATAGTATCGTTGTGTTAGTATCCCATTACACAAATTTAAAACTTACTTTGGGGCTAGCTCAATCAGTGTAATTTGTTCCTGTAAAAAAATAACCTTCCACGTTGTAGAGATATCAAGTACTAGGTAGTACTACTAATACTGACTGACACATCGGACGGATCATAGAAAAAAATCTAAGTTTAGGGGCGGATAGCCGTAAAAAGAAGATGGTACATAACTAATGTTGTATGATATTTGAAACGCTACCGTCCGTCCGCTCCGTGTCCCTTAATTGCCGTCACCTAATAAATTAAAGATTTCATAGCCAAAGATCCCAATGTTTAACATCACTCTTATTGTGAAGAACATAAGGGTTTTTGTTAATTATAATAGCGACTCATAACTTTGTTTTCTCTTTTGACATTAGAAGAAGCTTCGAAGTGGAGAGAGTTCCGTTTGATAACTTTTTTCGATATTGTGGCAGACAGCCTGTCGCCCACACCGGACGTAGATGATGCCATTTGGAAAAAATATCAATAAATCACTCATTTTGAGTAAACAAGATTTGGTTATCACGTTTTTAGGGTTCCTTACAAAAGGGTAAAAACGGGGCCCTATTATTAAGACTCCGCTGTCCGTCTGTTCGTCTGTCTGTCTATCTGTCACCAGGCGGTATCTCATGAACCGTGCGTGATAGCTAGACGGATTTTTTTTATTTGCACCTATACTTACTTTCGAGTTCTAGAACTCCAATATGGTCACGCCGATCAGACTGTAAGGGTTCCGTAGCCAAAAGGTAAACGCGGGACCCTATTACTAAAACTCCGCTGTCCGTCTGTCCGCGTATATGTTTCCAGGCTATATTTCATGAACTGTGATAGCTAGGCCACTAAAATTTTCATAGATTATGTATTTCTGTTGCCGCTATAACAACAAACACTAAAAACAAAATAAAATAAATATATATCACGTGTTTTTAACGTGTTTTTTATAAATAATGGTACGGAACCTTTCGTCGCAAGTCCGTCACACACGGGCGGTTATTTTTATAAGAGCAAAATTTCCTTTCATCCGCTAACGAGGCTAACTATTTATTTATAAGAACGATAAACATTTTTGAGTAATAGTATCTAAGTTACCTTCGTGGAGTCTGTGGTAACTTTCGTGGACAATGGATTTACAGAAAGTCAGAACTTTGAAGACCAAGACCCAGCCAAAGCCCAAGAGATTCATATTTAGAGTTCAGATTTTTTTCACTGCTTCCCAGCGTTAGCGTAAAATTTTGTTTACCGGTCTGAAACAAAATTTTTTGTTCACAATCCTCATTAAACCTCTTTTTTCATAATTAGCCTGAGAAAAATAGACCTGTTCAGTATGGCACAGAAAAAATGATTCTAAAATAGCCGTTTTCATTTCCTATCACTTAGATAATTTAGTTTATAATATATTGGGATAAAAATCCAAATTAAAAGTGCCACGCGTCTGCATAAAAAAAATAGGATCACTCGTGCGACTGTCTGTCCATTAGAATAAAGTTTTGCAAACCTTACTGTGTCATATATCAAATGAAAGGGCTCGTTATGAGAATCTCAAATATATTAGATATTATTGTAAAATAAATAGTTTTGATTTTATTCATGAAATAAGACCATCGACCATATCTTCCCCCCCTCCCTGATTTCCACAACTACTGAGCCTTTTGAAACAAGTATAAAATATAGTGAAGATTGTAGTACATTGCTTGTAGATTACAAGAAAAATAATATAAAATATCTTTCAATAAAAAAATAAAGTGGTTAACTCAATATAATACGTTCACTTACGGAAAATCTTTGGCATTTCTCCCCAGGCGAGTTCAACTCGCACTTGGCCGGTTTTATTTATTTTACAGACTTCTGGGCTGGACTTCTGGTTTATGATAGAAATAATAATTTTGTTGGAACTTTGATCAAAGATATGTAAAATTTGCTTGTCGTGGTAAATCAAGTGTGTAATCAAGCTTGGACGTAATGTTATCACAAAAAAAATATTTTTACTTACATAAATATTTTTACTTACTATTTTCTGCATTTGCTTCTTTAGGGAACGCATAATCGTCAGGGCTGAACTGAAATGTTTTTTAGAAACACGCAAATGTTTTGAAGGGATATAATTTGTCCTACTGCTTTGAGACCGTTTTATCCTTCAAAAACTTATGCTTACCTTTTTTTCCGAACAAACCAAGACTCCAACATAATGTTCGATATTTTTACGCCCCAGCGCACAAGTCAAGAGTTGCGATGGCTGCAATTCAAGAAGGTGGCTTCGATTTGATGGAACATCCTTCATATTCACTGGAACTCGCTCCAAGCGATTTCTGCCTATTTCCGCGGTTAAAGGAACATCTCATTGACCAGAAATTTCCCTAAAGATGATGACGCAGTAGCACCGCCGTACACGTTTTTTTAAGGGATCAGGAAGAATATTTTTTTAAAAAGGGTCTTTTAGCTTTAGAAAAATGATATATCAAGTGTATAAACCTGAAAGGTGACTACGTCGAAAAATAAAATAACATTTAATAAAAAAATATTGCGTCATACTCATTCTCACTTTTATTGAACACCCCTAGTAATATAGGTAACCTCAAACTTTTGGAATTACCCACTTTGAATAAAAGCCAAAAATTGCGCGTTTTTAAATTATACAAACTTGATTTTTTTTCTGAAGCGAAAAGCATAAAAAAATTATCCTACATTCAACCATATTGACGACGAAATGTATTCCAAATTTAAGAAATTACGATGTCTTTGCCAATAATTTATGGCTTAAAAACTGAATTATTTTTATTTGTTGCTAGATTGCCAACATTATTTTTGATTTTACATAGATTACACTCGTGTTCAGTTTTCAAATTGTTTTTAATCCCTAGAGATTTTCTTTTTCACTTTCAGTCCCGAGAAAATCAGCAGTAACTTTAGCTCAAATTGTTTTGGGGTGAAAACATCGTTTTTCGAGTAGATGAGATGAAAAGAAATTTACAATAGGTACTTACGTACTTACATATATGTATACACTCGAAACACATAACTCTCCTTCGTAGTTGGTTGACTAAAATAAAAAAACCATTGCAGTAAATAGTAGATTGTGCTACAAGGGGCAAAGGTAATATTTTGAAGGCAAGGGCGCTACTTTGAATCCAGAGCGAAACGAAGGATTCCACAGTTGAATCACGAGCGAAGCGAGTGATTCTACGGTGGAATCCTGAGTGTAGCGAGGTGTTCATGTATATCGCCCGAGATAAAAATATTACCGTACCCGAGTAGCATGTTGAGGTGTGGATCGTGTGGAGTGAGACGGGTCGGCAGCAGACTGTTCCAACGGAATAAAAGACTGGATAGCTTCAATGGTTGTGTATTCACTCTTAAATACAACTATTGTTCCATTGCTTTGTCGTGATGGATATTTATAGAAATTATAACAGAATGAATAATAGTTAATTAAAATAACATTTCGCAGAGGGCAAGCACAGACCGACATGACAACGTAGAGGACGGAAGGGGACGGACCATAGATCAGTGTCCTCAGTCATCGACAAAAATATATAGTGTTGCTATAGTTAATAATCATAATGCACACTTTACATATAAGTTAATCGTATAGCCATAGACTATCCAACATAGCACACTCTACTTTTCATCTCCATCTATGAGAAAAATAAGCACATACAAAACAGAATATAAAGAACAGTAGAACACCTACAATACCTAATAGACTTGAACCGACAATTTAATACTAACCTTTGTTTGGTTTCGTTTTCATACAATAAATACTGAGAAATATTTTTTCGAAGACCACCAACTTAAGATAAAATGTTCACTCATAACTTTGTTTGCGTGGGCCTTCATATCTTTTTATTTTTATACTATTCACTATTGGGCTTAAATTCACAAAAAGTATTCACATTTAAATAAATAATTACATTTCAATACAAATAACCTAAAACATCTGTAATTACTTAAATCAAAGGGAAAAATGGCGCTTTTTTATTATACTTATTTCTTTTTCCAAAGCAAAGAACATAAAAATTTTAACCTACATTTATCCATGTTGAAGACAATATACTTATATTCAAAATTTAAACAATCACGAAGTCTGTGCCAATTATTTTTTTTATTTTAAAACAAATACTTCTTTCTTTTTGCTTGACTGCCAACATTTTTTTTGATTCTACATAGATTGAACTCGCGTTCTGTTTTCAAATTGGTTTTAATCTCTAGAGATCTTCTTTTTCACGTTTTAGTCCCGAGAGAATAACCAGTAACATTAGCTCCAAATGTTTTGGAATGAAAACATCGTTTTTTGAGTAGATGAGATGAAAAAATATGTTAATAAAACGAATTTTTATGTGAGTAGACATTATTTACGTGCGCCTGAAAATATTTCCCTCTTACACCTTTTTTCAATTTGCCTCCAAAAACACTATTACCGCCGTTACAAGAAATGGCTGAGTTGATCCCAGCCCCGCACGTCGTCAGCCGGCGAGAACACAATTAATCCATTTGGAAATTATCCGGTGCAGTCTTCCCCCGGGGTCCAATTAAAATGTAAATGGCCATCGGGCTCCAGGGCTCCGCTAGATAACGCAACAAGCGATCTCCTGTATTCAGCGAACAACTGAATCTATGAATTTAAATTGTCGCATTAATCTTTATACTTAGTGCGGTAATATAGAGCACTTACCTACTTAGAAACAATTTTCATCGATTGACAACCAGGTACTTGGGTAAGAAAGTGTCATTGTCTAATCTCAATGGAGTAAACCTGATTACTTTACACTGGTTGTTTGCTTCGCCCCGAACTGTCAACTCGCGACCTATTTAAGGCGAATAACATGATGAAGCTTTAATTTAAAATTAATTAAAATTTTCTCTTATATATTGGGAATAAGACGAACTAATGTATATATATATATATATATATATATATATATATATATATATATATATATATATATCATCATCATCATCCGAGCGTATTCCCGGTTGCATCCTCAGCAGTAACGCTTCAGAGCCCGGGGTCCGCTACCTAACCAAGGAGATTTGACGAGGTTACTGGTTTTTACACAGAGCGACTGCCGTCTGACCTCCACAACCCAAAGGGCAAACCAGGAACCAATCCTTGGATAGTTTGATGATCAAACGCTAGGTGGCGTTCGGGACCCACAGTTTTACGTGCCTTCCGAAACACGGAATCATCTTTCTTTTCGGATAATCAGGTGATTCAAGCCTGCAATATCCTATCCAGACTGGAAACAACTTTTAACAAAGTATGCTTCCCAGTGGGAATCGAACCCATGACCTCCGGGTCACAAGACGAACGCTTGACTACTGGACCACGGAGGCAGTCATATATATATATATATATATATATATATATATATAGTCTGTGTAGCTTTAAAATGGTTCCTTAGGTATACGCATTAAGTACCTGTACTTTTTCAGAAACTTTATAAAAATCATAAACTAGTCTGTGATCATAAACAAACTATTCTTGATCATTCTTAGGTACCACTGCCACTGGTAGGTTAGTTCTATTAAATATAACTAGTTAGCATAAATTGATCGCGCAAAAAGGTCACGTGTCGTACTATAGCAGTACAACTTTGGAAGTCTTTTGAGTTGATTCTGATACGTGGGATATAAAATGTAAGATTTTTCTGTAACTAACTTTAATAAAAGTTAAATACCTACTTGCTGTTGCTGACGAATCTAAATAAAAATAGGTACCTATCTTCGAAAAATCCATAATTTTTGTATTTCTAAATCTTTGATATCTTACGTAGGTAGTAGGTATTTTTATGGTATTTTAATATTAACAAGACGAAGAGATTATTAAGTTAATTGACACAGTGACAGAAGTAAGTATTGATTTAAAAATAAATATTTGCGTAGTACCTAACTACTTGGTGGTTCGCCGCGAACTTTATTATTGTTCCACAAGTTTATAAAAACCGGCCAAGTGCGAGCCGAACTCACGCACCAAGGGTTCAGTACCAGTGTCTATAAAAACGTTTGTTGCATGGGAGCCCCCTTAAATATTTATTTTATTTTAATTTAATTACTTATTTTTAAAGTAACTATTCGGTGAATATTTCAAGCGTCTACCTGTTGCCGTTATACTTATAGAGAAAAAAATGACAGAAAATCATTGCTTTTAAAATTTCCAGTTCTAGAATATTCACTGGTTAAGATATTGAAATTATACCCAAAAGTGGAGAAGGCGACGCGTTTTGAAATCATACTTTTCGCACACGGCTGAATCTAAAGAAATAGGTAGATTGTAAAGCATACCGGAAGTCCCAAATCAATAAACTTACTGCAAGACAGGGATGGAAGAGGATTAAAGGGGCGGTGGCTCCGCCCATTCCTCCCATGGCTAAACCACAATGTTTTTCAACAATTCAATTTAAGGGACATAAAGTATAGGTGGTAAGATGGTATAAGTATATATAGTAATTTATTACCATAGCGATGTAAGTACACCTTAAAAGTAACAATTCGCTACTTTCCAATAACAAGTAAAAACAAACATTTTCTAGGGATTTGTATGAAATACAGGCTAATGACGTCATAGTTTCTTAAAGTCAAATACCGCTCTTGATATCAGTTTTTCTGCAATAAAAAAATATGTATATTCCTCGATAACTATAATTTTGATAATATTAAGAATGAGTGTAGCAACTATTCATAGAATTTTTAAGTTTGTTGAGCATCACACTCACACACAAGGTTCAGCCGGTTTTGAGATTTACTCATTTTGGTTAAAATAAATATTGCTTTTTATTATCCATAACTTTCGAACTGTCAACCAGATTTAGATAAATTCTCGAAATAGTATTGCTACATGTTCACGACGAAATACATGATCACGACGGAATACATAACGCGTACCTAATCTACATATACATATAACTTATTTGTTGAGATATGTTTTGTACTTATGTATATGAATAAGCGACATTTTTTGGTGGGAGGTGTGCATAGACGTAATTTTACGTAAAAATAAGTAAACAGACATCAAATGCGATGCCAATACATGAGCACGCTCTATTTACTCTATTTATTAAATCTAGTGAGTAAATACTCAAATGGGTAGATTGAGTACTATCCACTGCCCATCTCTAGCTGTTACGCGACGCAACTTGCGCCCCGTCTGTTGCGGCACTTAGAATACATGGAGCTAAGGAAATAGGTCTGTATGAACGCCAAGACGCGAGACGCTCGCTTTAGTAATGAAAGCGCGAGAGTCTATAGTGCGTTTGTTAAGGTATTTAAAAGAATGTAAACAATCTTGACATGTCTTTGTATTGGCAAATTAAAAATAAATTATGTACTTAATTTATATTTTTAAAATAAATAATTTGTAATTTGTGAAGGTATTGATTTATACAATGTATATTTCAATAAAAGGACATGTCAAGATTGTTTACATTCTTTTAAATACTTACCTAAACAAATGGACTATAGACTATAACCTCTGTTAGTTAAACTATGTTTTGTCTCGTTTTTACTATGTCAAATATTGAAAAGAGGGAAAGGGACAAAAGATGTTTTTAACTAAAATTGGTTTAACAAACTGTTACTAATTTTTATGAATACAAGGGTAAGTATTTAAAGAACCCCCCCCCCCTCCCCCCGCGTATTTATACTAGAAACTTTTCCGCGGCTTTTCTTCAGAAAATAGGAGTTTTAGTATTCGTGAAAATGTAGAAATGGATAAAGGATAACGTAATTTTTACGCTGGTATAAGTTTCATAATTGTAAAATACAAAACGTAAGAGATATACCTAATGGAAATAAAGTTTGCAAGCTCGCAGGGAAGCGGGAGGCAGGGTATCGCGTAGCTATAAATATCCGCAGAAATCAGTCCGTGAAATTTCTATATATTCTTATATTCAGCAAGCAACAAAAACGTTACTTTCAAACATCAATAACACATATTTGATAGATATGTCACTAGATGTCGCTCATATGAAAGTGATATTTATGTGAAATAAGTGGTCTGTACACCACAAGATATGCCAATTGTGATTTGTGTAGGTATAGTTTGACAAATATACTGGTCCTTGAATAAAAGATACGGTTCCCATTTCACCCATGAGCCCATGACCCGGTCGTGCAAGCCAGACCAAGTATCATGCTTACGAACGCAATTTCCACTGTCGCTTGCCTGGCAATAACAGTGCACAAATTGCAAGGACTCACTTTGGATAAAGTAGTCGTGGACATTGGCGTAAAAGAGATGGCGGCCGGATGAACTTACATACGTTGCTCTTTCAAGATTTAAACCTCTTACAGATATAATTTTTGATCCAGGTTTTGATTTAATTGGCTTGTAAAAATGACAATAACGATCCTTGAGTAACTAATCGGCCACACCACACATTTTGAGTAAGGTACAGGGTTTGTAGAGAATTTTAAGACTATTCACGCCGTACGCAATACTATATGATGAAAGGTATGTTATGTAAATTCCTTATTGTACAAAAAGGACACAACGCAAATACAAAAGAAATAAAAATATTAAAAAAAGTAAGAGGCGGACGGAAGTGAAGAAGGAAGTGTTAGGAGGTTGGCTTTTATTATCCAAGGTATTTAAGGCATTGCTTTTGCAATGGCTTCTTACAGTCTGGTTTTCGAACTTGACAAAGCACATTTTCTGCCCTCCTCAAAGTGACCGAGGATATAAGAGATGGCATGGAGAATACTAAAGACACAGTGATGGCGTTTGTAGACTTTTCTAATACCTTTAACCGTCGATCATGATATCCTTTTAGCAATTTTTAGTCATCACTTATTTGACACTGGACTGGTTCTCTAATTATCTTCGGGGACGTCAGTAATCAGTGAAACTTGACGAATCTACATCGGACTGGTATGATTTTTCCACTGCCGTTTTCCAAGGCGGTACTCTCTCTCATCTATTATTTTCCATCTTTATAGATTACATCACTAAAGAGCTTCAGTGTTCGTATAATCTGTATGCTGATGACTTGCAGCTTTATACGCAGACCGAAGTGTATGATCTGCACAACGCGGTAGCTAAAATTAATGCAGACTTGCTGGCCATAAGTGATTGGTCGCTTAGAGTCACAGTGAACTCTGCTAAATGCCAGGCCATTATAGTCGGTAGCTCTCGTCTGTTAAGTCAGATTGATGACAATTCTTATCCTGGAATTTACTAAGAAAATACCGAAATACCACTTAGGTCCAGCGTGAAAGACCTGGGGCTCTCTATAGACTCAACTCTTTCTGGAATGTTTAGGCTTCTGAGGTTGCTGGTAAGGTCATAAATTAAAAAAAACTGTTTACTTGTTAACATTAAAATAATGCTTATGACTACCCTAATTCTTCCAATTCTGGATTACGCGGATGTATGCGCCTCGGGGTTGAATTATAATCTTCTCAATAAACTTGACCGTATACAGAACAATTGTCTTCGCTATATATTCGGCCTACGCAAGTACGACGGTGTGTCCGCTTCCCGATCTCAGTTAAAATGGTTACCTATTCGACAGCGGCGTAGTCTGAATACCCTCACTACTTTGTTCTCTATACTTTTCGATCCTAAGACTCTGGCCTATCTTAAGTCCAAATTTACCTTTGTTGGTGATACTCACGTCAGATATCTTCACTCTTCTAGCAATCTTCTTCTTAATATGCCACATTGCCGGAGCGGGTTCTATAATGATTTATTTGTCGTACAAGCTGTGCGGCTTTGGAACGCTCTCTCAGCCAATATTTGGAAAGCTCAAACTCGTTTTGCGTTTTAAAAGGCAGTGCGTGCACACTACCTTCGAATACTGTCAGTGGATATATAAAATTTGTTTATTTGTTTGTTTGTAATAACTTTATTGTACAAAAAAATTATAAGGGAATTATTTATGTTTATTTTTGTGTAGGTTTATTATAGGTAAGTATTCGCGTATAAATTTAGGTTTATTTATTATATGTAATAAATTTGTATGTATAAGTTTTGAAACATCAATATATATTTTTTGCTGTATTTACTCCCAAAAGTTTGCTTTCTTAGCATCACCTGTTGGTTGACTGGTAGAAAAGGCCTCAGGCCTTAATTCAGTCAGGTCCGTCATTTGCATGTATTGTAATAAATTTAAATAAATATAAGCTAAAAGCCTCAGATCACATATTTAGCAAAAGGCTTGTAACAATTTATGATATCTGTCATCTGATCATTATTGCAACGCTGCGCTCTCACTGTTAAATTTATTACCTACATTATTTTCACTGTTAAATTTATTACCTATATTATATATTACTATTTATTACCTATCGATTTTGATCATTCTACTATAGCTAGATATTTACTTAAAATTACTAAAGGTAGTGTTATTCTTAGTAGGTACCAAAGTATATTAGGTTTTAGTACGAGTATATCACGCTCGTTAGGTATTTTGTGTTTATTTCACACAATCATAAAATGTGTAATAAAGATAACACTCTAAGTGACATAAAGTACCTATAAAAATTTAGCGAATATTTACCTAACTTACTATTTATGAAATCTTGTAACTAATTTCAGCATGAAAACGTAGCTAGAATTGTGTGCATACAATAAAATAAAATGAGGATTTCACTATTTTTTATGTTTGTTATAGTTTCCAGTAAGTGAATTTATTTACTTGTACCAATTAAATTATTTTATTATATTCCAAAATAACGAGATATCTACTAATATTAATATACTAACGTAGGTTAAGATAGATGAAATAATTCTTGGCCGTCCTACAGAAAGATTTTTTCCAGTGCATAAACTACAGTCCGTGATATGAATTGTTACCTGAGACTAGGGACTACAAAGACTTATTTTGAGAGCCAAGCCGCATTAAGACTTAGACTTTTGAGAGCCGAGAGTATATTTGCTGCAAGTGAATTTAAAACTCAACTGGATAATTGGTGGCGTCATCCTGATCAACTACACTATCCAAGAAAGTATAAACCACTTCATCAGCAATAATTTGCATCATAAGTTTTTCAGTAATCGTTGCGCATTGTTCATTTTTTGGTGTCAATATGGCGCGTTCTCATTACCATAAATTTTCCTGGTGTGTAAAGCTCTCAAGGTCCGCAAATACTGAACTTATAAGTTATTCTTCGGAGAAAACAACATTGCCAAGTATTACGGGAAGACTCACCTGACCATTCTCTTCAAGAAAGAGACCTTCCTCAACTTTTAATAATATTCTTGAAAACTCATGGGCATGTGAACAACCGCCAAGCTGGGCTCTCATATTAATGGTCAATCTGAGAATTTGTATTTGAGGCCACAGATGAAACAGTTTTAATGAGGAGTTAATCTCATCTGCCCTAGAGCTCCGACTTATAACTGAAGGATTTGACGAAAGTCTCCCGACAAAATTATGACATTGCCGAATGGCCTGTCATTTCGACGAATGTCTCAATACGTCCTATTAACAGTTTCTACTGCCTAGGAATTAATCTCATCTGCCCTAGTGCCCCGACTTACAACTGGAAGGGTTTGACAAAAATTTCCCTACAACAAAATGTGACATTGATGATTGGCCTGTCATCTCGACGAATGTAGCGCAACGTCCTGTTAACAGCTTCTACTGCCTAGGAGTTAGTCTCATCTGCCCTAGTGTCCCGACTTATAACTGGAAAGGTTTAACGAAAATCTCCCGACAACAAAAATGTGACATTGTCCATTGGCCTGTCATCTCGAAGAATGTCTCGCAACGTTCTATCTATAGCTCCCACCCCTTTTTTGCTGGCCATTGTGCATTCATCCCAAACGATTAGACAGCAAATGAGATGTTTAGCCAGTTTAGGCAAATCGATATCAAAAATTAGGCCCAAACTGTTACCGCCTTCACCACGTGGAGTTACTCCCAGCTTATGTTATTATATTATGCTAAACAACCTTAACCTGATATCTTAGATTTCCACATCAGATGATCATCGATTTTTGGTAAACAAATATTTATGCAAATAAATTTAACTTGGTTCTGCATCAGGTGTTCTAAATCTTCAATTCTTAGGGTTCCGTACCCAAAGGGTAAAAACAGGACCCTATTACTAAGACTCCGCTGTCCGACTGTCTGTCTGTCTTTCTGTCACCAGGCTGTAGTATCTCATGAACTATTATAGCTAGACAGTTGAAATTTTTAAAGATGATGTATTTCTGTTGCTGCTATACAAAAACATATTAAATACATAATAAAATAAATATTTAAGGGGAGATTTGATGATTGGCAAACGTGATTTTTCATAGATTATGGTACGGAACCCTTCGTAAGCGCGTCCGACTCGCACTTGGCCGGTTTTATTTTACCTTAACAAAAATGCTCATCAGGCTTAACAGCTTTTGATAAGGTGGCATTTTTATATTTCTTCTAGTTTAGTTGGACCATTATAGTTCTGCATCATGTGTTCCATTTTCCAAAATCATCAATTATACTTAGCCTATATGTTGCCCAGGCTCTAGAATCCGTCCAGTAATTCCGGAGATTAGCGTGTACAAACAGACAAACTGACAGACTTTTTTTTAAATTCTTACTCCATTACTATGTCTCCATTGCACCAAATTTTTGTTTTTTGAAAAATATTCAATTTACGGACACATTTTTTTACTATTTTAATATAGTATAAGTAGATAATAAATATTGCCTCAAAACAACAATTTTCTCAGAATATTTCTTATAACTTTTTGAAGCAAAGCTAAAACTACGTGGGGCGCACTATAAGTTTCCGGAATGAATATGAAAAAATACTATTAAAGGTACAAAATTTATTTATTGTTTTTCAAAATAATCTCCCTTGGCGTCTATGCACTTTTTCATTCGATGAAACCAGTTTTGAAAACTTTTGTGCCACTCCTCTGTGGTGACCTCTGAAACGTGTTTTTCATACTCCTCGACAGCCTCTTCTGGTGATGAAAATCGTTGACCGCGTAATTGGTTCTTAATTTTTGGGAACAGAAAAAAGTCACAAGGTGCCAGGTCGGGACTGTATGCAGGATGACTCATGACTTCTACATTTTTCGCCTTCAAAAAGTCGTTTGTCTGTCTGGCCGTGTGAGAACTAGCATTGTCGTGGTGCAGGATGATACGGCGTTTACGGTTATTTTTACGGAGTTCGTCAATAACTTCCGGCAAACAAATGGTCGTGTACCAGTGTACTATTCACTGTACGACGATTCTCTAAAGCAACAGTAGCCACGTGTCCAGTTTTATTAAAAAAAGAAGCAATCATCCGCTTAGATGCACTTTTCACGCGCGCCACTTTGGTTGGTTTCGGCTCATCTTGAAAGACCCATACGCTCGATTGCTGCTTTGTTTTGGGATCGTAGCAATAAATCCATGTTTCGTCACCTGTTACTATGTCCCACACCAAATTTGACGCACCTTTGTTGAATCTGGTAAGCATGGCACTGCACCAAGTGACGCGGACCGTTTTTTGAGCCTCGGTCAAGTTGTGTGGGATCCACCGCGAGCACAGCTTTCTCACACCCAAATGTTTGTGTAGGATTCATTGTATTTGACTCATGCCTATTTCTAAGGATGCGCGAATTTCATGGTAGGTCACATGCCGGTCTGTTTCGATCATGTTTTTGTTGGTCACAGCGGTGGACGGCCGACCATCGCGAGATTCGTCACTGAGATTGATACGACCACGCTTGAATTCTGCAAACCAGCTATAAACAGTTGTCTTGCATGGTGCTTCATTGCCAAAAGCTGTTTCAAGCCGAGCGATGCTCTGTTGAGCTGTCAAATTACACTTAAAATCGTAGAAAACCATACTACGAAAATTTTCCCGAGTTAAATCCATGTTGATGCAGACACACAATTTTTTAAATGGCGCCACAAGGTGAAAACAAAAGACAGTCAGATGAAACAAACTGCATTCTACAGCCAAAGAGTTCTATTTTCAAATGTTGCAATAAATTTTTTAATATTGTTTATGTAAGTGGCCAGTCCCGGAAACTTATAGTGCGCCCTATGTATTAGGGTTTCATAATCGGCCACTGGTATGCCGACAAGACAGATCTCGAAAAATCTCGGTAGTATAGGCCGTAAATAACAATAAATACTATTTAACCCAGACTTTATTTCTATCTAAGAATAATTTTACTATCTTAGTAAAATACCAAATATTTATCTTATCTATATTATAATAAAAGAGTAAAAAAAATGTGTCTGTACATTGAAAATTTTTCAAAAAAAAAATTTTTGGGGCGATGGAGATATAGTAATAGAGTAAGAAAATAAAAAAAAAGTCTGTCTGTTTGTCTGTTTGTCTGTTTGTCTGTTTGTACACGCTAATCTCCGGAAATACTGGACGGATTCGAATGAAACTTTTTTTGTTATATAGCTGTGAAGCCTGGGCAACATATAGGCTATAATTGATTTTGGAAAATGGAACACATGATGCAGAACTATAATGGTCCAGCTAAACTATAAAAATATTAAAATGCCGCCTTAGCTAAAGTTGTTAAGTCTAATGAGAACTTTTTGTTGAGTTATAATACAACTGGCCAAGCGCGAGTCGGACGCGCGCGAAGGGTTCCGTACCATAATCTATGAAAAATCACGTTTGGAGTATGGGAGCCCCCGATAAATACTTATTTTATTCGATTTTTTGGGTTCCATAGGGTAGGGTAGAAACGGGACCCTATTACTTAGACCGTCCGACAGTTTGTCTGTCTGTCTGTCACCAGGCTGTATCTCATTAACCATTATAGCTAGACAGTTGAAATTTTTATAGATGATGTTTTTTGTTGCCGCTGAACAAAAACATACTAAATGTATACTATAATAAAAGAGTAAAAAAAATGTGTGTGTACATTGAAATTTTTTCAAAAAAAAAGTTGTTTCGTCCGAAGTAGAACTTATAAGTTCAGTATTTGCGGACCTTCAGAGCATAACACACCAGAAAATTCTTGGTTATGTGAACGCGCCATATTGACACCAAAAATTAAAAATCAATTAATAAAAAACTTATGACGCAAATTATTGTTAACTAGCTTGTGCCCGCGGCTTCGCTCGCGTAGGGGTGTAATTTATCAAAATCCTTTTTTAGGGGATGCCTACGTCATAGTAGCTTTATGCATGCAAAGTCTCAGCCCGATCGGTTTAAAATTGACAAAGTTTCATACAAACTTTTATCCCCTATTTTATCCCCTTGGGGGTAGAATTGATCAAAATCCTTTCTTAGCGGATGCCTACGTCATAACATCTACCTGCATGCCAAATTTCAGCCCGATCCGTCCTGTGGTTTGGGCTGTGCGTTGATAGATCACTATGTCAGTCAGTCAGTCACCTTTGAGTTATATATATTTAGATATATAGATATATATTTAGATTTCTTGGATAGTGTTGTTGACGACCAATTATCCAGTTGAGTTTCTTAATTCACTTGCAGCAAATGGACTCACGGCTTACAAAATAAGTCTTAATGTCGGAGGGCCAATAATGCTGATGCGAAATTTGACTCCGCCGAAACTGTGTAACGGAACCCAACTTAATGTCTCAGCACTGTATGCCGAAGTTCAGCGGCTGAATTTCAGCCAATGCATGTCTGCAATGTTATTTGCATTACTAGCAACACATAACGCCGAACTTCCGATGCTTTTGCCTGAATCGGACCCGTACCCGTACCCGTACCCGTACCCGTACCCGTACCCGTACCCGTACCCGTATCCGTACCCATACCCGTACCCGTACCCGCCGCCACCGCCGCCGCCGCCGCCGCCGCCGCCACCGCTTCCGCCGACGTCGCCGCCGCCGCTTCCGCCGCCGCCGCCGCCGCCGCTGCCGCCGCTGCCGCCGCCGCCGCCGCCGACTCCTCCGCCGCCGCTGCCGACGCCTCCTCCGCCGCCGCTGCCGACGCCTCCGCCACCGCCGACGCCGCCGCCTCCGCCGCCGCTGCTGCCGCCACCGCTGCCGCTCCCGCTCCCGCTCCCACTCCCGCTCCCGCTTCCGCTTCCGCTCCCGTTCCCGTTCCCTCTTCCACTTCCGTTCCCTCTTCCGCTCCCGTTTCCGTTCGCCGCAGACGCGCCAAAAACGGAAGATTAAATTCTCATATCGGCACATCACTACTGTCCGGCGTTTCCACCGAACTTCAGCAGCTGAACTTCAGCTTATTTAGTGTGTCATCCCCACCGAACTTTAGACACTGAACTTTAGCCACTAAACTTCGGCATAGTCTGCTGAGACACTAAAAGCTCACAGTAAGTGAGTGATGCCAGTGAAACTGTATTTATTCCGCGTATGCCAACAATTTTTCTTTTGAAAATACACAGTTCCATATGTTAACTTGCTTTGCTATGAAAATAAGTCACAGTTTTAGAGGCTTAAAGCTGCTGATGTCGATCTAAGGACTGGTTTTTCGCAAGGCCTACTTATTGTGGCTTTCTCCAGGGTTAGTAACACTTCAGCTCTTTTCATATTGGCTCCCGAAGGAAAGAATTAAAATAATATTGACTTTTAACTCCTAACACTGTTACAAGTACTTTCTCCCTCTGTCTCTCTCTCTCTCTCTCTCTCTCTCTCTCATTAGTTTTTATTTATACGCCGGAGTCATAAAGTCCACGCGAACGAAGTCGCGGGCATCAGCTAGTTATAAAAATAAAATTAAACCGGGAACAAGTGATCTTCATATTATAATAACTTCATTTAATATGTACTTACTTTAAGTAAAAGTAAGATGTGTCGAAAAATACATAGAAATGGAATTAATGATTAATTTGTGTATATATGTGTATATGTTGCAGTCAAAACTCTTAACCAGTCAAAAGTACTATTGACTAACAAAATCAGTCAAAAGTGCTTTTGACTGAACAGGTTGGTCAAAAGTGGTTTTGTCTGAAAATTATTAGTTATTAGTACTTTTGACTGACGCTCTTCGTCAAAAGTAGTTTTAAATGCAATAAAGCATCAGTCAAAAGCACTATTAACTCGTTAGATGTAAATGAAAAATATATTTTTCTACTCCTGTACTGTTATCTGTCTTTTATATGGTCCCGAACACTTATATAAGAACATAGATTATATGATTTCAGAAAAGTCTATAGTCTATTCCTAATATAATAGCACATATTGTGTCGTTATTTCGCCAAAACGATACTCCTAGCCATAGACTTATAACTTTTTTCTTTAGATCTACCATACTGCCAATATAAGAAAATCGTTATTTTAACATATGGTGCCATTTTTTAAACGTGGAGTCACTGAACAAACGGTTTTTTGTATGAAAAACATTCGTTTAAGTGACTCCATGTTTCAAAAATGGCACTTTTGTTCACTAGGAAGACGTCAATAAAAAAAATTAAGTCTTCCATAGATACCTAGTATCAACCAAACATATGGTAGTATTTCGTACTTTTCTTTGTTTATTTTTGTATTTATTTTATTAAATGTAGTCGTAGAAAAAGTATTGTATGCAACGTTGTATAAGTATCGATGTCAAAAAATGCTCGATGGCGTCTCCTTACGATGCTAGCCAAGGCTCGCATCGTAACTTGCGCCACTCGCATTTTATGAACCTTCTTATACAACTGTTGCATAAAATACTATTATTTCTTATTCTTTTTCTTTCTTTTAAAACACAACTTACTAATAGATTAAGTATTTTATTATTTTAATCTTCTTTGTTGATTCTGATAGATCTAAACGAGAAAGTTGAAACACAGTACGCGAGGTATCAAGTACAACTGATAAAAAAGAAACTGTTCAAGATGATGGTGGATCTGATGTTTGACGCTAAGGCCAAAATACAGAGTATTCGGCATATTAGGAATGACTACAGTGAAAAGAAAGCGTTCGAATTTGCATCTGTCATATATGACATAAGACGAAAATACGGTAGATTGTTACGAATTCACAAGGTCGTCCTCAAAGAATTACATAGACCTTTTAATTCGAGAGAGAGACTTCAACCGAAAAATTCAATGTGGGTGAGTATTCAACTAAGTACAGTTTGTACTTAATAACAAGGTGTTACAGAAACTCCAAATAGGCAATGTTTCGAATTATGTAAGTAGTACGTACGGTAAGTGATACAAATTAGGCCTACCTAATTTTAAATTCTAATAATCTAAAATCTTCGTTAATATTATAAAAAGGGCATAAACAACGTGGAAGCGACATACCCGTAATAAATCGAACCACAGGCTACACTAGATCATTATAGTATAATAAAATTAAAATAACAACCAAATTACCAAAAAGAAATTTCGACATCGATATTTTATTTGGTATACCGGGCGGCTGCACTCTTTTGTATGGAAATGCCGAAAAATTTATCGTGTCTTGGCTGTTATTTTAACTTCATGATACTATAGTGATCTAGTATAGCCTCTGGTTCGATTTATTAAGGGTATGTCCCTTCCACGTTGTATAAAGATAATGGTTCTAACAAAAAGAACTAACAATAATAATAGAATTCAGCTAAAACTTAAGTAAACTAGTAAGTAGTTCGCTCCGAGCTGTGAACTCGCGAACCCCATATCTCAGCAACCCCTTTACCGATTTCCACTTCCACCCGCCTACCAAATCTCTCGAGTTATCGTCGAACTAACATACATACAAACGCTGAATTGTTCAAATAGACTCAGAGAACTATGAACTAAAAGAAAACTATAAACTAAAATTACTCAATAGTGGTTTGCTAGTTAGCCCCGAATCCCGGCAACTCCTTGACCATTTTCGCTCATGTCTAAACTTAAAAATTCTATTGACTACCAAATTTTATGACGTGGACGAAGTCGCGGGTAAAAGCTAGTATCAAATTATATATATATATATATATATATATATATATATATATATATATATATATATATATATTATTTTCTTTAATAAAAGAGTAACTTTGCAATCGCACACGGCAAAAGAATTGTAGGTATATATGTAAAACAAAATCTATTGAATACCTACTAACGCGTTGTGTGATTGCCAAGTCACTCTATTATTTAAGAACTAAAAAAATATATGATATTATCATTACTATAAACTGTTAGCCAACTAACAAGGCAACAATTTACAGCAAAGTGGTTGGATAGCTCCTCCGATAGATAGGTAGGTATTTAGTGAATTAACCGACTTGGTTTACATTCGATTTCGCAACCTTTGTGAGAAGTTCACCTTTTTTACGCACATTTGCCAAAAGTATCCGTGTTTGCCAATGTGCGTAGAAAAGCTTAACTTTCTTACTTTAAACTGTAAACAGTAGTTCATAAAATAGTGGAAAAACGATACCGAACATGCCTTAGTAGCTATAAATTAGCAGTTATGACGAGTCACAAAGTGCGCGGAGTAAGAAAATTTCACCCCCTCAGCCTCCTTAGCGTTTTCCAGACTAGTCCACCTAAGGAACACGCGTGTGGCAAGGCTCAGGATGTTGCGCGCTGAAAATTTACAGATTTCTTAATAGTGAAGTCAATACTTCACTATTAAAGTAAATTTTCCTCTCCATCCCTAAAAATAGGGGGTTAAGTTTGTATGGAACTTCGTAAATATTGTTATTTAGAATATTGGTTACGATTACGAATAAAAAAGTACGCAGTACATTACAATTCAAAAATTACCTTTCAATCCATATAGAGTTGAAAGTTTGTATGGAATTCTCGTTAATTTCAAGTAAAGAACATTCAAAATTGGTTTTTAGAATATTAGTTTAATTACAAATAAAAAAAATACGCACTTTACCACATTTCTTAAATACCCATCAACCCCTTATATGTAGGGTAGAAAGTTTGCAAAGGCTAAAATTTCCAGTGTTACTGACAAAAAGAAATAATATTCCCACCAATACATTTTCAAGTAAAGTAATGCCAAGACGAATAGGTAGGTACATATTCCTTGCACTGTACAAAGTTATCAGGGCTCATGGAGTGCCTAGCTCCTAACTGTTTACACCCTAACCTAACACATACCTATTAATTCTCTTTATAGCGTAAAGCAATGGCGTTGGGTTAGAATTTGGACTAATACAGCTATAAAACAAATTATATATCTACCTAATTGGGTTCTATACAGGTTGATAAATAAGCCGTTCAATGTCTGGCTTCTAAGGAGGCCCCGCGACTGGCGTATAAACATATTTTGCGTGAACTCTAGTCTATTCATTTCTCTATAAACCCTACACCTGATATTATAACATTTTATAACCCCTGTCAGTCGGGAACAGTTCAAACAATTGTGTCAATCAGTCAATCAGATGTAAGAATAGCTTTTAATAATATTAGGTTGGGGAAAAAGTCTTTTCGCATATAGTATGTATGAACTTGTAATAAAACCACTTTGGCTATACTATTTGTACCTGGCTGGTTTTGGTAACATTTAAAAGTTAAAATTTTAAAGAAAATAATTCCAAATTCAAATTAGGAAAATGCGTGATTTTCATTTTTTATTCTTACCGTTTTAAAATTTTACTACCAAAAAGGTAAAAATGCAACGGAAGCCGCGAAAAAAATTTGCGATGTTTATGGACCTAGTGCAGTGTCTGTGAGAGTAGCACAAATTTGGTTTAAGCGTTTACAATCCGGAAATTTTGATGTCAAAGATGCACGTCGCTCTGGTCGCCCTGTTACGGATAAAATGGATGCTATTTTTGAAAAAGTGGAGCAAGATCGGCGTATTAGTAGTTACGACGTAGCTGAAGAACTGAGAATTGATCACAAAACAGTTCTGGCGCATTTGAAAAAAAATGAGTACACAAAAAAGTTCGATATTTGGGTACCTCACGAGCTCTTTGAAAGAAACCTAATGAACCGTGTACTCATTTGTGATTCTTTATTACGACGTAATGAGACCGAACCATTTTTGAAGAAATTGATAAATGGTGATGAAAAGTGGATCACGTACGACAAGAACGTGCGAAAAAGGTCATGGTCAAACGCCGGTCAGGCTTCACAGACTGTGGCGAAACCCGGGTTAACTCGCAACAAGGTGATGCTGTGTGTGTGGTGGGATTAGAAGGGCATTGTTCATTATGAGCTGTTGCTGTTGCTGAGCTATCAGGCAGGACCATCGATTCAGAACTCTACTGCGAACAACTGATAAGTTTTAAAGTAAGAAGTTGAGAGAAAGTGGCCGGAATTACTCAACAGAAGGGGTGTGGTTTTTCATCATGATAACGTTAGACCTCCCACATCTTTAACCACTCAGCAAAAATTAAGAGAGTTTGGCTGAGAGGTGTTAATGCATCCGCCGTATAGTCCTGACCTGGCACCTTCAGATTTTCACCTGTTTCGGTCTCTTTAGAATTCTTTAGGCAGTGTCAGGTTAACATCACGAGAGGACTGCCAAAACTACTTGACGCAGTTTTTTGATCAGAAGCACCAAAATTACCTATAAGATGGCAAATAGTTATCGAACAAAATGGTACCTACATACTTTAGTTAAATGTAAATAAACTATATTAAAAAATGTTTTGAATTTTCATATAAAATGCGAAAAGACTTTATCCCTAACGCAGTTAGTAAGTGAAAAATTAGAAAATGGGTGGGCGGCTATCTTGGATCCAAAATCTGATTGTAGTTTTGAGTTTCACAAGATACTTTACCCCAGCATACAATATTTCAGACCCCTCGGATGTTACAGTAGGACGTCGAGAACGAATTAAGATAACATTCTTAAACCTAGATACCATCTTGGTTAAAAGAAGTTTAGATTTGGAGTCCGCGACACAAAAAACTAACTTTTTGCATACAGAATTTCAGTCAAATCGGATGATGTTGACAATTGGCGGCCATCTTTTCAGTCAAATTGGAAAATAAGCAAGTAGGACTCGCACACGAAGGGCCTATAAAAAGTACCTATTAATAAAAAATCACGTTTGTTGTATGGGATACTTATAGTAGATTGTGCTACAAGGGGATAAAGTAATATTTTGAAGGCGAGGGCGCTACTTTGAATCTTTAGAATCACGAGCGTAAATCCTGAGTGAAGCGAGGGATTCATGTATATCGCCCAAGATAAAAATATTACCGTCCTCGAGTAGCACACTCTAGATACTTTTCATCGCCATCTATGAGAAAAACTAGCAAATACAAAACAGAAAATAAAGAAAAGTAGAACACCTACAATACTTAATCTGACTTCAACCTACAATTTAATACTAACATGTGTTTGGTGACGTTTTCATACAATAAATTACTAAGAAATAATTTTTCGAAGGCTCCCAGACCAACTTACGATAAAATGTTCACTCATAACTTTGTTTGCGTGGTCCCTCATATTTCTTTTTATTTTTATAAGTAAACTTGATAATGATAACCTATTTAAAATCCGCTTAAACTTTCGAAAAAGTATTCACATTTACACAAATAATTACTTGTCAATACAAATAACCTAAAACTTCTGAAATTACTTGAATCGAAGAGAAAAATGGCGCTTAATTCATTATACTTATTTCTTTATCCGAAGCAAAGAACATAAAAATGTTTACCTACATTCTTCCATGTTGACGACGATATTCAGACGGGGACGGATATTCAGATTGAATTCAGACGGTCGGTACTTCGATAAAAACAACGTTTTATTATTTGCTAGTGACGAATATTCTCAGTACAGTGTAATTCCTTGTTACTTATATCTAAATCGCATATCAATTTAAAGCTAATATCAGTGACTATCAAACTGTGTAATAAATTTTGTGTAACACCGACTGTGGTGGACGTATTTTCAAGGTTTCTAGATCCCACATAGGCTAACTAATATACAAATAGTGCGGGTCGGTCAACAGTTCATCGACCAATCAGCTGACGCATAGAGACTTAGCCTACGTTTCGTTTGCCGCTTCAAAACTGCACCTTATTCCTACCAGTTAGTGACTAATATCGCTATGTCAACCACATCGGTGATGACGTGCGCGGGCTGCCGAAATGAAATTGATGACCGCAGATTTTTGTGCTGTTGTATATGCAAACAAACCTATGACCTTTTATGTTCTGGTGTGTCGGAAAAACGTTTTTATAACACAATGACACATGATCACAAAATTGCTTGGAAATGCGTGGAATGTGTTAGTGGCCAACCTAAACTGGACAACACAAACACCCCAGTACGTGGTGGCCACGAAAATGTCACTATACGCCGAGGTCCTGCAATAGGCGTTGTGGACATGGATGTGTCGTGCAGTGAAAACTATCAGCTTAAAAACACCTCACTGGATGATGCAACAAATATGACAACGGCGCAGATGTTTGTCACAGAGTTGCGTCGTATGAGGGAGGAGCTGCGGGAAGAGCTGCAGGGTTTACGACGTGAGATGCACATAATTTCTACCAGCGTTTCAAACGTGGTGGCCAGGGTCGACGTGTGCGATACCCGGATCGACAATCTAAGCGAACGCATGGATACCGTCGAACGCAAGATCGAATCAGGATTCGGTCAACCAGCTGAGGGAGCCCTGTTGGAAACCATATCGCAGTTAAAAGCCGAAATCAACGATAGGGAACAAGATAGTTTACTAAATGATCTCGAAATTTCCTGTGTCCCAGAACAGAAAGGGGAGAATGTTGTGCACATAGTAACCACTTTGGGGCAAAAGCTTGGCGTTTCGATTGGCGAGCAGGACATGGTCAGTGCTGTGCGAGTGGGGCGTGCAGTAGGGTTAGATGACCAGCCGGCGGCGGCGACAGCTCGACCGCGAATCATCGTGGTCCGGCTCGCGCGACGTGCAGCTCGAGACCAGCTTTTGCAGGCGGCGCGGGTGCGCCGTGGCGCGACCACTGAGGGAGCCGGAGTCCCAGGTCCAGCCCGCCGTTTCTACGTCAACGAGCGGCTGACACGCGCCAACCGGGCGCTGTTTCAGAAGGTGCGAGAACTTAAAGAGCGTCACAACTGGCGCTTTGTATGGACTCGTGACGGTAGGATATACGCACGGCAGAACCCAGGAGCTGATGTACCTCGCCACCGCATCCGCACGGAGGCTGATCTTACTCGTGTTTTTAAATAAACTGTATGTTCGTTCACTTTGTGTAAAAATGCTTATCAATCCTCATAATATTTCATGTACCTGGTTATATAGCATGTTCTTTTTGAAATCTAAAAAGTGTACTTGCCTTATTTCGTTAATTATTCATATTGAATATTTGCCACTTTCATATCGTTATTACATAATTATCGTATGTGACATTTTTGCTACATTTCCTTACCTTTTGTTTCTCATTTTGCTACGTAAGACAAAAAAAGGTACCTATCCCGATTCGATACATGACCATGTAAACACTAATTGTTACCCACATTACTGTTATGCTATTTGCATCAATTTAGTTATATTAATCAGGGCTGTAATATCTACAACACTAAGAAAACCATATTTATTCTCCTATGCATTGAACATTTTTTTCTATACCTGTACATTTAATAAATTTATTTTTTGCCTACTATCAATTACCATTTTAATTATTTACTTGTTAAATGTTTATTTAAAAATGTATTGGAATAGTTCCTACAAATATACTATATTGCTGCAGCACGGTACAGTACTTACACATGCTATACATACTCCATTGAATATGGCTACACTCAAACACATATTTATTCTTACACAAAAACACGAAACTAGTTATCACTTACACATATTGGGTCATTTTTCATTCATCTGCCGTTACTATAAGCAACGATACATCGTAACATATTACTTAACCATTCCTCGGTTATAATAAGACATCTTTTCTCAAGTTAGGTCTTTACAATCCGGGATCCCTCGGAACCGGCCACGAGGACTTTCTCGTAGCCATGAATCGCTTTAATGCAGATATAGTGGCAATAAACGAGTCATGGCTGCGCGAGGGCCAAGAGTGGCGTGCACCTAAAGTGCCCGGCTACCGACTGAGGATGACGCCTCGCCCGCTGCGTATGCGCAAAGGTCGTGGTGGAGGGGTCGCCTATTACATAAAACGAGGTATCCGAGCCCGCCTGGTCGCACATCCCGCCGCCAACATAGAACAAATGTGGTTATCACTAAATATGAACGGACGTAGTTTTATAATTGGAACGGCATACCGACCGAAGTGGATAAATGTTGATGTTTTTATTGACGCAGTGACAGAATCACTTTCACACTTTTCTAATCACGACAACATAATTTTATTAGGTGATTTTAATATAAATCTTTTAAAATCCAACGACGAATCCATGAAATTGAGATCCTTTTTGAATTGCATGGAACTTAATCAAGTAGTGACCGAGCCTACTCATTTTTACATTAAAAATGGCATCCCGAAGGAATCCTTAATCGATGTCGTCTGTACGAATACTACCGTGCGAAATGTATCCGTCACAAATATTACTGGTAAGCCCGGACATGCCATGGTAAATGTTACTTTCGCTATAAAAAGAAGTAAAATTCCCCCAAAAACAGTAACTTTCCGACCGATTAAAAATATTAATGTCGAGCATTTTAATGGGGATCTCTTTTCAATGGATTGGGAGTCTGTATTGCTTTTAAATTCCGTGAATGAAATGGTAAATACGTTCAACGATCACATAATATCACTGTTTGACAGACATGCACCCTTAAAAACCGTAAAGATTAAGTCAAATAATTCATATCCGTGGATTACCGATTGCGTAAAATTAATGATGGCCGAGAGAAATGAAGCCCATGATAAATACCGTAAGTTTAAATCAGAGAGTTCCAGGAAGTATTACGTTGAACTCAAAAACCTGGTTGCTAAAAGTATTCTCTGTGAACAAAAAGCTTACTATAACCACCATGTTAATTCGGTATCCAGAGATTCAAAGTCATTGTGGAAAAACCTAAAGAAGACAATACCTATTAAAGACTCAAAGAGACGTGACTTGCTCCCCGAACACCTGATTGACGCAAATGCTATAAATGAATGTTTCCTTGACGTTCCGGGCTGTGGCACTGCTCCACCGTCTGAAATTTCCTTTTTCAATTCAAACAAATTCTGTGAGGCCACTTTTTCTTTAAAACCGGTAGAGGAGAATGACATTGCCAAACTTATTATATCTATCACTACTAATGCTGTTGGTGCCGATGGTATTAGTAGGGACATGTTACTTCTAACGCTTCCTCGCACGCTACCTGTTATCACACATATCATAAACAAATCTATTCTGACCGGAAAGGTACCCAATATATGGAAATCTGCTTTAGTTACACCTTTGCCTAAAATTGATAATCCAAACGAACCTAAAGATCTTCGTCCTATAAGTATCCTACCTTATTTATCGAAATTACTAGAAAAAGCAATATACATACAACTATGTCACTTTGTGGAATCTCATAATATCTTACCACTTTATCAATCTGGTTTTCGAAAGGGTATGGGTACCGTTACTGCACTGTTAGACGTCGTAGATAATATCCTGTCTGAACAAGATCAGGGAAAGGGTACGTGTCTAGTATTGTTGGATTTTTCTCGTGCTTTTGATAGCATAATAATTCCATTACTACTTTCTAAGTTATCTTATTACGGTGTAGATCAAGATTGCTTGGCATGGTTTACTGATTATCTCCAAGATCGATCTCAGAGTGTCAAAATTGAAAAGGAAAATGGCTCGTATGTATTTTCTGACATTAAATCTATAAATCGTGGAGTTCCACAGGGATCAATTCTTGGTCCTCTGCTTTTTATTCTATACGGCGCAGATCTTGTCCGCTCTATTAAAAATTGCAAATACCATCTGTATGCTGATGACGTCCAGTTATACATATCAGCCAAGCCTGAGGACTTTAAAAACGCAGAATCAAGGATAAATGAGGACTTAGAAGGTGTCGCCCGATGGGCAGACAGAAATGGGCTTGTACTCAACCCAGATAAATCTAAATTTATTATATTGGGTTAAAAAATTCAAATTGAAAAGATCCTTAGTACAGATCCTAAAATTCAAGTTTGTAATAGAAGTATTGCACGTACAAAAGAAGCAAAAAATTTAGGAATACTTCTTGATAGCCAATTACGATTCGAAAAGCATGTTGAAAGTTTGGTTAAGTCGTGTTTCTACCGCCTCAAAATGTTATATCGTATCCGGCATCTTCTGAGCGAGAAAAACCGAATAATGCTCTGTGAATCTTTGATTCTGTCTCGTTTGAACTATGCAGATCTAATCTATGGACCTCGTTTGTTGTCAAAAACGAGCCGTCTCGTCCAAAGGGTTCAAAATGCGTGCTGTCGTTTTTGCTACGTTATACCCCCTAGAAGTCGAATCACCCCTTACTTAAACGCAGCCTCAACTTTAAAAATGACTGCTCGAAGACACTTACACCTGGCATCTCTTCTTTTTGAGGTAATTAAATTTAAAAAGCCCTTTTATCTGTACGCTAAACTAAATTTTTCGACTTTTCACAACAGGTATGGCACTAGATCCAAGCGTGATATTTTAGCAGGTCATTCACATAAAACAGCAGCGTTTGCCGGCAGTTTCCGATATCTATCGACCAAATGTTGGAACAACATTCCTCCTCCGATAAGATTGTTATCGTCCAAATATTCATTCAAGCAAAAATTTAAAAAATTTCTCTTGAATAAACAAAATGTAGGTCTACCACGAGGTTGGTCGGTGGCGGATTTTGCTGTGTAAAAGATTAGCTGTTCTGGTAACACATACCCAACATAACACACAACTACACATCAATCTCACATTTCAATTACACATCACATCACTCATCTCAACACCATTTCACCAACATTGTTTTATCTGTGCTTTTATAACTTTTTAGCTTGTATATGGTTCTAATTTTATATGTTTTTTGTTTTGTTATATTTGAATTGTTTTGCTTTATAATGTTTTGGCTACACTGTACTGTATATTTATTATTATTATTATTATTTTGTATCAGTGTCGATCACTTCAGGTCATAGCAGAAAACCAGCGCTTTACTTGCATCTGTGAGTAAAGATGTACGCTGAGCTTTGACCTTTTGAATTGCTGCAACTCACACAGACTATTGTTTTATATAATAACTTCTGTATTTTTATGTGTTTTTTATCGTCTTTCTAAATAGCTTGTGTGTGTTTAGTTATATTCAATAAAGATTATTCTTATTCTTATTCTTATATGTATTCCAAATTTTAAATAATTGACTAAGTGCGTGTCGGGCCACGCGCAGATCAGGGTTCTGTAGTTACGAATGCCCATTTTGAGTTCATGCCACTAAAAACGTCTAAAACTAATTTTCTATTGAATTTGCGTGAATTTTTCATTTTGCGAGTACATTTTATAAGTTGATCGCCTATAAACTTTTAAATTGTACTCGTAAACCCTACTTAGCTCTGATAGTTTTCGTTTAAATTTCGTTATATATGTTTATATAACCGTTTAGCAGATAGGGGGGGTGGGGGGGAGGGCTCGACTTGAACAAAAATGTTCAAGTCGTTAATTGTTAATTGGATAGTGTAGATTTACGCTTTACCCTATGTTACTTCTAGTACCTCCCAGAATATGTGTACAAAATTTCATGATTATTCGTCAAGTAGTTTTTGCGTGAAAGCGTAACAAACATCCACGCTTTCACATTTATAATATTATTTAATCCCAACTATAATATTATAAATCCGAAAGCGAGTTTGTATATTTGTTTATTTGTTTGTTTGTTACTTCTTCACGCTTTATCTACTGAAGCAATCTTCTTGAAATTTCGCATACACATAATTAGGACTACTGAGAAGGACATAGGGTACCTTTCATCCTGAAAAAAAATACTGTTCCCGTGGGATTTGCGATAAATAATTCGGCAAGAACTAAGTATTGCAAAAAATTAATAGGTGGCGCTGAGTGTCTTTTGCCAAGCGATTACTTTTTTAAAAGACGTTTAGTTTTGTTAGTATATTTGGTTATTCTGAATGGAAGAACGAGTTAAATGTAGAGGAACTTTGAGAGCTGTTAAAACGCCACTTCAAAAGCAGACACGCTTAGGTGATTTAGCTCAACGGCAAGCTGCGTTGAGACCAACCGCTTCTTATTATTAATCAATCCTTAAATTGATAATAAAGCTCATACTATAGTTCTTCTTGGTTTAATGGACAAAAATACCAATCCGCACACTCTGTGTAAGACATTTAATAATCCACAACCACTTTAACGAGAGATAACTATATTTAACTTTTTCTTAATTCAGGATTGTGGCCATACAAAAGTAATTTTAGAGTGTGTACCGCGAGACCGAGTCGTCATCATGCGGAACCTACCCTTCTTCCCGCATTTAATAAGTACATTATCTATTTAAAACACATTAAATGAATAATTCCAAATATACCATTGGATACGGTACACAAAAGACATCCTACTGTCACTCGTCTAGCATATCACTTAGAAAACTGAAAGCGTGTTTTCTTCAATAAGATAAAAAGCATATAAGACTCTACTTCTGTTAGAGAACGATAACCACTGGGATGAAACGGGATACCTTCTTTAAGCATAATTTGTGTTTTCATAATTTATTTGGCATACCAGTTTTGGCATAAAATATTTTGCCATAATAGTTCCTAGGCATAATTTTTTTTGGCATATTTACATTTTGGAATAATTAACTTTTGGGCTAATTTGTTTTGGCATGATGTAAATTCGCATAATCACCGTAGGCATACAGTAGGAAACAAAATTATGTTATATTAAAGTGTTTATTTTCAATTCTCATGCAATAAATTTATGACCACAACATTTATGACCACCGGAACAACTGTGAAGGTCTCTACCTTCACAGTTGTTCCGGTGGTCTATTATGTTAATGTACAATTTCGTTCCAAAAATCGCTTCGCTTTGATTCCGTCGCGGTATAAATTCGCTACAAACCCTTAACCTTAGTCAGTGTGTAGCTTGGCCAATTCGTAAGAATGACGTACACACAAAGGAATAAAACAGAAAGTAATTAATTCACAATAAAAATGAAAAAACGGCCAAACTACACAAGTTCAGTGCAGTTTGGGAGAACAAAAAATGTCACGTACAACAGTGTCCTATAATAAATCTCTGTTCTGTGTCCATAATAATTATGAAATAATTTTGAGTTTATTTCAGAAAAACACAACATTTTTTCAACAGTCATAATTATACGCGAGCGAAGCCGCGGGTAAAAGCTAGTTAGTGAATAAAGGACGGATTTACTTCGAGGGCCATAGATGAATCACGAGCAGGTGAAGGATTCTAACGACTGAATAACGACCGTAGGGAGTGATTCATGATGAATGAATCACGAGCGTAGCGAGTGATTCAAGTGTTAGAATCCCGAGCAATGCGAGTGATTCATGGCACTCGATGTAAATCCGCTTTATTCAAGAATTGCATACTATACTTTATACCATGACTGCGAGAATAATTTTTCAAAACTTAATACCGATTTCACCACCAAACGTGTAGTTTGGTGGTGAAATCGGTATTAAGTTTTAACCGGGTTTAATAAAAAAATTATGGGACCACCCTTAAAAAAAAAGAATATTCGAAATCGGTACAAACGTCTTCGAATAAATCGATCAAATTAACAATGGATAACCTCCTCTTTTAGAAGTCGGTTAAAAAGAAAAATTTAAGCGAAAATAGACATTTAATGAAGAAAAAGAAGGTTAAATTAATAAAAATGGACATTAAAATTGGAACAATTAATAAAATTAAGAGTAAATGGTTCTAAATGCAAACATCAAAATAGTGAGTAAAAGTGCATTTTATTCACTGTTTTAGTGAATAAAAAAAATACCAAAATAGTGAGTAAAAGTGCTTTTTATTTACTGTTTTCAGTGAATAAAATAAACTTTTTAGGGGGGGAATGGTATAAATATTTATTTTATACTTTTTTTAGTATTTGTTTGTCCAAGTCCTTAAAGCCATCTACAAGAGTACATATTTCCAAAATTTACGCTTGTCAGCATCACCTGTAGGTTGACTGGTAGAAAAGGCCTACGGCCTTAATTCCGCCAATTACAATTTCATGTAATAAAGTTAAATTAATAAAAAAAAATAAGAGTTACTTGTGTAAAGTTATGTAAATCACGTGTCAGGTACGGGACATCCCCGTACATGCCGGAGTTCGGCAGAGCTATCAGATTATTCTCCTGTCGCCTTTTTTGTTCCTAATCGCTCTTGATGGAATTATGCTTCACATTTACGACAGCGGCCGGCGCGGCATTGAGTTGGAAATTTCCGATGTTTTGGAAGATCTGGGCTACGCCGATGACATCTACCTACTGGGTCATGAACGCGCCGATATGCAGGCTAAGCTCAACGATCTGCGATTGGAGGCGACAAAGATAGGACTAAAATAAATACCAAAAAGACCCAGGAGAATATAACACCGGTTAAGATCGGCATTGAGTTCGTGGAACGTGTCTCGACTTTTACTTACCTCGGCAGTGTTATGTGAAATTGGAGGAACGGAAGAGGACATTGCTTCTTGAATTGCCAAGGCTGGAGCAAAATTTGCGCAGTTAAGCTCAAGAAGAGTTAATCTAAAGATATTTGAGTCCAACGTAAAAAACAGAGCTCCTATATGGCTGCAAAACTTGGAAAGTCACAAAAGAACTCACCTAGAAGATCTAGGTTTTTGTGAATCGTCGCTTGCACCAGATTCTCGACATTCACTGGCCCGAGACTATATCGAATGATCGTTTGCGACAGCTATGTCACGAAACTCCAATCGACCGATAAATAAAATAGCGTAAATGGAATTTGCCACACTCTATGAAGAGACCCTGAGCACATACCTAAAAAGTCCATGGAGTGGAATCCCCAAGGGAAGCATAAAGTCGGCGGCCGGCAGACCTGGCGGCTTACCGTGCTTGAGGAAATTAAGAAAATCGGCAAGACCTGGAGTGAAGTTAAGCGCGTAGCTCAAGATAAATCAAGATGTAGAAGTCTTTGTGGACGCCCTCTGCCCCAGATAGGCGACATTGGACAATAAGTCAAAAAAGTTACTATTTGTTGTTATAGCGGCATCAGGAATACATCATCTGTGGAAATTTCAACTGTCTAGCTGTCACGTTTCATGAAATATAGCCTGGTGACAGACAGACAGACGGACAGCAGAATCTTAGTAATAGAGTCCCGTTTAGATAAGGAACCCTCAAACATGGCTCTGCGTTTGGTGAGTTGAATTCAGAATCTTGTTAAGCATCTTAGATGGTATGTTACAGAGTAAAACACCTCCAGTTGCCAGTCACTCAGGTTACCTTTCTTGGGGAGGGTGATCAAAACACATCTTGTAAATTTTCGCGCAGTTTTTATAGCGATCAAAATTTTCTCCTAATGGTTGTATGACCACTGCAGCTGTCTGCTATAATAATGTCGAGGCTTGGTGCTTTCCCACTCTTGAGTGATATTATAGCAAACGTTGTATAGCTTTTATTTTGAAATAACGTGTGGAATTAGGCAGTATTTTGTAATTTTATAGAAATTTTATAATAGTGTACAAAACATACGAAGCATCGCCGCGCATTGCTTCGGGACGATAGACGCAGGTGAGACCCAAGCATGACAGTGTTTCAAAATAATCGAAAATAAAAATATCATTATTAGGAGGAAATTTGAATACAAAAAAATCTACGTGTGATCAGGATTTTTTTTTATACAATATGTAACAAAAACCCTTTCCGGTCCTTATAGGAGCAACTCAGACCGTCAATATGAATAACTTTTCCTATGGGACCAATGCTCGAAACTTGAAGAAAAAATCGACATTTTCATACAAATTGCCGGGCCGGCTGACTGCCTCCGTGGTCCAGTGGTCAAGGCATTCGCCTTGTGACCCGGAGGTCATGGGTTCGATTCCCACTGGAAAGCATACTTTGTGAAAAGTTGTTTTCAGTCTGGATAGGATATTTCAGGCTTGAATCACCTGATTATCCGAAAAGAATGATTCCGTGTTTAGGAAGGCACGTAAAACTGTGGGTCCCGAACGCCATCTAGCGTTTGATCATCAAACTATCCAAGGATTGGATCTTGGTTTGCCCTTTGGGTTGTAGAGGTCAGACGGCAGTCGCTCTGTGTAAAAACCAGTAACCTCGTCAAATCTCCTTGGTTAGGTAGCGGACCCCGGGCTCTGAAGCGTTACCTACTGCTGAGGATGCAACCGGGAATACGCTCGGATGATGATGATGATGATGCCGGGCCGACCAAACACTTGTGTATAAAAATGTCGAATTTTTTTCGAGTTTCAAGCATTGGTCCCATAGGAAAATTTGATCATATTGACGGTCTGAGTTGCTCCTACAAGGATCGGACAGGGTTTTTGTCACATATTGTATAATGATTTTACACATTACACATTACACCGGAAGTGACGACACACAGCATTTGAAGTGGACATTATTTCTATGCCTGCACTAACAAAAACAATGACATCTGTCAACTGTTAATGTCACGAAGGAAAATAAGTAAGGTATCGATGTAGGAAACCTACTTTTGAACACGGGAGTCAACCAAAAACAAAGTCATCATTTAATGTAATTTTTCAACATTGACAGATTATTTAAGTTTTCCGCGTAATAGAATATTATTTTTCGCTAACGCGGTGGTTTCACATTACGGTATAATGTTATTACGTGACTTAGGTACTAATCTGCCACGAAGTCGGTCTTAATGCGAGTCATAATCCGCTATTTTTCAACATGTCAAATCATCTGATTTGACTTGTTGGAAAATAGCGGATTATGACTCGCATTAAGACCATAATAAAATGTTTGTTTTGACTTTTAGAAAAAAGTATCTACTTTTTTCTAAAAGTCAAAACAAACATTTTATATGGAATTCGCTTGTCAACTTTTTTTTATAAAAATAGCCGAATGCAGTGGCCATGGCGAGAAATAGCCTTAAGGAGAAGCTTTCTCTAATCAGATTATGAAATAAGGTCCTACTTATTTAGATATATGCGAAAATTCCAATGACCTTTATTTTTAAAGCAAGGTCAAGCTTATTTGAGATTGTGATGTCACGATTAAGATGTTATTGAGTAATGTTGGCTATACTTTTGTTGGCGGTACTGTCAGTCTGTCACTACTGTTCTGTCGCTGACATTTTCTGTTTATCGGATACCTATTTTTGAATGCGGGAGTCAGACAAACACAAACGTTCCTTTAGCGACACTCTTAAGACCCGCACTTAAACCGACTGTCTGACTGACTGACTGACATATCAACGCACACCCCAAACCGGTAGGTCTAAAGACTCCAAATTTGGCACATAGGTTCCTTATGAGGTGTAGAGGTGCACTTAGAAAGGATTTATCAAAATTCACTCCCTAAAGGGGTGAAACAGGGGTCCAAACTTTGTATGGACAAACAGGATTAGTCTGACCATTTTATTTGAAACTTCGCGAGAGTACTCCCGGCGGTAAATAAGTTAAAACGTGTTTCACGATTTTTCAAAATTCATCCCCTAAAGGGGTGAAACGGGGGTTCAAAGTTTTTACGGAGAAACAAAATAAGTTTGACCATTTTATTCGAAACTTCGCAAAAGTATTCCCGGCTCGAAACAAGTAATATTCTTTTCAGAATTTTTCAAAATTCATCAGGGAACAGGGAACAGGGAACAGGGAACAGGGAACAGGGAACAGGGAACAGGGAACAGGGAACAGGGAACAGGGAACAGGGAACAGGGAACAGGGAACAGGGAACAGGGGACAGGGAACAGGGAACAGGGAACAGGGAACAGGGAACAGGGAACAGGGAACAGGGAACAGGGGACAGGGAACAGGGAACAGGGAACAGGGAACAGGGAACAGGGAACAGGGAACAGGGAACAGGGAACAGGGAACAGGGAACAGGGAACAGGGAACAGGGAACAGGGAACAGGGAACAGGGAACAGGGAACAGGGAACATGGAACAGGGAACAGGGAACTGGGAACTGGGAACTGGGAACTGGGAACAGGGAACAGGGAACAGGGAACAGAGAACAGGGAGCAGGGAGCAGGGAGCCGGGAGCCGGGAGCAGGGAGCAGGGAGCAGGGAGCAGGAAACAGGGAACAGGGACCATTTTCGACATAGACATAGACATGGCTGACATAGATAGATAGAGACTGATCGATCAACGCGCAGCTGAAACCGCAGGGTCTAGAGACTCCAAATTTGGCACATAGGTTTTATAAGAGGTCTAGGAGTACACTAATAAAGGATTTTTCAAAACTCACCGCCAAAGGGGGTCAGACGGGGGTCCAAAGTTTATATGGAGTGACAAGATTAGTTAGACTATTTTATTCGAAAAAATACGTTTTACCTATTAGAACCATTTTCGACTTCTACGCGGACGAAGTCGCGGGTTAAAGCTAGTACTCTATATGTTTGAAAACACCGCGGTAGAAAAAATAATTTTCTTTCACGCAGAAAACTTAAAAAATCTCTCAGAGTTTTTTTACATTAAATGATGACTGTTTCGTTCCCGTGTTCAAAAATAGGTTTATTACATTGATAACTCACTTATTTTCCCAGTTAATAGACGTCGTTGTTTTTTTTTAGTCTAGGCAAAGAAATAATGTTCACATCGATTGCTATGTGTCGTCACTTCCGGTGAAATATTTAAAATTATATTAAAAAATCCTGATAACACGCATATATTTTTTTTAATTCAAATAGCTTTTTAAATATGGTCTATATTTTCGATTAAAGGCACCTGCAACATTGTTATATTGTTTAGTTGACTACCCAATTTGTACGAAATACGGGCGGATGATGTCATAGGATGCCATCGCCAGCCTTCGAGCTCATGCACATTTGGTTGGTTCCATGGCTCGCGATTTCAAGCGCTGAGTCGCGGCACCTCCGAAACTGCGCCGCAAGACCCAGCAATAACTTGTTTGTGGCATGCTTTAAAGATTTCTTAGACATTGTTTCTAAGACCGTCGATATAGGAGTCATCGAGAAACAAAACTATTTACACGTTTGTAATTCGCGTTCAAAAATAGGTCACTAGCACATTGCAGATGACAGTCATAGAATAGTATTGACAGACTGACAGCACTGTAAGTCAAAAAACTTAATCGCGAAGTCATATCCTCAAATAAGATTGACCTTGCTTGAAAATAAAAGTCATTTGGATTTTTTCAAATACCTATCTCAATAAGTGAGACCTTATTTTAAAATCTGATTAGAGAAAACTTCTCCTAGAGGCAAATACTAGAAGATTTTTTTTTAATTTACTTGACAACAAATTTGACGCGACTTACAATTTTTCTGGCTTGAGTTTCTGTAGATCTGTGTAATGATATAGTCGTCTGGAGGCAACCTACTACATATTATACCTACTTTACTTTCCAGTACCAAGGCTTTATGTTAGAAGCAGTGCACACAGGGGGTGAAATTGACAAGCTTATACACGCAATCGAACTGCACGATTATTACCCGAATGTTTTCGACCCAAGGATCGCCTACAACGTGATCACAAGGCCCACGAAAAAGAAGAAGGCCTTACGATTCAAAAGCGCAGATGAAAAGCTGCATCAGCTGTTCACGTTAAAGGGACGACGATGGGAAGACGATGACTTGGATAACTCAATAACTAATGTTACGAAAGCATTGTCAGCTTTAAATCGTGATTCCAAATCGGCTCTAACTACTGAACGAATCTTAAAAAAATATTTAGACGGGCTCCAGTTTGATTCAGATTTGGAATGAAAATTTGAATTTTGTTTAGCGTTATAGAAAACAATTTACGAAAAAAGCAAAAATTGCGCGTTTTTATTTATTTAATTTTGGTCTTGCTCGCGTGGTAATATTTTTTAATAACTGTTCAGCAGTTATAAGCTAAATTTCTCCCCACCTTTCATCACCTATTTTACCCCCTCAAAGATTTAATTTTTATATCAAAACTATACAGTAAATTTTTGTCTTAAGACATAAGCACAATGAAGAATGTTTACTTAATTTGATTTTTACAAGCTTTTATTTAACTTGCAACGTATCTTGTATGTATGTATATTTTTTAGGTCAAATCTTGCAAATCAATTTTCAATCAGTTATCCTCAACCGATTGAGCTGAAATGTTGCATAATTTTGTAAGTCAGATGCAATATAATATTATGAATTCAATGAGTTGTTCTGATGTTGGAGCCGGGAGATGTTCGACAGAACTCGGTTATAAAACAACATAACAAAACTAACAAAGTAGGATTCGTTTGACGACTTGTCTTTTATGGTAGACGATGTCTATGGTCTGATCACGGAGATGAAATGTGGTCGTGGTCGATGGAACTCAGTAATAAAATGACGCAACTATCTCGAGATCAGTTTTATTTATTTAATTTTCCTTAAGAAGTACTTTGGCCTCACAATGAAAGCTTGTAAAAAAAAAGTATAAATAAAAATATTAGGTTTTCTATCTTTCTCTATACAATAAAAACCTTGTGTAAAAATTATTTCGATACGTCAATTAGGTCCCGAGATATGGAATTATAAACAGCCGCATGACGCGGGTTTCGACGGGCCGCCGGCGCTTGCTGCGTGTGGCGTCATAGGGCAATGCTCGCGCAGTACTTTGAAATTACGCAAATATTATTTGAAATGTCTGATCCAAGTACAAGAAAGTAATGTGTTGTGCCGAAAAGTAAAAAAGCACAACCTCAATGCACTAGAAAAGTTATTTTTTGTGGTTTCCATGGATGTTCAAACGCGAAAGAAAATTTGGAGCTAAAAGCAACATAGATTTTTGTGAAGATCATTTTGACGTAAGTACAATGACAATATATTCTGTACATAAGTATACTTATTTGATATAGGTAGGTAGTTTGCAGTAAGTAGTCAGTCAAAGATACCAGAACCAGGCCCTCATCTTAAATTTTTTCTAAAACTTAAATAATTTGACATGAAAAAGTTTATTCAAAAAGACTTTATTAAAATAATACAAAGTCGTGTTAATATTATTTTCAGTTCGAGAAGTTCGGGCCTGGTTAGGTATCTCTTTTGCTGACTGTACCCGCAGTATAATACAAACATACTATCACGTCTATATCTCTAATGGGGCATACACAGCATTTTGGGTTTTGCGGCTGTAAGCAAATAGAGCCCAGGGCCACAAGACTCAAAGGCTACTTTTAGCGTGATGGTGGAAAAAGGGATCAAAATAGTGATGTTTTACTCGCCGCAACGCCTTTTAACGTGATTCGCTTTTTCGACCTGCGCGACTTCTACGATCTGCGCGAGAAGAGAAGCAGCTGGTACATTCTAAGATTTTTCTTTTCTCCCAGAAACATTGTTTGGTGAAAGTACCTAAATATGTAGGTACCTATAAAATCAGACCAGAAGTGTCATTTCTGAAACGCGGGGTCACCTAAACGAATGGTTTTTTGTAATGGAACGTAACAGTAATAAAATGCAAAGACGAAACCAAATAAAATACAACTACATTAACGAATCTAGGGATTTCGTCCCGGGAGTCTTAAGTCTTAAAATCCCGGGAGTCTCACCGCTTTTTCTATCGAGACCGAGACGGAGACTTCGAGGCTTAGACCCGGAAATCGCGACCAATTAAATAAATTTGGGCCAGGCAGAGCCAAACGTATAAGCTAATTATCCCTAAAATCCATCCAGAACATCAATATTCATTATGTTTTTTTCTTGATAACTGCATCTAACTTAATACTTTTTGCAAGAAGTTCAAGTTTTTATATCGATTAGGCATTTAAGTTAGCCTTCCGCTACAGTTCAAGAATTCGAGAAGAGTTCAATAATTAAAGTTATTTATTTATTAGGTATTTAATTTATTGAATTAAATTGGTTTTGTTGATGAATCTTTTTCAAGACGATTAAAATTAAACGATGAAAGCTAATATATTCTATTTTTCTGTTTTCTTCTCTCCTTGCCATATCCCTGTACGGAGTCGGCCACCATAATATTTTAACGTCATTCTGGGCTTATAACAAACGTCTTGAAATCTTGAAAAGAAAAAGAGTTTGAATGTAATTTAGACCTAATTATATTTTTATTTTACTTCGTTCCATCCGGGTGTCCCTTGACACCTCTCAAGTTTTTTTTTTTTAATCCAGCCTCCAGCCAGGCTTCCACGAAGCATTTTCATTTGGGTAACATGCATCTTCTGGGAGTCGTTTTTCCTCATAGGCCTACATTCTAAGCAATACAGCATTGCAGGTATGACTGCTGACTTTGTAAACTCTGTCCTCTTCACCGGTCAGTTCTCTCCATTTCTTTTAGCCGTTTTTATTCTGATGTCTTTTTTTGGACTTGCGTTTGTGTCCACTATCGAATCGAGGTATTTAAATTCGTGCACTTTTATGTGTTTGCTTCACCGGAAACTGGCCGGCATCGATCTCTATTTGCCTTCCTATTGTTTATTAGCTTACAGCTCTATTCCATTCATATATATATATTAATACTGTAATATAACTGAACTAGAGAGCCAACTCACGTGATTTTTCTGTCATCCCGTGATCAAACGGCTGATGTAACTGTCTGGCTTAAATAATCAGCATTGCCATACAACGTGGCAATGTTGACAGCCTTTAGGCCACGCAGGCAAGGGTTAATATTTTAGTGGGACTACATAATTTGTTTTTTCTACTCCTGTACTGTTATCTATCTTTTAAATGGTCCCGATCACTAATATAAGAACATAGATTATATGATTTCAAAAAAGTCTATAGTCTATTCCTAATATAATAGCACATGTGTCGTTATTTCGCCAAAACGATACTCCTAGCCATAGATCTATAACTTTTTGAAGTGAAAACTTCTTTAGCGGCGTTGTACACTTTTTTTGTAATGGGTAAAAAATGTTAAACTCGCGTCAGGCGTCAAGACACGTGACCCTGATCCAAAATTCGTAAGACGGATGGAGAGTAGACAACCGGCGGGGCGTATGAGAGGAAGTATCCCCCTCTCTTTCTACGGCGCGGCGAATATAAATTGTCATGTTTGTGTACGATAGCGCAATAAATAAATATTGTATTCTACCACATAAATGATAGTACTTTTATACTGATATTAAAGCAATTCGTGCAAAATTATTCCCTAACCATTCCAAAATATCAAAAATGCACAACGTTAATATTCAAGTTTTCACTTCTGCCGGCACTCCCGGAGTGCAACCCGTCGTTTTTTTTCTTTCTTTAGATCTACCATACTGCCAACATAATTAAATCGTTATTTTAACATATGGTGCCATTTTTCAAACGTGGAGTCACTGAATAAACGGTTTTTTGTATGAAAAACATTCGTTTAAGTGACTCCATGTTTCAAAAATGGCACTTTTGGTCACTAGGAAGACGTCAATAAAAAAAAAATAAGTCTTCCATAGATACCTAGTATCTACCAAACATATGGTAGTATTTCGTACTTTTCTTTGTTTATTTTTGTATTTATTTTAGTAAATGTAATCGTAGAAAAGGTATTGTATGCATTGTGTATAAGTATGTCAAAAAATGCTCGATGGCGTCTCCTTACGATGCGCCACTCGCATTTTATGAACCTTCTTATACAACTGTTGCATAAAAACAATTTTTTTGTAACTTTTAATTCTTATGTAGTTTTAATTCAAATTTTATGAAGTATTATTTTAATTTAGTTAATTTTTTTTTATAATAAAGACATTCAGTGTCATCTATTTAATACTTTTCCAAAATTAGTATCACATACCTATAAGTATAATTAATATTTGCAATGAGGCGTGAATTCTTGACAACTCTGTTGGTTTGTTTCGACTGTCTTAACCTCTACACCATAGGCTTGTGTGAGTGCGCGAAATTACTAGTTAACGTTTAATACTAAATGTATAGAAAACAAATAAAGATTTTTAATATTTTAAGCCTTTGAAGCTGAGGGAGGACTTATAATTAAAATACAAAATTATACAATACAAAAAACTTTATTGCGCCAAAAGACATTTACATATTAGGAATGCTTATAAAATAAGGATAACATATAATGAGGTACAAGAGGCGGCCTTATCGCCGAAGCAATCTCTGAAGCGGTGCCGCCGGAGCGGTGTCGTTTCGTCGTCTTACATAGAAATATCTGTGGCATGTCACACGATGCGCTGCGGTGCCGCACGGGACTTGCAACCGTCGAGACGAGGCGGGGAGGGGTGAATGCGTTGCGTTGCGACGCCAGAGCGGCGGCACCGCTCTGTCGTTTATACTATAAATTTTTATCAGCAGCCTGCGGTGCCGCATTGACATAACAACGTTGCGGGCCGCACCGCTCGTATATATATACGCCCGCCAATACAGCGAAATATTTGCAGTGCGACATCGCAACGCATCGTGTGCTTCGGCTAGGCAACCAAAAAGAGAAGGTGGACGGAGGAAATATTTAATAACAGATGATGAGTAAACCATGGGGGTGGAGTTAAAACGACGTCATCTATTAATCTTATTCCAAACTGAATATCAAAAGTACAATAATTCACTGGAAAATATAAAATAACCAGAATGTTGATTTTTATGTAATACCCTACGTATTTTGGAGGTATGAGTATAAATAGTAGGTAGACTTATACGTACCTAACCATAATATTATATAATTAATATTATTATTATACATCGTGATTAAATTCACTGTCGCTGAGTCAGAGACGTAGTAGATACGGTTTTTAATACAATATAAGAAGTATGTTGGTATATACAACCGTATTCAACTGATCTACTAAACGGCCCTGAAATGGAGACGGGTTTCTGGAGTCGTGCTCGTGACTGTTTGAAGTAGTTGAAAATCGGTATCTAGTACTTACATCCCGTCGAGCAACCAGGTAAATACGGGTTTCCAGACGTTTTCGCTCAGAAAAGGCGTATCGACGTCGTCACTCTTGGAGGAGACGAGGTGATAACGGAAAGCCATATACGCAACCAGGAAGGCTAGGCCGCGGCTTATAGCTAGAATCGCCGTATTTATTTGTTTACCAGAGGGGTCTCTAGCAAAAGCTTTCCAACAGCTTTATGCCATTTCTGCCGGCGCGCACGCAAGCTCACTAAAAACGGAACGCGAGGATACATTGATTTTCTTTTGGTTAAGAATTTGTTATTCTAAGCCATATGGGCACAGGACGGTGCAGGTTTTTGTAACAACGAAATTAAAAGGCGTCGTTAAACAATGGGACGGACACATGCTTACGTGGCGTACATCTGTGACACAGAATTAATAAAAGTATGTCTGTGACGTATTTTGTATACAAAGACGATAGGCCGCGGACTTCTTTTTGTGTCGAAAGCTGAAAATATTATTTTTTCCCCTCCGGTAGATGGCCACTATCACAGAACCTCAAAAACGTTTGTTGAAATATTTTATTGTTCATAACGTTAATAAAATAACCCATGTGCGTGTCGGGCCACGAGCAATGTAGGGTTTCATGCAAATGCCGAAATCGAGTTAACGGGACTAAAAACGTTTTTTCTTTTGAATTTGTATGAAGCTCCTATTTAACTTATTTATTTTGTATGTATGTAAGTATGGCTAGGTCTAACTAAATATTGAAACTCAATTTTCACCCAGTTATCCTCAACCGATTGAGCTGAAATTTTGCATACTTATGTAAGTCGAATGACAAATTGACAATACAGTATTATGTAAGTCATTGAGCTATTCTGATGACGCAGCCAGAAGATATTCGACAGAACTCAGTTATGAAACAACACAACCTCATTTGATTAGGACTCGTTTGATTTGTACTGTTAATGTTTAGGAGTAGGGTCTGATGAAAACACGACGCAACTTCATCGAGTTCGGGTTTATTTCATTTGTCTTATTATGTACTTTGGCAACAAATGCTTGTACAAAAGATGTTTTTTTTTTTCAAAAAACTTATTTCCCAAAATTGGTTGTATTACCCAAAGGTTGAAATCTGGTAGGCAACGCTTTAAACGTTTCGCCGATTGTTCTGAACAATTTGTAATTGATGAACAATAAAGATTAAATAAATGGCAGTCACTTGGTAAGCTTGCATCAAGTGCAAGCGTACATTTCTTCAATAAAAAAAATCCGTCCAATCCAAGGGTTATTGTCATGCACAGGCCTTCCCATTCTGCTTTCACAATTTATCATGAATCCGAGGATTTACGACTTTTGATGTGAAACATCTATAGGCGCACGTGAGACCGATTTCTGGCGTGGCGACGCGTCGCCACGCGCAATCGACTGTGCGTTTCTCTCTCACTCGATCCGGCGTTAAGCCATCTCTTTCGCTCCACTGAGCTCGGATACCTATAATGTATACTCTGTTTATTACAGTACTCATTGACATTTTTAGTTCCTACCACAATCTGTTCTTTTCTGCATACTACTTTTACGAAATAACGTCGATGTTTCACATCTACCAGGCGTCCCGTGACGGCTCCATTTTTTTTTTAATTTTAGTAATATTGCTCTGATTAAAGAAATATCATCCCAAGGCACGAATCGTGTTATCTCACGGAATCTCCGAAATCCCCCGTAATATCTTGAAGTTATCAGTGGTTGTTCGATAGATCTAAAATCTAATATTCTACGAACGCTGCGCCGGCGGAGCCCCAGGTCATCTCGTGCAAGTCTAAGTGCCTAAAAAGAGGCCGTTTAAGTATTACGTAAAGAGATATTCAGCAATAATTTACCCAATTTTTATTATGGCCCTCATGTATTGTCTTTTTCCTATAGTTACCTAAGGGGTAGATTTGGCCCATCGCCGCAAGATCCCAAGGCCACTCTTAGCATGATGGTGGATGTGAAGGTGGAAAAGGGGAATCAAAATAGTGATGGGTTGCTAGCCCCATTGCATAGTATAAAGCAAGCTATGGAGAGGGTAAAGCTCGGTGTTTCTCGAATCAAAAACGAGGAGAATCGTAGAAGTAGAAAGTAGAATAGTCCAGCGGATTAGCTCATTGAAGGCAGGGCACATAGCACGAAGAACCGATGGTCGATATGGCAGAAGGGTTCTTCGTAGGACACCACCAACTAGGTGGTCGGACAACCTTAACAAGGTTGTAGGAAAACGCTGGATGCCGACCGCTTCTGAATGGTTGTTTTGGAAAACCTTAGGGGAGGCCTATGTCCAGCCGTGGACTTCCTGCAGCTGATATGATAATATACTATTGCCGCGATAAATTGAAGAAAAAACGACACTCCACGGGTTATTTAATTGAGAACAAATAATTGATTCCCTCTTCACATGTAGGTATGGGAGCTTATCCAACCATTTTCCTTTTTAATTACATTTTCCCAATTTCCCGGAGTGCTTGATACCTACCCATGCCAATTTTAATTACTGCTAGTACCAATAGTCTCTGAGTCAAACTGCAGACGGATAGTCGACAGACAGACTTGGCAAAACTATAAGGGTTACTTGTTTACTACGGAACCCAGAAACGCGGTATTTTTAAGGTGGCTTTTTTGCTATTATCACAAACGCAGCACTTAAGTATATACGGATGGTACGAAAACCGGAAAAGTATGTGTCGAACCACGCCTAAAGTATAGTTAAGAAGTTATGTGCATAATACTTGGATGTCCCTAAAGTTCGGTATCGCCTCAAGGAATCCACTTAACGCTCAATCGATACTAATTATGCCAGGCACCCTTTCGCTCGGATTAAATTCAGTTTATCTTACAAAGTACCCTGACGAAGTTTACTGAGTTACAATGTTCTGTAAGAAACTGTTTTAACAAACCACGGCAAAAGGGAGGTACCTACCTGATGGCCGATTTTAGTTCGAAGCTCATCAATAGCAGATTTCAGATAATATGTCCGTATCTATACCTTTCCTGTCACACGCGTGTCGTAAGAAGCGACTAAGGAAGGAATAGGTAACAGAGTATGGATAGCAGCGTCCTCTAGGATACCGAAGACCATGGGAATTGGCTGTAGTTATTTACGATCAGCATCATGCCCGGAGTTAACTCTTCTCAAGAATGTAGTTGCACGAGATTTGATAGTCCTTCGCTGACTGCGAAGGACTATCAAATCTCGCCTTTTAAAAAACTCACGCCAATTTTATCCTCTCAAAAACTAGAAAGGAACTCTTTTTCTGATATACCTACTAAAAGTATGACATAGCATTATTTTGATGCACTATGAAGGCTAAAATTTAAAAGGCTTTGAGCACACACCAGCCCTAAGGTGGTGTCATAAAATAACATCGACTACTGACGAAGATGCATTGTCATGGGCCGAATTCGAGCGAACTGGCCGTCTGTCATTATAGACTTACAATTAAAGAGTAAATGTAAAGTAAATACTCATCATTTATTGTCGATTTGATCCGTGACATTTGTGGTGAAGTGCGTCGGTAACCACGGCGTTAGCAATATTTAAAATTGTAACTTAATGTGCTAAATATAGAGTTTATTTTCCACTGTGGAGTATTGACGCTTTGTCACTCGATTGCAACCCACGCTACTTTAGATTTTTTTTAGTGTTGATATTTTATGGTTTTCTTTTTCACGTTTGTCAGGCGTATGATACAGTGGGTTGTTGTTAACACAGATTTATATATTATCCCCTAAATTCATAAAAAAGTACAAAGGTTTGCTAAACCTATTTTAGTTAAAATATGTTTTGTCTCGTTCTTTCAATGTCAAATATTGGGAAGAGGAAAAGAGACAAAACATGTTTTAGCTAAAATAAGTTTAGCAAAAGGTTGTATTTTTTTATGAATATGAGGGTATGTGTTTGAACCATATTATTGACCGACCAAGCGAAGCGTCTCAGTTCTCGCCTACAGGTCGCATTTCTCAAACAAATTATCGTGAAATTTTGTGAGAAGGTTCGAAAATTAATATCTAAAGAATTTTGAGTCAGTTTTTTGGAATTTTCAAAAATAGGGGAAATTTGAATATTTCGTACATTCAAAATGTCATATTTACTTTTTTGTTACCCTTATTAAAACGCAAGGTCTAGGCGAGGTCTACAGCTCATAGAGCTACTAGTATTATTTTAGTATTTGCTTTCCTGTCGTCTGTTTTGGTAGGCACGAACCTTACCTCGGCTGGTATCAAAGCTGCTGCTTTGGAAGCCGAATTGGGTTAGCAAAATCTTAAACTTGAGCACACACGAAGGCCGGGGGCCGAACGTGGGCATTGATGTTAAATCATTTATAATAATAATCTAAAACTTTTATCGGTCAAGGGGTTGCCGAGATGAAGTATAGGTTATGGGAGTTCACAGTTTGGGATGTGGAAGTCCTCTGCGGAGTTCTCCAAGTCTACTTGGATTTGGAGAAATTTACTCGCTTTATAATTGTTTGCTTTATTCCGTAGGGCTTTTTACCGCGCCTCAACTCTTCTTTCAAGTTCCTTACACGTGATGAAGACAGCGGCGACATTCTTCTGTGTCTCTCTTTCAGTAGACTGGAGTTGTTGTTTTCATTTGACCCAGAAACCAACTCGTCGAATAAGCGGATTAGTGCAGAGCGTACTTGGAGATCCCAAGTACGTCTTCCATTGTTGATTCAACTCATGAACACTAGTATTACGTGCCTCGCTATTTCTTCTGCCTCCATTTAGCCTCTAAATAGAGGCTGCCGGTTATACCTATATCAATTAGATGTTTATTAAGAGTACAGTGCCCTGTTAGTAAGCCTACCATTTTGATTGCGGTTTTTCACCACAAACAATCTGCTACTACATAAAGATTTCTTGGAATAATAATCGATTGTAAGTTAAAATGGAAAGAACAAATTGAAAGTCTTTGCAAACGGATTAGTAGTTCATCTTATGCCCTGTATAGACTATCTAATGAAGTAAATACTGATGCACTAATAACTGCATACTATGGCCTAGTTGAATTAATCCTTAGATACGGTATAATTTTTTGGAGAAATTCCACCGATAAAGATCTAGTATTTAAAATGCAAAAGCGCTGTATTCGAGCAATGTTCGGACTACAAAGTATAGATAGTTGTGAACCGATATTTAAAAAATATAAGATTCTAACACTCCCGTCATAATATATATTAGAAACAGCTATATTTGTAAAGAGTAATCCTCACCTGTTTCCTAAATTATTGTCTGATACAGTAGAAAGAAACCGTCGTGAGGACAAATTGTGCATACATTCATCTAAAACAGCATTATTACATGATAGTGTATTAGGTATGGCACCGATAATATTTAATAAAATACCAAAATAATATAAAGAATTAAATTTGACTTTGTTCAAGAAGAAAATTAAGTTATTTTTGATAGATAAATGTTATTATAGTGTTAAGGATTTCTTATCTGATAAACTGTAAATTGACTTTGTTTCATAGTAAATCGTAAAATGTTTATAGATTAAGTAGGTATATTTTTTATAGTATTATTATGATAGATGATAGCTTTTCTGACAAAATTTGCACACCGGTGGTGGTAAACATGATTGGACGAAACTGAATGTAATATCTTGTAACACATGTTTTGCAAATAAATTATCTTTATCTTTATGAATTTAGACTAAAAGCACATGAGCCTCCATTCATTTATATACAGTTCTTCCTTTAGGTAAAACATGCACGGTGCTGTATCGATCCAGTTATACATGCAACTATGTAATATACAGGGTGAAGTTATTCAAGACAAGGGCTGGCCTGGATCAATAGGGAGGCAGGGACTGCGCAGGCGCTCTGCCCTGCGCAGTCCGACCGTGCCAGCAGTATTCTAATCAAGCCGTACATCAACTCTTCAAATATGTAAAAGTACGTTGTACATACGATAGTACACGCCTTTATTATATACTATATACAGAAGGTACCAGGACAACGGAATTAGTTCGATGAAAAACACAAAGAACGAGTTTATCGGTCAGGCAAATTAAAAAAACCTCCGACATCTATGCGTTACCCCCATAACTTTCAAACTAAACCAATTCCTATAAAACATTAGTTAAGAACCATGTCAATCAAATGAGCATTCAAACAAAAAATAAAGCCACAGGCAGACTCTTTTTCATCGTGGGTAAAACAAGGTACTCTAGAAATTAAACTGAGCTAGATGGATTTTTAGTCATATAACATGCTAAATTTCATCGAAATCATTGAGGCTGTTTCCAAGATCCACACCTCTACCTCGTTAATTATGACAAAGGTTTTATAATTACTTATGCTACTGAGAATTGAACCGTATCTATCTATAATTTTTTTGTAAAATCATCGAGCTACTAGCTATACGTTATAATTTTCTCAGTGCTTTCCGTTTGCAAGGGTTTATATCGCCGTTTATGACGCAGAATTCTATACTTAGTCAAAAATACATAGGGCGCACTATAAGTTTCCGGAACTGGCCACTTACATAAACAATATTTAAAAATTTATTGCAACATTCGAAAATAGAACTCTTTGACTGTAGAATGCAGTTTGTTTCATCTGACTGTCTTTTGTTTTTACCTTGTGGCGCCATTTAAAAAATTGTGTGTCTGCATCAACATGGATTTAACTCGGGAAAATTTTCGTAGTATGATTTTCTACGATTTTAAGTGTAATTTGACAGCTCAACAGAGCATCGCTCGGCTTGAAACAGCTTTTGGCAATGAAGCACCATGCAAGACAACTGTTTATAGCTGGTTTGCAGAATTCAAGCGTGGTCTTATCAATCTCAGTGACGAATCTCGCGATGGTCCGCCGTCCACCGCTGTGACCAACATAAACATCGATGCTGTGCGCCGTATGATTGAAACAGACAGGCATGTGACCTACCATGAAATTCGCGCATCCTTAGAAATAGGCATGAGTCAAATACAATTAATCCTACACAAACATTTGGGTGTGAGAAAGCTGTGCTCGCGGTGGATCCCACACAACTTGACCGAGGCTCAAAAAACGGACCGCGTCACTTGATGCAGTGCCATGCTTACCAGATTCAACGAAGGTGCGTCAAATTTGGTGTGGGACTTAGTAACAGGTGACGAAACATGGATTTATTGCTACGATCCCAAAACAAAGCAGCAATCGAGCGTATGGGTCTTTCAAAATGAGCCGAAACCAACCAAAGTGGCGCGCGTGAAAAGTGCATCTAAGCGGATGATTGCTTCTTTTTTTAATAAAACTGGACACGTGGCTACTGTTGCTTTAGAGAATCGTCGTACAGTGAATAGTGACTGGTACACGACCATTTGTTTGCCGGAAGTTATTGACGAACTCCTTAAAAATAACCGTAAACGCCGTATCATCCTGCACCACGACAATGCTAGTTCTCACACAGCCAGACAGACAAACGACTTTTTGAAGGCGAAAAATGTAGAACTCATGAGTCATCCTGCATACAGTCCCGACCTGGCACCTTGTGACTTTTTTCTGTTCCCAAAAATTAAGAACCAATTACGCGGTCAACGATTTTCATCACCAGAAGAAGCTGTCGAGGAGTATGAAAAACACGTTTCAGAGGTCACCACAGAGGAGTGGCACAAAAGTTTTCAAAACTGGTTTCATCGAATGAAAAAGTGCATAGACGCCAAGGGAGATTATTTTGAAAAACAATAAATTAATTTTGTACCTTTAATAGTATTTTTACATATTCATTCCGGAAACTTATAGTGCGCCCCACGTAACAATATATTTTTTACGAATGCTAGTGCACGTTCCAGTTATCTCCAAAATGATAATTTGAGGCCAAGCTATTGAGAACGTTGAAAATAAATAAAATAAAAACTTGTATAAGATGCGTCGCGCAACTCGCGCATAATACGCTGCGTGTGGTTGTATCACAGTAACTCTTTTCGTAGTCGGATCAATATAATTTTTCAAAACTAAAACCCGATTTCACCCCCATACTACACAATTGATTTTAATAAATTTTCTATGGGACCACCACCAACCCTTCCAAATAGTTTCGAAAAAAAGATTGCGCCCTCCTCCTTTTTTGGTAGTCGGTGCTATTTATCAATGGTCAGACAAATTACGATAGCAGTTCCCGCAGGACTCAAAAAAAAAACGAAATTAGTTAAAACTAATTTATTAGAAAAATAAAAATTACAAAATAAAACTTATGTGCTTACGCGTCGACGTTCCGAAGTAAGGAATAGAAGTCCGCGCTGACGCAATGCTTGCCCGATGCCTCGTTCACGTGTTGCGCCGTCAGCGGTTTACTTTAGGTGCATGGAAGTATGTCGCAATAATATAATGGAAATAAAATGTTCTAGAATGTTCGATGTCTTGTCAGCATATTGCATTAGGGTTGCGCACATAACACCTCCCCCCGAAGTTCAGCAACTATTTCGTGAGGTTTAGCTGAAATGTTGCTGGTGTCACGTTCTGCTTTCTTTCACGAATTGTTTCAGGATTCTCGTAGCAGTGGGCGTTACTTTCAGCATTTGGGTTTGTGCTGATGTCTTCAGATGCTGTCGAGGATGCTCGAAGTTTACGACGCACTAGGATGATGATGAGTATTGCTGCACAGGTGATTATTAATCCGTACAAAGGTAAGGTAGTATGGTAAAGCACGTCGTTATTCACTTTCTTCAGATGTATGGGTTTCTGGGATGAAATCTTGTCTTGTATCTCGTGTAGTCTTTGTAGGTTGATGTGAGTAAGTTCGACTGGATGCTGCTGAGCAGATGTTATCTCTTGAGACGTAAGTATGTTTAGGATCTTCAGTGGTTGTCCTTTTACTTGATCTTCGACGTTAGCGATTGTAAATTCGTTTGTTCGCAGGATACAGTTGCTAGGAACGGTTGCAAGATAACTGCCAGTTAGGGTGCTATATTCATCTCGACCGCATGTCGCCTGAACTTTCGTCGGTACTGGGAATATCAAGGTGTAGTGCCGGTCATCTAATTTTTCTATAGTTTGCTTTATGAGTGAAATATTTGTTCCGTGATGAGCTTTGGGATACAGTCCGAGCTTGATCTGATTTGTTGGTTTAACTTTTGCTCACAGATAAATTGATCGTTCAGCTTCGAGCATTCTACCTCTATGTACACATGAAAATTACTGCTTGTTGCTATGAAGGGATAAGGGGGAACTAAAACCATGTTATGTCTATTGGGTACTAAGGGTAGTTTATATAGATTATATATATCCGGGGAAACTATGGGGAATTTAAACACTACAACTATTCTACTCTTTACGAAATATGAACCAGGCTGTATAACATTATAATATTTTCTATGGTCCATCTTTAAAAGCTGTCCTTTATCGTAAAGATTACCTAATCTACTTAACATTTTCTTAAGAACTTCTATAGTTAACATCGAATGATGTGTACTAGAGATACGAGTATAAGCTAAAATATTTTCTATCCAATCTACTTCTCTCTTATAAGATCGCCTATGTTACTATCAAGTATACTTAATAACTGAGCAAACTTGGCGTACTTAATTAAACTATAACCTCTGTAATTTTCGGCGTCTAAAATAATATGTAAGGTTTCATTAATTTTCTTTTGATTCTCTACAAGTTCGGATATAATACTAGTATGATGAGATATCCAATCCTGGCTAAGACTTATGTGTTTATTAATTTCAGCGGTTAATTTGTCCTGATTTTCTTTAAGATGGTCAATAGCCTCATTATACATAATTGCGTCATTATAGTCAAGGTTACCAGTAATTTGTTTTATGACGGAACCTAAACCGTTTATTAACCCGCGTTTTGTCCGAGAGGGTTCTAGCGATTTTATTTGAGACGAAGCTTTATCTAATTTATGGCTAAGGTGATTTATCTGGGTTTCAAAGAGCATATATGTATCATTGCTTAATTGATTTACTATATACTTTCTCTGATCTCTAATTTTTTGAAGCTGGTCCTCAATGTCATGCAATTCGATATATTGTAAAAAGGTATGTTTGTGAATAGTTAATCTCATAGGTCCAAGTTTAAAAGGTAATAAACCAGGTCCGTCACTCAGACTCTCCAGCTTGATCTCCTGAGTCCTTGTCAGTGTGAGTAGTGTTGTCAGCAGTATTCTGTAACAATGCAGATTTGGGGGTACGTTTAAGACGGGACTTAGCTATGGGGAGACGTTTTTTAGACGTGTATATGTGAATAGGAAAGTCGGCTAATACGGTGTCTTGGGTGTAGCGGGGAGCGAGCTTTTGTCTACTGGCTCCGGGGTTACTTATGAATACTTGTTGTTGCGGCTGGTATTCTACCTCTTTCTCTCGCGTTTTATTCCTATTTTCTATAATGGTTAGCAACACAAGATTCGTGGACTAATTCATATACCTTTTTCATTTGTTCCCTATGTGTGGTAACATATTGTTGTAGTAGGTGTTCAGTTACATTAAAGTCGAGTGGGTCACGTGGGTCTGTATGTCCGTTTATAAGGTCATGGCCTACACTTCGTAAAACTGTGCACAGAGCTGTTATATGCGATAACAGCGTATGGCATTAAGTTAACAATAGGTTCATCTTTTTGTTTTAGCCTTAAAAGTCGGAGATCTTCTAGGATAGTACTATGGAAGCGTTCTATATTGCCGTTATCATTAGGTGAATTTGGCAACGTTTTATGGTGGTGAATTCGGTGTAGCCTTACAAATTCTGCGAACATTTGGTTCGTGAATTCGGTTCCATGGTCTGTAACAATAGTTAAAGGCAAACCGTGGTGAGTGCTGTATGTAAGTAGGGCCTGTATCACGCTAAGGGCAGTGCCATCCCGCATGTGGTAGGCTTGTCCATATTTGGAGAATACGTCTACAAAGGTCACGTATTTTTCACCTTGCGCAGTAAATAGATCCATATGGACAGTTTCATATGGTTTTGATGCAGGTGGAACGATATTGAATTCTGGCCTAATGGGGTGACGGTCGTATTTGGCTTGGCCACAGATAGTGCACTCATTAATGAATTTTGCTATCTGCTCTCTCATCTTAGGCCAATAATATTTTTGAGATAAGGACAGATGGCATTCGTTAATACCACGATGGTTTGTCTTACCTTCGTGGTAATGTTTAATTATCTCTTGCTGTCTGAGGTACTCCTTAACATTCTCTATTTCCTTCTTTGCTAACACTTAGTTCATGGCAGAGCATTTAAATTTATCTTGTAAGATTGGAATTATGGAATACATTGCTAGTGGTGGTGTTATAAAAAGGGCTGTTTTAACCTTAGGGTTTACGTACTCTTTAATTGCGTTAATAAGGTCTATTTCTAGATTGGTTTCGCAAAGTTGTACGGAAGTGCGTGTGTGGGTTTCGAAGGGCTTAGATACCGTAGGGCGTCTTTTTACATCATTGACTACAGTAAGGCATAATTGTTTATGAAATTTATTGAGAGGGTCATCTGTTATAGGAATCTCAAGGATTGGGTTTTCGTTGTCAGTGTGTACGGTCAGTGTAGTAGATCTAGTTATTGATGGTGGTCTTTCAGTTGGGTTTGGTACAAGAGAGTCTGTGTCTAGATTTGGAGGTTGTGCATCATCGTCTTTCGGAGAAGTTTCGGTGTTATTTAATTCAACTCGAGATAGTGCATCGGCGTTGGTATTATGGTTGCCTTTCTTGTACACTACAGTGTAATTGTACTCGCTTAGCTTTAGGCGCCATCTTGTTAGACGCGAGTTGGGTTCCTTAATATTCATAATCCACTGTAGTGGTTTATGGTCAGTCACTATTTTGAATTTTCTCCCGAAGAGATAGGGTCGAAAATATTTCGTTGCCCAGACAATGGCAAAAAGCTCCTTCTCTATCGTGCTATAGTTAGTCTCGCTCTCGTTTAATGTGCGAGATGCATAAGATATTGGTTTATCTGAGCCGATGGGCCCTTGGGAGAGCACGGCTCCAATAGCCACGTTAGATGCGTCTGTAGTCAGTACAAATTCTCTGGTGAAGTCAGGGTATTGTAGGATGGGGTCGTTGGTCAGTAGTCCTTTACATTTCTCAAAACATTCAATGTAATTTGAGTCGAGAGTCATTTTACTGTTCTTTTTTAGACATAAGGTAAGAGGTTTAGTAAGTCTAGCGAAGTCAGGTATGAACTTGCGATAATATCCTATCAGACCTAAAAATTGTTTTATTTGTTTTGGGGTTTTGGTAAAGGGTAGTTTTTAATGGCGTGGATCTTATCTGGATTAGGTTTAATACCATCCTTACTGATTATGTGACCGAGATAGGCCGTTTCTAACTTTAAAAATTCGGATTTGTCCATTTTACAAAGTTAGATGCACGTAGTCTTTGGAACACCTTCTCCAGGTTCACCATGTGTTCCTGTAAACTGGTACTAAATACTACAATATCATCCAGGTACACCAGGCAGATGTTGTTCTGGAGGCCACGGAGGACATTGTCCATCACCCGTTGAAATGTTGATGGGGAGTTCTTCAGACCCATGGGCATCCTCAAATACTCGAAGTGCCCATGCTCTACATTGAAGGCTGTCTTTGGGATGTCACTTGGATTCATTTCGACCTGGTAGAATCCAGAGGCCAGGTCCAGGGTGGTGAAGTACTGGCACTTTCCTAATTTATCGAGGACATCTGAAATGTTTGGAATAGGATATTTGTCGTCTATCGTTTTTTCGTTGAGCTTACGAAAGTCGACAACAATGCGCCATTTCATTCTACCTGATGCATCTGCCTTCTTGGGGACTACCCAAATAGGTGAGCTCCATGCAGAGCTAGAAGGGCGGATTATACCTTGGTCTAACATTTTTGTAATTTGGTCTCTAACTTCCTGTCTATGTATAAATGGGTATCTATACGTTTTAGTATATACGGGTATTTCGTCAGTAGTCTTAATATGGTGTTTAATTTGGTTAGTGAAAGTCAGGGGTTCACCGTCGATATAAAATACGTCAGAATAACGTGAACAGAGTTGGGTTAAATTTGCTTTCTCCTCTGGGTTGAGGTGGTCAGTTCGTAATCGTGATAGAACATCCTTCGTGCGGTTGGAAACAGGCTGGTCTTGATAAGAGTTAATGTCGAAATTAAATATTTCCGCTTGGGCAGGCCTATCTAAAGAAAATATAATATCATTGTTAGTTTTGTTCTCTACCTCAATTATACCGCGGCTATTTGATACTTTAGTGACGCATTCGTGTATTAAGCAATTGCATATTACTTGTTCAGTAACTATGACGTCACCATCCTGAGCGTTAATAGGAATGCGAACTAATTTGGATGAATTGGCCGGGATCATATCCTCATATAAGTTAAGATTGCGTGCGTTATACATCTTGATAGGGTTAATTGCAAATTGCGTAGCCAAGGTTAAGTTTTTTAAGTCAATTTTTGATTCCCAGGCTGTTAGTAAATCTAAACCTATTAGGCCATCAAAATGATCATGAAAGCGGTAGACAAATAACTTTATGTTATAAGGATAATTGAATTCATTGAAACAAGGTACGGTTATAGAATGCTCATTTCTACTTGTAGCATGTACATTCGTTACCTCAAAGGGGTCGTAATTAAGAGGTACATTACTATAATAATTCTGAACGGCCTCAGGGCTGATAAATGATTGATTGGCCCCTGTGTCTATGAGTAAATTAAGGGGTGGATTTTCGATACGAATGTACGGCAGTTGCCTTTGCGTTTGCAAATTTACCTCTATCCTGATTTTTTTGATATCATTCCTCTCTGAAAATCCTCATCATTGCTAGTAGAAGGTTGGGGTTGTTCTGACGAGGGCTCGTCAAAGTTATTTGTCACGTTGTCACAAGTGTGAGCTACGTCATAGTCATAGTAGTCAGTACTAGTAGTGGGATATTCGTAATAGTCGTTATATTGGTAATAGTCCGTATAGTAGTCGTCGTAATAGTCGGTGTAGGTTACGCAATCATTTACATTAACATCTCTGGTTTTAAAGTAGTTGGTTGGCGGTGGGTTTCCAAACTTACGCCAATCATGCCCTGAAGGGGGTAGCGTCTTAGGTACATAGGGAGTAACGCCGCTCATAGGGCGTGGTGCTTGATGGAATTGATTTTGATTAACACCCTGGGGTTGATTCTGATTATTACCAAAGTTTGGATTTCTAGGTGGTAGTCTAAATACATGGCTATTAGGGTTATAATTGGGCGGCGGCGCCCTAAACATCTGCTGAGTGCGAGTGGGGAACCTATGTTGGGGCTGAAGCAAACCCGGAGGGTTAGGTCTGCTAAAAACATGAGGGGCAGGTAGGGAGGCCTGCTGTCTGTTCGTTGGTAACATAGAGTTATTAAAAGTGAACGGTCTGGGAACCGGGGGCGTCATGACCGGGGGTAAGAAATGCTGGATGTGCTTAGAGCTAGAAGGAGGGCCCTGTAAAGATTTAGGTAAAGCTTCGTTTCGTTGCTGTAAATAAATTATATTAATTTCTTCATGCACATATTCTAGTGCCTTTTCAATACTATCTGGGCGCATGCACCTTATACGAGATCAAAGGGGCTCTTTTAATCCTTGTACAAAAGCTTGCATCGTTAACTTTTTGTAAAGCTCACGTTTAGCCTGAATAGTTGTGTCGAGAGCCTCGTGTAGGGTGACATACGTCATGATTGTACTGAACAAGGTCTGACACCGCTCATAAAGCTCTTGCGGTGTACCATTACCCTGTGACTGTAATGACAAATCATTATATAACGCAGTTTCGTCTCTCTGGTCAGAAAAATTGTTAATAAGTACCGTTCTAATTCCAGCCCAAGTATCGGGTATGCCGTTTGAATTAATAGTTCGCGCGGCGGACCCAGTAACTTTATTCAAGATGCCATTTATTAATGATAAATTATTAAGTAAATGTTCAGGTCCTTCTTTCACATAAGTCATTACCAACTGATCGCATATTTTTATGAATCTAGTCAATATATTGGGATTGCCGTCAAATTCCGGCACTAGGCGGAGGGCCTTAAAAATTGTATCTGGTGTAGTAGCCATTTCTAAATCACTTTCTTCGATTACACCTAATTCTCTATTAGAATCTACTAAACTATTCCTCCACTGTTTACTAGAAACAGTCTCGGGACCTGTTTTCCTAGGGTGGAAAATCTTGATTGATTTACCGGGACTTAGGGGACTAAGGGAGCAACACAACAGATCAATTCAGTGGTGTACTTACATATACATCTCGGTTTCTCTGAGCGTTATCAATGTCTGGATACCACGGCACTGTTATCTTCTTACAGGTTTCCCGGTGAGAACTTGAGAGTCTATCAGAACGGCGATGGCGACGGATTTTCGATTTTTGAAAAGTCTTTTCGCGCACTGACCCGGGAATCCTACCGACTGCGCCAATTACGATAGCAGTTCCCGCAGACCTCAAAAAAAAACGAAATTAGTTATAACTAATTTATTAGAAAAATAAAAATTACTAAATAAAACTTATGTGCTAACGCGTCGACGTTCCGAAGTAAGGAATAGAAGTCCGCGCTGACGCAATGCTTGCCCGATGCCTCGTTCACGTGTTGCGCCGTCAGCGGTTTACTTTAGGTGCATGGAAGTATGTCGCAATAATATAATGGAAATAAAATGTTCTAGAATGTTCGATGTCTTGTCAGCATATTGCATTAGGGTTGCGCACATAACAGACATCTAAATATAGTCGACTTTTGGAAAAAATATTATTATTTATATTTCAGTACTTTCTTATTTAGTCTTTGTCAAGTAATTTTTTTTTTTGAATAGTCTAATAGAGACGCCGTAAAACCCTTCAATAGAGATTTTTCCACAGTTGCTACGTTCAGGCTCTACGCCCTTGCTACGTTGTAGCACTTCGTAGCCGCGCAACCCCGCTCCTAGATTCGTAGCGTATAAAGTACCACATTTCTACACATTTGCCTAAAATCATAGACAGTGTAAGTATACTACTACTAAAGTATGTGATCTATGAGAATGACGTTATATGTATATTTTATGGCCTCTCAATTTCTATCGGTTGACACAAAATACTTCCTTAAGTCTTTTATTCTTTAAGGAATCCGAAAAAATGTTATTTTCAAATATGAATATCGAAATTATAGTCAGTAAAAAGGCATTGGTTGGATAGAAAATTTATGTGTTGTCCGTCGATCTAAATTTACAGTAATTATGAAAATTCACATCGTAGTAAAAACACAAAGGGATGAACATGCTTTGTTAAAAGATATCCACTCAGACTACGGCGCTAACTTGAAACTATGCGTAAACGTATTAATATTATATACTATATACATAATTACATATGCTATCACATTATTATAGTTTTACCACATGTCACAAGGTGGAGATAAATTTCTTTCTTCTTTAGATCACTGGATAATTTATTTACATTATATATTATAAGTTTAGTTAATTGTTTTTATCTGTTCCTGTACATATTTTTTTCTCAATAAATGACTTTCCATGTGAAACTTACTTAGTGACTTGTAATATTTAATTACAAATAAATATTTGTGACCGCAACGCTACGGGGGGTCCGACCACAGTAACGTTACAATATCACCCCGAAGTCTCGAAGCCTCAACAGAGGGATGACGCCCTATCTCGTAACAATACAAAAAACTGAACCGTATCTAGTTAAAAATAAGCTTCATTTTGTATACGCCTGAAAAATTTTAGCGAAGTGTCCTTAAACAAACATTTTTATATTTTTATAAGGCATACAATAGAGGGCTTTATTAGGCGTTTTGTAGAGAAACTGCCACAAAACGTTTAGTCATCGACAGATCGGCTGTGTAAACATTCCAAATTAAACCGAGGACGAGTGGCGGAGCGAGGCATTTGTATGCTCTTCAGGCCTTTACATATTAGAAAAATTACTTAATTAGAAATTAATGTTTCTATATTTTTGCATGTAAATATCTTTGGGCGCAAACTAACGTCTTCAATATATATACCTTTTTAATTTTTTAACATCAATATACTTAATCATAAGATTTTTGGCGAAAAAATTGTCGACCTCTTTAACTTAAGTTATTCATAGGATCACGCGTCGCGCGTTTTATAAAAAGACGAATATTTTTAATACGCGCGTACAGATTAAATTTAGTGGCCCGTAAGTTTTTTAAATACTTATTATACCTACTATCTTCCTGCCTATTACAAAATTTTATTCCGTTTCCGGGTTTTGTTCGAACTCTCAAATAAACTCGTTATACAATCACGAAGGAAGTCACATCGGAAGAATGCTCGCCTTTTCCCATCACGAGTACCGAGTCATTTGAACAAATAATTCTTAATCGCCATTGTGGGCGAGTCGCAATAACACAAAGCCAAAAATTTGTAGCCCAACAATGGGAATCAGAAGTGTGTTTCATTGTCGCAAATTGGTCTGTCCCTCAGCCGTGAAATCGTCAAGCTATTGACAGCGGGCGTTAATAAAAACATGACAACATGTCAAAACTGACCAGATTTGGTAGTCGACAAGTGACGCGCATTGTGCGCTCGCTATACAAATCTGTGTGGGCTTATCGACACCTACGTGGGGCCAAGCTAGCCCTAAGCGAAGGTGTTTGCGCATCCTATTGTTCCCCAGTTAATCGGCAGGTCCGAAATTTGAGCACGATCGTCATTCATAACTTTTTATACTTTCATTGAACGTGGACAGGACTAATAGACACGTAATTATTGTCATCGATTATCGATTGCGCCTCCACAAAGTCACGTTTCTAATTAAGTAATATGATTGAAAAGTTTAATTCTGAGTTATCTACACTGAGCTACATGTACTTGAGATGCCTATTTTGTCCTACGTTGCACACTACGCTTCAACTTCAAATGTCGCAATGTTGCATGGTAATTAGAAGCACGGGTAGAACGGTTACACAAAACATAAGTAGGTACTTCGTTAAATATGTATTTGTAGACAAGAAATAATAATAAGATGGTCCTACTCAAATATTTACTACATATTTTCTAACTCAGTAATACATAATTGTTCAGACACAAATATTGTTTATTCACATATTTAACATCTTGTCATCCATGAATTCATGTCCAATGAAATTATTATAAGTACCACCTACATATATGTCGACGGCCGAATGCGGCAATTCTGTGAGTTGTTTTGTAAAATAAGTCAGAGGGTCAGTCATAATTTGGACATAGAAATAGTATGCCATAGATAGTGTACCTACTCGTATTGATGAGTGCATTTACCCTTTTGGCTACGTATAAATTCAATGTGGTGTTTTTTTATACCAAAGTGTGACTGCTGATCTAACGACATCCGTATCGTAAATATCGGCCACAAAAATGTTGTTCATGTTTAGACAACTTATCTTAAAGGGTTGCGGCGCCGGCGCACGTGGCGCTGTTGTTGCAGCGTCTTCGCAGCTAATTACTGATTTATGCTAAGCGGCGACGACGCTTGGTGTATGGCACTAGCGGATAGCGGGTAGAAAACTACGCATGTTACTAGAAGTATGTTTACCTTACCTGCAGGAGCAGAGACGTGTGAAGTGTGAAACAGTGGCTAATAGGCCATTCTCGTTGGTCAAAATTAAATTAGTAAATAATATGATATTTTAAACTTTCTTTACATTAGGAAACACGAATACAGTGTTAATTTTTTTTTTAAAACTTACGTTTGATTTTTAATTTCAATAACAAAATTCTACTTTTATTATGTGAATGTCACGTGATCAAAAATGTCGACCGCCATTTTTTTTTCATAAGTTACGTCAGAATAGCAAATGCGAGCTTTAGATATACAGTGATTAAGTGATTTGTCTTTATTTGTGACTTCAGAGTTCAGATGATATTATTTGGATTTTAAAGTGGCATTGCACTCGATTCCTAACACTAGGCGGTCGTTTATTAAAAGTGGAACGTGAAAATCGACACGATAATGGTAGAAAAGTTCTATGCTTTTATTACTGACTTATTTTTTGCTAAATGCAGGAATATTTAACATAAGTAAGTATTTACCTTATTCTATTTCATTTTGAAGATAGCTATTAGAAAATACACTTACCTAATACTGTGCATTATTGATGAAAAGTTTACAACCTAGCATTTATACAACCATGCTAGTATGACGTCACCATGATGGTGGCTGTCGTTTCAGTGCGAGAATGTTTTGCGTAATTTTTATATTTAGTTTTTTGCATTTAGCGTCATATCATATATTAAGAAAATAAAGTCAGTTTAAGAACATATTCAGATAAATATTTAAAAATTATAAAATTGGCTATTACTGATTTATGCTATGTGGCTACGTTTGGTGTAAGGAACGAGCGAGTAACAAATAAACTATGGTATACCATATTAAGGCGGCCCTTCCCGGCTGTTCTATCGTTAACGCGAGCATAGTTTGAAAAGCTTCTTGTTTCATCCAGGGCAATACTAGAAAAAGAGGCAAAGTAAAAAGAGAGACAGCGCCTAAAGGCTCGATTTGCAGAATGCAAATCGAGATTGAATGAAATTAGTATTATACTATCCATTGAACAAATATTCATAGGGTTCGAAAATTTTATAGAACTGGTTCTAGGTAATACGTGCTTTTCAGTAAACCTTACAAGTGTGTGAATTTTTTTTTATTGTCATTACATTTGCTTATCGAAATATTTTTTTTACCTTTACAAATTATGAGTACTTTATGAATGGTCGAAGTTCAGATAAAATTTGTGCAAAAAAGCAGATTTTTAAGGCTTATTCTGAATTTGATTTCCAAATTTAATTTATTATTTGGTTGGTTCAAAATTTTTCAAGAAAGATCAGTTACAACGCCATAATCACGTATGAGCGTTTGGATGAAAAGTAAGACGGGTTGGCCGCTCTTAAGAGAAGAAAAGAAAACCAGTGAGTAGAGATTATCCTAGCGTGTCAATGTGGGTCAATATGATACCGGTAAATCACTGAAATATGCTAATCAGATACGCTGCTACTGCTGTCTATCCATGCTGGTCTGAAAAAAAAAGAAAATATTTTTAAATTCAATATACACTATCCATATCTCTTCCCGCGTAGATCACAAATGCCGATTGAGAGGATGGATGATACTCTGAAGCATGTCATTAGGCGATACGGTTAGCAACCCATCATCCCTGTGCATCATCTCCATTTTACAACCTCACGTCTTTATCTCCGTCAGCCAATCAAGAGATATCAGAGGAAAACGGGTAGGATAAAACAATACTATCTTACTTGGACCTTAGCGGTGACACTTTTAAACTGAATTTTTCATTATATCAAGCCCAATTGTAAATCTAGCAAACGCTATTTCTGATATATGGCTAGTCTGACACAAAATGGCGCTCCTCGCCTCGTTCGTAACTTTCGGCACCGCTCGCGACTGCGGCTGCCCGCGTCACACTCGGCCGCCTTACACAAACAAGGCGTATAAGTATAAGCATAACTGTGGCTTAGCAGACACTTTACCATGCCTTTGGCTTAAATAATGTAGGTAGTATTTATTCGTTCCTATTTCTTTCCCTGTGGGTATCGTATTGGGTGACTAAGGGAAGTACAGGTAAGAGAGATCCAACGAAGTCACGAAGGAAAACATTGCAAGGAAACCTGCATACTTCGGAAGTTTACGACTGTGTGAATGAAGAAAATAATGGTAAACCACTCCATTATTTATGGTGAAAATTCGTACTTTCCATATAATTAATTTTCAAATAAAAAGGCAGACTCTTAAAAGAGGTAATAAGATTCCGTCCGACGAATTGAGAACTAACTCCTTTTTTTAAGTCAGTCAAAAAGAGAGCAGTAGAGCCGTTGTGCAACTTCTTTACCTTTCATTATTGGGAGAGGCCTTTAATCCAGCAGTGGATCAGTTTTAGTAATTATAGGTTGTAAAGAAGATAAAACCCATCTAAGTTGGAACCTATGAGGAAACAGTCCAAAAACTGCGACGTTGATAAGTTATACTTAGTAGAGTTAGCTAGCGATCTCAAGATCCAGTTTATTCTTACAATAATAACTAAATCAAAATAGTTTCATCGATTTTGGAGTTCCGATGACACTGATAAACACACATTATATGTGTAGCAAACAAACCCACTTTTTGCGTCAAAGTTTCAAAAACTGATTCTACTACATCGTAATATTATTACAAAAAGTTACCGCCGACATGTTCTATACAAAGTGACAGAATTCAATTTATCAATTAAATTGAAATATATATCTTTATTATATCTCTAAATAATCGTCTCTTTGTTTTGTTGTACAAGTGTTGACGTCAAATGGTTACTTACAGCTAATTAAGTTTACAGCCGCCGCTTCTAATAAAGCGCTAGTGTACAGAAGAAGCGGTAACAAACTGTACTGCAGCATTTACTCAAAAAGCGTCAACTCACGTGATATGTGGACAGGGAATACATTGTTTGCGATGCCTTAATTTAAATTTATTTTTTAAAATATCAACATTTAGCAATAATGTCAATATGTAGATTCGATACTGTATTATACCAAATTATGACTTTTGTGAGTATATAAACCTTTAAGAGGGACCCGCGCCGTGCTCAAGCCAGACTTTGTTGTTTTTAAGGAAGTCATCGGTCCTATTATAAGCCTTCACACAGATTACTTTTTTTACATAAGTTAACATTTTTTTTGGCAATTTTTATAAAAAATGTTAAGTTCCCCAAAAACTTTTTGCTACTGTTTTCAGCCTAGTGAGCCAAGAATTAGAAACATCGAGTCTTCTTTTTACTACAATAATACCCACATTTCCGAGCATGTTTGAGAAAAGCACTATACATGCCTCGGCGGGAATGGTATTGCCGGAATCGTTATTGCAGGACGAGAATTTTAAAATGGAAAATTACTCGTCCGACAATGGCATACTTCCCGCTCTCTGCAGTAATGTACTATTATTGTAGGAAGAAATATTTTCCCTTACATACATTATGTTTTCAAATATATACTGTGATGTTAAGGTAAATATACACATTTCCTTGAATAATTATATCAGTAAGTGTCTAGGTCCTACGGCTTAAATAGCACGATTGCCCTTTTTTTAAAATGAAAACTGTCTGAATATCGGCTGCATTCCCCCATAGCAGTATGCTGTAAGACATTAAACTGTGAAAGTAACCAAAGTCTAGCAGTTGCTACATCTGGCAATTGTCTTATTCTCCTAATACTTAGTATAAGCCGCAGAGCTAAGCCTATAGGAAAGTTGAGATATACCTAATAGGAGCGTCCCATTTAAGTTTCAAGACGAGAAGGTAGTACTGTCAACAAGATTAAATTCATTTCGATCTATGTATTTCGCCATCTATCATTATATACTATCAACGTAGACTTGTCTCACATTGGGAAGAGAAAACCGAATTCATTGAGTCTTTTTTGCATTAAACATTTTACTATACAAATTAATGTAGGCATAAATACCTACTAACAAAAATATTACAGCAGCATCGGTAAATTTGCAGGATCAATATTTATGTCTCATGCGATTCTTACTAAAAATAAATATTTCTTTGAACTTAGTGGGCTTCTAGGATTTAATAAGTTGCTAACATTTTGCGGAGTCGCGTCTGTGTCACTTCCGTCTCGGGAGTTATAAAATAAACAAAATTGTGTTTATCGAAAAAGATAAACAAATAAATACGAGTCGCAGTCCGAGAGTGGTATACACCTCTGTGTTTATTCTGTATTTTCCCAGTAACAAGATAACTAGTTAGCTAACTTTTTCCTTTTAAACCATTCTGATTCCTGTTTTTCATTATCGCCCATTTCAAAATGTAAGTGGGTCCTCGGCTTTATCAACCCCTAAAGAATTAGAATTGTATTTCCAATTGGTACAGTAAACCATAGACATTATCTACTAACTAAAGCCGGGTGAAACTAAATGAACAAAACACCCATAATGTTCATTCATGAAATTTCATGCTGGCTAACAATGTTATGTTAGAAAACGGGGGCAGCGGACCCGGCTTAACAGATCGTGGGCATTGATGAACACGGCCCCGGTTCAATGAAAAGTGCTCGGTAACGCGTGCAATAATTCAAGCAATAATTTAAATGTACTCATGTAGATGTAGATAATGGTTTTCGGGACAAAGTAGTTGTAGCAAAAATGCATCTGAATGTGATGCGAATGTTATCACATTGCCGTCACCACCGGTTTCGGATAACCAGACCGTTGACATGCCTGTGTTCCAGACAATTTCAATTTTCGACCGTCATTGGTTCAGTCAGAGGGAAGCGTATCGTTCTCGGGATTTTACCTAGATGGCGTTGACTCGTTTTGACTGGCGTTTCTCGCAAAATCCGGGTGTTTCTTGTGTATTTTTTCAACATTAGGCCACTTCTTAGGGTGTGTAATAGAACTGAGGCGAACGCTGCACGTCAATAAATATCGTGATATATATTGATGGATCTGGGGCTCGATCACAGCTTACTAACACCATCAATACGGATCGCGTCAGTGCTGAAGCGTTCTTTGTACGCGGCAGACGTGATGAACTCTAGACAGAGGTAAAGAACTTGTGTGTGGTAATACTTATAGCCCTTTTTTTAAACAAAAGAGTGTAAAGAAACCGATGGATGAAGTGGCTACACACATCAATCATAATCCTACATACAATCACGTCTTTATCCCCAATGGGGAAGACAACATTTTGGGTTTTGCGATTCTAAACTGATCGAACCCGGGCCGCAAGACTCAAAGGCCAGTTTTAGCGGTATGGGGGCGAGGAGGTAGAAAAAGGATTCAAAATAGTGTATGATTCGAATTTACGCCCATTCCCTAGATCGGCTTATCCCCATATTAAATAACCCCATATCTCGGTAACCCCTTGACTAATTTGGCTTATGTTTGAACTTAAAAATTCAATTGGTTACTTCTACATGCGCCTACCAAATTTCTTGAAGCTCCGAACAAAGATGCTAAAGTTATCGTCGAACAAATGTTTGTTTGACGATAACTTCAGCATCTCTGTTCGGATGTTGTATGTAGAGGTATGTATCGTAAATACTTACATACAAAAAAAAACGTTGGATCGTTCAAGTAGACTTGGAGAACTTCGCTCGCTTCGCTTGCTTGTTCAAATAAACTGAATTTCATTACCTAATTTAAGTTAGGTACGAATTGAAGCATGTAAAAATCTTGAAATCCGCATCTGCATTCGAGGATGTGAACCTCTAATAATAGGGGTGACGACAGGGTTAAAAAAGAATAATTGTAATTAGTCCATCTTTTGGGTTATCTTAAAATAATGGACCCGTATGTTTCAGTTTGCCATAAAGTAATTTACAAAGATACGAAGGATCAAAGTTCCGGAGTTTAGGCTTGCAATGTCACATTTATGTAAAAAGCTTTCGTAGTCGTGACGTCATGCGAGATTTCAATGCGCTCTATCTTTGCAATTTTTTTTTCTCAGAGAAAAGAAAAAATACGTATACAATATTTTTTAATAATCTAGCCGATGGACTAAAAATATTTTTCCATTCGTCATGCCTATTCGCATCCGAGGATGTAGAAATTGTTGCATCCGTAAGAACCCTGGTTTGCATTTGGATCAGTGACCACAAGTGGCCAAAGCACGGAGGGGCTCAAGAAATGTTTATTTCTTGAGCCCCCCGTGCTTCGGAAGGCACGTTAAAACGATAGAATTCTTTTAGGCTTTCCTGTAATCTATAAATTACTTAAAGTTTTTTTTTTCAATTTTTTAGGCTCAGTAGTTTCGGGTTTCGGAGGGAATGGAAAATTTTCGTCTTTTATGAATAAAATAATAACAAAATTATAATTGAAATCCACATAACGAGCCCTTTTATTTGAAATACAATATGTAAAAATCCCTGTCAGACCGTCAATATGAACAACTTTTCCTATGGAACCAATGCTTGAAACGAAGAAAAAATCGACCTTTTCATACAAATTGCCGGGCCGGCCGAGCAGTTTTGTATAAAAATGAAATTTTTTTTGCTTTGATTGCTTTTTTGCGTCGATGGTTTGTAAAACTATTTTTTATTTCCTAATTGGTCCCAAGAAAATTATCCTTATATTTTATTAAAAAGAACAATATTTATTTACTTTGCACATCTGTGTTTGAGTCATAGGATTTCACCATCCTACCAAATTTCACCTGATTTGGTCCTGTACATTTGGAGCAAATTGACTGTGACAGACGGACGGACAGACAGCTAGACGCACGAGTGATCCTATAATGGTTCCGTTTATTTTTTTCATGATTTGTATGAAGTTAAATCTCGTGTAATGCAAGAAAAATTACTAATATGTACTAGTACTTAGGTACATACCATATCGGCAAATTACTGGCAATTATGCCAGCAATTTTGCCGGTAATTTGCCATCAACATTGGCAGTTTTTATCTAGGATATATATATATATATATATTTATAGTTGGATGTCTTATATAACTAACAAGCTTAGATACATTTATTTAATGAGTTTTTTAAATCAATCAATCGAATTTTTCCAGTATTTTGCCAATGTTCCCCAAAATTTCCACTTCGGGCATTCGGGCAATCTTGCCGGCAACGTTGCCGGCAATATTCGCAATGTTTGCTAATATTGCCGGCAACGGCACATCTCTACTTACGGAATGCATTGGTTGTGGCCAGGCGCTGGGTGAGGAACATATCTTTCAACTTTACATCATTACTTTCATTTTATCGACACGACCAAAAAGTATTTACTTCAGGTGCTGCAGATGGCTCCCGGCGCTCCAAAGATTACCTACCAGCCGATAATCATGGAAGTGTTAATGCGCCGTAATCTCCTCCAACCGACTATGTGTGGTTAGAAGGGTTCATTTGAAGCAAACATTATGTTAAACAAAGGGATCGGATACCTTACTAAAGTTATTTTCATTATAGATTTCATTTTGGTACGGGACGAACTTAATTGGCGGATGGGAGCTAGGTGAAAAAAAAACCAGCCAAGTGCGAGTTGAAATCGCGTGGAGAGGGTTCCGTACAATGCCAACATTTTAAATTTTATACAAAATATCACGTTTGAAATCCTCACAGCAACGCCTATTAGCGCTATCTAGTGGTATTTTAGTGAACTATTTTTCGTAAGCGAACGTATTATATTGAGTTTACCACTTTATTTTCAATTGATAGAATTCTTATAGGTTTTTTTGTAATCTACAAGCAATGAACAATATTATGTATTTTTACAAAATTAAGCTCTCAGTAGTTTACAAGATCGGGAGGGGGGCGGGGGAATGGTAAATTTTCGTCTTCTATTATGAATAAAATCAAAACTATTTATTTTACATTATTAACAAAAACATATGTGAGATCCTCATAACGAGCCCTTTCATTTAATATATGACATAGTAAGGTTTGCTAAACTTTTTTTAATTTCCTTATTTGCCCCCGAAAATTACCCTCTTTTAAAAAAATACTTATTTACTTTTTACATCTGTGTTTCGGTCATGGGATTTCACCATCTTACTAAATTTCACCTGATTTTTGTCCAGTAGATTCAGAGCAAATTGGCTAAGACTGACGGACGGATAGACTGATCCTATAAGGGTTCCCTTTTTTAATTTTTTGTACGGGACCCTAAAAAGAGTAAGATTTTCCGTCACTTTTAACCGGCACAACTTTTTTTTTCAAACTTCGTTCCAACCTAATACCACATCACACGCATTTTTAACGGTTATTTTCTGCCCTGCTTCAAACATCCCAAGTAAGAAATAGTAGATTGTTAAAGAAGGATTGTAAGTGATCAATTACACCCGAGATATTTAGGCGCACGAGCGAACGAAGCGAGCGAGTGTACGTATAGTTCGAAGGTTTAATTGATACTTAAACTCGATTTGAACGAACACTCTTCTTTTCATCATAATAGCGAGGACATAATTCAAAACTGTTAAAACAGATTTGGTTACTTAAGAAGTATCTATCTTCCTAAAATAAAATGTAAATTCCTTTTGATATCGGAGGTAATAAGTTTTTTTATGGCTGCCTCAGCCTATATTTTGCCTCAGATTCAGGCGTCAAATTCAAATCTTCACTTGAACTCGTAATTGTAAGTAAAAATATATTTTGCAATTTTTGCAACAAAGATTTTTTGAAAGAAGATTCAAATATTCAAAGATTCAAATGTTAGACCTTTACAGGCACTTTTACACGTCAATACGTATAATTTACGTTACGTGTATGGTAATTAAAATTTAATTTATTTTTAAGGAAAAGCTAACAGATTAACGCTTCGTAACAATCACTGCTGAGAAGAAACGCCGAAAGAAAAAAATTCGTACTCCAAGCCGATTTTTTATTGGCCTTGCGCTTTTGGCACGTCGTGGTGGCCAGTGCACTTGTTTTAAAAGTAAATCTGAAGTTTCAAAGTTTATCAACAAAGATTTCAACAGGAAAATTTTGCGTGCCATGCCGTACTTTCTAAGACCTTGCGCTTTTGACGCATTCAGCCCTTCGTAGTGGCTAGTGCGCTTGGTCTGAAAATTAAACCAAATTCATGTTAAATAAATTGGAACCGCCTGGCCGCCTTCGATTTTGAAATGAACTTACCTCCCAAAGGATGTAAATCAAACTCACTACCCGGGATTTGAAAACAAGTCATTTTTAAAAAAATATATATTAAAACAAGCTTTTATCTAAAGCGCTCCTCAAGACGAATCAAACGAGCCCAAACTCGATGGGGTTGCGTCGTTTCATTACAGAGTTCCTATGGCCACCTTCCAGCTCCATCATCAGATCAGCTCCATGTCATCGTAATATTGCATTGTCACGCTATATACGTATGCGTGCAAAATTTCAGCTCAATCGGAAATCGGGAAGTGGGTCAAATTTAACTTGCAAGATTTTATTACAGACAGACAGACAGACCGACAGACAACGGGACGGGTGAAACTCAATAAAAGCTTGTAATATAAAAAGAATAGTAGTATATTTGGCCAATATAAAGTTTTGAAAAAAAAAATCACTTGTGAAACTCTTTATAATAATCATAATTTTAGAATTCAGGCTTCCATCCGTGGTTAAACATGAATTGCTCCCATGTGCTCACCACATTGACGGGACAACTGTATTGATTGGTAACGTAATACAAGGTTGTGATTTCCAAGTTTCTTATAAGTTTTGATAAAATTTTGTAAATCCGTTTTCGTGGAAAATAAGAAATTGAAGATTAAGTAGTACGACAATAATTCGTGTTTTTGTATTCCTAGATGCATCATACCTCAGTATAGAAGCTACAAGTACGAGTAAGAACAAGATAAATAAAACTGTCATTGACCATCTACATTTTTCACGGAAACTGAGAACTCTCAATGTGAGGAGTAACGTAATTATCATAACTGCTGATATAATAGTAATTAGACATATTAATTTAATGTATTTATTTTATGTATAGTAATGTATATAATTGTATATGTATATATATATATATGTTATATGTATTTAATGTTTTGTTGTTGAAGTCACTTGAGTATTAATGTGAGTACTAATGTGAGTACCTTACTTTAGCGCCTATTACGTTAGATTTCTATTTGTCCCGAACGTTGACTGGTAGAGAATAAGTCCGCATTATGTACCATTTATTATTGGTAAATAAAGTTTTGAATAAATAAATGAATCAGAAGATATAGTCAACACCGATCAACACAATCATTTTTTAAACTCTTTTTACCTAAGGATTTTTAATGTTTCAATACAGGTCATTTATATCAGATTTTAAAGCCAATGTTTTCTTATCATAATCTTATTGATTAGAAAAATAAGAATTTCTATCTAAAACAACTGTAGTCTGCTTGCAAAATAATAAATCCTTTTCTTAAACTTGATGGAAAAACGCACCTTAAGCTTTTTATGGTAGAGCTGTAAATCCATTGAAAACTAGGAGAGATAGGCTATTATTATCAATAGTATCTATATTAAGGGGCGATGTGTTTGTACAAGGGATATTTGTGTGTGTGTATTTAATTTTAAAATAAGTCTACCAACGAAATTAGGCGTGGAGGATAAATCCAAATTGCAGCTGTTTACTTTTTGGGCCGGCGGCGGCGGTTGTTCGATCTAAGTGCACTTGCGTGCTTTTCGGATAAGGGGCCAACACTGGTGTCAGATTATTAAAGCTTCCTAAATGTATCTTACATAGCTTGAAAACAAGCGCAAACTTAAATAAATAAATGAGAGAAAGGCTGCTTCAAGGTCCCAAGGTCCCATTAGCACATTAAGGTGCAAAATTGGGATCAAAACAATAATTGATTGGCTTTTACGGCTGGGACTTACACTCTCTGTTTCATTTTTCGCCCTGTCCAAGTGTGGTTCATGCCCTGTCCTGAAAGAATAGTAGATATGAAAAAATTCATAAATCACGAAATACAACAAAGTCAACGAATCACAGACGTCAGACATTAGCGTCAAGGAATCAAATTCGAGTTGTTAGCCGCATCGACTAATGACTTAATTCCAATTCTGGACATTTTTCTTCCAAACCAGTATGGCAGGGAAATAAAATACATATAACGAATGCTTTAAAAGTAAAAGTTATTCATTGCAAAATTGCAATATGATGTGTTTTAACCAATAGTTTCAACAGTTTGCCCTTTAAGGCATGCAATAGATAGTAACATACAATATAAACAATATTAGTAATTACTAGTTAAACTTTAAATTCATTAAAATATCGATACATACTATAAAAAAAAAAATTGTTAAACTTTTAAAATAAAACTATTTGCAAATTGACCTTTAAAGTATTGATTGCCTTACCTCAGTTATATCGTTAGTTTACCTACATACAAGTGCTGCAATGCAAGAGTCTCAAACGGTCCCCTACACGAGTGTCATCGCAAATTGACCGTGCAGCCGTCATCGCGCGTGACGACGATACTTTGACTGCTTTTTTTGATGGTTCAATTAATCGTCCTACGTAATGGTCGCCTTTGAAGTTCACTAAATGTCCGTGGAGGGAATGGTGGCAACGCATCCGCGATGTTTGACGAGGTGTCGCCACGAAAATAGTAAAAATATGTTCATATAGAGGCGTTCAATGTCAGACAGAGCCCATTACCATGCTTGTTGGCACTCCAACTACCAAAATACACTAAGTCATTGTCATTTCCCCACTAGAAATGGTTGACGAACACAAATACATATATTGGTCTTATTATTGACAGTCATTTTTTGCATGAAGAACATGTATTAAGAAACTAAGGTCAGATATAAGCAAATTTTATGTAGGTACTTACCTACTTAAATATCAATAAGGTTCCGTATACTTTAGACACTAAACATATTAAAAATCATAGCTCTTAGTTATATTTTGACAACAAAAATCGTAATGATGTTTATTTATTTAATATTATTAAGAAATGTCCATACATCTTATCACACATACTATATTTTATACCTTATGGGGCAGACAGAATATTTTGTATCTTGCCGCTCTAATCTGCTACAAGACTCAAAAGCCATTTTTAGCGTGATGGTGGGCGAGAAGATGGAATAGCAATCAATATAGTGATGGGTATATGATTGGCATTTCACCCTCGATTGGCTTTTACGATCTGCGCGGGAAGAGAAGCAGCTGGTACATTCTAAGTTTTTTCTTTTCTTCCAGACTAGCATAGAAGGGAATAATGAAATACAACTGTTTAAAAATTGCAACGTTATGTTATGATTATGATCATATATGAAAAACTAAATTATCAAATAATAACTGCACCGAACAATACCTATTGTTTAATAGAAAAACAACGACCTAGTAACTTGAGATCACTTCCATATTTTAATAAATATGAGTATGTACCTAAATATAACAATCTGTATGGGACAAGAGTAATTTACTATCAAATGCCTATACTTATTTAAATAAGTTTGCTGTATAATTACAAACTTTGTATAAAAAATGATAAGAAATTTAAGTTTAAATTAAAAAGATGACCTATTTTCCTAAGCACACCTACAATGACTTTCCGGTTCCCAGCTAAACCCTGCGAGAATTTCGTGTTTCGGACTTTTGTTGTGAATATTGATATGATTTAAATGTAAAAAAGATACTTAACAGAAAAATACACAACACAACCGAATTTAATACATCCACCTCTTTTCCAAGTCGGTTAAAATCTGAATTACCTAATGAGGAAGGGACATACCTGATCACTATAGTATAATAAAATTAAAATAACAACCAAAAAACAAAAAAAAAATCGTCATTCCTATACAAATTGCCCGGGCGGCTGCACTTTTGTATGGAAATGCCAAATTATATATTTTTTTTGCTTTTTACTTGTTATTTTAATTGAATTATACTATAGTGATCTAGTTAGCCCTTGGTTCGATTTATCACGGGTATTTCCCTTCCACGTTGTATAAGTAAGTATCTACTGGCTAAAATTAAATCTAATCACAAAAGTTCATATCTCGGTGGCAACATGGCCAGCAGGATGTAGTCGCGTTGGATGGAAAAGCTATCTTCTGACCTAGATATAGCCTAGCCTTTTGACCACGGGAAACATCTATTAGTTTCCTTTATTATGTACGTACATACCTTAGGTAATTTCGTCACATATAAATTTTATACCTGCTGAATTTCATCCCTCGTCATTTGATCGTTCAAATATACAAGTGTCGTAGACATTAGTAGAGTACGGCTTAGACAGGTTCCCATCGCTTGCTTCATACACCTAGAATTTTTTAGATACTGCATTTGATTTGATATTTACCAGTCAAAGCATCCAACCATGCGCATAGACTTAATACAGACTGCAAAGTCAAAGGGGCTGGTATTTAGGTTTATGGATTTTCTAAGTATTCAAATCTTCTAAAGATACTAAAGGTAAGTGAAGTGCTACATAGCCGATTTTCGTATGACAAGAATAGGATTCGCTGTAAGTTTGATTTGGAAGAGTGTAAGAAATTCCCGATCCGAATTGAGTCACAAACTCACAACATATGAGATCGAGAGCAGCGCGGCGCGGCATAGATTAGCGCAGTCGTTTGATCGTGCCGAGTTGACAGATTGACGACAATGGCGACCTCCGCCAATCGATCCGCCGCTTCCGTTTAAATTATTTATGATATTACTTTGCCAAACACCACCATCCGTTTCCATCAAAAACCAATTCATCAAAAGATACCTACTTTAAAGTTTTGAGTAGGAATTTAAATAAAATTAGTTTCTAAGAAGCAACCGATTGCATAATTAATGAGGTGATATCAACACCGTCCGGTTGCGAAGTTCAAAGTAATTGAGAAATGAATAGGCTCATCCCTATCTCGTTTATTGATAGCCGGCTCGATTGAACTTCACAAAGAGCGTTGAGTAAAATATGCTGATCCCGGTATTGAAATTGCGGTGAAAATAAAGTATTAAAGGGGTGTTTGCGTGGTGCGGGGCGATAACGGGGCGCCAGCGGAGCGTGCGCTGATACACGCCGCACACAACGTAACAATCGCGAGTGAACAAAGCGAGTGAAGTGAACAAACCTGCGGTTAATCCCCGCATTGTGCCGCCCGGGCCCGCACTCCCTGCCCGCCCTCTCTAGTGTGACCTACCGCGCTGCAAACAAGCAGGCAAACAAGGCCTTTTTGTAGACATGATGAACATTTTATTACCTCAATTTAATTAAAACTTCGACCAGCCTCCGTAGCATGGCATAACGTGGTCGTGGATAAACGCATATAATAGTATTTTATGCAACAGTTGTATTAGGAGGGTTAAAAATGCGAGTGGCGCAGGTTACGATGCGAGCGTTGGCGAGCATCGTAAATTGACGCCATCGAGCATTTTTTGACTACTTATACAACGTTGCATACAATACTTTTTCTACGACTACATTTACTAAAATAAATACAAAAATAAACAAAGAAAAGTACGAAATACTACCATATTTTTGGTAGATACTAGGTATCTATGGAAGACTTTTTTTATTGACGTCTTCCTAGTGACTAAAAGTGCCATTTTTGAAACATGGAGTCACTTAAACAAATGTTTTTCATACAAAAAACCGTTTGTTCAACGACTCTACGTTTGAAAAATGGCACCATATGTTAAAATAACGATTTTATTATGTTGGCAGTATGGTAGATCCAAAGAAAAAAAGTTATAGGTCTATGGCTAGGAGTATCGTTTTGGCGAAATAACGACACATGTGTTATTATATTAGGAATAGACTATAGACTTTTCTGAAATCATATAATCTATGTTCTTATATTAGTGTTCGGGACCATTTAAAAGACAGATAACAGTACAGGAGTAGAAAAAATATACATCGAGTGACAAACTAGCACGGTAATTATCCCGCTTGTTATTAATACGTACTTACAGTAAAACGAGATAAATGTTATGGCCGCCGCCGCCGGCGCGGTGCCATGCTACAGGGAATGGTATTCTTTATTATTAGTCCCACAAAGGTTTTTAAACTGAATGCGGAAGATCTTACGTTAATAGAGCTAGCTAGTACAAGAATTAATAAAATAATACTAGTAGACCCCTCTCTTGCTGTCACGTAAATTGTGTAAATAATCGTATCTTTAATGTCACTCTTTATCATGATGTAAAAATAAAATTCATTACATAGAGTAGGTAAAAAAATATCTAAAGTAACTTTCATCGTAAAAGTACAATCCCACATTTTCCGCTATAAACCTCACGTCTTATTAGCACTAATTAAATCCTTTATTTCCGTCGTTAACGACGAGAGCTATCCCCGAAGTTAAATTACTTTTGACGAAGGTCTTTGTTTACTCAGCGAATGACATGAATGGCTGCCAGAGGGATTCATTAATAAATAAATATTGCTGAGAATAATTCTTCAACGGGTAACAACTAAAATTGACTTAAAACCATAGATTTAGAATTTATTTTTAGTTGTCGGCAGCAGGAATATTGCAAAAAATTTGGGTCCGGACGGACGGCATGAATGGTGTCAATATGACATGTCAAGGTTTGATTTTTTGCAAGCTTTCTGACAGACTTAGTGGCGTGATTTTATTACCAAAGCGCGGGCGTAGTCTGCCCAGCACTTTTATAGCAGAACTTTCATAGCAAGCTCTGTAGGAAAACATAGGCATAAGCATTATATTTCTGAGATAAAGATAAGACATTGAGATTTCTTACAAAGATTGTGTTAACTAAAATAACCGGCAAGTGCGAGTCGGACTTGCACACGAAGGGTTTCGAACCATTATCTATACAAAACTATATGTTGTACAAAATAAAATAAATTTTTAATGGGGGCTCCCCTTAAAAATTTATTTTATTTTGTTTTGTTATAGCGGCGACAGAAAAACATCATTTGTGAAAATTTCTCTGTCTAGCTATCGCGGTTCTTGAGATACATCCTGGTGACAGACAGACGGGCAGACAGACAGCGAAATTTTAGTAAAACGGGACCCCCGTTATTACCCTTCGGGTAAGGAACCCTAACATGCTAACATTTGAAACAATTAGAAGAATGTTACTCCCACTAACTATCTAGGTCTATTTCCGGAAATAAGTATAGTGACTCTCATAGCTTTATTCTCAATTTTCTACTAAATTAGACAGTAGCGAGCCCCATTGTAATATGATGTAAGTAAATTCATCGAAAAAAATTATTTCGTTCGTAAATACCATATGTTTGCTGGCAACAAAATAAGATAATCAACAAAATGCCACAAAAAATGCGAACTTCGTAATCATCCCAAATTCAAGATCTTGGGGCGACGTCTAAATAGGTATTCGTGGGAAGAAATCTATTCGGCAGCATTATTTTACCTGAAGACATTGTGCCAACAATAGAGTAAAATAGTCCATTCAATTGTTAATAAATTGAATTAAATTGGATGGCTTAAATGTTGCGTTTTTATAAGTAAACAATGGTCGTTAAAAAATGGTCATACGGACGAGTGTTAAGAGACTTTAAGCTTTATTATGTGATGGGTAAGTTTGACAATGTTTGAGGTAGTATGTAATAAAGGTATTGTTAGTTTTTGCGGATTATAGTGAGCATTGTACTACTTGGCCGCGGGCTGTCAGGCCGCGACGGCGCGCGAGCGGGATTAGTCGCGGGGGTGCCCACCGACTGCGCCACCACGCATGCGGGTATCATCCCAAATTGAAAATTGTTGCGCATTTCGATTTTTTGCTTGGATTACTCGCTTTACAAACCCGTCCGTTTACGCCTCTGTTCTACTTACAGCTGAATACAGTTGCGTCAAAGGTAAATTAAATAGACGCTAATAATATTATTTACAGGTGAAATGCGTGGCTACTTATTACTAGTAAGAATCACCCACATAGAAATTTAGCCTTTTCGTCTTTTCATATACATATAATTTTTACCATCTAATAACATTACATTATAAGATATGCATTCGGCGGAATTATTTTGAATATATTATTTCAAAAACAAGCAATTTTAAACGTACCGTGTTTTTTGCGTACAAAACAAGAGCTCTTCTTAGGATGAGCTTAACTACTTGCGTAAAATATTCCTTCTGTGTAAAATTAATAACAATCATTTAAAGTTCTTAAGCATTTTAATAAATTTTCAATATTACATCTTTGGTAGAGCACCATCTACTCTACCACAAAAATATTTTTAATGGTTTGTAATATTCTAAGCAGGTAATGAAATCTTGCAATGGCTAGAAGCCTTAATAACACTTAAAATGTCGCTAAGAATTCTGCTATAAGCAAAATTAAATTTCACAAGAAAATCGAACAGGAAACCAAGAGAAGGCAACTATATCTTCAGGCAAACGACATAATTTGGTGCACACGATTTACGACTTCCAGATTGCGTAAAAAATACGTCTATAACAAACTAAAAAACAAACAGACGTTTGCAGCCGTCTATAAAGCGCAAGTTATCCACATTTAATTACATTCTGGTATTTTTGTAAGTGTGGAAGGACCGCCAGCGGAGACCGCGGCGGTGGCCGCGCCCGCGCAGAGCGCCGGCAACACGCTTTTTTTAATCAATTAAACCCATAGCGGAAAACGTGTTATTTAGAACAAAATAACACCGCAGTTCGGCAAGGTTGCTGGTGATTTACGCGTATTTGTCTGTTTTCTTGTGTGGTGTAATATTCTTTGTGGGCTGTAAAGGTGGTCGCTTTAAAGTCACCGTAAAAGGGAACAATTACACCCGAAAATGAATAAAATACCTACTTAAGGTTGTGATAATTTTACTGTCCTTCCCTATTACACCTTACGTTATAGAGATACTGCCAACATAAATCTGTAACCCTTTGTGCTGAAGAGAGTTTACGTCAGTCCACAGAGGGAAAAACCAGCCAAGTGCGAGTTGAACTCGCGTGGAGAGGGTTCCGTACAATGCCGAACATTTTTCGTAAGTGAACGTATTATATTCTAGTGTACCACTTTATTTTCAATTGATAGAATTCATATAGGTTTTCCTGTAATCTACAAGCATTGAACTACATTTTGTATTTCAAAATTTTGAGGCTCTGTAGTTTCGGAGATAATGGGGGAATGGTAATTTTTCGTCTTCTTTCATTAATAAAATCAAAATTATTTATTTTACAATAATAACAAAAATTTGTTTCCGATCCTCATAATGAGTCTTTTCATTTGATATATGACACAGTAAGGTTTGCAAAATTATTTTTTAATTTCATAATTTTTGCCCAGAAAATGACCCGTTTTAAGAAAACACTTTATTACTTTTCATATATGTGTTTGGGTCATAGGATTACACCATCCTACCAAATTTCATCAGATTTAGTTGAATACATTCGGAGAAAATTGGCTGTGACACACGGACAGACAGACAGACGCACGAGTGATCCTATAAGGGTTCTGCTTTTTAATTTTTGTACGGAACCTTAAAAAGTCAAACTTACTTTACACTAATATTTCTTTAGTTTTTACTTTTCACTGGTTACTTTTCATTTAGGTACTTTCCTTAATGTTCGTACCAATTTTATTGTTGATGTTGTTGTTCTTTTATATGTAGTATGTACTCCTATAATTTAATTGTATAGATACTTATATTATTTTACACTGTAATACTTTAACTGTGCCATATCCCCCAGTCCCCCACATCTTTTATACTTATACTTTACCCAAAGGTTGGCTGAAAGAATTCGCTTATATGTGTAAGTTATAAACCCGCCTACTTAGAGGGTACAATAAAAAATATACCTTATCTTATTATTTTTTCTTTAAAAGAACATTCTTAAAGAAATATAAATTGTCAGGGACAATAAATAGGTCGGTCTTACTCAGGTAGGATATATAAAAAGAATATTTTTTGAATGAGAAATATAAAAAAATACATAACTGAAATATATTCAACTACAGTGTCCATGGCATGGTGCCAATAATGCTGGCTGCATATGCGTGTTAGGCCATACTTGTGAAAAAAAAAATTAAAATAACTCTCTTTTCACCGGCGGCGGAGATCCTTAGAGAGATCTCGTGCACAACATACAAGAAGTGAGTATGTAACTTATACAATTGAGAGACCAACATTAAGATGTACATTATAGCATTATCATCCATATGGGTAAGAAGCACTACTTGTATATTTTAAATCTTTGGTAAGAAGTGAACAGACAGACATAAGCATGTTCTTTTAACAAAATCAAAACACTGTCAGCTTGTTAATCTGTTGCAAATCAGCGGCGAAATGTTAACCCGTCGGTTAAAAGCCCGGTTAATCCCCCGTGTCACAATATAGTGTCACTTTGTCCGAAATATCTTATTGGACTGTCAAATTATATATATACCATATAACTCACACATATATAAGAAGAAACTGGCTGACTGACTGATCAATGCACAGCTGAAACCGTTGGGTCGGAAAGCGTAAAGTTGTGCACAATGCACTAAGAAGGGACTTTTGAAAATTCATCCCCTAAAGGGTTGAAACGAGGGTTAAAAGTTTGTATGAAACTTGGAAAATTTTGAAGTCATAATTGTAATGTAAGCTCACGTTCAAATCAAAAGTTGACTGTATTACTATTGAAAAAAAAACATTGTTTAAGGGTTAGCCCCCTTAAACATGTTTGTTTTTCTCTTGCGGATAAAATAGGGTGAGAAAGTTTCCATGGAACTCAACTAAAAACGGCTAAACAGCAAAAAAATGTGAAAATTGTCAAAAGTTTGAATACAGGGGCAAGGCCGTGGGCTTACCTACTCGTATTACATCGGTAGTTGCTAGGACAAAAATCAGGTATTTTCTCTAAAAGTAGGCATAGATATAGTCAGTCGACTGGTATTTAATTGCGACTGCCGTCGGCCGGTACGTGGCACGTTCAGAAATTACACGCATCCATGAAAGCAATTTAATTGGAAATAGTACTTAACGCCATCATCACCAATCTAGTACCTATCGCTAGTGGCCAAAAGCGGCCGCCACCTTGAACCGCGTTGCTCTAATCCTATAAGTACCTATGTACATTTTTATCGACCTTTTAATACCTAGCTATCAACAATAATATATATAATTTATTGATTTACATTCCCCAAGGCTGACGTACCTAAAATATAATTATTGGTACTGTCAGAAGGGGAAATTTACTTATGGTTGAATACATATGTAGGGGAGAGTGAGCAAACATTAAAACCTATGAACCTTTCCCCAACGCCCAGGGCGGCGTTGGGCCAAACGAGGGTTGGCGGGAATAGGCAAATATTTAGCCTAAGGGCTGGCAAGCCGTCGACTAATTGTTCTTTAAATACCGCGGGCCCACCCTACAGCAAACATTTTCAAATCGATTTATTGCGCCCAACTCCCGCCTTTTCTCGTTTTTCTACAAAATAAACTCGGTCGCAGGATAAGTATAGCTTACCAGATAAACATATTTCGAATATATCTCCAAATATTTGTCCACGCCACACAGCTATCTACCTGCGGTTACAACCAAACCGCATTAATTGGTTGACTTTTTATTTAAACCTACTTATACGTTGACAGGAAATATGGTTCCTAGGTTCCATTCATTCCATGGATCCAAGAGTAGGATAGTACTACTCTTGGATCCATGAATGGAACCATCAGTATAATTTATGTGTGCGTTGCGGGGCTGGTATTAGGTACCGACCGACTACTTCGCTCTTGTCTGTGGGGCAACAATGAGGAAAGTTACGAAAAGTAAAGAGGTACTTATGTACTAACTTAAATACTGTATGTAGTTTAAGTAGATATAGGTCATAATTTGTGTCTGGCCTAACTCGTGTAAGTAGTCAATTCTTAACCTTCTTGTATGTATAATAAATAGCCAAAACCCATCTACATTAGGGCAACCAAATATTACAAATAAAACACATATCTCGTAGACATAATACAGCCATTATCCGCACTATTAATAGCCGTACAAAATCGAACAACTATTTTTACTTTAACATGAAAAATGGAATCCGAAGCCGGCATTAGGCATGTGAACAGATCGACTCGTGTTCCTCTGTCAGCGGCTATTTCCGGATGTCTATTTGTCACGCTCTCTTGTCTAATTTGTGTTCAAGTTCTTCGTAAGATTTATCGTCATTTTATGATACATTGTCTGAGAAAACTGTGATGGAAGTGAAAGTTGTACTTATAATGAGGCATTGTCCTAATCATACCTGTTTTTCACGAAGGTAGAGTCTATTCGCTGAGAGTGGATAAACTTAGGGCTTCATAAGTCATTACAAATTGCGGCGGCCCGCTAATTATATAAACCTTATCCAATTTTGTTAACAATTATTAAATGTATAAAACAGAAAACAACACATAATAGTATTTTATGCAACAGTTGTATATGAAGGTTCATAAAATGCGAGTGGCGCAGGTTACGATGCGTGCCTTGGCGAGCATCGTAAGGAGACGCCATCGAGCATTTTTTGACATACTTATACAACGTTGCATACAATACTTTTTCTACGACTACATTTACTAAAATAAATCCAAAAATAAACAAAGAAAAGTATGAAATACTACCATATGTTTGCTAGATACTAGGTATCTATGGAAGACTTTATTTTTTTTATTGACGTCTTCCTAGTGACCAAAAATGCCATTTTTGAAACATGGAGTCACTTAAACGATGTTTTTTCATACAAAAAACCGTTTGTTCAGTGACTCCACGTTTGAAAAATGGCACCATATGTTAAAATAACGATTTTATTATGTTTGCAGTATGGTAGATCTAAAGAAAAAAGTTATAGGTCTATGGCTAGGAGTATCGTTTTGGCGACATAACGACACATGTGCTATTGTATTAGGAATAGACTATAGACTTTTCTGAAATCATATAATCTATGTTCTTATATTAGTGTTCGGGACCATTTAAAAGACAGATAACAGTACAGGAGTAAAAAAATACTTAAACGATTCATTCGATGCACATTTTAAAACGGAATGCCAATATATGGCCACCGCGTCCGCTCGCCCGTTTGGCCCGCGGTTGACATCAAATGTTTGCGTCGTACCATGCAAAAGGCAAAAGCGGACAATGCGACGGCCGCCATACAGTTTACAATAAGTCGCTACTCGTAGACGAATTGTAAAATTTATCAACTTCCGAACAACAGACTTTAGGCAGAAGTAAAGGTTCTCCACTTGCTACATTTGTTATAGAACGCGAATCCCCGATCATCACAAGTTCGCACTAATTTTATCGCGATTGAACATGGTCAATGATATGTTTTTATTTTTAGTCTCAACTGTTGATTGATTAGTGTTAAATAATAACAATTAATCCGAAATCAAATATATTGAACTCGAACAGGATATTAGTTTACGGTTAAGACATTCATGGCCCTTTGCTATAAGTTTTTACTATTGTTTACCAATTTTACTATGATTCTCATTTCGTTTGCAAGAATTTAAAATTGGGTTCTCGATCCAGAAGCACATCGTCATCAGGTTCCTTGAAATATTTACTAGCTTTTTTATGTACGTACTTATTCGGACGTAAACAAGTATCATCTAAATATTGAAAAACAAAAAAATCTTTGATTGCTATGTATGTGTAAGTTGGCGTTTTAAAAACAAATCAGTTTCAACTTATTCGATTATTGATGGGGACTAAGCTGTAGTTTTTCATACAATAGGTAGGTACTTACTTACACGTGTAAATCTGATGACTATATATACTTACCATCATCAGATATAACCATCTCTAGAACTGGCAGAGTCTGGAACAATAGTAACTTATAAATAACACACTCAATCGGGTTGCGTTTGTTATTTACCTACAACACACGTATGTAATTCTAGAAAACATTAAATATTTACTTGCTCGTAATTACCTGTTCATTGACAGCTACGCGTATGAATAAGTAATAAAAAAATCCTGAGAACAACTTTTTTCCTGAAATTCCTGATTGTTTTAGTCAAATGCTCTACAGTGCCTAAAAAACACATACTGAAACTATATTAAGGCTAAATTCAGTCCATGATTGATGATGAAGATGATTGAAGATGAAGATGATGAAGATGATTGAAGATGAATAAGTACTTGAACAACTTTTCTCAAGGTGTATCGAATCGATATGTGAAAAAAATTAGACACTGATTTGAATGGAAGGCTGAGAATTTATTGTTCATACTACTATGTCGATATACGTTCCTTGGGGAAAGTTGTTCAGTATCATTTACTGAATTTACTTAGAAAATAGACTCAGTATACATATGGTGTTAGACATTATATAGATGAGCAACAAACTACTCTAGCTGGAGCCCTAAATTGATATAAATGAAAACACAGTAAATGGAGGAGAAAAGAAATCAAAACGAGCCAGCACTCGGGTCCATATGCGCCGTGTCGGTCTTACCCTTTCTGCCACTATTTTTGTAATGACAGTCTGCAGGCGGTGCGCCCGCGCCGCTTCGGGGAAACACCTAATTTTGTGCGCTTCTGAATGAATTACAATATTATACTGTTCCTGTATATTGTTTTATTCTGGTTCTATTCGATTGGAAAGATATTGTAAGGATTTGAATATTTGTTTGGACTTCCTACTACAAATAAGTTCTTCCATGCTAGTCTGAACCAAATTCCAACCTTAAATGTACCAGTTGCTTCTTACACAGATGGTAAAAGCCAGTCGAGGGAATGGGCGAAAATCTTGAACTAGGTCAACGATGCGGTTTGTAATCCGTCATTATTTTTATTCCCTTTTCTATTTAATGACCCAATATCACGGTAAGAGACCGGTTAAAGTCTTATGGCCCAAGGCAGGCCGTATCTATGTCAGGAATAAAGTATGTATATGTCGCAGTTGGATTGTATAATTTGCTGTTTGACAAAAACTCTAGCTGTTTGGCATTACAACTCGGTTTTGAAAAACAGCTGAATATTGTTCAGCTGGATTGTCATTGTGTTCCGTTTAACAAAACAGCTAACATATCGTACACATCATCAATGCCGCGGCGCAAAACGTCAGATTGTAGATTTTAGTTTGGAATTCTGCCACTGTGGCTTTCAATGCCATAACAACCAAAATATGGCCTCAGAGAAGGTGAATGCTGCACCGCGTTCCGAAAGCAGCAGATTTTTATCGAGAGACATCGGCGACTTCGTCTATGATTTCGGACTGCAAATGATTGGGGAGAATAAAGCAGACCTTCAGCTTGGTTCCCGTATTGTTATAAGATACGGCAATATGGGAAATTCACGTGGAAGTTACCTTATAAATGTTAATGTCATGTAAAGAGCCAACATAGCTCTTTACACGGCTTTAACGTTTATAAGGAAACCTTAAAGTAAAAAGGTACTCGTAAGTAGGTAAATTAATCTGCCAACCTACCCTACTTGGCACACCACATGAAAACGATACCAATAAGTACACACGTATCACAAAGTAGCTTAGCCAACTCCATTCCAGTCCAATCTGATGAGTCTACTACGAAATAAAGTTTATTTAGAAGAACTTTATTTATTTACCCAGCAAGTGCTCGGTAACATAAACTAACGAACGCGGACACCCGAGCCGAGGACCGACCTACACGGCTGTCATTTCCGACGTGTATTTTTATACTTGGCTAAGTACTTATTTGAAACTTAAAACTTGCCTTATGCACTACAGTTTTTTAATGCAGTATTTAATATTTCGGTTGAATTTAATAGTAAATTAATGAAAATATTTATATTATTTGGATTTTAATTCATATACAGTGAACGTGTTGGATCATACTCAGCTTGATTAACTTTATTTAGTAATGTTCATTACACATACTAGTCCTTTTTACGGTCTCCATACAAGAATGGGCATGTATGTAACGTTATAAGCCCAGTATCAGAAGTTTTGTAACTTTACCCACCTACATTTTCGTATCTTACAAAAATGTTCCCTACTGCCGAATATCTAAAACTTTAAAAAGTTATAACAGCAGTATTCCAATTTCAAATTAACGCGTAGATGAAAAAGGCAGGAGCAGTGGCACGGTGGCCAGTTGCATGCCAAATTAGACTCGATAAAGTAAATATTTATCTAAGTTTCAATATAAACGTAGGAGGTAAGATAACCGTCAAATCAAATAGCTTTCCGACGAGACTGCGGGTGGCTTCATTCCGTTTTCTCGGATTTCGACGGCGGGCTTTTAATCCATTTCATTAAGGATTGATCGGATTGGTTTTAAATTTCCACTACTGCTGAAATAAACGGCGTATCTTGAAACTACCGCTTTGATTGTGAAACTTTATTAAATTAGGACTGATACATCTACGTTATTTTATTATTTTATTATTACTTTGAACTGTTGTTAATAAAATAACCTAAAGGGCTATCTAATACACTTCTAAACGTTTAAACGTAAGTAATATTCAGGGATTAAATCACGTAGCAACAGATCCACATGATGTTCCCATTAGGTAATATTATGATTTAGTGCCAAAATGTACCCTACTGAGCTTTATTTACGTTAGTCCTGGATGCTGAATGTGCTAGCGGCGGCGGGCGGCGGCGTTTATTTGTTTTCAATCTATGCGCTGAGAGACATTGAGAAATATAGGTCCATTCCCACCATCTGTGAGGATTTTTTCATTGGATTTTTGAACGAGCGAGCAAAGTTCTCCGAGTCTACTTGAATAATCCGGCGTTTGTAAGTATGTATGTTAATTTGTACTACGATAACTTGAGTATCTTTGATTGGAGCTTTATGAAATTTTATTGAAGGCGTGTAGATATACCAATAGAATGTTTAAATTCAAACATGAGCTAAAACGGTCAACGGCTTGCTGAAATATGGGGTTCGCGTACAGAGCAAACTATTAGTTACATTTACTGAACAGTTTATATTTATAGGATTTATCATTCTTCCGAATAAACACTTCTTCTATGTTGGTCTAATATAAATGAAAATTTTTGATTGTAACACCTGGAGCCTTACTATGACCTCTAATAGCAGTCTTGTTTTAATATTACTTTGTCAATTCGTACCATGGCCAATAGAAAACAACATTATAGTAATACATATTACTTTAATGTTGATTTTGGTGTAGGTCCTTTGATTGCTTCAAGGGCGACAAATCTATACGAGTCCACTATTTTTCATAGTCGATTAAGGAAGGTTATTCATAATACTAACAAACATTAGATATGGAAGAAAAGAACAAATTGTGGAATCGTAAAAGGCAATCGAGGGAATGTCCTTGCCTGGGGCTGTATTATAAACTTGACAGAAAAATCATGATAATTTAGGTCCGTTTTGTTCCAAACCTTATAATATATATAATAAAATTGTTTCAAAGCGTACCATGAACTTTTAAAACAAGACTGTTTTTTTCCTGCTAAGTCATTTAAAAGAACGAATGATATGTCTATTCTCAAACAATTTTGAGAGTGACATAACGCGTAAATATATTATTTCGTTTAGCTCCATCACTGGTGCGCGGCGTTCCGTTTAATTCTGACGGATGCCTTGTAAATATTTATATTATTTAAAAAAATGTGATAGGGCACTATATTATGTAAACAAATGATACGACATTAAAACCTTATTTGTCTAATAAAATATCCGCTATTATATTTTTTAAAAAGGCCTTATTATTATAATTTAAAAAAAATGCATTCGGGAGCGTGATATGAAATGGTTTTTATCAAACCATGTAGGTTAGATGATTTTATATTCTTTTTGGTATCCACAGCCATTTAAAATGTCATTTCGACGTGTATTTATTTTGTTTCGATAAATTTAGTAAATCAGATTTTTCCGTGAATATGTCCAATAATTTACATATCCCAAGTAAGTTGTTCATATTTCTTTGTGTTAACATTATAATATTATTATTCACTTTATTTATTTTAAATATTCTTAGATTAGATTTTTTTATACAATATCTATAAAAAGTAAAATATAAAAAAATCTACAAAATATACATACTTTATAAAAAAAACCTAATCTAGCTGCCCACTGGCAGCGGGGCTTTAAGGCCCAAGCTACCGGTGGTTAGGGCCGCAGAGAGAGAAACCTCCTGACAATGCGTGCCGTGTCCAGGAGTACTGCCTTCTGTATCTGACCCTTGATCCAGCCATCTAGCGAGAGAGTCTTGAGGTGTTGATCAAGACTCTTCGCTTTATTATATTATTATTATTGTATATATTATTATTGATGTGAAATTTCACTTATGATTTGTAGTGATATATCCTGACCCTCTCGCAGAAATTTCATGTGATTGGTTTGTTTTTTTTTCAGCGAAACGCGATGCATTATTATGAAGCAGGTGGATTCTAAATGAAGAAATTTTTACATACTAATAAAGATGTGTATAGCTTTTAACCGTTGTCTTCGAAATAAAGCTTGGGAGTCACAACATTACCAATAGAGTGTATACGATACCCAAAAAAAGGTAATCAGAACATTTAAAGGATAACACGTGGGCTTCTCCCACTTACTTATTTATCAAACAAACATTAATACTTTTTGCTATCTAAACTCTTTATTTTCTACTCGTAAGCGATGGTCTTTGGCAGTTGCACGCGCAGACATTTCGTTATATAGCCAACTGACAAAGACCTTCCTTCAAGTTTCTCTGCCTGTCACTTGAGACAATAGAATTTTGTTAATTGTTAATTTTCTCCAGATAAAAATCTAATTTTATTTAATTTAACGTTGTGAATTTTACTCCTGTATTTTCTGTCTTCTATCTTCACTGTTCTTTGCTCCGCTTGCGCACCTTCTGTTTTTCTTGTTAATTTTCCTGTGTATTACATAATAAATAATTATTTTAAATTCCTCAAATATTTATTTCTTCTTCTTCCGTACACATTTCCCTATCTAGAACGCTCTGCCTAGGAGCTCCTATACCCCATAAACATTTTTCTCTAATTTATTAGGAACCACAATTGATTTGTTATAAGAATGAAACCCGTATGTAAAAACATAAATAAATTTCAATGAGAAAGTGCAATAGGTAAGTATTTAATATTTGTTTCTTTTTTCAGGACTTCGGCAATAGCTTTCCGGACTCGTCGAGCAAGAGAAAGTGTTATAAAAAATTGTATACCTATGCGCATAAGAAAGTTTTGACTTGAGATCAATAATTTTATGTGGTAGAAAATCATTTTTTTTGTTTACTTCTATACTTTTTGGTAGTCCTTTGGTAAATAAAAAATGTACATACTATTACTATTGCTTTTAATAAAATTACTTAAAAAGATCATGTTTTTCTTATTCTTTTTACGAGACAGGTTTTGTTAGTAATGTAATTACATAAATATGCAAGTAGGTACGTTAAACTAGGTGTGTTTAGTTAGACAATCGTTATCAGTTATATAACGCATAGGGTATTTTTATCTCGAAAAAGATCCCCGTAGAATTGGCAGAAAGTAGTGGATATACACAAATATACTATCACGTCTTCACGCCCAACGGGGTAGACAGGGTCTAGTGCTCGTTGTTATATATTATATTTTATAGTGTCGCAATACCCAAAGAGCAGTCTTAATGGTAGAAAAAGGAAATCTAATAATGATGCGTGCTGCCCACATCGTCTATTGACATATTCAGATTACTTACTTATTACATTATTTACTTTGAGGCTAGCTCAATCTATGTGATTTGTCCGTGTATATTTATTTTATATAGATTTTCTTCTATTCCCTCAATCAACTTTTACATTCTGCGCGAAAAGAGAAGAAGGTGATATATTAAAAATTGTAAGTCCTTGGGTACATTCTTATTTTTTTTCTTTTCTTCTATACTTTGATTATAAGACTGGGTTTGTTGATAAAAGTTTTGTTTCCGCGGCTACCGACAAACGTTTGCAAGATTGCTATTTTGACAGTAAAATAATACTGCTAAGCCTCAAAAAGGAGTTCATGGTACGCAATAGAGTGAATGATTTGCAGTGACGTCAACAAAACGGCTAGCAAATACAATATTAAAGTAGGTAATATTGTTTTAATATTGTTATCAGACGCCCATCGGGCTCAAGAACGGGATGGACCTTTATAAACACATAGCGTTATCTCACTCTCATTCATTCGTTCTGTCACATCATTATGTCGGAATAAAACAATCTTGTTTTTAAGATCTCATGGTGCGGTTTGAAACAATATTATTATAAGCTTGAATCAAAACGGAGCTAATCCATCATGATTTTGTTAAAGTTCATAGTAAGTCCCCTGCTGCTTTCCTCACGCAGATCGTACTTAGAAGCTGATCGAGGGAATGGGCTAAAATGTGAATCATTTTATACTGGTGTTGCGGCTAGCAATCCGTCACAAAAAGATTGCAACTCACTACTATCCATATGCAATTCGCTAATTTCTAACAACTCAATTCTTTACTTATAGACTTACTTACAGATACTTTTTTCTAAACATCAAAACAAACATTTTCTACGAGATTTGTACGAAATATAGACTGCTGACGTATATAGTTTATTAGATTTAAACAACGCAAGATATTATCAGTTTTTTGGCAATAATAAATCTAAAATTACATTGAAAATGGATATAATCATGACAAGTGAACGTCAGTTGTCATTTTGTTTAAGAACTTTTATATTTTCGGTATATCCATCTGTCAGCTTAGCTCATAGACTGTTGGAGCAGTAATTTTGTATGAGTAAAATAAATACATACATACATAAATTGGTTAAATAAAATTGAGAAAAAAGAAAGTTAATAAATAAAAAGAATATAAAATTTTAAACTGCCCTATACGTAAAGAGACAAATGAAAGTTTAGAGAAGAGGCCTTTGCCCAAAGATGGGACACCATATGCCAAAGAGCAAAAAAAATTTTTGCCATAAGCTAAATAATGTTTAAAAAACAACTTCACCCGCAAACTACACGACTGATTTTGATAAAATTTCCATGGTACCACATGGAAAGTATACCCTTACAAACAAAAAAATATTTAAAAAAAAAAAAAAATTGTGAACATACATAAAAAAAATAAAGGATCGCGACAAATTGATAACCTCCTCCTTTTTTGGAAGTCAGTTAATAAAAAGAGTAACTACGTAAGGTGGAGATGATATATTTTTTAGCAAGAACCCTATAGTGAGGATTATGTTAGATAGGTCTTTTAGAACCATTGTGTAATTGCGCATCTGCATTCCTTTCAAATATTCGATAGTGATCTATTTTCTAAAAAATACAAAACATCTAAACTTTACAAAAAATCCATGCCGGCTAAGTTAGTTTACCGGTTAACTAATATCATGTACCTATTTGAAAAATTTCGTACAAAATACATATTTCTTAGGAAAAAATGTAAATAATTATATCGTTTTAAATGCTCTGCTTCAGCGTCTACGACATGTCTACGAAACTATACACCTCTACAGTTGGTGCTACAAAGCTACGATCCGCAAAGATATTATTGTCATTCCGGTTCAAGATAATTTTAATATTTGGAAATGATAGTTCTTCTGGTAGATAAAAAGGTGATAATTACAGATAAGGTCAATTTTTTTTAAGTGTCAAAAGTCTTAGTAAGAAAATCGATGAGTAACCGTCGAAATAATTTACATAAAGTCAAATATATGAATACAACCAGCAATATATCAAAGACCTTCATTTTTATTTCCATATCCTAATTGGTTATGTTTGCTTTTCAGTTACTTATTATTTAAAAGAATCTCATCATTATTATTTTTTTCCGCATCTAACGAATATCGATATATTTACTTACTCAACTGATGCATGGTTATAAAAAACTCCAATTCCTTTTTTCTATTTTCCATGTAAAACTCTTCAATACTTCACACTTTAGCTGATTTAAAAAAAAAGTATCTGGGGCAAAGTAATGCCCTCGCTTAGACGAGTCAACGGAAGGGTAGGCTCTACCTACCTTTTCTCGAAGTGTTTCGTCGTATTTTTACAAGCTTTTCTTTTATTTAACTTACATATCTTTGATGTATGTATATTATATTAGGTTGGGGAAAAAGTCTTTTCGCATATAGTATGTATGAACTTGTAATAAAACCACTTTGGCTATACTATTTGTACCTGGCTGGTTTTGGTATCATTTAAAAGTTTAAATTTTAAAGAGGATAATTCCAAATTCAAATTTGGAAAATGCGTGATTTTCATTTGTTTTTCTTACCGTCAAGATAAGTGAATCTAATGAAGAAATTAGATACATTTTAAAAATTTACTACCAAAAAGGTAAAAATGAAACGCAAACCGCGAAAAAAATTTGCGATGTTTATGGCCCTAGTGCAGTGTCTGTGAGAGTAGCACAAATTTGGTTTAAGCATTTTCAATCCGGAAATTTTGATGTCAAAGATGCACGTCGCTCTGGTCGCCCTGTTACGGATAAAATGGATGCTATTTTTGAAAAAGTGGAGCAAGATCGGCATATCAGTAGTTACGACGTAGCCGAAGAACTGAAACTGAAAAAAATGGGTACACAAAAAAGCTCGATATTTGGGCACCTCACGAGCTCTCTGAAAGAAACCTAATGAACCGTGTACTCATTTGTGATTCTTTATTACGACGTAATGAGACCGAACCATTTTTGAAGAAATTGATAACTGGTGATGAAAAGTAGATCACGTACGACAAGAACGTGCGAAAAAGGTCATGGTCAAAGGCCGGTCAGGCTTCACAGACTGTGGCGAAACCCGGGTTAACTCGCAACAAGGTGATGCTGTGTGTGTGGTGGGATTGGAAGGGCATTATTCATTATGAGCTGTTACCACCAGGCAGGACCATCGATTCAGAACTCTACTGCGAACAACTGATAAGATTAAAGCAAGAAGTTGAGAGCAAGCGGCCGGAACTAATCAACAGAAGGGGTGTGGTTCATCATAATAACGCTAGACCTCACACATCTTCAACCACTCAGCAAAAATTAAGAAAGTTTCACTGGGAGGTGTTAATGCATCCGCCGTATAGTCCTGACCTGGCACCTTCAGATTTTCACCTGTTTCGGTCTCTTTAGAATTCTTTAGGCAATGTCAGGTTAACATCACGAGAGGACTGCCAAAACTACTTGACGCAATTTTTTTGATCAGAAGCTCCAAAATTATAGTAATGGGATCATGTCCCTACCTATAAGATGGCAAAAATTTATTAAACAAAATGGTACCTACATACTTTAGTTAAATGTAAATAAACTATATTAAAAAATGTTTTGAATTTTCATATAAAATGCGAAAAGACTTTTTCCCCAACCTATTATTTAAGTATGTTTGTTTAGGTCAAATCTTGCAACTAAATTTTCAACCAGTTATCCTAAACCGATTGAACTGAAACTTTGCACACATATGTAAGTTAAATGACAATGCAATAATATGGAATCATTGAGCTGTTCTGATAATGAAGCCTGGAGATATTCATCAGAACTCAGCTATAAAACAACATAACCTTATTGAGTAAGACTCATTTGATTGGTCTTGAGCACTTTATGTAGACGATGTCTAGGGTTTGATCGCAGGAACGGAATGTAGTCGATGGAACTCAGTAATAAAACGACACAACTCCATCATATCCATTTATAAGTACTTACATATGTACACAAAGGAATAATTTTTCCAAAAGTAATGTTGGCAGTCCAGTAAAAAAAAAAAGAAGAATTTAGTTTTACACACCATTAAACAAAGTGAAAGAATAAATTACAGGGCACAGACGTCTTAATTTTTTAAATTTGGTATACATTTATCGTCGTCAACATGGATGAATGTAGGTAATTTTTTATGTTCTCCGCTTCGGAAAAAAGACAAGTATTATTTGAAAAAAGACAAGTATAATTTGAAAATGCGCAATTTTTATCTTAATTTTAAAGTAATTACAGAAGTTTTAGATAATATTGTATTGACCTATAATTATTTCAATTTGAATACTTTTTCGTAAGTTCAAACCGATAGTGAATCAATTAAGTTAACTTATAAAAAAATAAAAAGATATGAAGTACCGCGCAAACAAAGTTATGAATAAACATTTTATTAGAAGTTGGTGCTCTTCGAAAAAATATCTATACATAAGTATATTGAATGAAAACGACACCAAATAAAGGTTAATATTTATCGGTTGAACTTTGACTAGGTATTGTAAGTGTTCTATTTTTTTTATAAATATTTTTTTGTTTTGGCTAGTTTTTCTCATAGATGGAGATAGAAAGTAGAGTGTGCTTTTTTATTTTTATCCCGGCCGATATACATGAATCCCTTCCTTCACTCAGGATTCCACCGTAGAATCAACTGTGAAATTCTTCGTTTCGCTCTGGATTCAAAATATAACCTCTGTCCCTTGTAGCACAATGTACTATATTTGATGAATTTAAAAACTTACCTTTATAGTTCCAATTTTCAGGAATGGCGACAGTTGTGACGAATTGTGAGTTGTGACAGACAGGGGCGGGCGCAGGGGCGCGTGGGGCGTGGACGCCATTTTAACGGGGCGCAGCGCGGCAACCCCTACTTATTCCATTATTAGCTGGGGCTCTAGTTTGTTTTCACACCTTGCCTTTTCTTCAAACAATTTGGTTTTAGGGCTTACTGAGTGAAATTGCCAAGCGCGGGGGACGCACGAGTAAATTAGTGCAAATACTCTGCTAACATTTGTAGTTCCGGCCTCGTATATATTTGTTCTATATTTTTTTCTTCTTTTTAGTCAAACAACAAAGTTCTAGGTTAATTCTAAGTAGGTTATATTTTTATCTATAAAATAGTGATAACTTTTTGTACCTTAATCGTATACTTAACCTTATCACGACACTATAACTATTCTATAACTCATATAATAAAATGTTATTTATGTATGTACTTTAGTAAATACAATTTAAAAGTTTTAGCAAATAGATATTTTGCAGTAGGTTTTGTACTTCTCAATACAAAATGTTCCCTTTCAAAAACGACAGCGTAACAATTTTATATTTGATATTTCAACGGCGTACTAAAACTCAATCGGGTATAATTTATTGTTTCGTCTTTCCTTAATATCGAAGATGTAGGGCCCCGGTCGTAATTCAGCGGAGATTATTTACTTATATGTATGATACATGAGTGTGCTCAGATGCCGCGTTCCGCTGCAGCCGACTATTAGAGGCATTGGATAAACAAAGGATTAAATTATCGCGTTAAGACAGAGATAATCCACGCAGATGAGGTGGTTGTTGACCTTCAGCGTGCGGTTAGCTGACTCAGAGATTTGAAGTTTAAAGCCGCTGATTTTTGTAAACTGCCGATCAGTGGATCGATATTTTTCATTCCGTGAGGCTCGTTAATTTTAGTATGGTGGGCTGACTTCAGCGTATCACTTTCAACGTTATCTTGTGACAAAACTGCATTCAAACTTCTAACTAGATGTAGATACATATGACCAAATATATTTATTATTCAGACACTCCATTTATTTTGACATGAGGAGGATTCCCTTTTCAAAATAATTTAAGTGCGTACTGAGGTAGAAGGAGTACCTTCGATTATATTAGTAGATAATTTCGTGATTAATGTGACATTCAAATGTATGGCTGTATGTCGCCAGTTGGATGTTCAGGTATCATCATATCATACCAGCCACAGGAAGTCCTCCATAGTTCTACCTAATACTGCACGCAAGATATTTCGTTCCTCGTTCTATCTTAATTTTGCTCTTTAATCGTTAGATTTCTCCACTGTTTTTCAAATTCTAAATCCTACAAGAACACAAGTGGTGTTTTTCACAAAACAAACAGGTGTGCACCAAGACCTCCTTCTTATTTTTTCACTCGGTTGCCTTTTACCCTATAGCCGGGAAAGACAGGCCGGATAACCTGGTCGAGTTTTCCCTAGGGATAGCGACATACTTACAAATATTTAGAAAAAAAATGCTCTCCTCTCCCTATATGTGCCTTTTGTGTAAATCAGTAGAAGAGTGTCCAAACATCGGTATATAGGTATATGTAGTTAGTTATATACGTTAGTTACAACATTGAAGGGACATACCCATAATAAATCAACCCACGGGTCCACCACTACATCACTATAGTATAATGAAATTAAAATATCAGGCAAAAGTTTTAAAAAAAGGTCGGCAGTTCAATACGACGATACTCTTATATACCTATGTTATAAAACAAAGGGAGCTTTATGCTTAGTTCTGATGTCACAAAAAATAGTTTTCCATATTTCCATACTGATGGTCAAATATGATATAATACATTATATTCTCTTTTAAGATCATAATTTTACGGTAAGAAACCAATTATAACCCTAGATAATTGCAATTTCTTTATAATCACTTAATTTTGCCCATATCCGACATGTCGTTTAAAAATAAAACGTAGACTACGTTTGTATGGGAAAGTCTATTTCTGTCTAGGGTAAGGTTACTCTTAAGGTGCCCACACAGCAGTTATATAACGTTATAAAACATTGTGTAACACGATAACATTATATAACAATGTGTAACATTTTACTAAAACATGTTATACAATGTTATATGTTATAAACGCTCCCACCCTGGTTGAACTCGTTGAACATAATATAATAATCTATAACAATCAGTTTGGGTCTGTCTTTTGAGAAAGCTGGTAGTGATAGTGACTCAATGAACATGAACAGCGAATGAACCGACTAGAGCTGTGTACGTGACAGAGTAGGCACACTACAAACGAAGCGCGCGAGCAACCTCCCCGCGCCCTTCCACTAACTTCCCTCTGAGGCTCGGATGTTGATGATGTTATACAACAAAAGTTATCATTTGTTTCATCATGTTGTGATTAGCTGTATAACATTCTGTTGTATGAATAACATCACTAACAATTTATAACTTTTGTTTTAATTTGTTATAATATGTTAGACAACAAATGTTATGCAACATTCTCTAACAGTATATAACTGTGTTGAAGGAGCACCTTTTTGTACGAGCTTTTACTGTGAGGCGATAGTAAGTACTTATTAAGACAAAGAAAATAAGGTCAAACTCGATGGAGTTGCGTCGTTTTATAACTGAGTTCCATCGACCACCTTCTGTATCCGTGATCGATCAGACCGTAGGCATCGTCTTCCATAAAGTGCTTATCAAGACAAACCTAACGAGTCCTACAAAATGAGCTTATGTTGTTTTATACTAGAGTTCCATCTAATATATATCGGCTCCAACATTAGATCAGCTCATTGACTCCATTATTGTATTGTCATCCGATTTACAAAATCATGCAAAATTTCAGCTCAATCGGTTGAGGATAACTGGTTGAACATTGAGTTGCAAGATTTTACTTGAACAAACATTCATACATACATACAAGATACATTGCAAGTTAAATAAAAGCTTGTAAAAATTAGACGTGATGAAAAGAATATTTGTATGTATGTTTAAATACACGATAGGTATAAATAACAAAATATGATATTTCAGTGCGGATACTTATTTTGTTTCATTTGTACGAGTAACGCAGTGAATTACTTATAAAAAATAAATATATAAACATGTCACTTCGTGTTGCGTTTCCATCATATTGCATTGTACGGTAACTGATAGTTCGATCACTTTTCTTGATAAATTTTACTAACAATAGTAATAGCGTATGCAGAGTACATCAAGAAGATTACTCATAGTGAAACATCTACAGCCAAAAGCTAAATAAAATAATACTTGTCAGATTACCTAATACGTAAGGCCATGGTTACGTAACCTACCTGTTTGCACGACTTACCGCTTAAACAAATAGAAGATACGCCAATATCAACAGCTCTGGTGTAGAAAAACAATAAACACTCGGGTCACTGGCCGATACAGCAGCCTGTCTGCCAAAGTAAGCACCCCTGCCACAATGAACGTGGAAATATCTTGGAAAACACATATATATATGTGTAAAGCTCTATGTGTTGGTTTGTTCAAAGTTCAGCTATAAGATCGCCGAGTGGCACGGCGTCCCACATTTTCTTGACATATATCAAGGAATAGAGAGTGCGAAAGCCTTGTGTTGTGAGTAGCCCAAGTTTTCTCTGTTAATAACCCTACTAGCTGAGCGACCGAGCGTTGCTCGGTTATTTTTTTATGAAATCATTTTTTTAGCCTCATCACTCCTTAAATACCGAGTTTCACCAAAATCGTTGGAGCCGTTTCCGAGATATTATGTTACATAAAGAATTTAAAGTATATGTAAGATGTCTTTGCAAACAGGATTGTATGGATATGTTATGCAGCTAAGTATGTTTAGATGCCTAAAAAAGAGTGAACACTTGACAAAAGGTACATAAGTATCCGTAAGTAGGTAATTTTTTTGGGAGAGTGCGTTTCTTTATATTATACAATAAAATAGAAAGACTCTGGCTCTATAATGTGACCTGTGACCTTAGAGCCACAACCGGGGGCCGACTGCGTTCATCAATGTATGTGACCTGCTGATTGGATGAACCCATGGTTGAAATCGCAGATGTGTGAGGTATGATTAAGTACAATTATTTATTAAGCATTAGCCAAATATGGCCACAATCTCTATCAGATTTCTATCTAAACAGAAACATGCTTAAATATTTTCTATAAAGTGATGAGACTGTTTAAAAAACACAGTCATGACGTGACGATGTCCACGTGGGTGGCGTGTCAGCTCGAATCGCCACTGACAGGACCCTCCACTCAAAAGACGACCATCCAAGTTGGAACCCTCACCGCGCGTCCCACCTTCAGTTTGAGATAAAAATAAGCTAGAGCGATAGGTCGAGTCTATGGTGATTGTAGGGTTGCAGCCGCTGAAAAACTTATCTAGGTGCATTCATCGTACGGATCGAAGTATGCACCTATGCACCTTTTGCCATAAATGCATATCTTTGTTTAACTAATCTTAACTCTTTGTAACCAAACACTTATCTGGAAATATATTCTAGACAATCATATAAAGGAAATCTAAATTAACTATGTATGAATCTATTTATTTAAAAAATATTACATCCGTTTAAAAATAATTAAGTAGGTACGTTTTTTGTACTTTTTTAGCCAGACAAAAAGCCCAATAATTCGTACAGCCGTGCATACCTACGTGATATAATCGATGACGAGACGACACGCTCTCTAACATACCCGGAATAAGCGTGACGTGTGACAACCCTACATCGGTGACCATTATTGTAGCTGCTAACGTCAGCTCCTTGTAGACACTTGATTTTATGTTCGCCGGAATGCGACGTCTAAATCCGTAAATCATCCATTGAGCACCGCCTACTTGATACGAGTGATTAGACAGCAGTTTTTGCCTCGTTATCAAAGATTTTTATTAAAATTAAAGGTCGCCTCTACGGATGTAGGTATGTATTTACTCAATCAAATATAACCTTTTTGACAGTATTTTGAGGGTTCCATACAAAAATGAAAGAACGGAACTCTTATAGAATCACTCGTGCGTCTGTCTCAGCCAATTTTCCATTAATGTCATTATCAAATGAAAGGGCCCGTTATGAGGATCTCAAATATATTTTTGTTATTATTGTAAAATCCACCCCCCCCCACCCCCCCCCCCCCCACTGATCTCCGAAACAACTAATCCAAAAATTTTGGAAAAGACATATTAAAAAACATTGTACGGAACCCTCTCTACGCGAGTTCAACTCGCACTTGGACGGTTTTATTTCAGTACTAGCTTGTGCCCGCGGCTTCGCTCGCGTAGGGGTGTAATTTATCAAAATCCTTTCTTAGGGGATGCCTACGTCATAGTGGCTTTATGCATGCAAAGTCTCAGCCCGATCGGTTTAAAATTGACAAAGTTTCATACAAACTTTCATCCCCTATTTTATCCCCTTGGGGGTAGAATTGATCAAAATCCTTTCTTAGCGGATGCCTACGTCATAACATCTACCTGCATGCCCAGCCCGATCCGTCCAGTGGTTTGGGCTGTGCGTTGATAGATCACTATGTCAGTCAGTCACCTTTGAGTTATATATATTTAGATAACAATTAAAGTTTTGTAATTATAGCGTCATTTTTTTTTTTGAAAATATATACATATATAATATACTCGTATTGGGCGGGAAACATGGCTAGAAGAAAAGTTAGTTTCTAGTTTAGAGTATTATTAAAATGGTTGTCAAAACAGGGGAAAAATTTTATAATCAAAATTTTATTAGCACCTACATTACTGTATAAAGATTATTCTCGGTAAGTGAAATGTAATATTTCTAGAGAATGAGTTGAAGGGGCCTTAAATAGTCCTTTTAATTATTTCATAAATAGCCGTTGAAAGCATTATTAGAAGCCCGTCTAGCGTAGAGTCTTTGTATTTGTTTAGGTATTTACAATAATGTAAACAATTTTGACACGTCTTTTTATTGAAATATACACTTTATAAGTCAATACCTTCGCAAATTACAAATTATTTATTTTATATATTATACATTAAATAATTTATTTGTAATTTGCAAAGATTTGATTTATAACGTGTAGATATATTTTTATAAAAAGACATTTCAAGATTGTTTACCTACATTCTTTTAAATACCTAAACATAATGGACTTTTTATAGAGAAAAATAAATACCTATGAAATGTTTCATCTTTTTTATGTTGATCCCCAATCAGGGTAAGTTGTGGAAGTAGAAAAATCCTTCATTAAAAATAAATATCCCGTATACACAAGATTAAAACTTACTTTGGGGCTAGCTTAATCCGAGTGATTTGTCCCCTATATATGTTTATTTAATTTTTATTTGTTATAACAAAAAAGCACATTAAAAAATTGAATCTTGATCTCTTCGTTCCAAATCAGCACGATTCCAGTATCGATACACTGCATACTGGGAATTGCGGGTATTCGGAAACACAAAGCACTGCAACGCGACATTTCTCGGGAAAACGGCCAGATATAGCACGACCATTTCTACTCGTAACATTTTCTTACAATTCACATCGGAAGTGAAGTGACGTGTTTCAGTTTGTAATACTTAGTAGGTTACTATGCTATATTATGAAAGATTTTTGAGATTATTAATTTGGTTGTATCTATGTATTTGTATTTACCTCAAAACTGTCCCATTCAAAAATCTATACGGATTTTTTTCAAACACATTAAACAATAGAATTTTTTTAGGAAAAACCAACTTTTTAAACTGACTTCAAAAGAAGGAGAGATCAATTCGGTTATATTTTTATTTTACCTCAACATACCGTCAACCAAAAAGAATAATTTTTATTTAAAGCTTACAGATGTGTACATATTTTTTCTGAACAGGTTTTAATAATATTTCTATAGGACCACCATAGAAATATTATTAAAACCTGTTCAGGAAAAATATGTCCTCTAAGTAAACAATTCTGGCCAAGGTATTTAGCTTTTCTGTGACTGTTATAGGTAGGTACCTATAGAAATCGGTAGTTTTTAGGAAAAAATTAACTCCATTTTAGCTTTGACAAAAATTCTTTCGTGTGTTTGAATGTCCAGATTACCGGCTGTTCTCATTTTCTTAATCGTTTCTCGTAAAATGTTGTGTTAAATAATTATATAGAATCTTTTGCGAGGTCTGTCTGCAGCTGCGAGCCACTAGTTTGTCGTGAATGTTGTAGCGAAGAAAAGCCAAGCTAAAGTACTAAGTTTGAAAACTTTAGTACCTACAGCATATTTGAAGCTTTATACTTAAATTAAGGATTCTTGATGAGGATATGAGTACAAATAAAAAACAGTTTCAGTATGCTAAATACAAATAAACATTTATTGTTTAAATACATTTATATACACACAATTACGATAATTATCACAAAGTTATTAGCTATTAAGTCATCTATAGTATAACCCATTACAAGTAAAGTTTGAACAATTTTTCTGGTAGATATAAGAGAAAACATAGTCAAATGTAATGAATATATGTAGTATGTTTTCAGGGCAAAAATTCAGGAACTGAATCTATATGGACAAAAACAAATTTAGCTTAAAAGAGTACATTCATCAAGTATTTTTTACTTTTGAGCACAAAATGAAAATTTAATTTTATATCTTCAGATACTATTAAACAATTTATACCGTTTCGAACTCAAGTTCGAACTAATTTTGCATTTGGTCTAAGATCCGAATAAAAAAAGAACTGCGCCCATCTTTTTATATTAAATGTAGTGTACATCGCCATTAAACAGCGCTTAGTTTGATATAAGGTTTGTTTATTAAACAAAACAAAGTATATTATGAACACATTTTTTAAATTTAATTTATTCATAGTCTGGCCAGGATTTTTCTAGCCAACCCAATCGCGATATTATTTTAAAATACTACATTTAATATTAAATGCCTCTCATTCATTAAATATATGGATGCAGATGCTTTTTAATTCAGATCTTAGACCAATTATTCGTAGTAAATGTTTTACTAGTTGACAAAGAGAATTTACACAACCATTTCCTCCGTTTCAGCTCGGAAGCTTCATACTCGACTTCGATAAATTATCACTCGTACAACCGTAGATACAACGTTCATACACACGCATCTGAGTGTGAATAAAACGTAGGGCTACTGAAGTTCAGTTTTTTTTTTCTGTCTATAATTATTGTTTCGCAGTTGTCAAGCTTTATGTCAGATTCGTAGCGTGATTTCATATCCGTCTATTATACGTATACAGACTTTCATGGGACACCAAGAAAAGTCTTTTCGCAGGAGGTGGGCTAACATTCTGTACGTTAGTACTTACATAAATTTTGTCCATGAGCAAAACCAATTAAGGTGTTGTGAGAGAGTTTTGTTGTTAATGCTAATTTTAAGCAGAGAAGAGGTTTTGAAACGAGACATTTAGTTTTCACATTATGCCTTGAAGGAAAATATAACATTTTTATTATTGAAAAATAGCAAGGTAAATATACAGGTATAACAATATGATTTGTACATACTCCTAATTTTATAGCAGCCCTTAAAACATTTCAGAAATAAAAGTTAATTGTACGCTTTTAATGCCTACTTTGACAAGCACCTAAATTCTTTAAAAATTTTGATTTTTAGATAAGGTTATTCTCAACGGACTTAACTGTGAACAATTTGAAATATGTGTTTGGGTATTATAATTTTGTGTTAATTATTCCTTAACTCACAAACACTACTGACTATTCTAATATTTTAGTCTAAAGTGCATAATAATATTGAGATTGAAACATACATATAATATAATATTACCTATGATAAATTAATATGTAGGTACTTGTTCCTCGTTCCATTAAATATTATAAAAATCTATTTAGATAGGTTTAGTTGGAATGGCAAGTAACAATATTGTGTAATGCGAGTAACACTGTATGAAGTAAGTAAATATAATTTGTATAAAGAATATTGAAATAAAGGTTGAAAAAACAACTGAAAGCTTCCGACTTTTGTACTAGTTTAAAAAACCCTTCCGGGACATAAAACCATACAAGAAGAAAATATTTATAGATATGTAAGATAAACTATGTTTCACACGTCCTCAAGAGCATCAAGGTAGAGTCTTTTTCTGAAATTAGTAGTCACTAGACGAACGATGCGTTCATTGTAAACGAATATGGTTTGTTTTATTTTGGACTTGATTTGTACTAAAAAACCGTTCCCATTAAAAACAAAACATTTATGAAATTTTCAGTAAGTAAAGTTTTTAACATGGTCTTTTCTTTATTATTTTCTTGCCAGAAAGTAATAAAGAACAGGCCAATAGGTGCCCCTATTGCAGCTACGGTACTCAATGTAGAGTCATTCGAGTTAAGTGTGCGCACTTAGGTAAATAAGAGCTCACTACGCGTACAATAAAAGAATTAAGAATATATAAACATGGCTTTGAGATAGACCATTTATTAGTCTCTAAGTTGAAATAAAAATAAGAGCAGAAATCATAACGATTTTTTTATATACATTTTTAATGAATAAAAAATCGGATTGCGCTGACCCGCATTGCGGGTAACTGTGCGCGCCTGTATGGGGTAAGTATACGCATATGGATAAGAGCTTTAGCTCTCGATATTTGCTCATTAGTCAAAGATGTATCATCAGATTGTTTTGTATATAATTTCAAGGCATGGTGGGAGATCCTGAAAAATAGAACAAATTTTTGTTATAACCCTCATCATTATCTTAGTGATTTCCCGGTTGTATCATGATTCATGATCTTAGATTTTGTTATTTTTAACCATCTATACATTATTTATTTCAACAAAAACAACAACGTAAACAATTAGTACCAAAAACATGCGCACACTTACTCGCGCACATTTTCCCCACAGTTACTAATTTCAAATGAATGCAATGTAAATTGAAAGCAATTTCAACCTCAAACTATAAAATAAATAAAGCATAAATATATTCTCAATAATAATAAAAGCCCTTACAAATTTGTAAATTAAATACCGTAGATGCTACACTGTTTTCCGTTGAACCAAAAACTACAAAGTTCTACATCAAATAGAGTTTTTTACGAAAAACAAGTTTTCCGTCCATCCTACGACACTGTGACTTGTCGCGAGTAGTTCCCCGAACGACTCTACATAGCACCTTAAAACTTTCTACATTATTTTGTTACATTTTTACGATTATAATTGACACAAAATCAAGAGGTAGAAAGTTAAGTAAAAATAAGGAGCAAATTGATGGACCTAACTTATTTATTCAGTTTAACTAGAATGAAACTAGAAAAATAAAACAAATAAAAATAAAAAGAGAGGCCTAGCATGCTACAAAAGTCTGTTTAGTGTAGAAATATAAATAAATAAAATAATGTTACTTTTCACTATTGCAATTTTTTTATTTGCACTATTTGCTATAAAGAGATGTTGATGGGCCTTATCTTGAGTAATTAAATACAACAGACTAGAATATCGTGTCACAATGCTAAAGGAATCTGGCCAAAACTCATAAGTGTTAATTTCAAAACGCACTACCGACCATACTTATATCATTATATATTTACACTACTCCATTCGCGGCTGAATTTACATTACAATCTATATCCGAACCCTAGCAAGGGATGCTAGATCGGAATTCTTATCTACAAGTCCAATTCTAACTGTACATCTAAGTAAGTCTTCTGGCACTATACTTGCATCTCATCGTGGAGATCCGATAGTGCTTTATACAAGTTTTATAAATAAGTGTTCGTTTTGTGTTATCCACTGTCAATTCAACACAAGCGCAGTAGGGTACCTGTCTCCCGGGGAGACGCGAGGTACTCCCGGTCCCGAGTCTGCCAGCTCGCCTCCCGCTTTATTCTTGTTCCGCCATACCTGTAACAACACAATTCATAATATAAGTTTCCCTGACTGCTGATAGCACGGTATTTTGAAGTGTATAAAAAAATCTAGAGTTATGATTTATAAAGAATAAAATCTGGCTCTATGATTCTGGTTTTTAATCATTACATATTTATCAGTGGTTATTCTCTTTATAAACACATGTTACGCATGAAATGTCAAGTCTTAATGGTGCAATACGCATAAGGTAAGTTTTATAGCAATGCTTTAAACTCACCTTATGCGTATACATGATTGCAAAGTACCGAGTGGTCCTGTTTCAAGGGTTTCTAACCCTTTATAAGATAATTTCGATCATGTCACGTTGTATGTTTTCACAATTATAGTCTCTGATTCTACATACACTCGTAAACTACCTGTAAAATGAATGATTACTGTGGTTAAAATAATTTAGGTTAAAATTCATGCGCTATTCCTGTTGCATCCTTAGCTGTGTTCTTTCGGAGCCTCAGGCCCGTGTTCTGGATCTTACTTCTCCATCGACCCACAGAGAAATGTAAAAAACTACAAAAAAAAAAATGTTGATCTTCCGGCTCGGGACTTTCGTAAAAAGTCTCCGGTACGGCAGTGCTGTTACAACCACCTGATTTTAAGAGAACTCTCAACTGAAAAATTAGGAACTACTCTGTGTAGTCCACTGAACTAAACTGAACAAGTATTTTTATTTCTTATAGTAAATAGGTAGCTGACAAGTCTGTTGTCTTGACAACAGACTTGTCAGCTACCTTAGGGATATAACTATTTATAACAAGCTAGATTCCGCTAATAGACGATTTTCGAATTATTTTTTACTCCATGAAAAAAATATAACTTGTAAAAAACAAAAAAGGTGAATCCCATCGGTCGGACAACAGATAATGCAAACAGATTACCAGCTAAGCAGCGATAAGGCGTTAAAAGCTAATCATTCTATTCTTCCGCTCACGATCCGGACGTCTTTTGTCAATCATACTTAATGCGGACGCAATTTTTTATGTATTTCTGCGGATATCCTGCCAGCTCAACCTTTGGACTTGAATTTATTGATCTGAAGCAATTATACTTTTGTGTCTCATGCATCATATATGAATCCTTTGTCCAGCAGTGGTCTTCATATGGCTAATATGATATTGAATGAACAAATCAGTTGTCACAAAGAACTCTGATAGTTTCGGTATGTCCGTCCGCAGCTTAGCTCGAAGCTCGGAGATTGTAGTTAGTTGTAAGTTCTAGAAAGCTGTATTTTTGCATGGTTGTATACAGGGTCTAACAAAACATACTGAAACTGTTTTAAGGGTGAATTAAGTCCATGATAGTAAACGACCTTGCCCAAGGAACAAGGAAAAATTAAAAAAAAAATTACTTAGCAGCTGTTCCGAGTTTGTATGGAAAGCGAAAAATATTTTTCATATATCGATGAAAAATATGTTTTTTTGGGTGAGGTTGTTCAATACCATGCACTTATTCACCTTTTAAATAGTTTTAAGTATAGGTAGGAATTTTGTTAAGTGTTAAGATATTAGGAACGTAGTTACGCTGACATAGAGGTTAATTAAAATGCCTTGCGACCGTAGCGACCTGGGGTCTATTTTAATTTATAGGTAGGTTATTTTGTTTTTAGTTTTATTATTTATTTTATGTAGGTATTGTGCTGTGTATAATTTATTCTGGAATAAATGAGTTGTTTATTTGATTATTGTAATTAAAATGTTAATTAAAAAAAGGTTCTTATGGTAGGTATACACCTACACATATGATTATTTTTCGCGTATAAATTTATAAAGGAAACTAAAGTCCCCATGTTGCAACGTGTAACTCCAAAAACGTAAGTAGGTATTCTGCAACGATTTTCTTTAACTTTTTTGATAATTCAGATTTTTGATAATTTTATGTTATTAAAGAATTATAATAAGCATTTAATAAATTGTAGAGTACGAGTAAGAGTACCATTTTATTTAATAATAACAATGACACACAGAAGATTTACGTTTAAAAAACTAACTAATACTCGACTACGGGAGCCATTTACAGCTAACAATGTACATTATATATATTTTTGAAACGTGCTAATTAAAACCGTTCATTTGTGATCGAAAAAAAAATATTTTTTACTCTCACTTTTTTTATATAACATTTATTGCATACAAATTGCAGCCTATGTCACCCGGACAGTAAGACTATGGTGAACATATATAAATACCCACATACATAGACTGCTAAAATCATTACCCTTCCTCTTAGATTTGCCATAGTCGGGTGACAAATCACTTTTTATTTGTTTAAAGTAAAATTGCTATTCTATACTTACCATTGGACACTTAAAGATTATGTAAATAAATGATAAATATTTTATTTCTGAATTATATTAAATTTATATTAAAATTTGTGAGTTTGGACGTTTATTGTTTCCTTCTTAAACACACAATACCGAAATTAATCTCGTAAAAACAGGTAAATAAATAGGAATTATTATTTTATGTACTTAGTCTTCTATCTAATCTATAGATAAAACTATCTGGACATAAGATTGAAATAAGTTGGATTTTTTGCGAGGAGTTAATTCCATAGGATGGGTTGCCTACTGGTTTAGGAGAAAAGAAACAACCGATAATGTGTCTATAATGTATGTCAAAGCCGATCGAGGGAATCGGCGAGAATCAGAATCATTAATAGACGATGCGGCTAGCAAACCATCACCATTGTGTTCACTTGTTTATCTTCACTCAGACCATCACGCTAAATGTTGCTTTTGGGTCTTACTGCCTTGGGCGTTTAGGCTGTTACCCCTGTCTGAACAACTTTTTAAACCGATTAACTGCTACGGTTTGGGGGTTACTCGCCAGGTCTACAGCTCACAGAGCCACTATAGTGTATGGTAAAAGTAGGTAAGTATAATAAGGACAAAATTTACAACTGAATTAAAAAAGTATACATTCTCACCTAATACAAATCAATATAAGTATTCATAATAATATATATTATTAATATATATTAATGATAATTGTTAAGTAATAATGATATCTCGCCTTATATCTTTTATCTGTTATTTATAGCCGCCAACTTTCTTATCTATTTTTCTTTTCCTATAAAGGTTGACAGTACAGTATAGCTTTAGGCTCAATACAGTTTTTAAATAAATAACTAAGTACTGATTATTATCCTAGTTTGTTTCTTTGAATGAAAGAAGACTACGAAGAAACAAGCTACTTAAACGAAACAAACATACTTAAAACAACAAACGACGCATTGAAATAACCTGATGTAACCTGTAGAGGTGGGGAATTTACGGTTGAGCAATGTTGGGAGGAGGAAGTGGGAGTCGAAAATCCCCCTATTCAATAAAAATAACCAATAAACCTTTTAACCGCTAACGTCGGAGGTCCATTTCGCGAACGTCGTATATTTCCGACCAAAAACCACTGCTCATATGCCCTATTTGTTATAAGTATTTATTTTCGATTCACTATGCTTCGCGCTGGGACTACGACAGCTGCTGATATTAAGTCTCGCGGTGAAAACCAACATATAATCAAAACCGAATAATCTATCTTATATATTATTATATATATATATATATATATATATATATATATATATATATATATAAAAGAAGAAACTGACTGGCTGACATAGATAGATAGACTCCAAATTTGGCACGTAGGTGTCTTGTGAGGTCCAGGTCATTATTACCGAGACAGTGGTAACCATTGATTTACAACGAACTTGAAAAAAAGGAATTGTAATTTCTTTACCTTATTTTTTTACAAAGATTTAGATTCAAATGTTTATTCAGTTATTAGACCTTTACAGGCACTTTTACACATCAATAAGTATAATTTATGTTACGTGTAAAGTATATTAAACTTTAATTTATTTTTAAAGAAAAGCTACCGATACCAGCGCTTCGTAACGACCACTGCTGATAAGAAACGCCGAAAGAAACTCATTTTCACTCTCTCAGTTTTTATATAATATTTTATTTTAGATCTACTTGAAATGTTCTTCATTTGCTTAAAAGCCTACCTACGTTCTCTTACTTATACATAGGCCCCATATATTTTTTTATAAATTCAAAAATATCATTACCCTCACCAAAATAACTGGACAAAAATAGTATATTTAGCAATTAGTCAATAAATGACTAACTAGCAGGTGAAGGATTCTAACGACTGAATCACGACCGTAGGGAGTGATTTATGATGATTGAATCACGAGCGTAGCGAGTGATTCAAGTGTTAGAATCCTGAGCAATGCGAGTGATTCATGACCCTCGATGTAAATCCGCTTTATTCAAGAATTGCATACTATACTTTATACCATGACTACGAGAATAATTTTTCAAAACTAAAAACCGACTTCACCACCAAACTACACAGCCGGTTTTAATAGAAATGGGACCACATGACAGGTGGACCCATAATTTAAAAAAAAAAGAATATTCTAAATCGGTACTAACGTCTTAGAATAAATCGATCAAAATATATAAAACATAAGATCCCGACGAATTGATAACCTACACTTTTGGAAGTCGGTTAAAAAGAAAAATTTAAGCGAAAATAGACATTTAATGAAGAAAAGAGAAGGTTAAATTAATTAAAATGGACATTAAAATTGGAACAATAACTAAAATTAAGAGTAAATTGTTCTAAATTCAAACATCAAAATAGTGAGTAAAAGTGCATTTTATTCACTGTTTTCAGTAAATAAAATAAACTTTTGAGAGGGGGAATGGTATAAAAAATATTTTATCACAGCTAAAAAGAACTCAGTTACAGAAAAACAAATAATATTCCTATTTAAAACTTCTCTGTGACTACTGATGCTTTAATCCGTTTTTTTGTTTTGTAAAATTATATACCTAAATAAATGTTATCTAAATCATAATAATTCTACGGGATAGGATAAGAAACTTAAATGTATACCTAATATCTTGTAATAAAATAGGCAACACGCATTTAATGTTACTAAATATCTGATGAAACTCTTTTTCATAACTTCGAAAACAATTTAAGGAACTTAGGCACTACACTTACCTATCCTTTTAATAGAGAGGGCTATTTTTCTAAAACTACATTTAGTACAAAAATACTATGCTATGCAGCCCGTCCAACCTACCTATGCACGGTTACTATGGTTCAAAGTATTATGTATTTAAGTCTAAGTTAACTTTTGCGTGATAAAATAATTACTTTTACTTAGGTACTTTTATTACGATGAAACTACCGTTAGCAATGTTGTAACGAATCAAGACTACTTATGTAATGTTATAAGTACACGTAACATAATATTTCAAAGTCCATTACATTTTATGTAGATATTTTGCAAATCAAAAATTAATTTTGTACCTAACTATATTTTTTTTTTCTGTAGGTACCTACCTGTAACACCTACCTTTAGATACATATTATCATTTTTGAGTTAATACTCAAATACTATTTATCAATCAATCCTAAGGTTTGATCTTTGCACGTGGGACCAACGCATGAAACTTGAAAAAAAAACGACATTTTCTTACAAAAGTGTTTGGCCAGCCCGGCAATTAATATGAAAATGTAGATTTTTTCTCCAGCCCGGCAATTAATATGAAAATGTAGATTTTTTCTTCGAATTTCAAACATTGGTTCCATAAGAAAAGTTGTTCATGTTGATGGTCTGAGTGCTCTTACAAGGATCGGACAGGGTTTTTGTTACATATTGTATAGTGCAATGCTACTGATGACGTTGTATCACAGAATACACATAATAGTGGTATATGTCAAATTAAGTAGGTAGGAAGGAATTGTTAGCCTTTTCACGACTTTTTATGAATTAGACGGATGCAGTTTAACTTTGCCACAGTGACCTCACCACACTGAGTCACAGTAGGCAAGCAAACAAAGATCGAATAATGATGTTCAAGTAGACTTTTTTATAACGAATATTAAAAAAAACCGGCCAGATGCGAGTCGGACTCGCATACGAAGGGTTCCGTACCATAATCTATAAAATAAATCACGTTTGTTGTATGGTAGCCCCACTTAAATATTTATTATATTCTGTTTATAGGGTGCCGTACAAAAAATTTAAAAACGGACCCCTTGTAGGATCGCTCGTACGTCTGTCTGTCCGTCCGTCTGTCACAAACAATTTTCTCCGAATCTACCGCATCAAATCAAGTGAAATTTGGTAGGTGTAATCATATGACCCAAACACATATGTGCAAATTAAATATATTTTTTTTAAATAATGGTAATTTTTGGGGTACAAATCTGAAAATTAAAAAAAAATGATTTTTTAAACCTTACTGTGTCATATATCAAATGAAAGGGCTTGTTATGAGGATCTCAAGTATATTTTGTTATTATTGTAAAATAAACAGACAGACGGACGGACGGACAGCGGAGTCTTAGTAATAGGGTCCTGTTTTTTAGCCTTTGGGTATGGAACTTTAAAAAAAGTACTCTACTGGTGTAGAATTGTATCTACAATGTACAAACAAAAAAAATAAGCCCCGAAGAATATATTACGAAGAGATAGTAATATACAAGCTTTCCATACTTACATGTGAAATCATAGATTACGTATATCCATTATTTTCTCTGTAGGATATACCTTCACGGGACTTAACTCGGTCCTTTAATATTCAAAGATTCAAATGTTTATTCAGTAGATAATGACCTCTACAGGCACTTTTACACGTCAATAAGTATAATTTACATTACGTGTAAAGTATATTAAAATTTAATTTATTTTTAAAGAAAAGCTACCAATACCAGCGCTTTCGTTACGACCACTGCTGAGAAGAAACGCCGAAAGAAACTCATTTTCACAGTATTGGTCACCTACTCGCCAGAAGGGCTTTATCATATTCTTAAGATAATAAATACTTATAATATAATACAATGTTGTCACAAAACATGTAATGCTTGCGAACAAGTAAACAAACATAAATTGCGTAATAAAATTTTTAAGTAGTCAAAAAAGCGAAGCCGAGCTGACCAGCCCCTCCCGGCAGCACAATTAGAGGGAATCCAACGACCCGACCAGCGACGCCTCCACCGGATTAGACATTTTAGTGAGCATGAAAAACCCGATCTCGCAGACCTTGTCAAGAGGAAATATTTGTTATATGTTGGTCACCTATTGATCGCAGAGCATTTACATGTTTTTACAGTAAGTTTATTATAGCAACAAAAAAAACAGCTGTATTTTCTGCTGTGTGGAGTGTAATGGAAAATTTTTAAGAAGTGTCCACGTAAATAATCGTTAATACTATAGTACGCATTTTATTAAATATTTTACTTTAAATTTTGCCATTGGTAGGTTTACGACCGCTTCGGGAAGTTTATTAAATAATGTTATTCCTAGACCTAGGAGTGATTTTCTGGTTTTAGCAGTCGAAATTTAGGCGTATGAAGCTGCGTTTTTGTTGCAAGTGTTCTAATTGTAAACATCACTATTTTTCTTGAAACTATTTAACCTAGATTTAACAAACAAAGATTATCGTAAATAAATTGAGATGTCATAGTGAGTTTATAGATTAGAATAACTCTCTTGGGGAAATAAGGCTTGCATGGAGATATTGGTCCAACAAGTAGAGGCCTTTTAAGAGATTTGCTATAGTTTTTTATGGACTCGAATCTTATGTTCTGTTCTGAGGTAATAGAGCACCAGTCAGTACATCTCAGTAAAGAACACTGGTCTCACTGACAGAATACTTATATCCATTTTTGGACAGTGCCACTAATGGCTCCTACGTATTGTATCAAAACTTGACACATTGTTAAATTGAACGTTATTTCTTTAACTCTTGCGAGGGTGGCTGTTATCGTAAGTACTATAGTGCGACAAATAATACGTCAACTGCCACCCTCACAAGAGCAAAAGAGATAACCTTCAATTTGATAGTGTGACAAGTTTTGATACAATACGTAGGAGCCAATTACGGGGCTGGCGCGAAAATCGACACACGGAAATTGGATTTTAAAAAAAGTATCTTACCTTGGAAAGATGGTATCTATCGTACTACTTAACCGATAGTTTGTGTAGTAGGTTCTAATACAACCCTTTTAAACTCACACAAAAATACTTCGTTTCTGGTCACATTTTACATTACGCTTTGGCTAATTTGTACCTTTAGATATGCTGTAAACAATGTAGGTAGAGAGTTTATTGGTATCCGAATAGAGTGTTTTTAACACAATTATATTAGTTAAATATAATGAAACTGTAACAGTCTCAAACTGTTACTTGTATCAGATTAAAGTACCACGTTAGAAAGTATTTAATCCTGTAACTAAGTGTTACATTGCAATTTGGCATATAGCTTGCTGCACGCATTCTTTTCGTTTCTAAAGTACGACCTTACCTTTATATTGTCACACACAACTATGATGTGCATCACATATGAAGGTGTTTGTGTTTTGAGTCTCGGAATATAGTAGTTAGGTACGTATAATAATGATATTTTTTATTTCGCTCTATGGTAAGAGGAATGAAATCAACAGGTACATATGATCATGCAAACATGATCAAATAATATTATTAAATATTCAAGTTATGTAAAACAGGGACATTAAATCCCATGGTTATTAAAAATTATGTTCTTAATTAGATACATATTTTCGTAACTGATATACGTAATTCCAAATTACAAGGAATAATCACGTATTGGCATTTTTTTACTGTCTATGGATGTGGTCCGTTGCAGATGGTCACCACATGGTCAATTCTGTTGTTTCACAAACAAACGAAATTACTAAACCTATTCAAACTTTTTTTCATGTGCAGCTAAAGTAAGGGCTGTTTCCGTTGACACTTTTGTTTAAATTCATAGCATTTAGATAATGCATTGTGTGATAGTTTTTGGAGCTTAATTTAGAGACATTAATAGTAAAAAAAAGAAGTAGTGTTTTTAGGTATAAGCTCTTATTTGACTTGTTTTGTTATGAAAATGCAAATAAGATTGTGTGGTAGATAAGTACTTCATTTGTCAACAACTAAAACTAGACATAACAAGAAGGTGTAAGTAATTACCAATAAAAAAAATATTTTAAAAAAAATCGTGTTTTATAGTTTGTGTATTTATTAGTATGAATTAAACATGTAACTCACGTAGAGAGTCAGTTGCTGGCCGACATGTTTCAACCTCATCCGGAGGTCTTCATCAGGGCGAATGTGACTAGAGGAGAATGATGAGGAAATTTGTATGTTTGATAGATCAAATCTTGCAAATTAAATAAGCCCAATTTCTACGTTGATCGATTGATAAAATAGGTATATAATTAGATGGTCTCATGGCGGAGTCGGAAAAAAGCAATAGATCTCAATCACAGAACGACGCAAACGCATCAAGAGTACTTAAACAATTGTACATTCTTAAATGATCAATAAATATACTAAAAATATATTATACTTTTCGTAACGTACCTAGCTACAAATACATGATTTAATCATGTATTTATAGATAGGTGTGTTAAAATTTTTTACTAGATCAAACAGAAGATCATATTGTTACAATATTTTCAAAAGTCTTGTTGCAAAAAAAAAGACTACTGACTTAAGTTACTTTTAGGTCTTATTTGACGTTCCGATGATAGATTTTTTAATAACCCATTGTTACAAGCATTTTGGATTTACCGTAAAAGTTGTGAAAACGTAAGTATTTTAACAAGTTAAGCGACTAACGCGTGAAATGAATAGTTATATTTCTTTATATAGCAGGTTAATTGACTTTCAACGTTCTTATTCTATTTGTATTTCGTCTTGTTTCTTTCTTCTTTCTAGAAAGTACCTCATATTCTCAGAGAACGTTCAATTGAGTGAATACTGAATTGTACAAAACTTGGTATCCACGTTAGAAAGTAATAATTTTGAGATCGGTAGAGCAACAAATTTTGAAAAGTTTTTTTTTTTCATTTTTAACTATCCTTTTCGATGCATAGTTTCAGAACGTTAGATTTTATAGAAAGAATAAAATGACGGATTTCTTACCTCACCGCAAAGAACACGATAGTTACAAGGTTAAATATGGATTAGTACGCGAACAAAATATTTATGTTGATTGCAACCCAGTCCCTCGTAATAACCCACGCGTTCTTTGGATAATGTATGTCCAGAGCTAATCAAAACAACCGTCCGCAGCTTCCGTGAAACATCAGATTCGTCGAGCTTGAGGAGCCACACACACCACGCTGCTCACACACACCCTCGCATCATCAGGCACTCATTGTTACAGTACAGTCTACACATGTGGAGTTCTGACATACCTATAGGTGTGAACGGAGCGGGAGGCGGCAGGGTCGGCCGCCGATCTGTAAACAGTGGTTATCGACGCGCCGCCACTTGCCTCCACGGCATCTCCGGCTACTGCGCTATATTTATCCGCGCTGGAACTGACGCGGCGGCTAAATCCGTTCGACGCCGTATGATGCTGGCCTCCTGCAACCACAACCACGTCACGAGGTGCTCCGAAGCACCACGCCGAGCCCCCACCCCCTGGCCGCAGGGGTGAAGCTCCGACCAATTCGCACCGCACATTCGCACTCGCCGCACTGGGAAACAATTCGCAAAGCCATAAAAACAAATATGCTCTCACCTGTAGGCTAAGTCTCAGTAGGACTTGTGTGCGGGAGCCGGCGCAGCTGCAACGCACGCCTGATGGTGGTAATATGAGGGCGCCGGCGTACGGTAGTGGTGATGAGGTGGCGGGGAGGCTCGGTATGCGTCGGGCCCAGGCGAGCCTCCTCGGAAGCCAGCTAACTGACAACTCGGTGGTTCAAACAAATCCCGGAAAGCGGGTGGTAACTGCTCCGCAGGAGGTTCCGGCGCTGCGTACCAGCCCGACGTGGCTGCGCGGAATTCTTCCGCTGCTAGCGAGTAAGGTTGCGGCGAACAGTACACCGCAGAAGGCGGTAACCGAGGTTCACTGAATTCATCGAGTGTATCGGTGGGCTTGTCGTAGCGCGCGCATTCTGCGCCAGGCTCTCTTTTTGGTCTACACTCAAAAATTCTAGGTTTAACGTCGGGCTTCACGTCGCGTGTTTGTCCGAGCGCGTCCGCAGCTGTGAGCGCTTCTTGCGCCGCTAACGCCTCTTGAGCTTGCTGCAACTGCTGCTGCCTTTTCAACGCCTCCTCCTTTTCTTTCAACGCGTCTTTCTTCTTGAACCGACGCCGCCGTCGCAGATATGAGCCGTTGTCGAACATATTGTAAGAATCAGGATCCAGCGTCCAATAACTTCCCTTGCCGGGCTTTTTATCGTCTCTCGCCACTTTCACGAAGCACTCGTTTAGGCTTAAATTGTGTCTGATTGAATTCTGCCAACCTTGTTTGTTTTCCCGATAGTAAGGAAAACGCTCCATTATGAACTGATAAATGCCATTTAATGTGATCCTTCGATCGGGCGCATTTTGTATAGCCATGGCTATTAGCGCTATATAGGAATAAGGTGGCTTGACCATATCTTTGGGCGCCCCGACGTGTTGCTGGTGTGGATGGAGGTAGGGCGCTCCATACCCGTATCGGTACTGTTCGTAGGTGTAGGGGGTCACTCCGGCAGAGTAGCCGCCGGCGGCTCCTCCGCGATACGCATACGGGCTCTGTTCGCCGAACAACGCGTGCATCGTGTTAGTCCACGTTCACTACCACAACATGCTCTGTCCACGAGCGCGGAGCCCTCGACGCGTTGCTCTTTCGGCAACAAAATGACGACTGACTGATTTTGTTTGGATTCACAACAAGGACAGTTTACATAGCGGACGCTAAACGAGAGACGAATGAGCGGGATCGTGGGCGCCACCGGCTGATCTGCGATGACGCAGCTTTGCCCCGCCTCCAGAGTATTTGGCTCGTTCGGGCTCGTGATGCCTCCATGTAGTTCTGTCTCGCTCGGGGAGCCCCGGATCCGCCGGGTGGAGCACCGCACGCCCAGCCCGCGAGGGCGGCGCCCGAACCGCTCGCACTTCCCCTCCTTGACTTTACACCCTACCTAAATCCATACCCATTGTCCGTTACGCTGACAATACGACCACAAAGCCGATGCACTCAACGCCGTCATACCTACCTATCCAACTGTAGAAATTTATTAAGCTGTCAATCATACCAGAGGCGAGTAGACCTTATATCATGTTATAGGTTTAGAAAGAAAAGTTTCGTTTTTTATGGGGAAATATGGTAAGCGATATTATATAAAGATTATTTATTTGAAAACGAATAGAAAATACGTAACGTAGGTATACAATGTCAAATATTTATTTCACTTGTACCGATTACTATTTAAGGAAGATCAATCTATGAATTTATATAGTACATATTTTTCATGTTATATTTTACCTATCAATATATGTACGAATATAGAGGAAAAAAAATTGTTAGGAAGACATTTGCCCAATAATGGAACACCATTGGGTGAAAACAAAATTTTAACGCGCCAATTAAACTTTTATGGATAAAACGGTACCTATAGTTACTAAGCTTTATTCTCCTGTGGGGTCGAAGGGCTGCGATAAAAAAAGTCGTTCAGTAGCGGAAGAGCTAATCTGCTGATAATAAAAGCCGTCTTTATGTCGTCGACTAAGTTGCGTCGTTTTTGCTGGCTAGACAAACAAACGCCGCTTCGCATAGCTCGAGTCAACACTTTGGCTTACGACTTCCGATTGTTAATTACTATGACTAATGACTGCCCGCCATTCACCGACTTAACCGTCTGCTCAAGGAGAGTAATGTTTTTGAATTTAACTGTAGTTCTCTCGATCGCAGTTGCTTTTAGAACTATACATGTAGCTAAGTATATAGTACTCTGTGCATGTAGTAACTTATTATCAGTAATCTGTACCAACACTAACTAAATATAAGTACCTACTGAAACTATTTTAGAGTTGACTCAATCTATGATATTGAACTTGTACGTATAGGAGTCCAAAATTTTTTTTCGTAATTTGATTTAGGTATAGGTATGTTCTTCGGCGAAAGTTGTATCATTATAGACTGAAATCAGCCTTAGAATAATTTTTGTATAAGTATTTGGTTAGACCTTACACAACGTGGAAGGGGCATACCCGTAATAAATCAAACCACGGGCTACACTGGATCACTTTAGAATAATAAAATTAAAACAACAGTCGAAAAACAAAAAAAATCGACATTCCCATAATAATTGCCCACTGGACACTTTTGTATGGAAATGCCAAAAATTGTTTTTGTTTGCTAAGTGTTATTTTAATGTCGCTATACTATAGTAATTAAGTATAGCCTGTGATTCGATTTATTACGGGTATGTCCCTTCCACGACGTATAAGACCGTTACCGTACCATGATGAACCAATGCAATGTGACCGGTATGAACGTTTGTGGTCTGTGACAGGTGTCTATTTGTTATTTAGAAATAACTACTTCCCTTCCTGTCTAGATCGTAGGCAAGGGTGATAATCCGAATTCTGAATCATATATATACTATAAATAGGCAATGCAGCTTTGCTAATTTGATTTCATTTTTAGGGCTTCGCACCGAAAGGGTAAAAATGGGACGACCTCCGTGGCGTAATGGTCAACACGCTAGCCCGCTAATCCGGAGGTTCTGGGTTCGATACCCAGCTAGGGCAAGTTGGAAAATGGCCTTTTTCAAATTGTCCTGGGTCTTGGGCGTTTATCTATATGTGTATCTATTATACTATATGGTATCGTTGAGTTAGTATCCCATAAGACAAGTTTAAACTTACTTTGGGGCTAGCTCAATCAGTGTGATTTGTCCGTTGTATATTTATTATTTATTAATCACTAACTATTTACTCTACTATCGACTCTACTATCGTCTGTCTATCACCAGGCTGTTACTCATGAAAACTTGAAATTTTCACAGATAAGGTTTCTGTTGTCGCTATTAGGACCATGCCTACGACCAATACTAAAAACACAATAAAGGGAGGCTCTCATAAAACAACATTATTTTTTATAGCTGATGGTACAGAACCCTTCGTGCGCTAGTCCGACTGGCACTGTGCCGGTTTTTTACACCTTCACGCGCGCCATCATGCTAACCGAGACCTGTAGGCCTTATAGACCACTCTCTCTACGTATAATAAAGACTTAACCATTATCTGAAATCTATATACCTAAAGACTGATCGTTATGTTATTATCGTTAAGTTATTATTTATGTCGAGAGAAGGCTGCATAAAATGGGTTTTTATGCTCTTGTGCATAAAGTAATTACTTAGGCAATTATGCCTTACAGCCAGAAAAGCAGAGTGTAAAACTCGAGATAAAACCCATTTTACCCTCGCCGTACCGGCTAGCTCGGGTGGCTATAAATTAACATTTAAATTATAAGTAAAATGGGTCGTTTTATGCTCGCTTGTTGTACAATCTACTATTTGATTATAGCTTTTGGATTAGTGCCTTGGTAGATCGCCTTTGCGATATGAACAACAATGTCCCGACTGCGTGAAAAAAGTTCTAACTTAATAAATATACTTATGAACTAATAAGCACTAACACGCGAAGCGAAAAAATATATTCCCCACTTTACGAATAGAGAAGCTGCGCTAAAAATATCTCGTTTTTTTAAATTTTATTTTACCACTTTGTCAGCATACATTATTATATATGTAATCGCGCCATCTCTATTTTGATTCCTTTTTCCATCTTAACGCCCACCATGACACTAAGCGTAACTTTGGCTCTGTTTAGCTCGTCAGGGATAAAGACGTCAAATGCACCTATCCATATATGTAAATAAGTACCCATGCAAAATTACAGATTACTAGTAATAACAGTCTCTAAGCTTTAGTGGACGGACAGACGGACGTACCGAACTAGGGACTCGGTCCAAAATTTCCAAACCATTATTTAAAATCCATACAAGTATTTCCAGCGGATCCACGTAAATTATGATGATAACAGTGGTCAGCTGATTGAAGTCGACACATGTTGTTTTTTGGTATTTTTTCTTATACCTATATAATGAAAATTACAATAAAGTAATAGTCTAAAGTAGCTCATATGGAGAATCGCAATAGATACACTTATAGGTGCACGAATGCGTAACCCCAGCAAAATGTTGCGCCGTAGAGAAATGAGAGTATTAAAGATACTTAATTTATATTAAGCCTCAATTTGTTCAAATATAGCGAAATTCGTTCATGTTGTTTTTTCGTAGTTATTCGAGGAAAACTGATTTTGTTGGAGTAACGTTACCCTAGCAAGATGTTTTTTTAAAAAAAGTGTTTAGCCTAGAATCAAGTATATGAAAAGACAGCTCTTAATGAGTTGTAAATGTATACCGATAGCAAAATTTGTTCATCTTATACTTTTGAGATATTCAAGATTTTGCTGGGGTAACGTTTTGCAGTTTTCCATATCAAAAACTGCTAGAAGCAGAATTTTGAAGAAAAAAAAATACTGTTTATAGGGCTTAATTTGTTCAAATTTGTTTAAATATTAGTATTTCGATTCATCAACAAATATGAAGTAATTTATTGTTTTAAAAATCGGAAGATTCCGGTTTCCTCGTAAACTAGTACATTAAGTAACAAACAAAAAGCAGTTACAAATACGCATGATATACCCTTCTAACGTGTACAAATTTCGATGAACAAAAATTACGCGATATAAAGATATAAAGGAATTTCATCGAATTCCTAGTGGTGTGACTTTGGCCATCGAATACGCAATTCTCTCTGAACACAAATAGATAAACTATAGTGAACATATTTGTTCATTTTGTTACAAAACATGCCCGTAAGTTTCGGCTTCAAATATCGGATGGAATAAAAATTATTAAAAAAAAAAACAAGAAAATATCATCAATTCTCCTAGAAACCGACTAAATAACGGACGGCTACGAAAAAGCGGCCGTTTAATACTTGCGGGTTTCCTACGCAAATTAGCAACCTAAAAACCGATAAAAAGTACAGTCGAGCAGAACAATATTCATGAAGCCGATATTTAAAATGTTTTAAGTATATTTACTATAGTATTATTTGGTGTGAATTCATACGTTTGTGACTTACTTAATTAGTTTTAAGCAATAGGGTTGACAACTCAATGGCACTGTTTGTCAGATAGATTAATAAATATCGCACCCCTCACTCAAACAAAGCAATGAACACGACTATTATATTTTATTATTATCTACGAGACAGATTTTAAATTTCTTGTCGTCATTAGTATGAGGTAACCAGAAATATAGTTAAAACTAAGTATTTAATAATAAAAGTTGTAAATTAATAGATGATTGCGATGCACGAGTCCTTTTGTAAAAGAAACAAAAATTATATTAATATTGAAATGCATAAAATTTAATCACATGTCACGGTGTCCAACACAAGAAGTTTGTTTTACAGTTATGTCCCGCTTGCCACTATATAGGCATCTCTTCCTTACAACGCCGCGAAGCACAGTCATACATTTTTATACCATGAGTCATGTTAGTCAAGCCATACCATTGTAAGACCTGAGACGTTGCTGTTGTGCTGCGCTATTGTATTTAAAAATGGTATTTTTTTTCATTAACTTGTTTATAGTGTGTGTGTAGCTGAATAACTCATTATAATATTTGAAATGTATCGTTCAGTATACTAAGTATTTTTTACTAAGAACAGTTAATTAAATGTTGTAAATGTGTTTGCGCTTGTACTGAAAAGCATTTAATATTATTTAAGATTAAAATTAGTGATAAAAGTACACTCGTATAATAATACTCAATTTATCTGTAATTTTCCTAGTTTAAGTTATACAATGTGAAAGGGACATACCCGTCATAAATCAAACCACAGGCTATATTAGATCACTATAGTATAATGAAATTAAAATAACAAAAAAAATCGTCATTCCCATACAAATTTCCCGGGCGACAGCAGACATTTTTGTATGGATGTGCCAATTTTTTTAATATTTTCTGACCGTTATTTAAATTTAATTCTACTATAGTAATTTAGTATAGCCTGTGGTTTAATTTATTACGGGTATGTCCCTTCCACGTTGTATAGCATACAATTATTGTAAAACAGTAATTTGAATAAAAAAATAATCATGCTCATGTATTTTCTTTATCCACCAAACGCAAGAACCTTTTCGTATGCGACTGTACTAGCAAAAAAAAGACTATTATAACATTTTTTTGAGATGGTTACGCTCAAGTAAGATACGGCCGCTTTTTTGTAGCCTCCATTATTTAGTCGGTTTGTAGGAGAATTGATGATATTTTCTTGTTTTTTTTTTTAATAACTTTTATTCCATCCGAGATTTGAAGCTGAAACTATCAGGCATGTTTTGTAACAAAATGAACAAATATGTTCACTATAGTTTATCTATTTGTATTCAGAGACAACTGCGTATTCGATGGTCGAAATTCGAATATGCGAATCGGTCGAAGTTGCGAAATTCCTTTATATCTTCATATCGCGTAATTTTTGTTCATCCAAATTTGTACACGTTAGAAGGGTATATCATACGTTTATGTAACTGCTTTTTATTTGTTACTAAATGTACTAGTTTACGAGTAAATCGGAATTTTCGGATTTTTTAAACAATAAATTATTTCGATATTTGTTGATGAATCGAAATACTTATATTTAAAACAAATTTGAACAAATTAAGAGAGAACAGTATTTTTTTCCAAAATTCTGCTACTAACAGTTTTCGAGATATGGAAAATTGCAAAACGTTACGCGAGCAAAATCTTGAATATCTCAAAAAGTACAAGATGAACAAAAGCTGTCTTTTCATATACTTGATTCTAGGCTAAACGCTTTTTTTGAAAAATATCTTGCTGGGGTAACTTTACTCCAGCAAAATCAGTTTTTCTCGAATAACTTCTAAAATACAACATGAACGAATTTTGCTATATTTGAACAAATTAAGGCTTACTATGAACTACGAGTAAGTAATTATCTGTAATACTCTCATTTCTCTAAGGCACAACATTTAGCTGGGGTTACGCATTCGGTAGCCACTTGTTCTATAATAGACAATATAATAACGGAACATTATACCTTTGTATGAACTGATAACATTTTCGGGCGACAAATAAGGAAATTAAAAATAGGTTTTAAAACCTTACTGTATCATATACAGTATGTAACAAAAGCCCTGTCCGATCCTTGTAGGAGCAACTCAGACTGTAAATATAAACAACTTTTTCTATGGGATCAATGCTTTAAACTTTAAAAAAAATTGTCATTTTCATACACAAGTGTTCGGCCGGTCCGGCAGTTTGTATGAAAATGACGATTTTATTTTCGAGTTTTGAAACTCGGAAATAAAATCATTTTCACCGCGTCATTCACCCTTTTATTTATGGGACCAATGCTTGAGCATTGGTCCCATAAATAAAAGGGTTCGTTATCTATGATGATCTTAAATAGATATATTATTGTTATTAATGTAAAATAAATAGTTTTAATTTTATTCATGAAATAAGACGAAAATTGATTATCAAAAAAATGCAAAATATAGTTCAGTTTGTAGATTACAGGAAAATCTATAAGAATTCTATCAATTGAAAATAAAGTGGTAAACTCAATATAATACGTTCACTTACAGAAAATAGTTCACTAAAACACCACTAGACAGCGCTAGTAGTAGTTGTTAGGATTTCAAATGTGATATTTTGTATTAGGTAATTTAAAAACTTTGGCATGGTACGGTACCTACCCTCTCCACGCGATTTCAACTCGCACTCGGCCTGTTTTTTTCTCGACTAACCGATCGTGTAGTACATCGTTGAATAGGTCTTTTAAAAATATTATGTGATTGTGAACACGATGGGCGAAGGCTTTGCGCTCTCAGCGATGAGACGCCGTATAAGAAAAGCGCGGCGGTGGTAGTCTGCATTACCACCGCCGCGCTTTTCTTATAGAGTCTTTTGTCATTAGAATGTCAATGCGGAAGTACCTCTTATAGGTCCCATTGCAGGAAAGGACAGCTTTATTTTTTATTTGTTAGGTCACCTCACCAATTAATGACTTTTCCTAGGAGCCCAGGAACCCGTGCTTGTCTTTTCCACGGTGGGACACCGTATTAAGTAGTCAAACGAGCAGTCGAAACACAGTGCCATAAAGGTTTCAATATGGACTATCTTCTCCTGCTGCAGCAACGTTTCTCAGCCTGCCGTTATAGGAGAGCATTCAAATAGTTTATTTTAAATTTATTACACGAACGATTTGTTAATGGCCCGCAGTAAACCATACAAAAATAAATACCTAATATTATCTAAACACTGAGGTTGTATTGTGGCTTAGAGATACAGTTGCATTACTTGCTACTACTTACTTATGCCACAGAAATTGTGTGTGCGAAAAATAATCACATTCATACGTCATTGTATGGAAAGAGATGCACACCATGAAGATTTTTTGCGGAGAATGGAATAATGAGAATATCTTCGTCATATACGATCAGTCATTCAGATGTTGCTAACAGCTATTTGTACATATGTATAAGTATCGTATATGTATATTAGTATATATCTACATGGAAAATATTATTTTTACGTGCTTTACGTGCTTTTTGTCTTGCAAGGCTTGCAACCCACACTTGGACTACCTATCTGTATGACCCACAGGTTGATTGGTAGACAACGCTTTCAGCCTTAAATTCGCTTATTGTTCTGAACAATTTGTATTTGATGAACAATAAAGATTAAATAAATAAACACCGTGAGATCAGATTTGGGAAAGAAAAGAAAATGCATTATGGAAATGTAGAAAAAAACCTTTTATTACAAAAAATAGGGAAGTATAGCACGCGCTCCATCCATACAAAAAAAGCAATGGAGAAAACGTTTATCCACTCCTAAATGTTATCTGATCTCAAAGATTTTTTAGTATGTTTTTGACAAAATAAAAACTAGGTTTGCTTATAGGTATTCCTACCTTTTTACAAAATGTTCGATATAAACAAAATTTTAATTTTTTTAAAAAAGGAAAACGTAAGCCGTGTTTTAATCATTGAGAACAGATAACATTTAGGAGTGGAAAAACGTTTTCTCTTTTTATATGGACGAATGCGCTCTAGACTTCCCTCCTTAATAGTGTCATTGAAAATGTTATTTCAATTATTATGAATTAAGTATTCTATTTATATACCAAATATTACTGCTAAAATGCAAACACTAATATGTATTGCAGTTATATGGATCCGCAACGAATCCGCGTAAAGAAATACGTGTACGAGCCAAGCTCGCACTGATTGTATAGCATTGAATTACTTTTTTTATTGTATTAAATTATACTGTGTAATAATTTATACAATAAAATAATTACCTATTTATACCTACTTAGATAAAATTATGTCAAAAATAAAAATATTATAATAATACTCCTGCCGTGTGTAATGTTAATAATCTGCTATTTACACGTCATTTGCTTTATTAAGTATATGTATGTGTGATTATACTGTATGTAAGTACATTAACTGTGCTGCAAATTACTTTCGTAACATTCTGCAATCAAAATGTACCTTTGTAATAACACATTAAAGGGTTTTTAACTGTTCATAATCGTAAACTGTTTATGTACAATAAAGATACACAACGACAAAATTAAGGTTTTGAAAAAAAGATATGTAAAAATTTATTTCGAAAAAATTACTAGTCAAAACAAATTAAATAAGCCCGAAAATTAAAGGCTCATCTTTAGTCTAACTCAACGTCACCATTATTTTCATTGCCGTCTGCAAAATTCTAGCCGCAAGGGTTTAATCAAAATAAACTACTTAAATACAAGCCATTACAAGTCAGCAAACAAACGCCACTTTTGGGTGGAAGTAAAATTAGTTATCGCGCAGGCATGGCAAAACCCTAAAACATGGAAGAAGCAGACGTTCATTACTAACTGCGAAATATATCATTAAAATCTATACTTAGTACTTATAATGGAAATAAATTTTATTTATTTAATTACCAATTTATGTACACGGAAAATTTATACAAATAGTACTTACATCAAATAAAAGTTGTACAAAGACATTACTTATCTCTTCCAGTAGGCCTGTGAGAGGAGACACTTAGGTATGTAACAGAGGCATACTGCATACAGGCGTGTTCATAAATAGAGTAAAGGAAGAATAAAGCCAAAATTAAATAAAACTACACTAACTACAAATGTCTGTTTAGGGTCGCCGTAAAAAGAAGCAAGATGATTGGATCTCAAAAGACACCTGGGATCTGATACAGAGACAACGCAAACTCCATATAAAAATTTTGGAGACCCCGATTGACGCCGAAAGATCAAACCTCAGGGAGCAGTACAGGCAGATGTGCAGACACATCTATCGCAGTACCAGAAATGACAGAGACGATGGGCTGACGGTATTGCTAACTGTGCTCAAGCAGCGGCCATCTCGGGCAACCTGAGGGAACTGTACAGCGCCACCAAAAACCTGGCAGGAAGAAAGAAGTTCAAAAAGAAACCGCTTCGTGATAAGAATGGAAACTTATTGCGACTGCAGAGGGTCAACTAGAACGATAGGCGCGAACATTTCCAGGAGATTTTCTGCTTCCCAACTAGACCTCCATCTCCCCCAGCCCCAAATTCAACCACAACACAGCTTTGGACATCGACATCACACCACCATCACAAGAAGAAATCGAAGCGACTATATCTCTCAAGAGAAGGAAAGCAACAAGCCTCGACCTCATAACATCAGAAATGCTTAAAGATGATCCATCAACTGCTGCAGAAGTTATTACCCCTCTTAGAGAAAATTTGGATCGAGGAAAAGCTACTCAAAGATTGGAAAAAGGGTGTCTTGATCACGGTCCCCAAGAAAGGTGACCTGAGTAAGTGCAACAACTGGAGTGGTATCACTTTGCAGTCCATACCATCTAAGAGTCTAAGCAAGATACTCCTGAATAGAATAGCGAAGGCAGTAGAGCCACTTCTTCGCCAAGAGCAGGCTGGATTACGCCGATCTTGTACGGACCAGATAAATACCCTACATCATACTCGAAGAACACGTTTCACGTTTGTCGATTTTGAGAAAGCCTTCAACACGCTACACTGTTCCAGTATCTGGAATCGTCTCGACGAAATTAGAGTTCCGCCGAAGATCAGAGACCTGCTTATGGCTTTATACAAGGATTACTCCTGCAAAGTATATCACGAAGGTCTTGTCTCTAATGATATTGCTGTTCACGCTGGAGTCAAACCGGGATGTCTTCTATCGCCCCTGCTTTTCCTATCGTGTTGGATGGCGTTATGCACAAAGTGAACGACGGCCAGCGACGCGGTATAAAGTGGGGGTTGTCCAACCAAGTGGATGACCTAGACTACGCTGATGACTTGTGTTTGCTCAGCCATAAGGTCGTCGATATGCAAGCCAAACTGGACAATCTAAAGCTGGAGGCTGCCAAAGTTGATCTTAAGATCAACTCAAAGAAGATCCAAGAGATGCGCACCGGCATAAACCTGCGACCACTTAGGCTGGGCTCAGAGCCAATACATCGAGTGAATCAGTTCACTTATCTAGGAAGTGTCGTGTCGCAGAAGGGAGGAGCGGAAGAAGACACGGCGTCTAGAATAGCACGGGCAATCTTCGCACAACTTCGACCCACATGGCAATCCAAGAAGTTGACCCGCAAAGCCAACATCAAGATCTTTAACTCAAATGTCAAGTCAGTCCTGCTATGGGTCCAAAACTTAGAAGGTGACTAAAGAGATCACGCAACCGATTCATCAACTGTTGCCTGCGGCAAATCCTTGGCATTTTCTGGCCCGAAAAGATCTCCAATGAACGCCTTTGGGAGGCGTGTCGAGAAATGCCAATCGATAAGCAGATTTTGCGCCGCAAATGGATGTGGATAGGCCTTACTCTCAGGATAGGCCCACACACATCCCGAGGCAAGCCCTGGAGTGGACCCCCCAGGGCAAGCGAAAAGATGGCCGCCCCAAATTTTATGCTGTACAAAAATACTGGAAATAGAAAATTATGCTCGAAAAAATTGGGTACATGACTACGTCAAAAATAAATTACTAGGTACAGTTTTTAAAATAAAACGTCACAAAATGTCACTTTTCATTGATCATATCTATTTTCAACGTGGTTTTAGATTTATTAATGCAGTAGAAGTCACACTAAGAGCGCTATTTGACTCCAAAAAAGCATAACGTCACACCTTTCCATTTCATACAAATACCATAGAGAATGTTTGTTTTGACCTCTAGATAAAAGTGTCGGATTTGACATGTTGTCATCTTGCAGATTCTGTTACAACAGAAGATTTCATACATTTTACAAAATAGCACCCTATATGTTGATGGTGTCATTTGACAGAATTAATCATCCAGACTTAGATATAAGTAAGAAAGAAACTATATGGTTAAATATCATAACTAATTTACTTATGATTAGGTCAAAACAATAAAATAATGTGGGTAAAATACATACTTTGTATGTACATTTTCACTGAAGAAGTACTTTTAGACAAATGTGTAAAAAATTTTGAACTATATAAATAACACGGTTTACTAATATTACCTTCTCTCCATAAAATTTATAAATAATATTAAATTAAATAAATTAAACTTCATAAATTTATTTCAAAGATTCAAAGATACAAATATTTATTCAGTAATTAGACCTTTACAGGCACTTTTATACGTCAATAAGTATAATTTACGTTACGTGGAAAGTATATTAAAATTCAATTGATTTGATGAAAAGCTACCAATGCCAAGGCTTTGTAACGACCACTGCTGAGAAGAAACGCCGAAAGAAACTAATTTTCACAGTATTGGTCGCCTACTCGCCAGAAGGGCTTAGTCGTATTATAATATTTTTTTATTTAATAAATACTTATAATATAATACGGTGTTGATACAATATAGCATGTAATGCTTGCGAACAAGTAAAGAAACATAAATTGCGTAGTAAAAAAATAAAAAAATATTAATTTCCCCCGGCAGCACATGTTGACGACTTGACGCACGGATCAGTTTCATTTAACAATATTCAATATTATACATATCTCTTACAGCCTTACAGATTTACCTAAGTATCCGAAAAGGCCACTTTCCAGCCATAAAACATAATTGGGCTGTGATTAAGAAATCACACGTCTCATTTTTATAAACCTCGCCTTCAGCTCAAGTGGCAAATTTATGTGATCTGACACTGTGTTTTCACTGCCCTTGGTTTATATTATAATTTACTATCATTTACATACATGTACTACAACAATTACAAATATACAACGTGAAAGGGACACACCCGTAAAAAATCGAACCACGGGCTATACTAGATCACTATACTATAATGAAATTATAATAACAACCAAATAACCGACATAAAATTCGACATTTCCATACAAATTGCCCGGGCGGATGCACACTTTTTTATGGAAATTTGCTGTGTGTTTTGGCTCTTATTTTAATTTCATTATATGAAAGTGATCCAGTATAGCATATGGTTAGATTTATTACGGGTATGTCCCTTCCATGTTGCATAGTAAATCATAAAAATCAATATATATGTACTAATGCGAGGTTAGCTTGTAGGTCAGAAAGAGTTCTGATGCAGGATGTTTTTAGTCAAATGTGCATTGGTTTTGTTTTGCATAAACTTGGGTATGCTACAACCACTTTTTGCAGCATGTCGACGAATCGGTTAATATGATGTTAAAAATATATATATTTCTAAGATTATTTTTCAACCTTGCTTTTTCTCAAAATAATACAAGCCTATTTCGTAGTTCGCATAATATTCTCTTAAACAAAATCCATTTAAAATACATCTAAATCAGACTAGTATACAGAACCTGGTTTAAATAAAAAGCCCGTAATTACAGATGATTAGTAAGAAAGTGAGCTCTTAAGTTATTTCTGACAAAAGTATGAACTTTCAATTGATAATTTTCATAAAACAAAAGCATAATTCTAAAAGAAGACTTCAGATTTTCTTTGTTTCCTTCAGAAGTTGATTATAGTCATCTCTAACTTTTCTGCATTCTCCCTGGAGATCCTCAAATTGATTCTGTAAGCAAACACATTTGCCAAGTCAGTAGTGAATAGTCCTAAGTGTACTTTAACAACACGACTATGCATGTGTGTTCTATGACTTGAGGTTTTCTGATGAACATTATTAAGGATAAGTTCTATTATCAAACATATTTACTTGATTTGATAGACAAGACCATAGAATTAAGGTTTAAAATTGAGAAAGGGTTTGCAGAGATTAAGATATGTTACAGTTTAGTAATAAATTGAACAATTTATTTATTTTGTTTAATAACATCAAAACCTGAAAAATAATTTATATAAAATGAAACTAGCTGGGGGACTAAGCTTCACTCAGTATTTTTTTTTTTACAACAATCTGCCATAATGGCCGAACATATGGAGTAAGTCAGGTTGAGAGCCTGTCAAATCTGTCAATCAAATAAAATGTTTCATTTACATTTAGTGTACACAAAAACTAGTTATAATTAAAGTAAGGTATTACTTCAATTCTACATTTCATTAAAACAAAGATAAATCAATATTTTTATTATTTGCTTATTTTATTAATCATGCTTAATTTCTACAACAATCAATATAGATGTAGTATTAGTAAATACCTATTATTTTTGTTATTAACTTGATAAACTAAATGTAGTAGGCGGCTGATACTTTGCCTGTCAGTGGGTGAATGACATTAAATTTGAATATGCATAGAATAAGAAGAAATAAAATTGTTTAATACCTGGCATATGGAAGCCTGTTGTTTCATGGCCACACAGCTCTCCATGATCTCTTTGAATCGCTCCTTATCTGACTCGTGACCTTTCTGTGTCTCTGTTAGAAGTTTATCAATCCGGTTCTTATATTCTGTTACCACTGAAATGGAGCGAGTTTATTATTATATATTTATATTCTTTTATTATTTTTCTCCTGCTTCTGTCTTCCAAATCCATTTTAATCCATTTCAAATTAATAAATTTAAAAAAGCATGGAATATTACATATTGGGACAGCAAACGATGAAACAAAGTAGAGGGATTCTTTTGCCTAACAATGAAACCCATATAAGTGATAAAAAATGTTCTTATACCTGTGGTGTAAGCTGTTGGTAGCATTGGTGTTCTACAAGTAAGATTCATGAGCATGAAATATTATTTAGCGAGAAGTAAAGGTTAACAATCTTAACATATCTTATTATTAAAACTTTTTAAATCATTACCTAACTTTCAAATAACAAATCAGTTATTTAGAAATTATAGTGTCAAAATAATAATTTGAAAGTGTATTAATTTAATAAATACACATGTCTAGATTGTTTACATTTATTTAAATACCTAATAGTATAGTTATATTTGAGTTCACTAGAAGTTAGTTATATCTGAACATAAAAGATTGTGAGAACTTTCTCACTTTTAACTTGAAAAATGGTAATAGAAGTAAACTATAAGGTCACATTAATGGCCAAAGAAATGTTGACATGAGTAATATAAAATTTAAAATATTCAATGGGATACATATACTGAGATAATTATGTTACATATTATTTATTCATATGATATTTACCATTCAATTGATATTTCACTGAAGTTAATTCAGACAAGCACCTCTCTCCTGATAGTTGAACACTTCTTTCCTCTTGTAAATAGTGTAGATACAAATATATTAAACTAACAACGAATAAAATTGTTACAACTAAAACAAAATACTTGTCTCTTGCCCTAAACGTAGGACGAGATATCATCATAAAATAATGAATTTGATTTTTCTCACGAAGTACCTACTTTTTTAATGTGTCAACTGAGATGTGTTTCTATCCGCCAAACAAAAGTAGTAAATATTTTCCTCTGTCATCATCATATTATATACTAAAAATGACATACATAAAAAATAACTTTACATTGATTTCCTCACTGTAAGTGTGTACCTAATTAAATTTTATATTATTTTAATTGATCTTTTTTGGTTTGAGGTATTTTTTATTGATGAATGATGATTGATTTGATTGGATTTGACAGATTAGATACTAGTTAACATGGTAGGTATAATAAAACAAGGTATCTTCCTCCCGAGTAAAAAACGTGATACGTCACGATAAGTGCTGCCACTGATTATTCTTTTAGTTTTAAGGACTTTCTCGATTACTGCATGAGTATTCAATAAAATTTTAACTTACTTAGCTAATTAGTATCTCGTGTGATTCAACTTTTTAATAATTTAAACATGGTATTATGGAATATTAATTCGCAATTGGTATATAATATAAAGTTCCAAAAATGCATTTTGCTCGGGTAATTCAATTACACACAGTGGCAACACATCACATTGACAAGTGTCATATTGGCAGCCCGCCCTGTCATCGTTATCGTCGTCTCGCTCACTCATATAGCGCTATTTCGTTTGATGAAGAAATGACTATGGTTTACAAACTTTTGCGTTGCGGTAAACTGTGCTTCATCATGCGCTAAACCCTTAGATCATCGTTCATAAAAACTAGTTGCGTAATCGATTATGATCATTACGTGAATCGGTAAGGCGTCTAAAAATGCTCCGTTAAAAATGCCATGTTATGTAATTTTCTCGTGTAGAAAGAGGTCAAACACATTAAATCTTCCAAAAAATGGCATAACCTTTCATTAGTAAGATTTTTTTTATTTTATTAAAGTTGTTTTCTATTTAAATGTCTTTTCTGAAAAATCGAAGGAATATCTATTAGTATCTATTACGAAAAAATAATCGAATCACGTTTGCAACTGAAGACGAAGTGGTAGCTAAAGTGGCGCCCTCATTTGAAATAAATTGTTTAAAACTAAATATGGTGATAATTAAAAATTTGATTTGTATAAATTTCTAGAAAGACCTTTAAACTATTTTATGAATAACCTTTGAAATTATTACTAATAGTCCGTCTAGTTTAAAAACTGTTTTTCGCCAAAAGTGGCGAAAAACAGTTTTATAACAAGACACACTACCAATATTACTTTCAAAGGTTATTCATAAAATAGTTTAAAGGTCTTTCTAGACATTTATACAAATCAATTTTTTTATTATCACCATATTTAGTTTTAAACAATGTATTTCAAATGAGGGCGCCACCTTAGCTACCACTTCGTCTGAAGTGCCATTTTTCAAACGCGGAGTCACCTAAACGAATGGTTTTTCCATACAAAAACCATACGTTTAGTGACTCCGCGTTTGAAAAATGCACCACTGATTTCCTTCCATCCCAGAGAATATAGCGCACTCACGTGACTATGTATTTATGATTTACAACCTTCGTCTTTATTCCCTGTGCATTAGAGTTGAATATATTTTTTCTTTTCTCTCTCTTTCTTGCCAAGAGTGTATTATTATGTGTATTTACACATTTTATTCAGTGTGAGCTTTATTGGTGTGCAGAAAATAAGCTAGTGTTTGTGTGAATGTGTGATTTTGTTTTGATGTAGTAGCTTACCCCCGCACCAAAAGCGGCAGAAAGTTTTGTATGAAGATTTGTCTTCGTAACTCATCCTGTATTAAATGATCTAAGACTAAACCAATAGTAGACAGAAGGTCAATACAATTCATTATTCTTTTTGCGTTTGCATATTTAGAAATTACAGTGATTTTTAAGCTATTTCGATCACGTCAAGTAGGTATGACGTGACATATTTGGCGTTTCACTTGCCGGCACGGCCCTATGATGAAATCGAAAGAAAAAATTGAAAATTATCAAGTGATACAAATATCTAAAGATAAATAAATGATTTTTGCCTTTGATTCTGACTTGTGACCCATCCACGGGTCACCTAGCTTTTACACGTTAAGCAACTCTGGACGTGGTCACTAATAGGATGGGCTACCAACTGACTACGTTTTAAACGGGTCAAGCAACCTCGATAGTGGTCGCAATCTTGGATGGATGACCACAAGTAGAATAAAAGTGTGAGAAGTAGAAAGAAGGATAATCCGTCTATTGCCTAAAGCTAGAAAATAACTCGATTTATTAATAGTTATGAGTCAGAATTTCGTATTTATCATTCCCGTACGACGTTCACACTGAGCACGATCAAAAAGCATACAAGTCGGGTTAGAGTACTTCGAGTCTCTATCATACCCCGCACACGCACACACGTACAATTTTTTCTATACGTACGCAATATACTCGAATTTTTGCCGTCCGGCAGCTAGTGGAAAACTTGGTGTCCTCGGTGACGGGGACCCGGACGAGGCGCTGGGCCGGCTTGTGGAAAAACGCCCATTTGATTCAAATCAATCTGAATATTAGGACATTTTGCTCTGAGAACTACCTACTCCGTATTGGCCAAATGTTTATTTTCTTTGTTTCTGTTTCTTTCTGCGCGGTTTATTTTCTTTATGCCCTGCGTGCGCGATGGTGACGGTTCTTGCTGGATGTAAAATTGGCCGTGCAAGCCCAGCAAGCCATTAACAATAATTATCGACGTGCATCAAGCTTATTCACGGTACTTTTGCATCGAGAATCGAGCATGGATGAACTGCAGTTATATGGATCGTGAAAATGGCGCATTAAAACTGCCGTTAAAAATATTTATTAAAAATGAGTATTTATCATGTAAATGACTATATATCTGATCAAAATTCTTGGAAATAACGGACTACAAATTTAAATTGTATTTTTTAAAGTAAAATATAATGTATTGTATAGCTTATGATTTGAATCTGTATTGTAATTTGTAACATAGCCGATCAGGCTGGGCAGGAAAGGAACCAATACTGAACTGGGTTTCTTTTAACGTTATCTTCCCAACAGTGGTCATTCCGAAACGATAAACGGGGCAAATTAAATAAAAGCTTGAAATAATAAAAAAATTGTACATAATATCTATAGTTTTAATCTACCATCATTTCCCCACAAAAAAATGTTTGAGAACCGCTGCGCAACTGATGAAGTATGCATGTTCCTATTACGTCACCCGCTGTCACGGGAAGAACATACCAGGCGAAGAATATACGTACCATGCTAGTTAATACTTCAACTTGACATTATTTTTCTTTTTCTTTATTGTAATGTTGGCTAGCTGCACGAAGGGATGTCATTATTATAGGCATCATTCATATTCTCATTGGCATGGGCCTAAAGTTTAGAAGCACACAAGTCAAGCAAGTCATTAGTTTTATTTTATATTATATCAATAGCATTTTGTGTACAGACAGACAGTACAGAAATATTGAAATAGCTTGTACATTTTGATCTCCGTACCACGTGATCAAAAGAAAGCAAAACCGTAAAATCATATTTTGTTATTTGGATTCTGCACAATCGATTTATTCCATTAATAATCGAATTAATACATTTGCCTATCGTATAATATGTATCGATTCTTTTCTTTTGCTTTAATATCTGTGGACTGTGGTTCTCACGCTCTCGTGTTGCACGCACGTAACGTACCTAACTGTATTTTAATAATTTTGAGAAAAATTTATATATGATAAAATAAGTTATATTATTGGCAATTACTTATGTGCTGATGACTTTAATTATGATTAACATTCAACCACTATGTTAACTGTGTAAATAGTAAACAAAACGGTACTCATAGCGAAGTACCAACCAGTACCTGAGCAGCGTAACTGCAAAATTAAGCATATATGTACTTTATGGTGCTTTTCTTCAATTTTGTCTGAGAAGGTAAGGAAATAAAATAAATGGGCTCTTAATTCGCTTCAGCCAGCTTGCTTTTCTTTAAAAATATCAAGTGTAATCTTAGATTATTCCGAATTATGTTTACCTACGTGTTAGCATGTGACATATTTTTAACGTGAAATATGTTAGGTAGTTAGTGCTCGTAATTACTTGTGTCAAAGTTTAACCATTGTTTACTGAAAACACATGTAAGGTGTAGTTCTGTGTATTTTATGTAAGCCTTGTATATGTGCTACGATACAACATAATAAATAGGTAGGTGGGTAGGAAAAGTGCCGTGGGTCGGATTAGACTTTGACACCAACCAGCGTTGCGTGTGTGTGTGCGCTCTGCGACCGCGTATTTATATCCTGTTGTAGTGCGAATTTGTTGGTGTGCGATTCGATTTCACTGTCGTAGTTTCTTTTTATATTGTACAATTTTTTTAGCGAATAATGTTTTATTACATACTATTTTAGAGAGAGTGCTATCAATACTCTTATTTTATATTTTGTGACCCACTTGGTGTGGTAGACAGACCAATAAAATAAACACAAGTGTGTTATTTACCTACTCAATATATCAAATAAGTACCACTGCTTGTTAATTTTCTTTAAAAATAAAAGCAGATAGGATAAATCTATCACAGTATCTACTATCACTTTAGTAACCTTCATACCTACTTCCAAGAAAATAAATTGTGTACAATTATTGTAGGTAGGTTAAACTCTTTATTATTATTGGCTATTTTTGCTAGCTTTTGTCTAATATTTAATCTTTTCAAATATATCATTTGGAGCATAATTTGCAAATTTTTACTTGTTTAAAGCTATTGCGAATGTTAAATAAGTTTATCTGACTTACTTCCTTCTTTGAGGATGTTTTTTCTACAATTTTGTTTGTATTGGACTGGACCCGTTTTGTGTGGGTATATATATAATAAATCTATCAAAACTGATTGAAATACATGTAAGTACCTATTTGTATCAAAAATTTACCTGTTTTCACATTGTCTGTAAGTACATTTGTGAGTAAATTTCTTTGAAACCATTGTATGAATTTGGATGATAATATTTTCACTGTAGCAGCTACTTTTATTATACAAGAGTGACCAGTGATTGCGAAATTAATGATAATGATTGTAATCTCATTGTAATCATTATTTATTGGATCCAAGCTGCACAGCTTTCGTGCAAACCAGTGTGTCTTAACTTCATAATATGGCAAACTGCCTGAGCAAGTTGTTTCAGTCACATTAAGAAAGTCAATAAAAATAGAGAGACCATTTCAAGTCATTAGAAAAATTATTTTGAACATATTCTACTCAACATGAAATAGACACATTACATAGAGCTATGTCTATAATCAAGAATAAAATGGAAAATGATGGAGGAGGCCTTTACCCTTAAGGGACTGCATGTCCAAGAAACCAAAAATAAATAACTAAAATTGTAACTAGAGTGTGGAACATGTGGAAATAAAAGCTATTATAATTTAACAAATAAAATAAACATAAAACCTTAATTTATAATGGACTTTGATGATAGATGGTGATCATGATGAATGAAATGAATACTAATAGAAATGTTTCTTTTAGAAAATAACCCACAATGGCAGAAGCCCATTCAGCGGTTGCATTTTCATTTGCAATTACACACGATGGATGGGATGTCAACTTTGACCGTGAGGTGCTGTACCTAGTCTGGGAGTCAGGTCTGCGTTCCTGGAGGAAGCGCCTCGCGAGGTTCAGGGTTAGTATAATAAAAATAACAGTGAAGTTATTTCAGTTATTTTTACAAAAAAAGGCCTAACTTTTATACAGGATTACTGGTAATTGAATGCTATCCCCTCAGGGTGTTGTAGGTACTGTTATTTGGAATTGATTTAGCCCTATAATGTATTATCCAAAAGTTAACATGCATGTTAATATGCATTTAAGAGATACTTAATATTTTAGTTTTTTTTCAATTATTTGTTTACTAATTGATCAATCTTTTTTTTTTAAAAGTAACCATCCAAATCAGTTTCTTTTTACAGTTTATCAAGGGTGACCATGTAGCATTCATTATCAGTCATCACATCATAGAAATTGTTAACCGTTTCGGAACAAGAGTTCTAAACAAAACATAATTGTCCATGTTTTTGAACAAAGGCTTCAAAAAAAGTAAATTATCTCATAAAAATTGCTAGTATTTAATTGTACAGATTATTAGAAAAACTTCTATATTTCATTAGCTTTCCAATGAGGTATAAAAAACTTAACTGAATTAGACATTGACAGGAAAATTGTAATTACAAGGAGATAAGGTGGGGTCATGTTAAAATACTATTACTGAAAAAAACATGCATCTTTTTGATGAAGTAATAATAAAACTATTGTTTCAACCAAAGCACTTTAATAAAACACTAAACATTTTTTACAACTCATGATCTACATGGCTACCACCATTGCGTACGCAAGTACGCATTCGTTTGCGCAAATGGGTTTTTACTATGCGGCTTGTCAAAGTATTTCTAATTTTCTCGGTTGCGTAGCATATCCGCTGTCTCAATTCTTCTACTGTTTGGACAGGACCCAATAACTGATCGTAAACGAGGCTTTTCATGTGACCCCACACGTAAAAATCCATAGGGGTGATATCAGGGCTTCTTGCGGGCCATGGTATGGGTCCTCCTCTGCCAATCCATCTGTTGGGATAGTTTCTATCTAGCCATTCGCGTACACGCCGAGTGTAATGAGCAGGACAGCCATCATGTTGATATATCATGTTTCGCCTTGTTTCTAATGGTACATCCAGAAGTAAGCCAGTCATTTCTTCTTCTAAAAAGTTGTAATAGCTTTCGCCATTTAAATTTTCTGCCAGAAAATTTAAATGGCGGATTTTTATGTGATGACTGATAATGAATGCTACATGGTCACCCTTGATAACTGTAAAAAGAAACTGATTTGAATGGTTACTTTTTAAAGAAAAAAAGATTGATCAATTAGTAAACAAATAATTGAAAAAAAACTAAAATATTAAGTATCTCTTAGATGGTTAACTTTTGGATAATACATTATAGGGCTAAATCAATTCCAAATAACAGTACCTACAACCCCCTGAGGGGATAGCATTCAATTACCAGTAATCCTGTATATGACTGAAAATTTCCGAGTGAGTCCATCAAATGAATCAATAAATATTGAACACACATTTTTTCTTTTCTCTGACAAAAAATGCCGAAGATACAGCTTATTTCAAGTTCGCGATACGTCACACAAATGTTGCGTCACAAGCTAAATGCTCTGTACCTTTGTGATTTTTTGATTTTCCGTACCTCAATTTTTTTTATAATCTATTATTTTACCGAGGCTTCAGTTCACATGGTGTGATTATGCCAGCTTCATGGGGTATTATCTACTATCTGTGCACCATCTCAGCTCGGAAGAAAAGGTAAATGCTTTTTTCCATGTGCGACAATAGATTGCTTAACATTATGTTAAGCTCACCTCAAAAGGTAAAAAAACGGAACCCTTATATGTAAGATCACTCACCTGTCTGTCTGTCGCCCTACCATTTGCTAAAAATATACTGGATCGATTAATTTTTAAATTTGGTGCACATATGTAAGTCAGTGACCCAAAGACCTAAAATTACATTTTTAAAATTAGTATCGTAAAAAAATATTTTCAAAAATGGGAGTCACTTATTTATACATTTTAAAATAAGTTTTATGATCTATATTTTGTATCATATCTAATGACAGGGCATTTTATGATAATATCACAGAAAATTTTGAAAAATAGTGATATATCTAAGGAATACCTAACAGCAAAAATAATTTTTACCTTAGGAAAACCTAAAAGAATTCTATTATATAATTCTATATTTATTTATACTGAATGAAACTCAGTATATAGGAAGACTTGGAGCTGAGAAATAGAACTGGCTAGGTTAAATGTTTATAGAACGTCGTTTTTAAGCATTAAGTTGATATTCAATATCAGAATATATGTATAGAACCTTACAGGATACTTATTTCACCATGTCCAACACCATGGTCCCCGGTTCGAATCCCACCACAGCAAGTTTCTTATACATTTTATTATGTTATTTTTTTTTACTTCTAAGTTTTACCAATTTTTATAGACATACAAATAGTACTATACGCAATATCATGCAAGAAAGAATAGTAGATGTTTTTCTAGGTAGTAAATATTATTTGACATCAAATTAATGTCAATTCAAACTATGTCTGTGAGCAAGTTTGACTCGCACTTGTCGGTTTTATTTACTTACATAATTGGATGAATCATAAATTAAATGTCTATTATTTTTATATAATCTAACGGACTAAGTAAAATAATATTTTATTGACCTAGTCATCATCCCTATTTACAGGGCAGTTGATGTAGTGTATCTAGTGTAAACAATATGATATGTCTAAGTAACCACATTTTGTAATGTAAATGAAATACTGCATAAAGACTATTGTTACCATTATATATGTGTACAACTTTAACTGGAAAGAGTTTAACAAACCAAAAGAGGGTCAACAACTTACTCCAACAATCTTCAATTGGAAATATTACTTTGTGTTGGCTTGATAATAACTTAGCATAAGTTACTTATGGTGCCAGTGAGGAGCTTCATAAGCAAATAATCTTTTTTTTTTGCTGTCCTTATAAATTGTCCTTTTAACTTATTATTAAGTAGCCACTGCCACTAATTTATATAAAATAAACTAAATATGTTTTTTGATTTGCAATTTCGATGCATAGCTAGTAATTAAATCAATGCATATATATTTCATTTTGACATACAGAACAGTGTGCACAATGGAGTGTACCCCGGGCACTTGCAATCACTTTACGTGCTGTGGACACTGCTGGTTGCGGCACATTTCGGGGGCTTCAACATCCCATTCGGATTAGTACAAAAGGCGCTTGCGGTTTTGCCTGGGTAAGATATTTTCACGTAGAGTTATCTATACTATAATAAACCAGTAAAAAAATTTTGTCTGTACATTAAATATTTTTCCAAAAAAAATATTTGTGGCGATGTAGATATACCAATGGAGTAAGAAAATAAAAATTAATGACTGTCTGTTTGTCTGTTTGTACACGCTAATCTCCGGAAATACTGGACGGATTCGAATGAAACTTTTTTTGTTATATAGCTGTTAAGCCTGGGCAACATATAGGTTATAAATGATTTTGTAACATGTTGCAGAACTATAATGGTCCAGCTAAACTATAAGAAATATAAAAATGTCGCCTTAGCAAAAGTTGTTAAACCTGATAAGCATTTTTTGTTGAGGTATAATAAAACTGGTCAAGTGCGTGTCGGATGCGTGCACGAAGGGTTCCGTAACATAATTTATGAAAAATCACGTTTGTAGTATGGGAGCCCACCTTAAATATTTATTTTATTCTGTATTTAGTATGTTTTTGTTCAGCGGCACCAGAAATACATCCTCAATAAAAAATTCAACTGTCTTGCTATAATGTTTAATGAGATACAGCCTGGTGACAGACAGACAGACAGGCGGACTGCGGAGTCTTAGTAATTGGGTCCCGTTTTTACCTTTTGGGTACGGAAGATTTGGAACACCTGATGAAGAACCAAGTTAAAATTTGTTTACCAAAAATCGATGATCATCTGATGTGGAAATCAGCCATCAGGTAAAAGTTGTTTAGCATTATATAAGCCCCACGTGGTGAACGCGGTAACAGTTAGGGCCTAATTTTTGAAATCGACTTGCCTACACTCGCTAAACCTCTCATTTGCTGTCTAATCGTTTGGGATGAATGCACAATGGCCAACAAGAAGGCAGTGGAAGCTGTAGATAGAACGTTGTGAGACATTCGTCGAAATGACAAGCCAATGGGCAATGTCAAATTTTTGTTGCCAGGAGATTTTCGTTAAACCCTTCCAGTTATAAGTCGGGGCACTAAGGCAGATGAGATTAACTCCTAACTAAAATATTCTTATGTGTGGCCTCAAATAAAAAAAAATCAGATTGACAATTACCACGAGAGCCCAGCTTGGCGGTATTAGTTCACATGCCCAAGAGTTTTTAAAAATATTATTTAAAGTTGGGGAAGGTCTCTTTCTTGAAGAGAATGGTCAGGTGAGTCTTCCCGTAATACTTGGCAAAGTTGTTTCCTCCGAAGAAGAACTTATAAGTTCAGTATTTGCGGACTTTCAGAGCATAACACACCAGGAAAATATTTGATTATGTGAACGTGCTATATTGACACCAAAAAATTAACAATGCGCAGCAATTAATGAAAAACTTATGAGGCAAATTATTGGTGATGAAGTGGTTTATACTTTCTTGGATAGTTTTATTGATCAGGACGATGCCACCAATTATCCAGTCGAGTTTCTTAATTCTCTTGCAGCAAATGAACTCTCGGCACACAAAATAAGACAATGTCGGAGTGCTGAAAATGCTGATGCGAAAATTGACTCCGCCGAAACTGTGTGACGGAACCCGACTTAGTATCTCAGCACCGTATGCCGAAATTCAGCCAAAGCATGCCTGCAATGTTATTTGCATTACTAGCAACACATTATGCCGAACTTGATGAGTTTTGGCTAAATCGGAACTTTGGACCAGCTGAAGTTCAGCCAGAACGCGTTCAATGTATTTTGCATAAGCAGCAATACACTATACTGTGACTGAAGTTCCACTAAGGTTCCCGTCCCCGTCCCCGTCCCCGTCCCCGTCCCCGTCCCCGTCCCCGTTCCCGTTCGCTGCAAACGCGCCAAAACGCAGAATAAATTCTCATATCGGCACATTACTACTGTCCGGCGTTTCCACAGAACTTCAGCTTATATTGTGTGTCATCCCCACCCAAACTTTAGACGCTGAACTTCAGCCGCTAAACTTCGGCATAGTCTGAGACACTTAAAGCATTGAAGCGAAATATAATTTAAGCTGAGATTCTCAATGTGAGTGGTGCCAGTGAAACTGTATTTATTCCGCGTTTACCACTCTTCCCCAACAATTTTTTGTTTGAAAATACACAGTTCCATGTGTCTACTTAATTTACTATGACAAATAATAAGTCACAGTGTCAGACACTTAAAGCTGCTGGTGTCGACTGGTTTTTAGCATGGCCCACCTTATGTGGCCTTCTCCAGGGTTGGTAACGCTTTAGGTCTTTTCATATTGGCTCCCGAAGGAAAGACTCTCAACATAATTTATAAAAAAAATTAAGCTATGAATTATTTATAATAGTATGAAAACATAAATTAAAGACTTAGAACTCATAACATCTTATCTCTCTCACTCTCTCATTCGTTTGTATTTATATTAATACGCCGGAGTCATAAAGTCCACGCGAACGAAGTCGCGGGCATCAGCTAGTTACATAATAAGTATTTAAATACATTTTTTTTTGTACAAGCTTTTGTTGTGAAGACAAATCAAACAACCCAAACTGGAACGAGTTTCGTCGTCCATCATCCGTCTATGTGATCAGACCCTCGACATCGTCTACCAAGTGCTCGTCTAGGCAAATCAAACAAGTCCTACTCAATGAGGTTATGTTGTTTTGTAACTAAGTTTCTTCGAATATCTCCCGGCTCCATCATCAAAACAGCTATTTGACTTCATAATATCGTATTGTCATCTGACTTAACACAAGTATGCAAAATTTTAGCTCAATCGGTTGAGGATAACTCGTTGAAAATTGAGTTGCAAGAGTTGAGATAAACTGACATATTGTATATATAAGATAAATTGCAATTTATATAAAAGCTTGTTAAATTGCTTCTGCCAAACCGCGACACGCACTCTTTTCAAAAGACCTTCGTTGGCGCGGGTTCGTAGGATATCGACTATATCGCAAAATATCCACTCGTGATAAACGACGACATCCCCGTGTTGATCAATGGCTACTGCAGTCTGGCCAATGGCAAAAATGATGTTGCCATTTCATTAGGTGTAATAAAATATACTAAATAAGTTAAGAGGAATTTAAATCCAAGATGGATATACCTTATAATGATAACAAATATATTTGGTAACTTGTTTCTTTTTCCGTTTTATGGACTGAGACTGAAGCTTTAAAATAGTTTCCTTTTAACCTTACTACTTAAATTATTTTAACTATTACCGTAACCCGTAACGTAACGTATCAGTAAGTCCGTGGATAGTTAAAAGAATTGGACAATATCAAATGGTGACCTGCTAATAGAGAGCTATAAAATATAATGTAATAATATAAAAATGATTTACGCAAATACATGCCTTGTACAAAAAGTAGTAGTGACTTGTTATAGATATAAAAAACTGCCTTGTTAAATGTTGTTCATACATCTCAACAATGATGTTAAAACAAAACAAACAATATATTAAACACATAATATACATGTATGTACAGTACACACATAATAGCATCACATGATTATTTTTTTTTACAATTAATATTACCTTTGTACAGTTTAGCCGAATATTCGACTAAACTGTACAAAGTAGTTTCGTACCTATTTTAATACTATTAGGAATTATTTAGTAATATCATTGGAGAATTATAATTTATATAAGGTTTTTTGTAATTAAGGACAAATAAATAAATAACCGGCCAAGTGAGAGTTCAAGTCGCGCACAGAGAATGGTTCCGTACCATAAAAAAAACCATGTTTGTTGAATGCGAGCCTCACTTCAATATTTATTTTATTCTGTTTTTAACCCCCGATGGAAAAAGAGGGGTGTTATAAGTTTGACGCTAACGTCTGTCTGTCTGTCTGTGTGTCTGCCTGTGGCATTCTAGCGCTCGAATGGATGCACCGTTTTCGACGCGGTTTTTTTTTACTTGAAAGCAGGTTTCCTTGTGGTGTTTCTTAGCTATGTTTGTGGTGTGTGGTAGTTCTTAAAATCGATCCAGCAGTTTAGACAATATCAGCTATATATCACCATCTTAGTCATGGTTTACAACTAGATGGCGCTATCTAGCGCATTAACTGAAAGTTAATTTCAAAACAAGTCATAACTCGTGTATGGCTCTGTTGATTGAGCGTATGGCTCGTGTACTCGATGATTCGGGTTCAATTACTAGTTCACGCACGTACTTTTATTACTTTTGTTTAATTTATTATTATGTATATCCTATATTTATTAATAAAAATTGGCCAAGTGAGTGTTGGGCCGCGCGCAGTGTAGGGTTCCGTAGTAACGAATGCCAACTTTGGGTTTATGTCAGTGAAAACGCCTAAAAACGAATTTTCTATTGAGTTTGTACGAAATTTAATTTTTCCGTGTAAATTTTATAAGTTGATCGCCTATAACTTTTTAATTTGTAAACCCTACTTAGCTCTGATAGTTTTCCTTTAAAGTTCGTTATATATACTAAAGCTGTGATTTTTTTCAGGTGTCCATATATAACCGTTTAACAGATAGATGGGGGGACACTTGACTCTAACAAAAATGTTCACTTCAAAACCAAATATTTAAAAACGGATCGCTAAATTGAAAAACGGTGTTTAAAAGCTCATAATATTTTTGAAAGACCTATTCAACGATACCCCATATGCTTGGATAATCGATAAAAAAAATGGTCGTTTCACATTACTTGTATGGGGGCTACCCTAAAAAAAATTATTTTCAGTATTTTATTTTACCACTTTTTCCACATAATTAATATATCCATGCCAAATCACAGCTTTCTAGTACTTATAGTCGCTGAGTAAAACCGCGGACGGACAGACAGACAGACAGACAGACATGGCGAAACTATAAGGGTTCCTTGTTTACTACGGAACCCTAAAAAGTGTTAATTTTTTCCGTCACTTTAACTACGAAAGGTTTCCATAAAAATTCCGTAACAAAAACTGTCGCTGCAGTCAGAAAAATATTGCATATATCAACGCAATAAAACACAAAAAATGATTCTACAATTTTTGTCTCTTTGTCTGTGCATTTGTGCACGCTAAAAATTAAGAATTTCGATGGTTTGGAATAACCAAAAAAATTAGTTCTTTAGGTCACCTATAGATGGTGCTGTTCAAAATTTGAACTAATTTGCGACCCCCGATAAAATAAGAGAGGTTATTTAAAGATTGACGTTAAAGATGTCCGTCTGTCTGCTTTTTTGTTCGGTTAGAATATTATGTAGTTCCGCCACTTATCACTTGATGGTGTAGTCGGGGTTTTTTTAAATTTGCTTAGCAAATAAACTTGTTAGTATTTGTTGTCAAAGCGGCAACAGATGCATCATCTGTGAAAATTTCAACTCCTATCACAGTTCTTGAGATACAGTTTAGTAAGTAAGTTTTTACCCTTTGGGTACGGAACCCTAAAAAAGAAGGAATCAAATTAGTTTTAGGTTTTAGATTCCGAACTCCGCCATTTATTAATCGTCTTGAAAAAATAATGTTTAAAATTTAATTTTTGTTTTAGTTTGGTCATGCACATGCATGATTTATAGAAAAGTTTGTTTTTTAAACCAAAATGTATAGACAAATGTCATCTTGCGTATGTAATTTTTCTATTGGTAGTATACTTTTCTATGTGGCCCACTGTACATGGATATTTTTTCCAGTTATTTGGTTTGTCGCGTGTTTAACTTTTTTGTGACTGTCACCGGCATTGAAGTTGGTTCATACCAAAAAATGTGTATGAGTACTGGGACTTCACATCTTGTACACTCAGTTTCCGACTAACATTGTATTAATAGGACAATGGTTTGGACACAGGAACTCCACAATGTGGCAAGTGATAGCGTGCCTGTGCGCGGCCCTTACGATGTGGCTGTCCGTCATATTCATGATGAGATACCTCCTCAAGTTACTGTTGATGTACAAGGTAAATATAGTTACGTCTTGGGGAGCTCTTCCGTGCCGCTAGATTTATTTTGTTGCCTGAATCTAGGGTGTCCTTTGATCGACTTCTGATGTTTTCCACGGAACAACTTTAGATCTTATAGGGTAAAACCACCTTGTATCGGCCATGTCAACCAGATTTCACATTAATTTGCTTCTCATTCTCACATTTATTAGCCTGGCTTTCTAGGGGGTATATCTTAATAAACTATTATTATTTGACTTTCCTATGATGTGATAAAATATTTGAAATTTGAATAATATTTTTTTATATTAAAGTTTTTGTTCGTACACACCCAATTTCCCTAAGATCGGCCACTGGCGCCCAAAATTCGTCCATTTATTGGCCTCGTATCGGCCTAGGCTAATATTTTTACCAATAAACGACGAATTAATACTTTAAAGATATGATAGTATCAAATCAACTGAAGTAGATCAGATATTTAATAATTTTTGATCAAATTTGTAGGGCCGATACCAGGAGGTGCCGACACAAGGTGGTTTTACCCTACTAATGGGAGGAACGAGATTTGATAAAAGGAATAAAAACTGAAATTGAGGCATTAGAATTATGTCGATTGCCTAAATATTTCTAAAATAATATTGTACAATACTTTTCTAATTTACAATGTATCCCATTTACTTAGTCTAAGTTTCTTGAATGTCGCGTTTAATTAAATTAAAGCAAAAGATGACTTGCAAAGTCTAAACAAAACATCAACTATAAAAATCATTTCTTTCATTTAAATTGCATGCAGCTTTCACCGTGTAAAAAAGGTTTTAGTACTTTTAGTTTAGATGACTTATGAAGACTGTTAAAAAAAAATTGCCTAAAAGGATTATTTGTATTTTAGGGCTGGATGTATGAATCGCGTGCGCCCGGCTCCAAGATATCCAGAAAGACATTACTATGGATTGCTGTCGTAAAAGTCCTGTCTGGTTGGAACAAACCCAAGCTGTACAGCTTCCAGGGCTCGCTGCCCCGGCTCCCGTTGCCTTCTGTTCAAGATACTATGAAACGGGTGAGTTGATGAATTCTATCGATAAACCATGGGGGTTACTCCAAAAGCGGTTGGCAAGACGGACGTTACTGCGTATCCGCGTTTCAGTGTCAGCAACTCTGTGCACTAACATATGATAATAAAGAAATAGTACGTCACGTACGACTAACGTTTTATTTTACAGAGTACTTTATTTTATTACCTTTTTTGCTTAACATGAATCTTATACATACCTACTCGTAGCTTATTTATATTACATATAGACTTATACAGGGTGGAATTGAATTGGTTGGCATTCTTTTAAGTATCTACTATACCCATGACACAAAGTAATTTAAGACCAATAAAACGTCGAATCAAAATCATCTCATCATTTTTATATTTAAGAAAACCTCTAAACGTGCGTAAGACTTTTTGATAAACACCATTACTAAAATTTTAATAAAAAACTAATAGTAAAAAACACACGAAAAAGAAATGAATTAAATAATAGTATCAATTTCGTCGCGTCGTCGTAGAATACGTAGTACCTAACGTTCGTGGCCTTCAAGCGGCGTGGCCCACATTCGGCCATTCGTGGGAGACCAGTGCAGTTGTTATAAAAGTAAATCTAAATTTTGAAATTTTTGCAACTAAGATTTCAACAAAAAAAAATTGCGCGAAAATTTGCCTTGCGTTTTTGGCGCATTCAGCCCTAGGAAGTGGCCACTGCGTTTGGTTCAAAAATAAATTCATGCTTATCATATAGAAGCCGCCTGTCCGCCTTCGATTTTCAAATTTACTTACCTCCCTAAGGGTGTAAATCAATCTTACTACTCGGATTTTGAGTTAAATACAACCTCCTTTTAGTGCTTGAAAGGAGTTTATTAGTATTGAGATAGCTTGAGTGATGAAATAGTAGATTGTTAAACAAGGGTTGTAAGTGATCAATTACACCAGAGATATTTAGGCGCTTATAGTTCGAGGTTCTATTGATAACAGACAACCGAGGAAATAATGAAAAACTGTTATAACAGATTTGGTTATTTAAGAAGTATCGATTTATACAATTCAATGAAATTTCTTTGTCATTATTTTTACCGATAAAGGCGTCAAATCCTCTCTTAAACTCAAATCTTCACTTAAACTCGTCATTTTTTATTAAAAGTATATTTTGCAATTTTACCCTTTATATATATGTTAGATTAATGTCAATGATTTCAATTGCTCCCTGTATACTTACTTTAATCAAATTAATACTGTTTATATTATGAGATGGTTATAAACTCTGAATATGAAAAGACCTAAGTACTATTTGAGTCTTCCTGTATTATTATTTTCCCAATATTTATACATGTTCTTTTAACTGTAGTCTAACCTAAAAATGTATTTCAGTACCTGATTAGCGTACGTCCATTATTAGATGATGAAAACTATAGAAGAGTAGAAAAATTAGCTAAGGAATTCGAGGAGACGATAGCAGTCAAACTGCAGAGGTACCTCGTTCTGAAGTCGTGGTGGTCCAGCAACTACGTCTCGGATTGGTGGGAGGAGTATGTTTACTTGAGAGGCCGCTCGCCGCTGATGGTGAACTCTAACTTCTACGGAATAGATGCCATTATGATTCGGCCCACGAAGATTCAAGCTGCGAGAGCTGCTGTTGTTATTCACCTGGCTCTGAAGTTCAGGAGGTTGATTGACAGACAGGAGTTGGAACCAGTAAGTATTTTCCATTTATATGAAATTGTGACATATTTATATTTCATGTATTTTATGGTTTTATACAGAGCACCAATGGAAACATTTAATGGATAGCTATAATTAACTTTTAAAAAATATAACTCTTCAGCTGTCCAATGAGTTGGTGATACCTAAGAATATATAGTACCAGTATATTTAACAAATGTCCTGGTACTGCTACTGTCACTTTACACAGGGCGGAATTAAATTCGTTGGCATCCTTCAAAATTATAGATTTACCCATGATACAAAGTATTTAAGACTAATATTTTTCAAAACTAAAAACCGACTTCACCCCCAAACTACAAATACACAATAAATTTTGATATAAAATTTCTATGGGACCAGACCACACGGCAAGTATGTCCCTTTCAATCAAAAAATCCAATCGTCGCGCCGTCGTGAATTCCGTAGTATACTTAAAACATTGGTTCCTAAATCCTACTTCAAATGAATGTTATACCTAACCTCAAGCGGACGCGTGACATCGCCCGTCTCCACTTAACATTCAACAATATTCACGCAACTTAAAGCCTACTTTAGTATACCGGCCGCCCGGGTCAGTCAGTGTAGGTAATCACAGTGGCGGGGCCATAGCACCCTTATGTTCGAATCGATGTGTTTTGATACTTTGCTATTTTTTCTTACTCTGATACTCTTTAATTACTGCATAAATTGCACCACAGTTGTTACCGTACAAAATATCCTTTATATGAGTATTTTAACTACGATGTAGCGCAAATTCTGTAAGAGCGTAGATCTATTATACTAGTCTAGAAGATCAATAGCTGTTGGCCTAGCTGTTTTTTACAATTCAATAGGTTTACAAAAATAGCCAGGTCAGTGTACATAACTTATGAATGCATTTCGATCGCTATCAAATTTTCAGCCTGTTATTGACGTTTAGTGATAGCGTCTACATTTGTTATATTTTTGTGTAGTACAATCGATTTTCCTTATTGCTTATCTTACTAATTTTTTTCATTACTAATGTCCTTATAACTGCAAAGGAGCCGGAACCCTAGGTTTTTAGTACAGAAATAAAAGAAGGCGCATGTTGCAGGTTATTTCTCGAAACAAATGTTTTTAGGGACTAAGACCATATTGTTTGCTTTGCGTGTATAATATGTATGTTACTTATATTGATCTTTTATAAAAAGATATGATTGTTTATTTGCGAATAGCCTAAGATTGTAAGTTATATTGTGAATAAATTTTTTAGATTTTTTGCTTAGAATTTCAATACCCGGGTGCCCCGTATCGTTAATACGGCTTATACGTACTTAGGTCTGTACTATACACAAAGATTAATGTCCCTTCATCATATCAGCCACAGGAAGTGTACAGCTAGACATAGGCCTCTCCAAGGATTTCAAAAACGACCGATCTACCTACGAACTTGCATAGCTCGTCTGACCTCCTAACGCCGCTTGAACGGTCGAAATAAGACTTAATTTCTTCCGTTCAAGAAAAAGATAAGTTTACGCCTTCAGTGTTTGGTTCTTACCCTTTGGGTACGGAACCCTAAAAACTATGCTCACAGTAAAGAGGTATTATATGTCTGAAATGAGGCTGAGCTACTCAACATCACAAAATAATACATTCGTTGCCGCGTTTTCCATTTTGAATATGTACTATAATTTTTCTTTATCTGGGCTAACGAAATCTACATTATTATTTTTTTTACTTCCTTAACGTACCTACATACTGTTGAATACGTACGCTAATATTGTTACAATCTAACCTATTAATCTAAGACTAATTAGTAATTTTACATTGACCTAGTTTTATAAGCAATAATATGAGAATGTGTCCATCGGCACTTTTCTTACTGTCTTTATTAAGGGGAAGGCACTTTGTTCGTGTGTCTTTAATTATTGCACTAGTAGCTGTGCCCGCGACTTCGTCCGCGTGAAAATCCGTTCAGCAGTTTCGGACATTCGGGTGTACAGTGTGCATACAGACACTGACATACAAACAAAAATCTTAAAATCTTTTTAGTGTTCTGTAACTCCTTATACATATAGCTCACGAATACATACTTTAATATCTGTATTTGGTGCCCGCGACTTCGTCCATGTGAAATTCAGTTTTCTGACACTCCCTTGTTGATGACATGACAAATTTAAAAATTTTGTCAGATTAGTCTGTATATTTACAGTACGATTTTTTTTATTGTGATTCGGTATACTTTTAATATTGCAAATGTGACAGTTTATAAGGATCTATAGATGTATGGATATCAGTTACTCATTCATACAACTTATGAATGGATTATAATGAACCTTTACAATAATAATCATAACCTTTGTGTATAAATATATAGGTACGCAGTCGAAGCCAGCAGTCAAACGTAACTCCCTATCTGTAAAAGTCTCCGACGCGCGAGATAGCGAATGACGTTCACGATCAGCACTTAGTCTTTGGATTCTTGGGATCTACTCATCCGCTTTCTTTTCGCTTGTCTAATATTCTGAGACAGATTTGACTTTCTTCGTAGCATTTTTGAAAGCAAAGCACAAAATACAATAATATATGTATATATATATATATATATATATATATATATATATATATATAATTCAATGAATCTAATAGGTTGGGGAAAAAGTCTTTTCGCATTTTATATGAAAATTCAAAACATTTTTTAATATAGTTTATTTACATTTAACTAAAGTATGTAGGTACCATTTTGTTCGATAACTTTTTGCCATCTTATAGGTAGGGACATGATCCCATTGCTATAGAAATTTTGGGGCTTCTGATCAAAAAACTGCGTCAAGTAGTTTTAGCAGTCCTCTCGTGATGTTAACCTGACACTGCCTAAACAATTCTGAAGAGATCAAAACAGGTGGAAATCTGAAGGTGCCAGGTCAGGACTATACGGCGGATGCATTAACACCTCCCAGCCAAACTCTCTTAATTTTTGCTGAGTGGTTAAAGATGTGTGAGGTCTAGCGTTATCATGATGAAAAACCACACCCCTTCTGTTGATTAATTCCGGCCGCTTTCTCTCAACTTCTTGCTTTAATCTTATCAGTTATTCGCAGTAGAGTTCTGAATCGATGGTCCTGCCTGGTGGTAACACCTCATAATGAATAATGCCCTTCCAATCCCGCCACACACACAGCATCACCTTGTTGCGAGTTAACCCGGATTTCGCCACAGTCTGAAGCCTGACCGGCCTTTGATCATGACCTTTTTCGCACGTTCTTGTCGTACGTGATCCACTTTTCATCACCAGTTATAAATTTCTTCAAAAATGGTTCGGTCTCATTACGTCTTAATAAAGAATTACAAATAAGTACACGGTTCATTAGGTTTCGTTCAGAGAGCTCGTGAGGTACCCAAATATCGAGCTTTTTTGTGTACCCATTTCTTTTCAAATGCGCCAAAACTGTTTTGTGGTCACTTCCCAGTTCTTCAGCTACGTCGTAACTATTGATATGCCGATTTTGCTTCACTTTTTCAAAAACAGCATCCATTTTATCCGTAACAGGGCGACCAGAGCGACGTGCATCTTTGACATCAAAATATCCGGATTGAAAACGCTTATACCAAATTTGTGCTACTCTCAGACACTGCATTAGGTCCATAAACATCGCAAATTTTTTCGTGGCTTGCTTTTAGTTTTTACCTTTTTGGTAGTAAAATTTTAAAATGTATCTAATTTCTTCATTAGATTCACTCATCTTGGCGGTAAGAAAAACAAATAAAAATCACGCATTTTCCTAATTTGAATTTGGAATTATCTTCTTTAAAATTTAAACTTTTAAATGATACCAAAACCAGCCAGGTACAAATAGTATAGCCAAAGTGGTTTTATTACAAGTTCATACATACTATATGCGAAAAGACTTTTTCCCCAACCTAATATGTAGCCAAGAATTTTTTAAAGATAATATCCGAAATACCTGACCAATCCACAAAGCAAGATCACAACATCCGTATTGCTATAGCCAAATGTCAAACTTAGTTCAATAAATCTATAAAGCTAGCAACATCAGAAAGTCCGTATTTTCGTAGCCAAGTGGCAAATTATAAATCAACAATATTATCCGAAATATTAACTAACCAATCCACAAAGCAAGATCAGAAGTCCGTATTTTCATAGCCAAGTGTCAAGTTATAAATAAATCAACAATATTATCCGAAATATTAACTAACCAATCCAAAAAGCATCAAATCAAGATCAGAAGTCCGTATTTTCATAGCCAAGTATAGCCAAATATCAGTATAAAATCAACAAATTCAACAATTCAACAGCAGTAACTACCCAAATCACAAAAGAATCAAAAGGTCTTACATACAGAGCAAATTTTTTTAGATGACATACATACGTTGCCTCGGACGGCATTTCCTACTTCACCGGACAAGGTTTGAGGAGCGAGCTAGGGACTATGGCAAATTTTGGGGTGCTGCAACACCCATGTTTAGCCGGAAGGGCCGAAGTTACGGTGCCAGAAAAGCCTATTAAGACGTACAGGGCTAAACAATCAGCTTATATTTATACTTTTTTACAAAAACAACCATAGCGCGTTTTTATGTTTCTTGAGGCGCCATCTGTTGTTATTTAATGTAACTATAAAGTCGCCCATAGAAAACTTATCTTCAAACTTTAAATGCCGATAACTTTTTTATCTGACAACAGATTTCGATGAAACAAAGCCTATATGTTGCTCAGGGATGGGCTTAATCTTTTAGTGAAAACCGCGTAAAAATCTGTTCAGTAGTTTTAAAGATTAGCGAGTACATACAGACAGACAGACAAAAAAATCAAAAAAATCTTTTTTGTGTACTGGTTGTCTTTTTTATCGCTCACACCCATTTTTTGTTAATTAGAAATATTGTAAAAAAAATATATATTGCGAATAACATTTATTACTTTTACAATGTGTTAGTTTAATACATAAATATAAAACAATTTAAAATATAAAAAGCTTATTCGAAGTGGTCTCCTTGGCTGCAATACAGTCTTTTAAACGATGAGGCTAGTTATCAATAGAAGCACGCACTCTTTCCATGGGAAAATTCTTCACTGACTCTAAAACTGACCATAAATCATAATCCAGCGGATTAAGATCGGGACTAGACGACGGCCAGTCTTTTCAGCTTGGATGAAGTCGAAAACGTTCGATTCCAACCAAGACTGCGTGGACCGAGCTTTGTGACCCGGTGCCAAGTCTTGCTGGAAGGACCATTCTTGGTTATTGAATATGGTGGCATTAAGGGGCTTAACTACCTTCTCAAAAATGATATCTTAAAACACTTGTGCAGATGTTTTAATACTTTTTTCACAAAAGTATGGCTCAGTTACTCCTTCATAGCTAACACCCCACCAAACCATCACTGAAGTCGGATAATGCCCACGTTGCAATCTGTCAACTAATTGGGAAGCTTTCTTAGAGCTTTGAGCATAAATACGGTCATTTTGTTAGTTAAAATATTGCTCAATTGTAAAAAAAATCTTATCCGTAAACAAAAGTTTTCTGTGACCTCCCTTTGCGTACCGCTACAGTAGTTGTTTAGATTTTACTACTCTATTCTTTTTAGGGTTCCGTAGTAAACAAGGAACCTTTATAGTTTCGCCATGCTGCCTGTCTGTCTGTCCGTCCGCAGCGACTGTAAGTACTAGAAAGCTGTAATTTGGTATAGTTATGTTTATTAATTTTGTGAAAAAAGTGGTAAAATAAAATATTGAAAAAAAATTTTTTTTTTGGTAGCTCCCATACAAGTAAAGTCATAAGTCAATTTTATTTTCTCGACTAACCAATCATGTGGGGTATCGTTGAATAGGTCTCGCAAAAATATTTTGTGAACACTGTTTTTAGATTTAGGGATCCGTGTCTGAAATATTTGGTTTTAAAGTGAAAATTTTTGTTATAGTCAAGTGTCCCCCCTATCTGCTAAACGGTTATATAACGTCTAACAAAATATACTGAAACTATTTTAATGGTGAATTCAGTCCGTGATACTAAACCACTTTCCCTAAGGAACATATATCGAAATATGAAAAATAATTTTGTACTTTCCATACAAACTCGGGCCAGCTGATCAGTCAACTTCTATGGGAAGCCAAAAATTATTTTTCATATTTTGATATATGTTTCTTGGGGAAAGTTGTTTAGCATCACAGACCTTATACAGCCTTGAAATAGTTTCAGTATATTTTGTTAGACCTTGTAAATGGACACGTGAAAAAATTCACAGCTATAGTAAATATAAGTACTCGGAAAAGGAAAATTACATACAAATTCAATGGAAAATTAGTTTTTAGACATTTTAAATGGCATGAACTGAAAGTTGGCATTCGTAACTACGGAACCCTACACTGCGCGACACGCACTTGGCCAATTATTCAAATTATCAGTTAAGAAATGACCAGTACGTCTCTTATAGGCTACAAGTCCTAAGTCATCTTTTAAAATACGCGACATGGTTCTAGCTGCTATCTTCATCTCCCATGATAAAATCTTTCGCTTTCGGACAGGATTTCTTCGAATTCTTTCCCTTACTGCTTTGACCACCTTTTACGTACGAACACTACGTGGACGGCCAGAACCAAGCGTATATAGAGTTATTTAAATTACATAACTACAATTATAAAAAATGCATTTGGCTCCATACCTACTCGTACTTTGTGTAATGCAATCACAGCGATTCGGTTTTCTTTATCACCCCACTCCATTTTAATATCGCAAAATATTGTACAATGTATGTGCGCCAAAATATAAGAAAAGACAATGAAAAATCATATAAAAATAACGGATTCCAAATTTTTTATTGTGACAGTATTTATGGCTACACTAAGTATTTTTTTATTGTCACACTACACTAGTTCGAAAGTTTTAGTACGTTTAAGTCTTCTCACTGTCTCCGTGTTGTCGAGGAGCTGGATTGCCTCAACGTTCACATAATGAAGCAATCTGTACTCGTTTGCTTCTGCATATTTTTTAATCTTTATCGACGAACTGCATGTTAAGATCCCCGTGCAGGTCAGCATTTCTAGTGTACCAGGGTGCATTGACGATGCTCCTGAGTACTTTGTTCTGGAATGTTTGGATCAAATTGATATTGCTCTGTTTGGTACAGCCCCACAGCTGTATACCTATACTGGCATCAGGACTTGTGTGTACAGAAGTGTTTTGTTGTGCACTGACAGGGCAGAGTTTCTCCAAAGCAGCCAGTGCATCTTTTGAAACCGTATTTCGAGCTCTTCTCTTTTCGACGTGCGCTTTCCAGCGCAGCTTCGCGTCCAGAGTCATACCTAAGTATTTGGCTGTATTTTCATATGGAACTTGATTTCCATTTATACATAGGGCGCACTATAAGTTTCCGGAACTGGCCACTTACATAAACAATATTTAAAAATTTATTGCAACATTTGAAAATAGAACTCTTTGGCTGTAGAATGCAGTTTGTTTCATCTGACTGTCTTTTGTTTTTACCTTGTGGCGCCATTTAAAAAATTGTGTGTCTGCATCAACATGGATTTAACTCGGGAAAATTTTCGTAGTATGGTTTTCTACGATTTTAAGTGTAATTTGACAGCTCAACAGAGCATCGCTCGGCTTGAAACAGCTTTTGGCAATGAAGCACCATGCAAGACAACTGTTTATAGCTGGTTTGCAGAATTCAAGCGTGATCGTATCAATCTCAGTGACGAATCTCGCGATGGTCGGCCGTCCACCGCTGTGACCAACAAAAACATCGATGCTGTGCGCCGTATGATTGAAACAGACAGGCATGTGACCTACCATGAAATTCGCGCATCCTTAGAAATAGGCATGAGTCAAATACAATGAATCCTACACAAACATTTGGGTGTGAGAAAGCTGTGCTCGCGGTGGATCCCACACAACTTGACCGAGGCTCAAAAAACGGACCGCGTCACTTGGTGCAGTGCCATGCTTACCAGATTCAACGAAGGTGCGTCGAATTTGGTGTGGGACATAGTAACAGGTGACGAAACATGGATTTATTGCTACGATCCTAAAACAAAGCAGCAATCGAGCGTATTGGTCTTTCAAGATGAGCCGAAACCAACAAAGTGGCGCGCGTGAAAAGTGCATCTAAGCGGATGATTGCTTCTTTTTTTAATAAAACTGGACACGTGGCTACTGTTGCTTTAAAGAATCGTCGTACAGTGAATAGTGACTGGTACACGACCATTTGTTTGCCGGAAGTTATTGACGAACTCCGTAAAAATAACCGTAAACGGATGTGGTGCAGGATGATACGCCTGCACCACGACAATGCTAGTTCTCACACGGCCAGACAGACAAACGACTTTTTGAAGGCGAAAAATGTAGAACTCATGAGTCATCCTGCATACAGTCCCGACCTGGCACCTTGCGACTTTTTTCTGTTCCCAAAAATTAAGAACCAATTACGCGGTCAACGATTTTCATCACCAGAAGAGGCTGTCGAGGAGTATGAAAAACACGTTTCAGAGGTCACCACAGAGGAGTGGCACAAAAGTTTGCAAAACTGGTTTCATCGAATGAAAAAGTGCATAGACGCCAAGGGAGATTATTTTGAAAAACAATAAATTAATTTTGTACCTTTAATAGTATTTTTTCATATTCATTCCGGAAACTTATAGTGCGCCCCACGTATATACGGGACAAAATTGTTCTTGCTTATTCGTAAAGTTAACATGAGTTGACTTTGATTCATTTAGCTTGATTCGCCTTTTCTTTGTCCATTCAATAACTTTATAAACTGCTATTTGAACCATTTCTGCTGCTTCTTCATGAGTTCTTCCGATAGCCATAATAGCAATGTCAACATCAAAGGTCGCCATATAAAGGTAGCATAGCGCATTCTAAAAGCTCTATTGGTTTTATATGATGTAATATCTACGTAGTTGGGTGGGTAACATGTTTCTAAGTTTTATGATGAGTCCTTCATGCCACACTTTATCGAAAGCTTGTGCTAGATCTAGAAAGATAGTAGAACATACTTTTTCATTTTCGAGGGTGTTTTCAATTATATTTGTTATTCTGTAAACTTGATCTATAGTTGAATGCTTTTCTCTGAAGCCGAACTGATGTGGTGGGGTAAGACTTTTGGCTTCGATGATAGGTTTTAGTCAGCAGTATTTTTTAAAATAACATTGACATAACGGGTAACAATGAAATTGGCCTGTACGACGTCGTCTCATTTGGCGGTTTTCCCGGTTTTGGAATCATTAATAATGACTTCAGCTACTTTCCATAAATCAGGCACGTATTTAAGTCTCAAAGCAGCGTTTATGAGATTTGTTAGTTTGAAGCCTTGCGCGGGAGCGCAAGGCTTCAAACTAACAAATCTCATATTATGTAGTAGTTCTCCTGGTATAAGATCAAAACCAGGAGATTTCCTGGGATTGAAATGCTGTTTTATTTCCCTCTTAACTTCTTTTGGAGTTACAAGCTTTATATTTATTTGTTCATCATAATTGTCGCTGAGTTCCTCAATAGCTTCATCGATGTCTTCTGATCTGTCATTTTGTTTGAAGATCCCTTCGAGGTGTTCGGCTAACAAAGCAGCTTTTTGTTCGTTACTAACCGCCCACCTTCCAAATCCGATGAACTCCGGGAGGAATTTGGTTAATTGGCCGTTTTATGTTCTTCGTAGCTTTCCAGAGAGAATAATCTGTACTACAGTCACTCGTCAGTTTTTGGAGATACGTGTTTGTGCACTCATCATTATGTTTTTGGATTTCCCTTCTAAGCTTTTTTGTAAGGTTATTCAACTTTTTTTATCGTCTAGCGACCTACTTTGGGGCCATAGTTTGATGAATGATGAATTTTTCTTAATCTATATTTAGTTGCTATGGAGTGGTACTGTAATGTCTACATGGCTGTCTAATTCTATTTTAAAACTATCCCAGTCTGTGTATTTATTGACTAGGGTTAAATTATCTTCCTTAAACATAACTTTTTCGATTATTTCTATATATATGGCTGAGTGATCGGAGTTCATATCATAACTTTGATTAGTTTGCATGTAATTAGACGACATGTTTTTATATATAAAAAAGTCTGTCTATGAGATATCTACATAACACAATTATTTGCGAGCCAAATTAAAAAACCCCCAACTTTCAAGCTTTTACCCCGAATAACTTTTGAACGGCTGGACCGATTTTCATCAAACATTGACATCTGTTAAATATTGACATTGTTTTTGGCTAGAACTTAAACATCGATCTATCCGTTCGAAAGCTATGATGCCACAGACATTGGCGTCAAATTTATAACATCCCTCTTTTGCGTTGGGGTTTGAAAGTAACAACAATTAGAGTCAATGTGCATACATTGCGCGTGTCCATTCAATATATTCAAAAGATTTTCACACACATAATCCCGCTCTTCTCACAGAACCCGTTTTCCTTTTTACGGGTAATGATTTTTCCTCCAAGTAATAGCGTATTATATATATTATATACGAATACTTTGATACTAAAAAAAATGTTGGTACATATTCCCATACAATTTGCCCGGTTGGCAATGGAAATGCCTTTTTTTTTCCTTTTTTGACTGTTATTTTAATTTAATTTTACTATAGTTATCTAGTATAGCCCGTGGTTTGATTTATTACGGGTATGTCCCTTCCACGTTTTATATATGTATGTTTAAGGCCTTTAATGGTTAATGAAAACGACAACAAATATAGGTATCTGTCGGTTGAACTCTAGTTAGATATTGTAGTTCTACTTTTTTTTTTCTTTTTGTATTTGCTAGTTTTTCTCATAGATGGAGATGACAAGTAGAGTGTACTACTTGGGTTCGGTAATATTCTTATCTCGGGCGATGTACATGAATCCCTCGCTTCACTCACGATTCCACTACTCTCCTATTTTGGGTCCAGTCCAAATTCATTGATATGTCCATTGTCAGATATCCAAGCTCTTAATGCTCGATCATTTTTGTAGATAATGCTGCAAGGCATGGTGCCACTCTGTTCCTGGCAGTACGAGAGGCTGTTCAACACGGTCCGCGTGCCGGGAATCGAGTCCGACAAGATCGTTCACTACCAGGACTCCAGCCACATCACAGTGTACCACAAGGGCCGCTACTTCAAGGTCATGGTGTACTCCAGGGGGCGACTGCTGCAACCCGCTGAAATTCAAGTGTAAGTGCTCTTCTTTATACCGCTCTAATAAGAGACTACTTCTATTCTCCACCTTCGTGGCGTATTGGTACCCACCAGATCCATACTCTATCCACATGAGTCTGCCACTCGGAGGTTCCGGTTTCGATCCGCCAGAGCAAGTTTTGGGTTTTAGGATGTTTATTGAACGGGTGAGCGAAGCCTTTCAGTTTCGAAATTGGTCAAAAATGCTCTTGTCCGGCTGTCAGTTTGTCCAGTTGTTCTCGCCTACAGGTTGCATTTCTCAACCGATTCTTGTGAAATTTTGTGAGAAGGTTCGTATATTATTTAACGTGGAAGGGGCACACCCGTAATAAATCGAACTACAGGCTATTCTAGACCACTATAGTATCATGATAATAAAATAACAGTAAAATAACAAATAAAAAATTTCAACATTCCCATACAAATTGCCCAGGCTACTGCACACTTTCGTATGGAATAGCCGAAATTCTTTTTAACATTTTTCTGCAATTTTAATTTTATTTTACTATTGTTATCTAGTATAGCCCGTGGTTTGATTAAGGGTATGTCCCTTCCACGTTGAACGTATAGATTTTTTTTGTAGATTATTTTCGATATTTTTTAAAATGGCTCGTAAATGGGGGTTGAAAACTTAAAAAATATCATGGTTCAGCCAAAAGCTTTTTTGTTTACTTATTAAGACGTAACTTTTTTGTCCGAACACTATTTATCTTTATTATTACTTACTTTATTATTGTATAAAATGTATTTTAAAATTTAGTATCGTTTATTAAGTATCCCATAACCCAAGTTAAAACTTCTTTGGGGCTAGCTTTATCAATGTCCTTTGTCCTTAAATATGTCGCAGTTAGATTGTATAATACACCGTTAGAGAAAATCTCTAGCTGTTTGTTATTACAGCTCAGTTTTGTAAAACAGCATAAAATTATTCAGCTGGATTGTCAATGTGTTACGTTAAATAAAACAGCTGACGTTTAACAACACGTGTCACAATATCGCAGTGCAAAATGTAAGTAGATTTTATTTCCATGTGTGCCATAACAACAAATAAATATGTCCTCCGATATGGTCAATTCTTTACCGCTTTTTGAAACTAGCTGATTTTTATCGAGAGACATCGGTGACATCGTCTATGATTTCAGACGAATAATCGGTTGACGGTACGAGCAATTGGTTGAGAAGAATAAAGCAGACTTTTAGCTTGGTTCCCATATTGATATTTTGACACCCACCTTCAGGCAAGATGGGAAATTCACGTGGATTAAATGAAGGCCGTAAGAAACCGCTACGCCATCGCGCCATTGAGATGTTGTGTTTACAACATTTCGATATCCAGTTGATTATAATTCCTTATCGTTCTTTAAAAAGTTCTTTGTAAAGAGTTGAATTGAGATTTTATTTCTATGACACGCGTAATTAAAAAAATTAAGAACAACTTTTACCCAGTCATATATTTGTTTGATAATAATTTGCTGCTACGCCATTGGAATGTCGCGTTTACAACATTTCGATACACAATCGCATCGAGCTGATCATCATTCCTTATTGGTGTTCTACGATGTTGAGACTGAATTTCATAGTAAGAAGTTGAATGGAGATTGTATTTCCATTCCACGCGTGATAAAAATAAAACACGAACTACTATTGCTAGTTCATATATTTGTTGGATACTACAGTTTTATTTAATCATGGTAACCCTACATGTGATCCGAACAAGCGGTTAGCTGTTTTGTTAAACGTAACACATTGACAATTCAGCTAAACGAATTTCAGCTGCTTTACAAAACCGAGCTGTAATGCCAAACAGCTAGGGGTTTTGTAAAACAAAGGATTTTATAATCCAACTGCGACAAATACATATTTATTTATTTATAAGTTTTTATCGTCAGTTCATAATTCCAATGGTATGTACGAGTGAGCATATACTTGGTATAGTTTAATATTATGATCTGTACGTACGTACTTACAAACACGTGGACAGTTTATCGAAAGCACGCGTACTGGCAAAGGACAAGTTTCTATTAGTGACACGAGACGTCTCGGCGTTATCTTATCTACTAGACGGCGCTGTGTTGTCATTACAATATGTACCACTATCGTCTGTAACCTATTATTAGTTGCTTTTATCGATACTGCAACAATCAATACCTTTATACTTTCTCAAATAGTTTTCTCTTACAAATTCTATATATCCCCGACAGACTAATAAAGTATCTCGTTCTACTACTACATTCCGAAAGAGGGTTAACATTGTGCCCGTGGAAATCTTAGTGTTATTTTTGTTTATATTGATAATTTCCTGCGCTCTTGTCGTAGATAAAGTAATAGACGGAGGTGAAAAATGAATTTCTTATAACATACTTCCTCATCACCGTATTGAGTGCGTTTATTTTTTCTTTATAATTTTGAGTAACATTTGTGGGAATCCTTGTTTAACTAAATTAAAGTTGTTCATTGTGTTATCAAGGGTATGTCACAAAGATATACCTACCTAAATGTTATTTTTTGTGCATTTACTATCTAAAAATTGGCGGCAAAAAATAATAATTGTGACTAAATTCATTTACTGAATTTAAATTAAGTTTTTATTTTTCACATAGGTATGTGTGGTACAAATCTTAGTACAAAGATCAAAAGATATATTTGTTGAACGGAAGACGAGAATACAATGCAGATTATAAATAAGCCATGGAAAGTGCCATCGTCAGCCACGTTCATGAGCAAAACAACAATTTTCATATATGCTAGTGATTCAGCAAAGGACAAAAAAAAAACTTATGTGTAGTGTAGAATTAGTTGTCCTTTTCAAAATTCCCTCGCTAATTTCCGAAACGCAACGTTATTGGCGGAACGAAACGTGACGACACCGTGCACTGTGAACGTATTTTTCTAATTTGTCTGTCCTGTCAACCAGAAATTAAAATGACTATCTGTCAATGTCACTGTCAACAAGTCGTTTGTATGATCCTTGGAGGTTATTTTAATTTTCTATGATCATTATTTGCCTACTCTACCTGGTAAAGAAAGACTCGCTGGAATGACTGAAAGCGGTTATATCAAAGCAATAATATTTTGCAGTTAAGTGTCAGTGGAATGTGGTGCCATTTTTCAAACGCGGAGTCACACAGAAGACCATTTGTAGAGGTGAATCCGCGTTTCAAAAATGTCACTTGTAGACGGTGTCGTTACAGAAAATGGCGGCGTTAACACCATGTTTAAGTCGTTCGAAAATGATAGTGGTTTTAATTACTTTTTTAAGCTTATTTAGTAATACTAAAATGATAGTGGTTTTAGTTACTTTTTTAAGCTTATTTAGTAATACTAAATAAGCTTAAAAAAGTAATTAAAACCACTATCATTTTCGAACGACTTAAACACGGTGTTAACGCCGCCATTTTCTGTGACGACACCGTCTACAAGTGATATTTTTGAAACGCGGATAATTAATATAAATAAATAAATAATAAATAAATAAATATATAGGGACAAATTACACTGATTGAGCTAGCCCCAAAGTAAGTTCGAGACTTGTGTTATGGCATACTAACTCAACGATACTATATTTTATAACATACATATATAGATAAACATCCAAGACCCAGGACAATTTGAAAAAGACCATTTTCCAACTTGCCCTGACCGGGGATCGAACCCGGGACCTCTGGGTGGCGGACTAGCATGGTGACCACTACGCCACGGAGGTCGTCAGACCGAAATTTCGTCAGACCGAAAGTTCAGACCGAATTTAACCGAAAAACATATAAGACACAATATTTTGTGTCTTATATGTTTTTCGGTTAAATGATAAATTATAGAATCGCTTAAATATATATATATATATAAAGAATACATGAATTTACCCTATTACCAAAGGTCTCCGTGATACCTCACTGAATGTATATAAATAAACGATATTCCCATCATAAGACGTTATGTCTAGCGTTGCATAACTATCGATAGTTTGACTATCGATAGTTGACCTTGAAAAACAGTCACAATACCTATAGTATTGAATAACCGATACTATCGATATGTAGTAGCGATTGTCAATAGTTTGCAATACTATTGATGTAAGGTAAAACTATCGATAGTATTGATACTATTGAATTTAGATACTATCAATAGTATCGATACTATCGATAGTTTTACCTTATATCAATAGTATTGCAAACTAGATAGATACTATCGATACTATCGAAATTCAATAGTATCGATACTATCAATAGTTTTGCCTTATATCAATAGTATTGCAAACTATTGATAATCGGTACTATCGATAGCACACAGTGATCCAAATTCAACTTGAAACGAGGCCGTGAGTGCCAAAAAAATATAGAAAGAAATGGCCGTCGTCTACTTTCTTAAATATTCATCTGGCAATTTCGTTTTAAACCAGTTATAGGTGGAAGGAACGAAATTTCGCGCTCGCTGTCGACAGTCCTTGTGTGCATTGATGCATGTGTAATTAAAGCGTGTGCAGTATGCGCACAGGATGAAAAAGTAACAGATGTGGCACTGACGAAAAGTACTGTATTTGTCGTCTTCAAATAAAATTCTTTCGGCTTCTGCAGATACTTTTTATTCCCTCTTCTTCACCTCATCGCATGGCAGTATCTTTAGGTGACGAATGAGAGGCTTAAAATTTTTTGAAAAGAAAAAGCTAGTGAATTCACCTTTTGTCCAATCTAGTCACAAGTACAGTAAGCACAACTAAGAATACAAATGGCAAAACGCTAAGATAAGTTTAGACAATGTTTTAGCTAGGTGGCTAAAACATTGTCTAAACGCTAACTCTAAATGAGATTTAAGTTTTATTAGGTTTGATCTTGAATAAATATGTTTGTCATTAAAGAAAACATGACGTTGTCTACACGCGATTCTCCATGGGGACATTTGGTTTTTCCCAAAAAGAAACTTTTAATAAGCGTATTGTGCTGCATTTTAATGTTTAATGTCATCATTATTATCTCAGCCCTTTTTTCGCCCACTTCTGATCATTGTCTCTCTTTGTCGTCGCCACCCATCATATATTCCGTCCATCCGTCTCACCTGTCCTTATCCGTTTAGCCCATGATTAAATTAATTTCAAGGCCATGATAATAAATCCAACATTTCGTACTTTAGCAGTGTATTGAATATTTATTTTGTGGTTATAAATTATAAGCATTTTTGTATCATACCTAAATCCAAACAACAAAATAAATTACAGAATCGTTTATTTTGTAGTTGCAAGAAATTATAAACTGTCCTTCTACTACTGTTTTAATTTGTAAGTACGATAGTTGAACGAAGTCATTAAATGGCCGCGATCCGACCCGCTAAGGTCGTGCAATTTAATCCTAATATGTACGGTGACTCGCACTTCACACCTACTGCTTCGGTATTCAAGTTCAACTTAGCTGTATTCTTTTTTGCCTTAACTACTAAATAACCTTCCATGCTGATCTTGAAGAAAAGCCACCGACTGCTTCTCTTTCCGCGCAGATCGTAAAAGCCGATAGAGGGAATGGGCAAGAATCTAAATCTGATCCCTTTTGTTAACTTTACGCCCAACATCATGCTAAAACATGGCCTTTCGGTCTTGGAGTTAAATTCAACAATATTAGTAAATCTGTTTATTTTTTTTACGAACATAGTGTGTGTTTTCAATTTTAATTGTCTTTCTCACTTGTTACTTTAAAATTTATTCATACAAAAAGCATTAAATAATACAATACAAGCTAAATTAAAATATTGATAAAATAAACTAAACTAAAGATAACAAATTTTACTAATTATTTTATTTTAGTATTTTAATTTGGCTGGAGTTTTAGCATGATGAAACTCTAGATATATTTATAAAAACAAAGAATGTTTCTTTTTATTTACTTTGAATAAAACTTTGTTTCTTATTTGGATTAAATATATGTGATTAAGTGCGTAACAAACTATTTCTGTGTCAAATATAAGTGTGTCCAATATCATAATCTGCAACAAATTGTACGTACAGTTCGATAAGTACATAATCTCATTAGCTGATACTACCAAAGGGGCAGGTCATTAACCTTTTTTAAACGTACGGGTATTTTCGGTCAGCTAAATATGTATGAAAATCTCGACTTCTTCCTTACAGCCTATATCAGACCTCTGCTGGACTGAAAGCCTTTCCCATTCTTCTTCTTCTTTCTCACCTTATTCCACTCAACGTGAGGTCGGGACAGCATGTGAGTCTTTTCCATTTACGTCTATTCTTTGTCCTTGCATCTGTTACATTATTCTTATCCATGTCCTTGTTTACGCACTCCATACATCTTTTCCTTGGCCTTTCTCTGTTTCTTTGCCCAGTAACCTTCAGATTAAAACCTCTCTTAGTAACATGGCCCTCGTCCCTCCACATCACATGTCCATCAATCCCAATCTATTGCTTTTTAACTTTTCCGTTATTGGGGCCACCTTTATACTTCCTCTCACATACTCATTTATAATCCTGTCCTTTTTTGTCACTCCACTCATCCTTCTTAACATTCTCATCTCCGCTGCATGCAATCGTTTTTCACCCGTATCTTTGGTAGCACAACAAAACAACCTATCCCAATTTTCCGAACCTATCCCAATAAAAGGAGGTATTTAAACTAAAGGACGCATTTGTTAATTTTAATGAAAATATAATATTATTTTAATGAAATTCAGAACTTTGCTACCCGGGCTCTTCAGACGCAATCCGACGCTTGTAGGTACTTATAGCGTAAATAGAACTGCTGGTTAAAATGCTCGTCTAGGGGAACCTCCGAGTAGGATGAGCCTAATTGACAAATGACCTTAAGTCTGATCACATCAGGGTCAGGGTCTGGGATTGAAGGAACCGAACGATTTGATTAATATCTAAAAGGATGCTAGTGTAAAATGTGTTTACTAATAGACCTAAGTTATGTTGTGTTTTTTTCTTCATCTTAGGGTGTTCTCGGTTGAGTCCTAGCTGTGGTGCTACATGTTGTCGATGCGCTTATTTAAGTACATAATAAGCGCAACGAGGATAAGTATATATGATGCAATGATACATCAAAAAAATGCGTCAAATAAATTATCCATTATCCCGTCGCCACTCCTGCTTGGCCCAATAGCCGGTGATGTGTCAACCAGATCCAATGGGTTTCATGCGTCCCTAGTGGTCGCTACACCTAGCAAATAAACTTGTTGTTTCAGACAAATTCAACAGATCCTGGATGACAAGTCCGAGCCCGTGGTGGGCGAGGAGCGCCTGGCGGCGCTGACGGCCGGCGACCGCTCGCACTGGGCGCACATCCGCACCACCATGTTCAACCGCGGGCACAACCGCACCTCGCTGCACTGCATTGAGCGCGCCGCCTTCAACGTGTGTCTCGGTGAGAAACACATTGCTATATTTCCTTTACAACAATTAAAAATACTTAAACGTACTAGAATTCTTAAAAACTAAAATAAAGATAAAAACTTCGCTACCTACTAATGTTTACAAATTAATTTTTTAATACTAAAATCAAACTACACAACCAATTTCGATAAAATTTCTTAATCGGTCTAAGAATCTGAAAATTTTCCTAATCGGTCGACTAATCGGTGAACAATGAACATAAAAAAAAAGATTCCGGCAGGTAGGTCTTTATCCTGTTGCAACGTGCCCAGAAGACTGGCAGTATAACCACGTTGGGTCCTCCATAACATAGCCCTCTGATCACGGGTAACTTCGATGAGTTTCCTAGAGATAGCGTCGTAAATTTTGTGGGCTAATGACCCCACAGTCGAAAAGTTTCAATCCCAAACGGCTTAAATATGAATTACTTTCCTATACCATATTTGCGCATTTTGAGGTTTTCAGCTGCTGCAGCTGCTGTTTCCTTTACTAGCTATTGCCATGCAGCGAGCCTCATATTTTCCGAAATAAAAAGTCTCAGTCATATGCGCGTCCGGCGTATGACCCAAAATTTGAGAATCGCGCATGTTGCTCTTAACTATATTTTAATCCAACTAATAAGCGATCTACATGCCAAATTTCATTCCAATCAGCTGCCTTGGCTAGAAAGCTTAACATCCTTCCAACCTTACAAACTTTGGCATTATAAATAGTTGATGATGTTGATAATACTCTAGTTCGCAGCTGGGGTGGTTACTATTACTAAATTAGTTTCATCTGTCACACCTCATGTTTACAATAAGTTGTGGCCTACGCCACTGCATAAGTCAGGATATATAAAAAACTTTAAATTACTTTCTTCTTATCTCGTTTTGTTTTACATACACGTATACCAAAAACAAATACGGAACTATCTCACACTTTATCTTTAATGATTGTGCTACCTCTCTGTATCCTGTCTGCATTCCTAATCGCACTTATAATTTCAGTATCAGCATTAGCCTATTATCGGCGGATAACCAATGGTTGTCGATCTAATCTTCTTTTGGTTCGTGATTTATATCCACATATAAGAAGATAGGTATTATCGCCTGTAGATATCTATTAAAACGCAGCTACATAGTACTTGTAACCTTCTTAATCATTTTCGTAACTAGTCTTTTATGTGCCCGGTGCGTACTCCTATAACTGCGCCCTTGAAATTTACGCGCTTTTTACTTTTTACTAATGTATGTTTACTTGTAAGAAGAATATATTACCAGCAATGTGGTATACTGCTGTTAATAAAACGCAATCAGAGCGGTATAAAAATAAAAGGTTTCGTTTATAGTCTTGGTCTGCTTAACTAAGCTAAACGTTTCGTATCACATCATTTCAAACTAATTTTCCTGCAAACAGAAATATTTATTTATTTATTTACCAATTTATGTACACGGAAATTTTATACACAGAATACACAAAACGAAAGTTGTACAAAGGCACTAACTAGCTAAAACGAATAAAATAACTGTGTAAACTTATTTACTTTACGACAGAAGGAGACGACACATCTCCTCCAAAAGATTTTGAAATTATCGCTACAACTATATAAGCAGACAGATATACGAGCTAGGGCACTTCAATTTATCATAAATATAATGATGAAAGATTATTTTAGAAAATAAATAAGACTGAAGACTAAGAGAAGTTGAATGGCTTGCCTATTTACAGTATAATTTTTTCCTTCAACAGATGACATAGAGTATGGCTTCGATGAGAACGACCCAATGTCCTTGACCAAGCACGGGAGGGTGCTACTACACGGCAAGGGCCACGACCGCTGGTTTGACAAGTCTTTTAACTTGTGTTTCAGCACAAACGGCTCGGTAATTAATTATTCCTATGCCTTAAATGGAATGCTCTCAATCACATCCGTACCTGTTGTATGTACAATACACTACCACGTCTTTGCAAAGGTGGATCCAGGGGGTCATGACCTTCCCCTGGGCTCGGGCCGTCCTGACTCAGTCAGGACATGCCGCAGTCGATTTCTGACCTTATTTTAAACTAGCTGTTGCCCGCGACTTCCTCAGCGTGGACTTTATTGAGCACCGACATTTTAGTATTTTCAATAAAACTGGCCAAGTGTATGTCGGGCCACGCGCAGTGAATGGTTTTGTAGTTGCGAATGCCCATTGAGAGTAAAAATTAAATAATTAATGTAAATATTTAGTTTAAAGTCAAAGTCAAAGTCAAAATTTTTTATTCAATGTAGGATAAATTTATCTCTTATTGAAGGTCATTTTTTTTTAAATATTATTTTAGTGCAAAAGCTAAATACTACTAGCGTTTCGGAACGACCACTGCTGGGAAGATTACGCCGAAAGAAACCCAGTTCAGTATTGGTCCCTACCCAGCCTGATGGGCTATATTACAGTTACAATACATATTAACACTTTAGCTAGGTATACTTTATACTATATATTAAAATTTGCAGTCACCTATTTCCAAGAATTGTGATCAGATGATGATAAATAGTCATTTACATGATAATACGCATTTTTGATTAAATGATTTTTAATGGCAGTCTTAAACTTAGATAATGGTAACGCTACTACATTATCTGGAATCTTATTATAGAGGCGTAAGCCAAGACCCACAAAAGATTTTTTTGTTTTTTGCAACCGAAAAGCTGAGATAGCTAATTTATTTTTATTTCTAGTGTTTATACTATGAATATCACTATTTTTCTTATATAAATGTATATTTTGACGCACGTACATAATGTTCGCATAGATGAATTGTGAAGGGAGAGTCAATATATTAATGTCTTTAAAAAGTTCCCTTAGACTCTCTAGCACCTAATTTATATATGGATCTAACAGCGCGTTTTTGCAAAACAAATATGGTATTTATGTCTTCTGCATTACCCCATAGCAATATTCTATAGGACATAACACTATGGAAGTAACTAAAATATACCAAACGCGCTGTATCAACGTCCGTCATCTGCCTAATTCTCCTAACCGCGTAGGCTGCAGAGCTAAGCTTTCCAGCTAATTTTTTAATATGGGCACCCCATTGCAACCCGGAATCAAGCGTTATTCCCAGAAACGTTGTGTTATCTACCATTTCTACTGCTTCCTTATTAATAAGTAATCGTGTTGGAACTTTTGTAACATTCGGTAAGCAGAACTTTACGCATTTAGTTTTGTTTGCATTTAATACTAAATTATTTGCCGTAAACCATTCCAACACTTGCGACAGTGTATTATTAATCTCATCAGAGGCGTCAGTTTTCCTATCTACGCTAAAAACAAGCGAAGTATCGTCAGCAAAAAGTACAGATTTACAGTTTTTTACATAATATGGTAAATCATTGATATATATGAGGAATAACAAAGGACCTAAGATGGAACCCTGGGGCACACCCATCACTACGGTTGATCCTTCAGATTTCACTTGATTTAAACTAACTTTTTGAATACGGCTACTCAAATAAGATTTAATTAATTCGAGAGCTTTCCCTTTTATTCCATAGTGCTCAAGTTTGGATAGAAGGGTTTCGTGGTCTACACAATCAAATGCCTTGGAGAGGTCACAAAACACACCAATTGCATTCTGACAACACTCCCAAGCATCATAGATGTTTTGTAAAAGTGTAACACCTGCATCCGTTGTTGATCGACCCTTAGTAAATCCATACTGATCACCATGGAACAGACTATTTTTGTTAAAAAAATCTAATAACTGGTTAAAAATTAACCTTTCGAATATTTTGCTTAATGCTGGCAGAATAGAAATGGGACGGTAATTTGTTGGATCATTTTTGTCACCAGACTTAAATAAAGGAATAACTTTACTTAACTTCATCATTTCAGGGAAAGATCCCGCGTCTACACATTTATTAAATATAGAAGCTAAGTAAGGCGCAATCACATCTATAATATTACTAATAACGGATACTGAAATGTCCCACAAATCACCAGTTTTCTTATTATTCAAACTTTTAAAAGTATCAATGATATTTCTAGGTGTGACGTATTGAAATATTAACCTATCTTTACATTTTGGTATACAATTGGTTAATAGTTTTTTTGATTTCTTAGATGAGGACATTAGTGGGGCGGTTGTATTAAGGGGAATGTTAGTGAAAAAGTTCTCAAAGTATTGGGCAACATATTCATTAGTGTCGAGAACCTTATTGTTTATTTTTAATTCAATATTATTATCGCGTTGCTTGTTTTTCCCGGTTTCAGTGTTAATAATATTCCACGTTGTCTTTATTTTATCTTTAGAATCTACAATAGCTTTCTTGGTGTATAATGATTTAGCGCACAAGCATACTTTTTTAAAAAGCTTTGAATAAGTTCTAACGTAATCAATGAATTCAGGTTTTTGGTTATAAGCTTTCATAGCTATTAAGTCATATAGCCTATTTCTACTTATATGAATTCCTGTAGTAGCCCATTCGCTAAACTTTTTTCGATTACGTCAATCGTTTAAGTACTAAAAGGAACTGCATTTATCCCGGCGAAATCGGAAGGACGGCAAAATCGTCGTATATATCCATCCCTCCCATGCTACCGATACGGAATGGTGTTGGCTTCTAGTTATTAGGCAAGCAAAATGAAACCTTAGGGTCAGGACGGGCCGAGACACGACGTGCTGTTCAGAAAGCAAGGTACTGGTAATCAAGTAGGAGACAAAACCAACAGGGACGGCTTTTCACATATTTTAGATCCGGTATTGCTCAAAAACTGAATGCTTATGCAATAGGCGGTGAATAAAGTACTAACAAGTGACTTTGTTAGTACTTCATTCACCCTTCGTCATTCGGCAGGAGCCCCCACAGCTCTGTTTTAGCTGTCTTTAGCGGAGTGCTGTAGGTATAGGTACCAACTATAGGTACTACTTTGGTATCATCTCCCCCGCCCTCCTTGTATGGTGGTGCAACGGTAAGCCTCGTCATACATGTCTTTCGTTAGGCGGGAGATTAAAGCGAGAAATAAGCGTTCCTACTTTAAGTCCCAACGGATGACGGCGTTCCTCAAGTAACGCGGAGCCCCATCGGCCCTTAAAACATAGGTTTTCCTAAATGCGACTTCATCCTGAGCTGCGTCCTCAGCGGGAAGCGAGAGAAAATTACAGGGTAGATCTTCCACCGGACCATCTTTGCTATTGTCACGTCACCACCATATCGATGTGGGCTTTCAAGCTGAGGCATCTGCCGAACTTCAGGTACTCCCAGATATTTGACGTGCGAGTGACTCGGCACATCTTTCACGAAGAGATTTAAAAGATTTAAAATCAATGTCTGCTTCTTGTTGACGTTCACTAAGAACCTCCATTTGAAAGCCTGTCAAGCAGGGCGCCTAGAACTGTCTGGATGCGTACTTTCGAGTTCAAATTAACTGCAAAAAGTGCCGTGTCATGGGAAAAGAGTGGCAACTAGGATGTCGTCGGTGTATTATTCGTATCACCATGGAAAACAGATGCTCATGGAAAGAAGCCAGATAACAGTCCTAAATGATGTTGGCATGGGTGCTTCAAACGCCCCTAACCTAACCAAACCTTACGTAACTTTTTCTTCATGTTGAAAAGACGTTGGGTGGAACCTAACCTTACCTTGTTTTACGTGAGGAAACAAATAAAAAAAAATTGTAACCGTTAGGGTAAAGGCGCGTGTTGGCACAAACGCGCTTTCAACTCGGAGGACCGTATTTGTTGAGCGAAATCCAGTTTCCATCGCCCGATTGGCCCACGTTATGGAGGCAGCAGTTGCAGGTCAAAAGCCCGCCTTCTGCGCTCTGTACGCCGGGGATATATGAATAGGTCGGTTGTTCCCTCCCGGTCTCTCTCCGCCACCACTTTGCGGACTATGGCGTTCATGTGACGAACCACAGTCGACAGCAGAAGGTCGTCCCTCACTACCGTGCACAGTTCAGCGCGGTCTTCTGCCTAGGCTGGGCAATCCGTCAGGATGGGAACCTAACCAAACCTAATCTGTCTCGTAATCAAGGATTACCAGGCAGCGCGGCACTCACCGCACTTTTGTCTCCATGATGTTTTAGGAGAACAGAAAAAATAAATATCTAACTTTTTTCACGCAGATCGTAAAAGCCGATCAAGTGAATGGGCGGAAATGTAAACAGCAGCTAGGATTCTATCCTGTCACTACCTATTTTGATTCTTTTTTTTATTATCCCGTCCACAATCACGATATGAATGGCGGTTGGGCGTCGTTAGGTCTTGCGGCCCTAGGCTCTGTCTGCAGAGGCCAACAGACTCACTTAAATTTTAAATTTTTGAACAGCGCCATCTATTTGTGTCAACAAAATCTAATTTTTAAGAACACTCCAAATCCATCGAATTTGACAATTTTTAGGGTTCCGCACCCAAAGGGTAAAAACGGGGCCCTATTACTAAGACTACCGTCCGTCTGTCTGTCCGTCACCAGGCTGTATCTCATGAACCGTGATAGCTAGAAAGTTAAAATTTTCATAAATGATGTATTTTTATTGCCGCTATAACATCAAATAATAAAACAAAATAAAAAAATATTAAAGATGACCTCCCATTCAACAAACATGATTTTTTATACATAATGGTACGGAGCCGTACGTATGCGAGTCCGACTCGCACTTGGCCTGTTTAATTAACTTTATATTAATTTTCAGTCATCATTGTAGCCAATGTAACGGAACAGTTATTTTATAGTAATTTGTCAAACAAAAATTGTTGACCTGATTTTTTAAATTGATACAACTTTTTTATTTATGAACGAATTTAAATGAAACAAACACTAAATGTTAAGTGAAGCTTATCAAAATACGTTAGCGAAAACCGCAATCGAACAGACAAACAGACAAAAATTCTAAAAATCATTGTTTTGTGTTCTATTGCGTTGATAAAAGCCCCCAACAAAAAAAAACTCATTATCTTCCATGTACAGACAGCTATTGGTTACGAATTTATTATATGTATAGATTGCGATATGGAGATGTATCTTAATATAAGACTTTTTTATTATTGTCGCTACACTAACAGGTAGTGTAGCGACAGCGGAAAGATCTTTCTCTACGTTACGAAAAATCGAATCGTGGCTAAGAGTTTCAATGGTTGAAAAAGACACTTCTCCACGTCCATAACAACGTACCCATTGAAGTAGACGAAGTGATAAAAGAAAAATTGTTTTGTTTTTTTTTTTTTAAATACAGTTATTAAGTACTTACATTAATAAAATACCTACTTGTTACTTGTATCTATGATTTTAAAAATTAAATTATAACTTCTTGTGACTTGACCACGACTATTTGACCCTCCCCTGGCACCAAAGCTGGATCCGCCCTTGCGTCTTTATACCTAATGGGGTAGACAGAGAATTTTTGATCTTGCGGTTGACGCAGACAGAGCTCCCAAAACCCAAAGGCCACGTTTGGCGTGATGGCGGGGGAGAAGGTGGCAAAAGGAATCAAAATAGTGGTGGATTGCTAACCGCATCGCCTATTTACATGCTTCGCTTTCTCGCAAAGAAGCTGTTACATTCTTAGTTCTCCGAGATCAACATAGAAGCTTTATTGTTACAAAAGATTATACACCTAGGACGATAAAAAAAGAAAGTCTCGATTAAGATTAAACCACCCGAGCCGAAGGCGACAACGCTAAATATATGATCCAAGAATTTCTCCTTTCACCGCGCTTGGTGTGTAAATACATAATCATATATTACTCTAGCCAGAAATTGGCTTTATTATTTAGCTGACGGAAAGAGCTTCCCTATATGGCCTACATAAGGTAGTTTTTAAAAACGTAAATTAAAATTTTAGTTCGAGAGTCCTTTTTATTTTTCATTCTTGCCGGTCCCTTTTGACATACATACATATTTTTAAATATCTATGTATTTTTTTAGCATGACGAATTGACGTTACACTAAGATTTAGATAATATTAACCATATACCTAGATTTTTTTTTACTGCGTTAACACTCTACACGCCAAACATTTTTATTATAAATTTTTTGGTGGTGTAGTGGAATTTCTACAAATACCTACATGTACATACCAACATTAACATGATTTTTCGTTTGTGTTTTCAGCTTGGTTTTAACGCCGAACATACGTGGTGAGTTAACTTTAGTGATATATTGGTATTTTTTTTTCTCTGTATACTCATTTATAAGTACGGTAAAAGTGTGCGTGTGGATGGAGTGCTCCTTTTCCGAATCCATATGAACAAAACGTTAGGTTTTAGGACAAAATTGTGCCAACATCGTGACATCATTCAAAAAATTGTTCCTCCTATAGTCAAAAAGTTATAGTCGAACAATTGGAACACTCATTGGAACACTTGGATAAAATCATATCTCATAAAGTACTACAGCTGTGTAGAAAGTTAATATATGGAAAATTAAGACTTTATTTGTGTTATCGAATAACAGTTACATCAATAGATTTTAATGATTTATTTAGATTTTATAAGGGTTAGTTAGGAACACTCATTACTCGTAATTGGAGAACGGAGTGTTCCTGAAATTTCCTATTCCGGCTGGATAAATTCGTAATGTTTTTTCGGTACAGTATAATAATAATTTAGAATGAATTTGTTCCATATAAACCTTAACCATAAAAGCGCTAGTTCAAAAGCAAATTGAATATTTATTATTTTTTCAATGTCCCTTATGAGTGTTCCATATGTTGACCATTATTTACTGAACCCAACGTCATATCAATACGGAACTTATATACAAAATTTTGCAAATGCAAGTACTAAAACTTGGCATTTCATTTATAAATGTAAGTTGGATGCTTTATTAATTATCAATATTTTAAAATTTCCAAAGGAAATAATTGTGTAGGGTGTCCAAGCATTACAAAAGAAAAATAATCATGCGCTCCTAAGTAGGTATTTATTTTATCCGCACACCGGCAAAATAAAAATAAAAAGACTTTATATTGTACCATTGTTTTTGTTTGTTGCAGGGCCGACGCCCCTGTTATGGGCCACCTGTGGGAATACGTTATATGGTCGGAGTTAGAAATAGGGTACGTATTACGATTAATGTGATCTTTAACTTCTGTCTGTCTCATCAGTGTGATTAATTCCTAACTCTTATCCGAATATGTCTCGTTGTCTATGGTCACACAACTGATATCAAACACTATGCAATGTGGAGAATATATCAAAACTGTTTTACTATTGTTTCACGACGGGCCGCCTTTATAACCCTTGATAGAAATATATTTATCTTCACGCCTATCATGTCGCTACACGTGGTCCTTGTTTCACACTTCTTTTCTTTGGGCCCTAAGCTCTGTTTACCTCTTTAGGGATAAAGACGGTCCAAAATCCACTTTGGGTTGCTGCGTCATCCTAGTATATATAAATGCTTTTATTTTATATATACTAATAACTATTATTTTTTATTGCAGTTACGCGCCTGACGGCAACACCATCGGCACAGTGGAAGCTCCGCCTCCAGCGCCCATCCGCCTGCAATGGGAGCTGAACAACGAAGACCTGCTCAAAGCCATCGACACTTCGTACTGCGTCGCACAAAAACTGCTGAACGACGTCGACTTGAAGATACTCATGTACACCAAATACGGAAAAGGTAAGGTTCATTACTAAGCAAATTGTTCATTCGATCGCCTTTAGTCTATTAACTACTTATATTCGGTTAAAGATATAGTTTTAATAATAACTGGCCAAGTGCGAGTCGGACTTGCGCTCGAAGGGTTCCGTACCATTATCTATAAAATATCAGGTTTGTTTTATAGGAGCCCCACTTAAATATTTATATTATTCTGTTTTGTAAAAGAAATACATCATCTGTGAAAATGTCAACTATCTAGCTATAACGGTTCATGAGATACATCCTGTGAACAGACAGACAGATGGACGGATGGACGGACAGCGGAGTCTTTGTAATAGGATCCCGTTTATACCCTTTGGGTACGGAACCGTAAAAACTAAAACCCGACTACTTATGGAAAAAAATCTTACTGCAAAGTACGTTTATCCAGTTAATGCAAAATAAGGCGGGAAGCAACGCGTAATAAGTTTCTTAGTCTGGCCATAAATACTGTTACAATTAAAAATAAATAATATAATTACATTTGAATTTGGAATCCCTTATTTTTATATGATTTTCATTGTCTTTTCTTATTTTGGCGCCAATACATTGTACAATACTTTGCGTTATTAAAATGGAGTGGGGTTATAAAGAAAACCGAATCGCTGTGATTGCATTACATAAAGTAGGTATGGAGCCAAATGCAATTTCTAAAACTCTGCATACGCTTGGTATTAGTCAAATGTTTGTATACCGGGATATTAATAGGTACAATGAGACCTCATCTGTTTGTGACAGAAAAAGATCTGGCCGTCCACGTAGTGTTCGTACGAAAAAGGTGGTCAAAGCAGTAAGGGAAAGAATTCGAAGAAATTCCTGTTCGAAAGCAAAAGATTTTATCACGCGAGATGAAGAGAGCACCTAGAACCATGTCGCGCTAGGTAAAATCGAAACAACTACTGAAGCCGTACGCAAAGGTAGGTCACAGAAAAATTTTGTTTTCGGATGATAATTTTTTTACAATTGAGCAACATTTTAACAAACAAAATGACCGTATTTACGCTCAAAGCTCTAAGAAAGCTTCCCAATTAGTCGACAGAGTGCAACGTGGGCATTATCCGACTTCAGTGATGGTTTGGTGGGGTGTTAGCTATGAGGGAGTGACTGAGCCATTAATGAAAAAGGTATTAAAACATAGGCACAAGTGTATCAAGATACCATTCTTGAGAAGGTAGTTAAGGTGTTGTTAAGGGTAACAACACCATGTTCAATGACCAAGAATGGTCCTTTCAGCAAGACTCGGCACCGGGTCACTAAGCTCGGTCCACGCAGTCTTGGTTGGAATCGAACGTTTCCGACTTCATCAGAGCTGAAGACTGGCCGTCGTCTAGTCCCGATCTTAATCCGCTGGATTATGATTTATGGTCAGTTTTAGAGAGTACAGCTTGCTCTCAACGCCATGATAATTTGGAGTCCTTAAAACAATCCATAAGATTGGCTGTGAAGAATTTTCCCACGGAAAGAGTGCGTGCTTCTATTGATAACTGGCCTCAACGTTCAAAGCCTATTTAAAGTATTGCAGCCAATGGAGACCACTTCAAATAAGCTTTTTATGTTTTAAATTGTTTTATATTTATGTATTAAACTAATACATTTAAAACAATACATTGTAAAAGTAATTAATGTTATTTGCAATAAAAAAAGATATTTTTCTTTTTTACAATATTTATGGCTAGACTAGGTATTTTTGAAACGTGTTTTGTTAGGCTATATATTTGATACCCTACATAGTATGATTCTATTTTATGGTGTAATAGACGATTTTATTTAACACACAAAACTATATACAAACTCTGGGTATTACCATTACAGAAATATTAAAAAGAAAAAAACTTAACTAAAAATAACAAACTAAAATACAACCTAAATTAAAACTAAATAAAATAAAAATAGTTCGATGATAATAACTTAACTTAAATTTATCATATAAAAAATTGAGGCCAAATCGCTCCCGTCTCAGGACAAAGTACCCAAGAGACTGGTTGCATTACAAAAATATTAAGAAGAAAAAAACTTAATTAAAAATAACAGACTAAAATACAACCTAAATTAAAACTAAATAAAATAAAAATAGTTCGATGATAATAACTTAACTTATATTAATTACATAAAAAAAATTGAGGCCAAATCGCTCCCGTCACAGGACAAAGTACCCAAGAGACTGGCGGCATTTCCACGTTGGATAGCAATACTTAAACGCTGTTCGCCATGCGCGCCGGCCCTTGGGGTCTCCCCGAAAAGTCAAACAAGCGTGCGGAAATTTCCTTAAAAATTTGACGAGATTCCGTGCGTGATTATGAGCAAATCCTCCCTTTATTGGGCCTTTAGTCCAACAATGTAGTGGTAATTATGTACCTTAAAAGAAATAAAATAATTAAATTTTATGGTTTCACTGCTATTGGTAGGTACCTGATTTGATAGCCGGGACCACCGAAGTAATAAAAAGCCCAAGCCTTCGACCTTCGCGTCGAAGCTCTGCTCAACCTTGGCCTATTGATACATAGGGCGCACTTTAAGTTTCCGGAACTGGCCACTTACATAAACAATATTTAAAAATTTATTGCAACATTTGAAAATAGAACTCTTTGGCTGTAGAATGCAGTTTGTTTCATCTGACTGTCTTTTGTTTTTACCTTGTGGCGCCATTTAAAAAATTGTGTGTCTGATCTAAGAGGATGATTGCTTCTTTTTTTAATAAAACTGGACACGTGGCTACTGTTGCTTTAGAGAATCGTCGTACAGTGAATAGTGACTGGTACACGACCATTTGTTTGCCGGAAGTTATTGACGAACTCCGTAAAAATAACCGTAAACGCCGTATCATCCTGCACCACGACAATGCTAGTTCTCACAGGGCCAGACAGACAAACGACTTTTTGAAGGCGAAAAATGTAGAAGTCATGAGTCATCCTGCATACAGTCCCGACCTGGCACCTTGTGACTTTTTTCTGTTCCCAAAAATTAAGAACCAATTACGCGGTCAACGATTTTCATCACCAGAAGAGGCTGTCGAGGAGTATGAAAAACACGTTTCAGAGGTTACCACAGAGGAGTGGCACAAAAGTTTTCAAAACTGGTTTCATCGAATGAAAAAGTGCATAGACGCCAAGGGAGATTATTTTGAAAAACAATAAATTAATTTTGTACCTTTAATAGTATTTTTTCATATTCATTCCGGAAACTTATAGTGCGCCCCACGTAGATACGGCGGCATGTAGCCTCAACATACCCCGCACTTATCGACACTGTATGTTGATTGATGACCACTGATTGATTACAAAGTTTAAATCGTTTCGAACGTATATATTTTTTTTTGTTATTAACGATATAATATTAATTGCTATGTGTCTTTTTGTCAACCATCAAATTGTTGGAGCATGTTATTGGCCTTCCTTTTGAATTTTACATTTTATTTTATTGTCAGAATCTAATTACAGCCCGTAATTGAAAATACAAAACAGTCTGATTGACAAAAAGACACCATGTATTGCATTAGCACTATTATATCGTAAGTGAACAAAGATAAGGAAAAAATAAATTCTATCGAAAAATCACATTGACAATGTGACGGATTTAAATTATTTTGACAACATAATCGTTTTACTCATCCTACACTGTAAATTTTCAACCAGTATTGAAATTTTTTTCTTTATGAGCGTAGATCGTTCTTATTCCAAGGTTGTTCTTAAAATGTCAAAGGTTGCACAAATGTTTAATATATTAATACCGATATACAAATAATGCTTTACTTGAGAGTATTTCGTATATTATACGCAACAGGTAATTTTTCAAAACCTTCTTAGCCCTGTGCCGTGACAACAAAGCTCCATTTAGATGGCATAGCGAAGTACTTATTAATATAATTCACCCGTAATAGGAAACCACTCAATCGCTTTTTTTTGTAGAAAGGCAAAATGCTCTGTCTACCCCATTAGGGTTTCAAGATTCAAAGATTCAAATGTTTATTCAGTAATTAGACTTTTACAGGCACTTTTACACGTCAAAAGTATAATTTTCGTTACGTGTAAAGTATATTAAAATATAATTTATTTTGAAAGAAAAGCTACCGATACCAGCTTTTCGTAACGACCACTGCTGAGAAGAAACGCCGAAAGAAACTTATTTTCACAGTATTGATTAAGACGTGATGCATCTCTAAATATATAAAAACGTTTTTTTACTCACGAAGTGTAGTCGGAAAAGGCCGACTAGTTTCGATCATGAGTTTAGGGATTAGTTTTTATATATTTAATTATGGCATCTCACGTTACCTTTAATGATATTACGTGATGCGTGTATTTACGAGTAGGAATGTGTTATATTGATAATGATTAAGTTCATACTCAGTTTAAATTTCTCAGTTTTAGTTCTTACTAGTACTCGCTTGCCGACCTTTTTCGAGGAGTATTTTCGCGCGTGTGCTCGTTTTTTTAGGGTTCCGTACCCAAAGGGTAAAAACGGGACTCTATTACTTAGACTCCGCCTGTCCGTCACCAGGCTGTATCTCATGAACTGTGATAGCTAGACAGTTTAAAATTGACACAGAAATTCTATTGTGATCGGCAAACAACTTAAAAACAAAATGACGCAGTGGGGCAAAGTCCAAGCACAGGGCCCGTGCCTGAAATTCTCTTCTGCGCATTATTGTGTTTCGTTTAAGATGTATGCAGACTATTATACTTGTAAATGCTGAGGTCTCATTTATTAACCAGGTTTCATGAAGACATGCCGCGTGTCACCTGACGCGTACATCCAGCTTATCCTACAGCTGTCGTACTACCGGGACGCGGGCCGGTTCTGCCTCACGTACGAAGCCTCCATGACGAGGATGTTCCGCGAAGGACGCACCGAGACCGTGCGCCCTTGCACCATTGAGAGCTCCGCCTGGGTCAAGGCTATGCAGGATCCGAACGCGACGGTAAGCAAACTTAAGACTGGTGACTATAACTAAAATAGCCATACGCCCCGTTTTAAACGAGACTGTCCTTTTTCTCAGTAACATGTCCCGTTGTCCAACCGTCTAACGTAAAAAATGCAGTTATCCAAAACAGCTCGAAAATTTTGTAGTTAATATCCCAATTTGAGTAAAAAATAAATGGTTAGTTTAACCGGTCTTACTCTCATACGAAGCTTTCATAGGGACGCACGGGAACATGTACCTTTTTTGTGCTTATCGCGCCTAATAAACACTTTTTTATTAATATTATTTCTAACAAAAATCACAGCCGCACCAAAAGTAGAGATGTCTCCGTTCTGTTCTGGAGTGAAAACGAACAAAGATTCAAATATCCATAAAATCTATAGGATTATATATATGATTGTTACAGGTGGAAGAGAAAATGGATTTATTCTTGAAGGCATCAAATCGGCATCAGATCGGCTACCAAGACGCGATGGCCGGCCGAGGCATCGACCGCCATCTATTCTGCCTTTACGTCGTGTCCAAGTACTTGGAGCTGGAGTCGCCGTTCCTTCAAGAAGTCTTCAATGAGCCATGGCGTCTGTCTACCAGCCAAACACCTCATGGTGAGTCTTGTATTAATGAGTCGAAACTTTGTAGACCTAGCATCTGGTACTTAAATCTAGCCATAATTTTGTGCTTAATTCTAGCCATAATCTTGTACTTAATTCTAGCTATAACCTTGTGCTGAATTCTAGCCATAATATGCCTGTGTATTGTATATTTCATTTGGACGCTCTGCAGCCTCAACGGCTCGATGGATTTAAGCTTGAGAGGTGTTCTTAGATTCGTCTTAATTCGTAAAAAAACATAAGCAGCGGATTTTCGGAAAATTATAAGCAGTCGGTTTTTTTTTGATAGTCATTACTCTTCCGCAGGTCAAACAAGCCTGCTCGACTTAAAGAAGTACCCGAAGTGCATCAGCGCGGGCGGCGGCTTCGGCCCCGTCGCAGACGACGGCTACGGCGTCTCCTACATCATCGTGGGCGAGGACACAGTCTTCTTCCACGTCTCCAGCAAGAAGAGCTGCCCTATCACGGTAACCTTTTTTGTATCTAAATAATTTCTAAACTTAAAAGTCTTAAAACACTTCCGATTTTGATTAAAATTTCTATAGGACCACCTGACAAGTATGCCCTTTCAAACAAAAAAGAACTTAAGAGGTGTCAAGGGACACCCGGATGGAACGAAGTAAAATATAAATAGGTCTAAATTACATTCAAACTATTTTATGCGTTCTAAAATCAAGTTTTTATTATCTTCATAAATTTGAATGAACAAAAAGTGTCGTTACAACTTTGGTCTTAATTTTTTCCGTCTAGCCCCCTTTCGCAACGCGCAATAAGGAACTTCGTTCCAAAAAAGAATTTTCCAATTCGGTCCAGGCGTCATTGCTTAACATTCTTAAATAAAATTAAAGATTTCGACGAATTTCCTCCGATCGAAACCTCTTCCATTTTTGAAGTTGGTTAATTGCTTCGTAGTAATTATAACGTTTGGTTCAAATGCTGCATAGTCATATTGCAAGGTAGACGATTTGCTTCCTAGCTAATATAACATTTCGGTGCAATTTGGCACAAAACAATGATATCAGTGACTTCTACATCATTTTTGTTTTGTTTAGCTTACTATGGATTTCGTAGCAGTAAGTTTTATCATGCTGATACAATTTTTAATATGAAATTTATTTAATACTTAGTTTCCTTGCGAAATTACAGAGTTCATCGAACTTCGTGAAACAAATCGAAGGCTCGCTGAAGGACGTCCAAGACCTCTTCTTGGAATACAAGAAACTCAAAAATGGTGTTAAAAAATAGTTGGTAATTATTACGCTTGGCTTAATGCGTTGAGTTACACGGAGGCAGGTGCGGATCTGATTCTGTTAAAAAACAAAGGTATATAAATATATGTCGATACATATTTGAACGGGTAACTCAATCCATCTCGATAATTATTTGGTCTTCTTAATACAAAAAAAGAATGTTTTTTAATACAGCATTTGTCCCATAAGAAAAGTTGTTCATATTGACGAGCTGGATTACCCTTACGAGTATGTATCGACTATATTATACTATTGAAGCGCCGTTACGTCACGCGTGCAATTTTATGTGTCGCATTCGCACATTTTGCGTATGAAAGGGAGGTGAGCCGCGAATCCCGCGATACGTGCATCCGTCGCAGGTATCCGCGTGACACAGCGCACGCGTCTTAATTGTTTTTAGATTAATATTATTCAATTTTCGTTGTTGTTTTAATTTGTAGTTTATACATATTTTCTTCAGGTTTTAGAGTAAGTCACTCAAAGTATTCTTAACACTATGTTTTAGTACATCTTCCGGAACAGTACACCCTTTGTATCTTCACAGAGAGGTAAGAAGGAACGTGTTCCATACACACATCACTATATTTTTAAATAAAATTGTTATGATGACTTCATTTGAAGAACAGCCGATTGTTATAAAATGTTATTTTTAAATAGCTTACCGATACAATAGGGACTGGAAAATAGCAGTACTCGACAATAAAAAAGCTATTTAATACTATTTGTGATTCCTAAGCTCATTGGATAATTGTTGTTTTGATGAGTAAATAACACACGGCTTTTTTCTCATATAATGCATAAACAATTATATTGTCAAAATAGATTATTAGTACTTAATATAAGCAAAAAAAATATGAAATGTTATTTTTTATAGTCCAAGGGTGATGATTTAAATTATAAAATGGCACAGATCGGTTGGTCAAAATGTTAAATTCTATTTAATATAGGAATTGAGTTGGGCAGCACGCTACAGATTACCTCTTACTCTTCGATTGATATACAGGCATATCTAATGTGTTCAATGTGTTCATTGGTATGGTTCGAAAGAAATGTAAAGGAGAATGCTACTTTTATACAGCAAATCACTGTAATAGTATAAAATTATTGAAGCAACTTGATTTTCACATTATTCTGATTAATTGGCGTCTCAACTAATGAATATAAAAGTGTTTTAATACGGTACTTTGAATAAAAAGCTTCTACGTGTTAACAGTATATTTTCATATAATTTGAACTATTACACCGGAAGTCACGACACACAGCAATGGAAGTTTACATTTATGCTATGCCTGCACAAAAAAACTGACATCTGTCAACTGTAAATGTCTCCTGTTTAAATTACCGTCGTTATGTTAGTTCTTGTCAAGTGGTTGTGTTGGTAGATGACAGTGAAAGCGGAAATGGCCAACTTTACTCAACGAATCTTCATAGTGACGTCACATCCTCAAATTAGCTTGAACTTGCTTGAAAATGAAGGTCATTGGGATTTATGCAAAACTAAATAAGTAAGACCATATTTTTAAATCTGATAAGAGAAAGCTTCTCTTTGCTAATTAGATTTTTTTTTATTACTTGACAAGCGTTTAATTGTAATCAAATTTAAATTGATAGTCATTACTAATCATAATCGTTAAGAGTTTTTCGTCGCAATGCCGTCATTGTTTGTTTGTTTTTGGTGTGTGTAAGTTACCAACACTGGTGTCTGATTGTTTTAAGCTGCCTCTAACAAACAAAATAAAACTTCGGAACTGTACTCTTAGCGTGAACGGACACGCACTTGGCCGATTTATTAATGTTACACCTGTACAGATTAAAAATAATTTACAAGTTATAGCATAAATTAGCATTTACATCACGAAATTTTTTTAAAATTATATAAATCTTACGATTATTTTGATTATTATTATTTAAAGTTAACCAGAATAATTAATTAATTAAATTTTTTATCGATTAATGCCAACACTGCTTTAAAAACTAGCGTCTAATGAACGAATCATGTAAATTTATTTTTACGTAATTTAGATCACATATTTACCAACCTTGCCTTCGCATTGTGCGGCTAAGGGTTGGGCTACATCTGGCACCACGAAACAGCACTCAGCATAAGCGACTCTGCCGCGTTACGTCGCTCTCTCTCGATCTAGCGAAAGACGGTTCTGAGCGACAGAAAAGGATAGCAGCATAGAAGTGCTATTCCATGCTGATAGATGTATAGCCCATACCTAATGTTGAAGATTTTGAATTAAATCTAAGGCTTATTTTCTTCTCCAATTTTAGTGATAATATGCTAATAATATGGTTTTGGTAGCGTTCTTCTTTCATTTGATTACAATAAATAGTCTAAACAGGGTTTGTATAATAAACGCTAATGGTTAGTCTTTTTCGGCAAATGGATGTATAAATATTTTTGATGAATTTTAAAGTCGCTAACTCGAATAATGTTAATCTATTGTAATATAAATCGCAAGAAGACAAAACAGTAATCATTTGTAAATTTTATCTTTAATTACAATAGAAACAGTAACTATGTGTTGCAGTGTGAGGGTGTCGCTTGTTATTCTTAAGGGTCTAGTACACTGTTGCTATATCGCAGGATAATTTTACGTGCATTATTGCGTAATGCGGGCTTCTTTCAGAGCGCTTTATTAACCGATATATTTCTAACGCGTGTGGTAGTTAAACTATCTGCAAAAGTATCACAAAACCAGCATTATTTTATCTATTCCGTAATGTAGTTGTTCACTTACGAGATGTATTAAAATAATATGTATGTATGGTATAATATTCTTAATATATTGTAATACTTTTATAATTTATTTATTTTGTGCCGCAACAGACTTATATGTTTATCCCTATGGTTGACTGGGAGAGAACGCTTTTACCTCCAATTGTTAACATTTTTTTTTGTGGCACAATAAAGTTTTAATAAATAAATTAATAAAATGTTATATAAAATGTCTTTATATTTACTACAAAATAACATTTTGAGTATCCTAACTCAAACTTCTTCGGCAGGTCTTAAAGCATCGGGCTGGCAGATAATATAGCAATCTTTTTAAATTGTGCTAATAAAATGTATTAGAAAACGGATTAATGCATGTAAACATTATCGGCGGCTATTGCCGCAACTTTATTTAGTAAAAAAAATATTAGGTCTATGATCGCAACAATATGGTTGCGCCTATTGTGCATAGTTTAAGAAAATAAGGACATAAGTACTGTAGGAGCCTGACAAAGTGTATTTGCTATTAGCAGTTAGGAATGCAAAACTATTTGCTCGTAATACAGGTTCAGCTTGTTATAATTTATATATTTTTATCGCTCTAAGTACATTTTGATTGTGTTAGCTCCGATTTTTTCGAGATAAATTACATTTCTTTATCGGACTCTGACACTAACAATTTTATGAGTATTTTAACTGATATTTAATTCTTACATAAATGAAAATAAGTGTAACTTTTATATCTATTATTTTAAATTTACTTTTTGTGAAAAAAGAGGGTGTTTTTAACAATTTTTAATTTTTATCCTTCTTCCTCAACTTGGTGATAAGACGGCTTGGTATCGCTGTCTCTTTCGGCGAGTATGATCAGAGAGGGATGGAGACGTGGATCTCAACGGCGGTGGTCAGCGTCCTGGCGATTAGTCTTGTTTCGTACGTCATTGTGACAGCGCGCATGCGAATTTGCGCCTCCGTGGCCACCCGCGCGCCGAACTTGATTCTCACCGGAACTTTATCACCGCTCTGCTACAGAGAAGAGAAGGACTGGTGCACCAGAGAAGTCTGCAGCTCGTCAACGAGGTAAGCGATTACTTAGTTCGTTAAATCACCGAGTTGTAGCATTTCTTCCTACCCTCAGGCCGTTTGATCTAAGTCTTATCCGAGACATTAGATGTAACCTTAGGTCCTCGAACCGCTCCACCCCCAGGAGACGACCTATTTACACGGTCGCCTCTCCACAAAATTGGTCCTTACGAGCCTGGATTTGTCCAGCTCATTAGTATTTAACTACCCCGCTTCGGTATTCGTGCGCATTCATTTGCACGAACCGCCATCTTATTAATTTCGTATTTTTGAAGACTCATTCTTCTTCCACTCTTATTTATTGTATTTTAAAATGGCTTCTAGCAAACTTGAAATGAAATTAAAACAACTTGTTGCTAAAAAAGAGGCTATTTACGAACGAATTAATCGAATATACAATGTTAGCAAAAACATTTCTAATTACGATTCTCGTTCAAATGAATCATTTCTAGCCCAATCTGAGAATATCAGCGAACTTAATAGTAAATTTAAATTAATTATCGAGCAAATTAATGAATTAGACTTTGAACTTAATAACACCCCGCCAGATTATGCTGCATTAAGCTCGTTTGAAGAATTACATTCAGCTATTAAATATAAACGTAACCTTATTCTATCGAAAAATAAGACCAACGTATGTGAGACCTCAAAGAAAGGGCCCATAAAACTCCCACCGATCCAGATTCCGTGTTTTGATGGGAAAATTGAAAATTGGCCGATTTTTTACGAAATATTCCGTAGTAATATTCACCTAAACGCCGATCTGACGGACTCACAGCGTGTCCAGTATCTCATGGGTAAACTTACCCACAGTGCCTTAAAATTAACCGCAGGTGTTGTCCCCACGGGAAATACATATAACATAATTTGGGATACTCTCGTAAAGAAATATCAGGATAATCGTAGTTTAGGCATTCATTATTTGAATAACATTCTGGACATTAAAAATTGTGTCAGCAATGCCGCCAGCCTAAACACCTTTATAGAAAAATATTCAGCTTCAATTGCAGCGCTAAAACAGCTAGAAATACCTAACTTATTGGATTTTATTCTATTACATTGTGGCTTACGAAAGGTCGATTCTCAAACAGCGCAGCTGTTCGAAACTCATATTAATGGGAAGGAAATTCCTTCTTATACCGAATTTATATCGTTTATACAGGATAATATAAAGGCTCGCGAAAGATCACATAATCATAATAATACTTCACGATTTGAGCCGCGAGTAACGAATTCTACTAACACTTCGAAAACTTTTATATCGAATAGTGCGCCTCGGTATGAATCGGAAACGCCCTGTCCACTGTGTGCAGGAGAAAAACATCCTTTGTTTAGGTGTGTGCAATTTAAAAATATGGACACCCCGCAAACTCGTTTCGATTTTATTAAGTCAAAGCGTGCCTGTATTAATTGTTTAAGTTTAACTCACACATTAAATAAATGTAGGTCACGAACTACATGCAAGTATTGTAAGAAACAGCACCATTCCTTGCTACATTTTTCTGAGAATAACAAACTAGGCACGCCGCTACTCCCTGGTGATAATAGCAAACCGGTTTGTTATCATACGGACACCGCGCGCGCTCAATCGTCGTCGCCCGTAGAAAATGCAACTTCTGTCACATTGAACAACAATACGCAAAACTCAAATTATATTTTATTATCTACGGCGCAAGTGTATGCGACGCATAATAATGGTCGTGACAGAATTGTGGTCAGATGTCTGATAGATAGCGCGTCTCAGAATAATTTAATAACTTTGGATTGTTGCAAGCGTTTGAACATACCTATAGTTAAGTTACATAACTCGTCATTGCAAGGTGTTGGAATGACTACGCAGTCAGTGCATGGCTACATTTACTTCACAATAGAATCACGCGTTAACCCCAACAATAAATATTATATTCATGCATTAGTGGTAGATTGTATTACAGGTAAATTACCAGCGAATTATATTGAATTAAATGACGACATGTCGTATATAAATAAATTACCACTAGCCGATTTAACTTGGAATGTGCCAGGAGAAATTTGTGCTTCGAATTTTGTTTCGCTTCAATAAGAATGAGCCTGTTCGCACCTTCAATTTTAACCGCGTGCCATTTGGACTGGCGTCTAGTCCTTATTTAGCCATGCGCACACTACGCCATCTGGCGTGTGAGCATAGTGACCGCTTTCCTGATACGTCTAAATTGGTAGAAAGTCAGTTTTATATGGACGACTATGTCCATTCAGTTTTTCATGAGCAAGCCGCAATGAGATTGTCTCGCGACTTAATTAATTTATTTAAATTAGGTTCCTTTGACCTTGTCAAATGGGCCAGTAATTCACCCGCCTTATTAGAGACCCTCCCTGAGTCTCACCGCTTACCAGTTAGTTTCTCTGGCATGGACAACAATATTCATGATTTCAAAATCCTTGGTTTAACCTGGGAACCCGCTAAAGATACTTTTTGACAACCATACCAGTAGACAGTAAATGTACAAAACGCACTATTTTATCATTTGTTGCCCGCATATTTGACGTACTTGGCCTTGTGGCACCTGTAGTTTTATACGCTAAAATACTTATTAAAGAACTTTGGTTAGCCAAAATAGATTGGGATGAAGTACCCCCACAGCCAATCATAGATCGCTTCGTCGCTTTAGTACGGGATTTCCCCGCACTCTCTTCTCTCAAAATTCCACGTCACGTCGGGGTCTTTGCAGAATCTGTCGTGAACATTGTAGCCTTTTGCGACGCTAGCTTTAGTGGTTATGGTTGCTGTATATATTTACACATTACCGATTCTCATGGTAATATAACTGTCCGCCTTCTATGCGCGAAATCCAAAGTCTCTCCCGTTAAAGTAACAACGCTAGCTAGGTTAGAACTTGTTGCTGCTTTATTGCTGTCTAAGCTTGTTCGGGTTGTCAGAGAGAAGCTTTCTGCTCGCATACCTATTGCAGGTACTTACGCCTTTTCGGATTCTACTATAGCCCTCTCGTGGATCCGTTCCGCTCCTCATAGATGGTCTATATTTGATAGCAACCGTATTGCAAAAATTCAGGAAAATTTACCTGCCGCTTGTTTTAGCCATGTGTCCGGGAAGGAGAATCCAAGCGATTGCCTTTCGCGTGGCATGTTGCCTTCTGATTTAATCGCTCATTCATTATGGTATAACGGACCTTCTTGGCTCAGTCAGCCTGTAAATGATTGGCCTTTAGAGTTTATTCCGACGGAATGTGAGACATTGCCGGAACTAAAATCAAAGACCTTTGTTGCTGAGGTTTTTAGTACAGAACCACACATTCTGGACACCGTAGTCAGCCGCGTGTGTTCATGGAACAAATTATTAAACGTATTTCTATATATTCTTAAATTCGCAAAAAGGTTAAATGGTCGTAACACTGTGGAAAATATTCAAACCGCTGAAAATTTCATTATCAGAATCGTACAAAATATTAATTTTTCAACAGAATTAAGTTTGATAAAAACTAGCAAACTTCCATCTAAAAGGTTGCGCAGTTTATCCATTTTTGTTGATGACTATGGAATCTTGCGCATCGGAGGCAGACTTACCAAGTCTGACCTACCCTATGAGGCGAAGCATCCCGCGCTATTGCCTAAACGCGATCGGATAGTTGATTTGATCATTGATCACTATCATAGCACATATTGTCATACGGGCCCCGGGCTATTGATGTCCCTTATAAGGCAGCGGTTTTGGATATTGGATGGTAGGACAGTTATTCGCTCTCGCTGTCGCAAATGTAATACTTGCTTTCGTCTAAGTCCTACCCACCTGACACCCAAAATGACTGATCTGCCGGGATACCGCGTGCGCGATGCTAAGGCCTTTGTACACACTGGAGTCGATTTAGCCGGCCCTATTGCATATATACCTATGCGTCGCAGAGGACAACATTCGCAAAAGGTTTATATATGTCTATTCGTTTGTTTAGTCACTAAGGCTATACATATAGAACCTGTTTCGGATCTCACATCCGAAGCTTTTCTTTCTGCCTTTAAAAGGTTTATTTCTCGCCGCGGTCCAGTGTCTGTCATGTACTCGGACAACGGCACCAATTTCGTTGGTGCTAAGGCCCAGCTGAATGAAATATACGCTTTTTTACTAAAGTCAAGTACTCAATCTGATATTAAACAAGAGCTTCTCAAAAGCCGCGTTGAAAGGAACATGATTCCCCCCCGCGCTCCACACTTCGGAGGGATTTGGGAGTCCAACGTTAAAAGTGTTAAAACGCACATGTATAGAGTGATAGGGAAGCAGCTTCTTACTTATGAAGAACTCTTGACCGTCCTAGTTCAAGTAGAATGTCTCTTAAACTCACGGCCTCTTAGTGTTTTGTCATCTGACCCGCATCCTGACGTTCTCACACCGGCACATTTTTTAATGTCCAGTCCGCTCACGTATTTGCCATCTTCTGAATTGACAGAGGAAAGCATGAATTTGTCAAATCGTAAAAGACTCTTAGATCAACTCGTGTTATCATATTGGAAAAAATGGCGTATTGAATACTTGCATACGCTGCAAGTTCGTCAGAAATGGTGCAATGCCGATCATCCTATAGAGATTGGCACTGTCGTTCTCTTAGGTCAAGATAACGTACCGCCCCTGATCTGGCCATTAGGCATCATTACAGAAGTATTTCCTGGGTCGGATGGAGTAATTCGGGTAGCTTTAGTCAAGACAGTTTCAGGTACATATAAACGTCCTGTCACTAAGCTGTATCCTTTACCTACCCAATAAGTAAACCGCATTTTTTATTAAACCGCATTTTCTTTTTTTTTACTTTACTAAACCGCATTTTTTTTAAACCGCAATTTTGATCTAACTGCAATTAATTCATACCGCAGATGTCAATTCGCTGATATTCTCAGACCGCTATTATCTTAACTCTCCTTTGAATCTATCCACTTAGCTCCCTAACGACGTTAGAATTTGAAAGCTCTGGACCTTTCAAGGCGGGGAGCTATGTTGAGGCCAGGCGCCTCAATATTTAATTTTTCCCCTTCTTCCTCAACTTGGTGATAAGACGGCTTGGTATCGCTATCTCTTTCGGCGAGTATGATCAGAGAGGGATGGAGACGTGGATCTCAACGGCGGTGGTCAGCGTCCTGATGATCAGTCTTGTTTCGTACGTCATTGTGACAGCGCGCATGCGAATTTGCGCCTCCGTGGCCACCCGCGCGCCGAACTTGATTCTCACCGGAACTTTATCACCGCTCTGCTACAGAGAAGAGAAGGACTGGTGCACCAGAGAAGTCTGCAGCTCGTCAACGAGGTAAGCGATTACTTAGTTCGTTAAATCACCGAGTTGTAGCATTTCTTCCTACCCACAGGCCGTTTGATCTAAGTCTTATCCGAGACATTAGATGTAACCTTAGGTCCTCGAACCGCTCCACCCCCAGGAGACGACCTATTTACACGGTCGCCTCTCCAGAGGGCCAAACTTTTTATAATCAAAAATATTGTTTGCTGCAAGAAAGTACATTTTTAATATAAATGAATATCTACGAAATGTAAAGCTAATTTTATCTCATGCTGCTCGAGTCATTATCTCGATATAATCGGAGTATTTGGAAATCAGTGATCAAAACTGATCTCGTATTAGTTGTCTTCATATTTTTAAGTACATCGGCAATTTAATGCATTTGTTTCATAAATCAATACTCTGAAATACTATTCTGTCCATTAAATAATTAAGTAGATAAACTATTTGTCAAATAAGGGGGTTATTTAAGGCCAAAAAGACCGAAGAAAATTATTCCATGTAGACGTATATAAAATAGCGCCCGCCTATTTCCGGAATAATTTTGAAATTTTACAAGACAATAAGTCCATTTTTACCCACCGGACAAATTTTTGGAACAAGTTCAGTCCATGACACTGAACTACTATCTATAAAAAAAGTTATTAAACGACAATACAAAATGCTTTTGGCCAAGCGCTGATTTGTATGGAAGGCCGAATTTTTTATTTGCTGTTTTTCATTAATGGCTTTTACGAAAAGTATTTCAGTATCATGGACAGAGCAAACTAAAAAAATTGGCTTGTGATTAAATAAAAGTCACCCTGTATACATAGTAATAGTTATATTTATCGAGATATTGGGAAAAGAACGTTTGCGAACGAAATATATATATATATATATATATATATATATATATATATATATATATATATATATATATATATATATTTTCATTTTCTTTTACTGTTCTGGATTGAAGGACACCCATATAACACTTGCACTTTGAATTTGACATATTCATATTTTTGCCATTAAATGATAATCATGTTGTTGTTTAAAGAGAATTGCTTTATTATATAATATCGGCATTTAAGCGCATGCGCTGCGTCAAGCCGGACCACGCGACGTGTCCAGCCTATCTCTATCACAAACTCTTCGTGCGACACAGACACGGTAACCCGCGACGTATTCTGCTATCTCTTTCGCACGAAGAGTTTGTCGACACAGCGCACGCCCTAAATCAAACGGTTGAAATAAGAACTTCAGAAGTAAAGAACTTAGAATGCGAACATTAGTTTTCCAACGACAAAGGCATTTAACATACAACAATATCAGGTTAAGGGGGCCAAAGTATGTGATTTTTGTACGTTTTGGATTTGCCTAGAATAGACCCTCTTTAGTGTATCTATGTATAATGCAATAATAATAATCATTTTTGGAAATTTGTCTATTTAAGCTACTTACAAATTTTTATCAATCAAATGTAAATAAATAAGTATTAGAATTAACAAAGTACGATTTTTTTATTTCAAATTTTTTTATTTCATATTTTCATTTTAAAAGTAATTAAATGCAAACGCATTAGAGGTAGTTTAGTCAATGATACTGTCACGAGAGTGGGTTGGGGATAGGAAAGGAAACAACAATCCTATTGAATGGTGCCTTTATTTACAACTCAAGCAGTACTCACAATTGACAGCGTCAGTCCTCTTTGCACTCCAACTGTCACTTCACTGTCAGGCCCGCGGAAACGTCACAGCACAGGAATCCTACCGTTATCTCTTATAGCAGCACTTAAACTGAACTGCATTGTTTAATGGAATACGTAACCCCAGCAAAATGTTGCGCCTTAGAGAAATGAGAGTATTACAGATACTTGGTTCATAGTAAGCCTCAATATATTCAAATATAGCAAAATTCGTTCATGTTGTATTTTCGAAGTTATTCGAGAAAAACTGATTTTGCTGGAGTAACGTTACCTCAGCAAGATGTTTTTCAAAAAAAGCGTTTAGCCTAGAATCAAGTATATGAAAAGACAGCTCTTAATGGGTTGTAAATGTATACCGATAGCAAAATTTGTTCATCTTATACTTTTTGAGATATTCAAGATTTTGCTGGGGTAACGTTTTGCAATTTTCCATATCTCGAAAACTGTTAGTAGCAGAATTTTTAATAAAAATACTGTTTATAGGCCTTAGTTTGTTCAAATTTGTTTAAATATAAGTATTTCGATTCAAAAACAAATATCAAAGTAATTTATTATTTTAAAAAATCGGAAAATTCCGGTTTACTCGTAAACTAGTACATTTACTAACAAATAAAAAGCAGTTACATATACGTATGATATACCCTTCTAACGTGTACAAATTTGGATGAACAAACATTACGCGATATGAAGATATAAAATAATTTCATCGAATTCCTAGTGGTGTAACTTTGGCCATCGAATACGCAGTTCTCTCTGAACACAAATAGATAAACTATAGTGAACATATGTGTTCATTTTGTTACAAAACATGCCTGAAAATTTCGGCTTCAAATCTCTGATGGAATAAAAGTTATTAAACAAACAATAAAATATCATCAATTCTCCTACAAACCGACTAAATAACGGAGGCTAGGAAAAAGCGGCTGTTTAATACTTGAAATGAAATGATTTATTTCGCTTAAGCGTGGTTACACTTAGCTGTTTCCAGCATGCAAAATTTGTATTAATACCTAAATATGTTACTTTAAACATTATTTCATATTCAAGTCAATGTGAAACATAAATAAATAAATTGCATTATATAAAATTAAGATAAGATAATTAATTAGATTTTATTAAACATGTCATTTTAATCTTAAATTATTCAAAAAAATCATTTATACTATAAATGCTTTCTCAGTCAACCATATGTAAAGTTTATTTTTAAACAAATTAATAGGGAGGCATTTAATGGGTTCAGGTACACAGTTATATATTTTGACACTCATAAAACCGCAATTTCTGGAGCAAAGTGTAGTTTTACTGTTCGGTAACAAAAGCCGGTTTGGCCTTCTGGAGCTGTAACTTGAGCTTGAGCGTAACCATCTCAAAAAAATGGTATAATAGTCTTTATTTGCTAGTACAGTCGCTTACAATAAGGTTCTTGCGTTTGGTGGATAAAGAAAATACATGAGCATGATTATTTTTTATTCAAATTACTGTTTTACAATAATTGTATGCTTTTTAACTTAAACTAGGAAATCATAGATAAATTGAGTATTATTAAACAAGTGTACTTTTATCACTAATTTTAGACTTAAATAATTAAATGCTTTTCAGTACAAGCTCAAACACATTTATAAAAGTTAATTAACTTTTCTTAGTAAAAAATACTTAGTATACTGAACGATACAACATTTCAAATATTATAATTAGTAACTAAGCTATATATTACACACACTATAAACAATTTAATGAAAAAATAAAAATACTCACCATTTATTTATATAATAGCGCAGCACAACAGCGACTTTCCAGGTCTCACAATGGTATGGCTTGACTAACATGACTCATGGTAGAAAAATGTATGCCTGTACTTCGCGGCGTTGTGAGAAAGAGACGCCTACATAGTGGCAAGCGGGACAGAACTGTAAAACAAACTTTTTGTGTTGGACACCGTGACATGTGATCAAATTTTATGCATTTCAATATTAATATAATTTTTGTTTCTTTTACAAAAGGACTCGAGCAAAGTAATCATCTATTAATTTACAACTGTTATTATTAAAAACTTAGTTTTAACTATGTTTCTGGTTACCTCATACTAATGACGACAAGGAATTTAAAATCTATCTCGTAGGTAATGATAAAATATAAAACTCGTATTTATTGCTTTGTTTGAGTGGGGGATGCGACATTTATTAATCTATCTGACATACACTGCCATAGAGTTGTCAACCCTATTGCTAAAAAGTAATTAAATCACAAATGTATGAATTCACACCAAACAATGCTATAGTAAATATACTTTATTTAAATATCGGCTACATGAATATTATTCTGCTCGACTGTACTTTTTATCGGTTTGTAGCGGAAACCCGCAAGTATGAAACGGCCGCTTTTTCGTAGCCTCCGTTATTTAGTCGGTTTGTAGGAGAATTGATGATATTTTCTTGATTTTTTAATAACTTTTATTCCATCCGAGATTTGAAGCCGAAATTTTCAGGCATGTTTTGTAACAAAATGAACACATACGTTCACTATAGTTTATCTTTTTGTGTTTAGAGAGAACTGCGTATTCGATGGCCAAAGTCACACCACTAGGAATTCGATGAAATTATTTTATATCTTCATATCGCGTAATGTTTGTTCATCCAAATTTGTACACGTTAGAAGGGTATATCATACGTATATGTAACTGCTTTTTATTTGTTAGTAAATGTACTAGTTTACGAGTAAACCGGAATTTACCGATTTTTTAAAATAATAAATTACTTCGGTTGATAAATCGAAATATTTATATTTAAACAAATTTGAACAAACTAAGGCCTATAAACAGTACTTTTTTCAAAATTCTGCTACTAACAGTTTTCGAGATATGGGAAATTGCAAAACGTTACCCCAGCAAAATCTTGAATATCTCAAAAAGTATAAGATGAACAAATTTTGCTATCGGTATACATTTACAACCCATTAAGAGCTGTCTTTTCATATACTTGATTCTAGGTTAAACGCTTTTTTTGAAAAACATCTTGCTGAGGTAACGTTACTCCAGCAAAATCAGTTTTTCTCGAATAACTTCGAAAATACAACATGAACGAATTTTGCTATATTTGAACATATTGAGGCTTACTATGACCCAAGTATCTGTAATACTCTCATTTCTCTAAGGCGCAACATTTTGCTGGGGTTACGCATTCTGTTTAATGCTACCCTTACACCTTTATAGCAGCCCTTAAACAGGATTGTTTTGGTTGACGTCACAAAACCATTCACCTTTTTTTGTATGGACTATTCCTACCATCACGTCTATTTGACAGCACGAAAACGATTATTGCGCGTCTCAAGTGTCAAATAAAGCGATCCTTAAAAAGTTACTTAACAGTAACTTCATTGGGGATTTTAGTTGGTTTTCTTGTGAATGTGAATATGTTTTTTCTTTACTTTAGAATTATACAAAACAGTTATACAGTAGATAATTGAAGTAATGCTACCATAGGAGCTTAATTAATCCTACTTAATACCCTTTATTGGAAATTTGGATTTCAAAAACAAAGTAAGATATTACTATTTCATTATTTTAGTACAACTTATGTAAAAATAGTAAGTTATTCCAACTTACGTAACATATTTTTTTGAAAGTAATAACAATGCTAATCCTTGTAAAATATTTATTCACACACGATAACAAATAACAACACATTCTTAAGTATAATTTGTTTATGAAAATAACAACTACATACATTTATACATTTTGTCTTACAGGATTCTTTGGTTACTCTATAAGAAGTATCATGATGACATCAATTAAAAAATACAAGAGAGGATTCACTGGAGCCTTTTATTAAATACAAACAAGACTGAGAGAGCCAGAGGATTACAGCCTCCTTTGGAACCTGTGATTGAACCAGTGAAATGGCAGAATGTTGAATTCCAAGCATTTTACAAGGCTAGATCTGTTGCTAGTCTGGTTCGCTTTTTCACCAGAATACCTGAAAGAAAATAATAGTTTAGATTCATGTCGCAATCTACGAATATCAAATACCTACCCATACTTTGTAATAAAATCCCTAAATGCACTTCAATCACTGCGTACTTACTAAAACCTAGCCTTTATATCGTTGAGTTAGTCTCGAACTGACTTTGTCTGTATAACTTTGAATAGGTATGTAGTTAAAATGTTACTTACGACATGGTTATTGATAAAATATAATCATATATTTATGACAAGAAACTGTGCTTTTGTACGATGAAGCCCACAATAAAATTAACTTCCAAACACTAGTCGTTACCATCGTATAATAACTGTTTATCACGGCAATTTGGAAAAGCACGATATTCTGAAGTGATGGATATATTTTGTCAGGTGGTTGCTCGGCTTCCAGCATTAAAAACATAAAACATTTATGTTTTCACGAATTTACGATTTATTTATAATTTGAATTTCGAAAACCAGACGCAGACATCCGTTCAAAACTTTCATTCACAATTTTTTTCGCACTCATTAAAATTTTAGCCATCTTTAATCGTCAATATCAAATTTAATTTATGTACATAATCAAATGAAAACAAAGTAAATAACACTAATTTTTAGATATTTAAATAAAAATGATACATACATACATAATATCACGCCTATTTCCCACAGGGGTAGGCAGAGACTATGGACCTCCACTTGCTACGATCCTGACAAACCTCTTTCGCTTCATCTATACTCATCAATCTCTTCATACATGCCCTTCGGTTACGGGTACTTTTTACCTCTCCTTTTTTCAGAACGTCTGCAATCTGGTCGCAGAATGTTCGCCGAGGCCGACCCTTCCCTACTATTCCTTTCACATTTGCCTTATAAATATTTTTTGTTAACATGTTTTCATCCATCCTTTCTACATGCCCAAACCACCTTAACATCCCTTTTTCTATTTTTGTCACAACATTCTCTTTCACTCCACACCGCTCCCTTATGACATCATTCCTCATTCGATCTTTCAAATTAACACCACACATACTCCTCAGCGCTCGCATTTCAACTGCATTTATTCTACTTTCATGCTTTCTCTGCCATACCCAACTCTCACTACCGTACATTAAAGTAGGTATTAGTACTCCTTTATGAACAGCAAGTCGTGCATTGTGTGATACCTTCCTACTGCTCATAAAGGAATGCAACGCTCCATTCACTTGGTTACCCGCATTCACTCTTTTTTCAACATCACCCTCGTGCTTGCCATCTTTCGTAAACATACATCCCAAGTATACAAACTCCTTCACTTGCTCAACTTTCACTCCATTTAGTAAAATATTGCATTCTGCTGAACTATCATCCCTTTCAAAAACCATAACTTTTGTTTTACTGACATTAACTTTCATACCCTTTTTCTCTAATGCATCATTCATAACAGTTATCATCTTCTGTAATTCCTCCTTTGAGTCCGCAAGTATCACTTGGTCATCGGCATAGAGAAGGCATTTGATTAATAACTCATCCATTCTCACACCACATTTGTCATCTTTCAAATCTGTCAAACAACTATCCATGAATAAGTTGAACAGCCAAGGCGACGCTACACATCCCTGTATCACACCTTTTTCGATGTTAAACCAGTCTGTGTATTCGCCGTCAAGTCGCCGTTCTGACACAAGCGCTGGAATCCTTATAAAGAGATTTCAGTGCTCGGATCAGATGGCTGCTCAGCCCATACGCGGTCAGTGTTGACCACAGTTCATTCCTATTCACTCTGTCATAGGCCTTTTCTAGATCTACGAAGATGCCATAGACTTTTCGACCTTTGGCCAGAAGCTTCTCTAAAATGCATCTCAAGGAAAAAACCTGATCCCTGCATCCCATACCCTTTCTAAATCCCGCTTGTACATCCCATATCTTCTCTTCGCTATTTTTCACCACCCTTTCTATCAAGACCTTCGCATACAATTTGCCGATAACGCTGAGAAGACTAATGCCTCGATAGTTTTTACAGTCTTGCTGTAAACCTTTTCCTTTATACAGCGGTACCATTACAGCCTTGCACCAATCATTTGGTACCACACATTTCTTAAAACAAAGATTGAAAAGATAACACAACTGACTTGCTACTATGCCCTGTCCAGCCTTCAGCATTTCGACAGTAATCCTATCGTACCCTCCAGCTTTTCCCATTTTCATACTATTTAATGCTTTCACTACTTCATCCATACCTATTTCCTCATCATAATTTTGCATATCACTCTCTTGTGCGTCACTTTCAGGCTCGGGTACTCTCATTTCATCTTTTTCAAACATTCCTTCAAAATATTCCTTCCATCTATCTAGTACATTCTGTAATCCGACTAATAATCTTCCTTTATTATCTCTGATCTTACTTAGCTCAGAGGTCGTGTTTTTTCCTCTAGCAGTTTTAACGCTCTTCCAAAAGTATTTAATATTACTTTTGAAGTCTTGAGTCAACCTTATGTCAAAATCATCCTTTTGTTCTTTTTTCTTCTCTTTCACTATCTCTTTCACAACAACATTCATCCTCTTATATTCTTGTTTCGCTGCAAAAACATCTTTATCCCTTGTATTTTTTTGACCAGTTCGAACTGACAACCAATCCTTCCATGCTTTCTTCTTTCTTTGTACTGCTTCTTGAACTTCCTTGTCCCACCATATATTCACCTTAATCTTGCATTTTCTTTTTTTTGTTACACCACATACACAAATAGCGGCGTCAATCATTCCATCTTTTAATACTGTCCACACATTTTCTATCTCTCGTTCATCCTCTATTCTTTGCAATTTTTCTATTAGTAGTGATTTATATTCCATCCTTGCATCTTCCTCTTGTAATTTTTCAACTTTTATCCGTTTTAACCTATTTGAGGGTTTAAACGAATGGTTTCGCCATTTTTTAAAAAGGTTTCTCATTTTACAAATTACCAAAAAGTGGTCTGTAGAAATCCCTACTCCACGGTAAGACCTTGTATCAAGTACATTCTTTTTCATTCTTTCGTCTACTATTATAAAATCAATCATACTCTTCACTCCGTTTTCCTCCCTTGTGTACATGTGAATCTTTTTGTGATCAAACATAGTGTTCGTCACACAAAGATTCTTTTCCAGACATACGTCAAGCACACTTTCCCATTTTCATTCTCCCTTTCATCGCCAAAAGAACCCAATACCTTTTCATAACCATCTCGTTTAATACCAACCCACCCATTAAAATCGCCTAGCATAACTATCTTCTCATTGTCTTTGCAACCACTCAAAACATCATTCACACTATTCCAAAATTCCTTTCTTTCTTCTTTATTTCTTTTAGATTTACCTTCTGTAGGTGCATACACTCCCAATATAAATATCCGGTTCAACCCAACTTTCATTCTAATCCAGACAAGTCTTGAACTTACAAATTCGTATTCATTCACACACTCTGCTATTCTTTTGGAAAGGATGAGGCCAACTCCTTGACAGCCTTTGGCGGTATCTGGTACTCCTGACCAATATGCCGTGAACGAACCACAGTTAGTGGTTCCGCATCCAAAAATGATAGAAATAATTTTGTTTAACGTAAATAAAAAAACCGGTAAAAATAATAATTTTTTGTGAAGGATTTGAACGTCTTCGCAGTCTCATCACCAAAACAAGCCAGAGACAACAAACAGTTCACCATTCAAAAAACGTTCAGCATTATGAACGTAATGGTAGGATATAAAGTTTTTGAATATTTTAATTACAAAATGTGAATCTGTAATTGGCAGTAAGTAATAGTTTATAAGATAAAATGATAATATATGTAAAGTGCTGTTGATTCTGTAAAGAATAAATAAAAAAAAAAAGTTGTCCTGCTTTTGACCTGCTTTGTAACTGCACCTCAACTGCCTCAATTCTGAATGGTTTTATAAGTGTTGGTGGTAGCCTTCCTGACCCGCACGCGGAAACGTCACTGCACTGTCACACGCGCGGAAACGTCACTGCACTGTCACACGCGCGGACTTCACTGCACTGAACACTTCACTTTTACGCACTACTATTATTTTCTTTTCTCTTTTCTTCCTTCTTCTTCGGATTTCACTTTCCAACTAATACTGCCTCAGGCGGCGCCTTGTTCCGTTTATATACCCCCCGAATTCGAACAAAATCGCATCAATGTTCCAAACTCAAATGACTAATTTTCTCTCTCTCACTCATTTTCTGTCCCATATTTTCTTTTCCATTTAGTCTAGTATTATCTAGAAACTTCTTTCAAAACTTCAAGAACACTATAAGTGGCTGTGATTTGAACCAGCGGTCTCTAAATTCACAGTCCATCGCTTAGACCACTAGGCCAATCGTGCTCTGACGCTTTTGATGAAATTTTCCTTCAGTTGAATTCTTTTTGTTCGAATTCGTGATGTTGACAGTGTCATTCATCTCTTTACGCGCCAAACCTTTTCAATTTATAATGACCTGCCTAAATTATTGAAAGAGCCACATGAACACTGCGTCCTTTTCGCTGATGACATTTCCGTATTATTTCCTTGTGACAATACCTCGACATTAAAAAATTTTTACTGACATTTCAAAATGGCTAGAGGACCATAACCTAAAAATTAATTTGACAAAAACTAAAATTATGCAGTTCAGACCCTACCAGAAAGCCCCTATAGACATACATTTTCACGTAAATGGAAATGCAATCAAATGTGTTGACAATACAATGCTACTTGGTATTGAAATTGACACAAATATATCTTGGATGCAGCATGTCCAAAAAACAAAAAGTAAGCTTTCTAGTTTTACCTATGCTCTATCTCAGCTAAAGCGTACTACTGACCTAAGAATTGCGCTAACAGCTTACTATGCTTATGCTCATGTTCAGTTACAATATGGCGTTATATTATGGGGTAATAGTACTGATGCAGATAAACTTTTTAAAGTGCAAAAAAATGTATTCGCATTTTAGTAAATGCTAGAGATCAAACTGAAAGCTGTCGACCCCATTTTAAAAAGCTAGGCATACGTACGTTAATAGGGATCTACATTTTGGAAATGTGTAAATTTGTAAGAAATAATGAAAATTAATACAAGACCAGGGAACAATCGCGAGAAAGTAACATAAACACCCGATTCAAAGGACAATTAGAGCTTCCCACTGGCAGACTTGAAATATTTAATTCCGGCCCATTAGTTATGTCTGCAAAAATATATAATAAAATACCTGCGACTATAAAAGCTGAAAAAGAAATGAAATTTTTTTTAAGAAAACTTAAGACGAAGTGGTAGCTAAAGTGGCACCCTCATTTGAAATAAATTGTTTAAAACTAAATAAGATGATAATTAAAAATTTGATTTGTATAAATGTCTAGAAAGACCTTTAAACTATTTTATGAATAACCTTTGAAAGTAATTTTGGTAGTCCGTCTAGTTTTAAAACTGTTTTTCGCCAAAAGTGGCCACTTTTAGCGAAAAACAGTTTTAAAACTAGACGGACTATTAGTAATAATTTCAAAGGTTACTCATAAAATAGTTTAAAGGTCTTTCTAGACGTTTATACAAATCAAATTTTTAATTATCATCTTATTTAGTTTTAAACAATTTATTTCAAATGAGGGCGCCACTTTAGCTACCACTTCGTCTTAAGGAGTACCTTCTCGAAAAATGTTTTTATAGTTTAGAAGAGTTTTTGGAATAGTTTTTAATTAACATTATGTACATAGTTAATATTATGTTGACTGTATAAATTTTGACTAAGTGTAATATTTCTTTTATTAATTTTAAGTTTCTATCAATTTTTTTTTTCTCTATTTGGTTTTGACATATTTTGTAATTATTCTTTTTTTAATCATTTTATTTACAATTTAGTTATTCTTTTTAGCGAGTCGATTTAGTTATTTAATATTGATTATTATTATTGTAGTGCCCTACCAGGGTTCCATGTAGTGCTTCTGTTTATTATTAACATCTATTTATATTATGTTACATGGAAACAATAAATAAAAATGAAAAAAAAATGAAATGAAAGAAAAAAGTCTGCTTCCCATACATTTTAAGCAGTTAGGTACATGATCTGATTAATATGAAAGGAGAAACCTTTTTTTTGTGTTTTATACCTTAATTCATTAGATTAAGTTATCGAGCGAGCGAAGTCTGCTTCAATCAGATTTGATAAGTAACACCAATTGTTTAGGGTTTCGTACATCAAAAGGAAAAAAAAACCGGGCCGTTCTACTATAAGGGCTTCGTTTGGTCTAGCTGTTACAGAAGGTATCAAAATAGAGTATCGTATATAAACATCACAAAGACTGAGAAAAGCCTATATTCGCCAGCGTGCCCACCAAGACAATTCCATTAATTAAAGCTTTTCAAATTCTTTTATGACACCATAAAATTGTATAATAAATCTATACTAGTCTACTACGGTCAATTTGAGATTTAGTTTAGTGTATCCCAATATTCCCAATTAACGATCACTTTAAAATTTCTTTCCGTAACCGCCTCATAGGAGAGTGCGTTACTCTAGCAGGAAAATAGCTCAGGAGATATGAGTGGAATTTATAATTAGTGCCCAATATGCTATAAACGTGCCCGGCATAAATAATTTGTGGGGGTTGTCGTTTTGGAAAAAAAAACCGGTTCCTGCTAGGGTAACATTATTTCAGCAGGAAAATTCTAAACTACTGATTTACTACTGACGGAGGGAGAAACAATGTGCCTGGTCAGAGAGCTTATGTATGTGGAAGAATGTGCGGCGCGGCAAGTATGGAATGAGTGACGGTTCAGGTTATCAAAATAATGAGTTTCCTGCTGGGATAACGTTTAGCGATATCGGTGTGCTCTGAAACTGTTATATGTGAGCATGTAGAATAAATTTACATAAGTAGCTCATGATTGGTGCTCATGGCACACCTAATAAGTAATTGCGCCTTTTTTGAAAACACAATAAAAATTCTTAGCATTTAAATGAGGAAACGTATAAGCTCTCTGAAAACTTTGTTCGGTCCATCTTGACGCCTTTTATATCCTATTATATTTATATAAACAAAAAACAAAACTTGGAAACAAGGGCCGATAACCCGACCAAATTAGAATGACTACAAAAAACGGCGGTTTCATACAAATCAAAGACCTTCTTTATTGAACGTCGAACCCCACCAATTATTTATGCCGGGCCACAGACTATTCAATGCCGGGCACATTTACAGCATATTGAGTACTAATTATAAATTCCATTCATATACTCGTATCTCTCTAGGAGCTACTTTCCTTCTAGAGTAACGCACTACTGGTAAGAATGTTATGGCAAAATTTTTATTCTTTGTATATGACTTGAGCCAACGGACGAGCATATAACCCGCCTAGTGGCAAGTGTCATCATCATAGCCCATAAACATCATTGGTATCGAATTCACAATTTCACAGAGCCACCAATGCGCTATTGGCATAGTGACTTAAATGTTAGTCACTGTACAATGCGACACAAGGCAACAAAAATTACGGACTACAAAGCATTTTTGCACAAATTCCCGGCACGTAGGTTGAACCAAAATGGCGGTTATCGGTAGCGGCGCAGGTACAAATAATGCGCCGACGACCGCCATTTTGGTTCAATTTACGTGTCGGAAAATTTCCACGCCGGAACATGCGCTGTCCGCGTTTGTACATTGTGCAGGGTATAAACGAGGTGCCTGCAGCGAACTGGAAAAAGTGTTTTACAACTAAAATTAAAATTTTTGAAAAATAATAATTTACACAAATCTTAAGTAAGTCTAAAATATTTATTTTAATTTGCTACAGCTAGGTATTTATACACGTTTAAATGTTTATTTACACTTATAACTATACACAAAAAAAAAACAATTCTAATTGCATAATAAACGCGAATGTGAGTGTGTTTTATTCAGTCACATTGAAGTGCGATTTCTGAAACGCGGAGTCACCTAAACGTAAGGTTTTTGTATGGGAAAACCATTCGTTTAGGTGACTCCGCGTTTCAGAAATCGCACTTCTGGTCACACACAACGGTCTGCCATTGCCACTCACGACTCGTGTCGTGCGCTATCAACTCGCACCACGGCGCCACGCATTATTTCTTTATTACAGAGACACGAACGTTGTGAAAAATAGATAGTTTTGCTTCGTTGAAAAACTAGCTATCGTTGTCGGAGCAAATAGATAGTTTTTTAACTATCTGTGTTAAGACGAAGTGGTAGCTAAAGTGGCGCCCTCATTTGAAATAAATTGTTTAAAACTAAATAAGGTGTTAATTAAAAATATGATCTGTATAAATGTCTAGAAAGACCTTTGAACTATTTTATGAATAACCTTTGAAATTATTACTAATAGTCCGTCTGGTTTTAAAACTGTTTTTCGCCAAAAGTGGCCACTTTTGGCGAAAAACAGTTTTAAAACTAGACTGACTACCAATATTACTTTCAAATGTTAATCATAAAATAGTTTAAAGGTCTTTCTAGACATTTATACAGATCAAATTTTTAATTAACACCGTATTTAGTTTTGAACAATTTATTTCAAATGAGGGCGCCACTTTAGCTACCACTTCGTCTTAAATAGCGAACATCTCTAGTTCACACACTCGCGCTCGCCATTCGCCTCGCTATTCGCCTCGCCACTCGCGTGAATGTGTAAACGCGGCTTCTAGGCGGCATTTGAAAATCAATGTACAAAACAGATGTATCGATTCGATTAATTAATGAATCGATTCAATTTAGTTACCAACATAAACGAAAAATATTATTTCTTTTGAACCGTGCTTTTGAAACTGACTTTGACAGTATTTTACTGTCATCCATTCAGTGTTGCCAATTTAGCAAATTTTATGCTAGATTTGGCATATTTTTATGTTGTTTAGCATTTTTATAAGTTATTTAGCAAATAGCATATTTTTTGGCATATAAAATAATTATGAATAACAATTCATAATTATTTATAATAACCCCTTTGCAGATTTATCTCAGTTAGCAATATCATTATTATCACTACCTCATTCCAACGCAGAAATTGAACGCGTTTTCAGCCAAATGAATATAGTCAAAACTAAACTTCGCAACCGTTTGTCGATAAAAACTTTAAATGCCATTCTATACGTCAGATTCGGCCTAAAGAGGGCAGGGAAATGCTGCTATTCTTACACAGTTCCGGATAACGTACTGCGCTCTATAGGTACCAAGGAGAGTTATAGTCTTGAGAATAAGGCTTCCACGTCTACATGCACATCAGCTGCCGAGCCTGCCGATGAAGACGAAGATATTAACATTTTATTTAGTAACATAGTCGATTAAAACGTAGAATAAATCAAAATTTTGTTGATTAATAAACATTTAAAATTAAATGACGTTTTATTTGACATTGAAAAATGTTATCTTATTTTCTGGCAATATTATAAAGCAATTAGCATAATTTTGGCAAAATTTTAACATCAGTTTAGCAAGTTTTAGATTCACCTTGTTGGCAACACTGCATCCATTCTATCAGTCTCAGACAGTCAGTCGGTAAACTAAAAATCAAAGAAGAGCACTCTCGACTTCTCAATTTTCCTGTTGTTTGCGGCTAGAAGAGGGCTGTATATTGTTAATAAAATATAATTAACCTGGATAAAATGATTTTTGTAAATTTTAGTACGTAAATCTTTAAAAAAAATATTCGACGTTATTTCGCGTCAATATATGTATGTATTTCCAGGAAAATGCCCACGTCATAAAACAATCCATTATTTATTAGGGAGGTAGATTTATTATGGTATTTTTACTTGAAAATGTTAATATTTGATTAAAATTCATGGTTTCTGTGGAAGTGATGTATCACATACTCAGAGTGGTTTTGTACAAGTTATGGGTCGTATCGACTTTGACTTTGTTTTCTAGTGTGATTATTTATTGGTTCTATGGATTTTTCACCGCTGTTGCCATCTTCGTAATAGGCATATCTGGTATGTACCCCATAATTTTATTTTTTTATTTTATTTGAGTCATCATCTCAGGCCAGTTCATACCTACTGATTCTAATTTCAGACATGTGACATAGATAATTAAGTAGATAATGAGGCCAATGATTCTTTATTGGCTTATTAATTTATGATACTCAGACACTCAGACGGGCTTCAAGCTGACTTAAACTCAAGGCTTGATTTCTTATGAACACATCCCTGTGAGGTGATTAAATAATCTTCACAATATCCACACAAAACAAGCCCAAATTACTCTACCTGATACTGCCTACTAAGTTATATATACAATGTTATTCGTAATAATAATTGCCTACAAACATGTAATTCAGCAGGCAAATCTAAAATACTGACTGCTATAATTGTTTGAGGACAGTCATCAAAGTATCCTAATTTACAAGCCTTCAAAAAGGTGTAATCATAATAATCAAAATCTCATTTTAAGTCTTAATTTTTAACCCCCGACGCAATAAGAGAGGGGTGTTATAAGTTTAATGTGTCTGTTTTTGTATCTGTGTATCTGTCAGTGGTTTTAAAGCTCCCAAACAGATGAACCGATTTCCATTCAGTTTTTTTTTTGTGTCGTTGATAATTTTATCCTGAGTGTTCTTAGCCATGTTTCATGAAAATCTGTTCAGCCGTGAAGATCATCAACTCTTTTCTAGGGGATCTGGCTAACTTCCTTATGTCTGATTGATTTGAAATTTAGTACCGTGTTACTTCAATGATATTGAAAGGATATGGTTAGGTAAACATGACCTAATCAGTCATTTGAAGATCATCAGCTCTTTAGTACTTGATATATTTGTTAGTTTCAGAGTTTATTTCTTGAGTCGGAGGGATTTTATATTTTAAATTTTACTTTTATTGTGGCATAACAGCTATGCAGATAATACTTAAATCAAAGTGCACTATTCGTTTGACATTAAGTAAGTGAATTCCATCCATTTTTAGGGATATTATACAGCGCCCAAGATCTTCTCTTGTACTACCCGAACGACCCACCAGACTCCAGGGCTTTTGTCCTACAACCCAGCAACTTTAAGCTTCCTTATGAGAGCATCAAGCTTGTCAACAAGGATGGCTTCAAAATCCACATGTTCCTTATCAAGCAAGCTACTAACAGCAACCACCGGCCTACCATGGTTTTCTTCCATGGAAATGCTGGCAACATGGGCCAAAGGTTTGTACTTTTTTACAAAAAAAAAAGCAGACATAAACACAAAGGTGTTACTGAGATGATGGACCTGTTGGTTAGAATCACAATAATATGTGTCTCCCCTGTTACATTATGGTGGGATAGTTTAAAACAATCTAAAATCTACTGTTATTTTAAAATCCCGATAGCTTTCACAAAGAAAGAACAACAGTGTAATTGTAACTATTTGTTGTTTGAAGTATTCCTCTAGAAAAATATTTGGATAAAGATGAGGCAACATACACTTTTGCTAAATTTGTAATTTAAATTAATATATATACACTACCGGTCAAAAGTCTTTGCCCACCCTATAGATTGCGGGTTTATACAACAAATAAAAATAATACGATTGATTTTGATACCTGTATTTAAAAAACATGAATAGATAAGAATACAGAAATGATAAAACTACAATATATAATTGATTTTTATTTAAATTTTTGATTCATAGACGTAACTTCCTTTTGCTTTGATTACTGCGGCGCACAATTTTGGCATTCTATGTATTAATTTCAATAAATAATCATCATCTATTTGGTTCCATTCATTTTGCAGGATTTCCCAAAGGTGTGAAGCAGAAGTAGGACACTGCTTTCTGACTTCTCTGTCCAATTTATCCCACAACAACTCTATCGGATTAAGGTCGGGCGACTGTGACGGCCAAATCATGACTTTGAGCACATTCTTCTTTTCCAATTGTTCTAAATACTCTTTACAAAGCTTAGATGAATGTTTAGGATCGTTATCGTGTTGGAAGATAAATTTTCTGCCGATCAGGCGCTGGCCAGAACGGACTACATTTTCCTTTAGGATTTTTTTATAGCCTTCTTTCTTGAGAATTCCTTCAATTTTTACCAAGTCTCCAGTCGCCCTTCCTCCGAAACATCCCCAAACCATCACTGAGCCTCCACCGTGTTTCACAGTAGGGATTACACATGCATCTAACATCCGTTCTTGACTTGACCTGCGCACAAAAACTCTTCTTTTAGACCCAAAAACCTCGAACTTCGACTCATCGCTAAATAAAACTTTCTCCCACTCTTCTTGCATCCAATTTTTATGTTCTCGGGCCCATTGCAACCTCTTGATTTTATTCTGACGTCTTAAAAGTGGTTTCTTCACTGCCACCGTCCCAAAAAGGCTAGCTTCTCTCAATCTCCTTTTCACAGTAGAAGTACTCACAGGCGAATCCCTAGACGAATTGATTTGAGCTGCGATCTCTGGGCCTGTGAGTCGTCGATCTCGTTTGCTGATCAATACAATACGTTTATCTTCAGCAATTGTGGTTTTTCGAGGCCGCCCTGAACGGTTTCTATCGTGGAGACTTTTGGTGGATGCATATTTATTAACATTATAGTCCACGGTTCGTCGAGATATTTTCAATTCAGAGGCAATAGCACGGTTACTTTTGCCTTGATTATGAAGACTAATGATAAATGCACGAGTTTCGATTGATAACTTCTTGTTTTTCCCCATTTTTAGACTTTTTGATCCGAATTTGTGAGAACGAAAAGAATCCAATTATGAACTTCACAGAAAAAAGTTAATATCACTGTAACGCCCTTTCTTTTCGTTTAAAACTGCAGAATGGGACTAAACTACAAGAGTAAACACCAAAATAATAATTCAATTTTACACAAATAAAAAAAGAGTCGGGTACTTGAAAGTATTAATTTTTCACAGACACCCACAAAATATAAAAATGATCTATTATAGAGTAAACCAATTACAGAGAATGAAATTTTTGTTCAATATAAGATCGTTCTGAACTTAGTTTGACAATTATGAGAGAAAAATTCGGAAGAGAGTAATATATTGAAACAGAAGTATGGTTGAACGGGTGAGCAAAGACTTTTGACCGGTAGTGTATATATATTTGTAATTAATACTGAAAGAACCTTTCTCATTCAAGAAATGTCTGCAGGTTATCTAATGTCTCAGGTTTCTATCACAAACTGAGTATAAACATACTGATGGTGGAATATCGAGGCTATGGGTTGTCTGAGGGTGCTCCTTCCGAGAGTGGCCTCTACACAGACGCACAGTGTGCTGTAGACTATATCATGCAGAGGACAGATGTTGATCCTGCAAAAATTATGGTTTTTGGTAGATCATTAGGTAAGTGTAGTGATATAGGTAATGGTTTGATTTTGAGTGTTTTGTCGATTTGGCTAATAAAGTCTGGAATGTTTAAGAACATCAAGATAATGTTTTCAACAAAAAATACTTAGCATTCAGTAATAAAGACAAAAAAGATGTTGCTTTTATTCTTATTGATCTATTTATAACCATATGACATACATATACATATAAATATAGCATGTACATACTATGATAAACTTAATAATTACCTCCTATTCATATCTCAATAATATTTTTCTCTAGAAGTAACTTAGCTTGATACTTTATTTCAGGTGGAGCCATAGCTATAGACCTAGTGTCAAGGTTAGAGTACAGAAGTAAGATCTGGGCCCTGGTCGTAGAGAACACCTTCACCAGCATTCCAGACATGGCGCAGATCATACTCAAGTGGCGGTGCCTGTTCTGGCTGCCACAATTTTGCCACAAGAATAAAGTAAGTGTCACTATTAATGATTCCCGTTTTTAAACCGTGACAAACGAGAGGTTGACGTAATTTTTGTCTGTTTGTGCATCAGCTCCTAAACAAATGAATTTTTATTGTGCTGTTATTGTTTGCATTTAAGAAAAAAATTGTTATTTTCATTAAGAATTATTTGTTGGATAGTAGCGATAATTTAGTATCCGGTCCAAGTAAAAATAAACAACGAATAGACTCAATATTAAATGTATTTTTTGCAGTACATGTCACTGAAAAAAATAAGCCAAATACTCACTCCGACGCTGATCATCTGTGGGTCTAACGACGCCCTCGTCCCTCCATCCATGGCCAAGGAGCTGTACGTTAAGTGCGGCGCTCTGTGCAAGAAGCTGGTGGTGATGCCGGGCGGCGGCCACGACGACACCTGGACCTGCCGGGACTACTACTCGTCCATACAGCAGTTCCTAGTCAACGTCCCGCCGCTGCCCGACAACATGGGACCCTACTTTGATAATGTCACTGATCCAGCCAACAGACACACTTTGGTCCATACAGTATAGATTTTTTTTGTTTTAGAATTTTTATCAGACTGGCTACCAGAAATACTGTATCTACCGGGATAAAAAATGTAGCTGTAGATTTTTCCGAGATTCCGAACTTTAACCATAGTCGAAGCCTTTTTGACAACGAAATATGTCCAGTGATATAGGTACCAGTTACGGTCAATAGGTATTTATTTATACACAAACCTTATTAGATATTGCCTGAGGTATATAGAAAGATAGGAGCCACCAACCTGGTTGTCTACTGCGCTGTTCTTATTACGTTGTAATATTTTCAATTCCACACGCACTTCCAGACATTGCCCAATGTAGGGGACGAATTCCATTTCATTCCAGGGTTCAGCCACTCCCCACTTAACCTAGTCTGGTAGCATATCTGATTTAGTTTTGTACTTTACAGTTCAGAAATTTTAATTCGCGTTCTGAATTATAGTATGAATAAAGCAATTATAGTCACTAATTATGCATAGCATTTAGTGTTATACACGTTATTTCTGCGACAGCCTTACATTGTAGGCAATTGAAGCAATTTGATATTTTAGAAATTTTAGCGAAGTCGAGTAGGTAGGTATTTTTATTAAATTTATAAAATCAGTCCTATGTACTGATTTTATCATTGGATGTTTAATGTGACAAGTAAAATGTATAAGAATATAAGAAAAATAATAAGTGCAAAGTATATGTTTTGTGGTAGTCAATCCTATATGATTAACAAAGGGAGCTTGATATTATAGTTCTTTGAAGATAAAAATTGTTGTGATATCGAGTGCAAATAGTATAGACCATAGACCTCCTATACTATTTATTGCCTCAAATACCACAAAACCTGCAAAAGTTAATTTTAACCTAAATATCCGAGTATAACACAGGATTGTTGGCAGAGAGGTGTATACCTCAGACCAGGGTGATTACCTTAGAGAAGTGGCTTAATTGTTTAATCGTAAATATGGTACTAATAACTGACCGACTGGTGCAGAACGGGTGAGAGAAGCGTAGGGCGTCCGCCTATGGGATAGATTGAAAACATAATCAGAGTCGCGATCGCAACTGAGGGGCCTATGCTCAGCAGTGGGCGGAAAGGCTGGGATAAACCATGATAATTGCCATTTTGCTAACCCTCGGACATTAGATAGACCTTAAAATTATTTTATGAACTACTGTTCCTAGCGTTAGTTCGTCTTGAGTCGTGTGTTTTCGCCAAAAGTTGCCACTTTTAGTAGAAACGCGTTTTAAAGCTAGACGGACTTCCAATGATACACTTACTATTTACTACCTAATGCCTGACGTTAAGCAAAATGTTAATTACAATTATACTTAGACTGCTGAAAAACACAATATACCTTTGTCTTTTCGCCGTCGCAAAACCACACTGTGTGTTTTTCAGCAGTCTAAGAGTTTAAACGCGCTCCGGATAATCCAGTTTGCCTACGGTACTCCTAAGTACATTAGAGGTTCGAGCGCTAGTGCGAAGGGCATCTGCACCATTTCTTTGACAAAGAAAGATTTGTATTATATCAGCAAAAGTTGACCAACATGTAAAATTGTTTTTATTATATTTACAGTTGCACTTACTGATGTCACAAATTCATTTCTTTGACTGATTCTAATGCTTGTCAGTATTAGTAGATAAGAAAAATCCCGCCTATGTCTCTGAGAATTGGATGATACTGGCCTGGCCATGAGAAAAGTATTGTATATTTTTATTACAGAGTATGAATAATTAAATTAGTGTTTATCCATATAGATAAACTGTAAAACTAAAGTTAATTATTATGACCCCATTTCAACCGTTGGCCAGGCTATAAGAAAATATAGATGTATATTCAGCTATTTTCTTAAGCACAAAATTTTAATGAAAAGTCCATATAATATAAGTTACGGCACAAAAATTGAAATATTTTTAGTAAAGTTTCATGCTGTACTGATCGAAAGCTGTCCTAGATTATAACAGAATTACAGAATCACTTTACGCGTGCACTTGTATATTTTGGATCCATAGCTTCTAATTGCTATTGATACAATTTTTGAAATGTTGTGTATAGGTTATGTCAGTGCGATTTATGATACTTGTGCGACGAAATAGAGCTATTGATTGATTATACACAATACTTAAATTTTTTATGTATACATATCTCGAATTATAACGTCGTCGTTTAATATTCTGTAGTGATTACTTACTACTTTAGGGTAACAATAGCAATATTTCAGATTAAAAAAATGTATATACCCTGTTAGAAAACGAGTTGCCATGTAATGTAGTGTGGAAAGGTTATATTGTCCAGTTTAGTCAATTGTTGGATCTTGATTTATAATGTATCCACGACACTTGTGGCTAAGGTTATGGTGCCAAACTTCTTTTGAAGGTCTGTACAATACTTGATTTCATCAGTGCGTATCTAGCAGGGTGATAAGGGAGCGGCATTTAAGAAACACTGCACCTTTTTAATACATCAGTTATATGTCCCTATAACTAATGTTATTGGGAAAGGCTATTTTGCTTTTATTTTTGGCAGTTTGGTCACACCATGAGCTGCTGCCGCACTGATAGTAATTTTTCAATTGACTTTCATTTCGTTGGATTTCAAGCGATAACTCGCGCAATGATGAAGTCATTATGTTCAAATTTTTATGAATGAAGATATTTTTTTAATCAATAGTGGTTTTATTACACTTAAGTACAGAAACTACAATAATTTCCTAAAATATTTATTTCAATATACCAAGTGTATTTAACAATCCACGCACCGTATGGTACTCTAGTATGTAAACAGTTTCATAATATACCTTACTATATGATCTCTGGAAGAGAGGTAGGTCCTTCATACAATATTGGTGGTAAGTACGAAATACGAGAAGTTAACTAAGGTACGTCAATGTTGTACACATCGGAGTCGGCCTCAGTACAAATACAACCTAGCATTTTACACCAACAAACATTGATTTATTCATTTCTTCAAACAGCAGATGTCTACAAAAAGAAAATATTGCAGTACGAATAAATTATGCTATGTGAGCGAAAATAAATAATTAAATAACAACGAAAATATAAAACTACATTAATTTTTATTGCTGATATACAAAACTGTAAAAGTGTAAATATTATTATGATCAACAATTGTTTTTATTATAAATTTATTATTATAATTTGATACCTTGTAGTACATAAAATATACAAATTCGTAATAATAATATAATCCAGTTCATAATACAGTTAGTCAATAGAGTGCAGAAACAAGGGCAAAGGTTTGCCACTGAAACATAAATATAACCGTACTCCGCACGACGGCGCGCCGAGTCCAGCTCCCGACTGCTCTCGGCGCGCGCACAACATTATTTTATTACAAAGGATAAAATGGTCACCATAATTCATATATCTATTTCACACAATATCAACATTCACAACATTCAATATTTATCAAATTGCATGATTTTTTAACCTGAGAATTGTTTGTCACTTACAACAGTTTAACGCTGAAGGCAGTGTCTATATCGGGCACAACCTATCCACTAGAAATGAATTTTGAACACAGTAGCCACAGACGTAACGTACGCAAAGTAGATTTCTAGGGGATTGTCATTTAGAGAAAATCGAATATGATAGCGTGTATGAAATTTTCGGTGTTGGGGGCTGTGCACGTGGCACAGTTGAGCGTATGAGATGGCGATGTGGTAGCGTCGTACCAGGGGGGGTGGCGCTAGCGTCGCGCCCCGAACTCGACGGCGTCGTCGTCGGTGATGTCGCCGTGCCGCCACAGGTTGAGCCGCGAGCTCTTGGCGTGCTCCTGCGCGGCGCGGTACTCGCTCACCAGCGCGGCCAGCCGGTGGTCGCGCAGGCTCTCCATTAGCACGAGACCTTCCTTGATCAGACTCTGGAACAAAAATAATAGTCTACTTTTTACAACGAGCTATTATGTACTTCCGTACTAGAGTTGACGCCACATATCACAGTTTTGTTCCGTTCATCATATGCTATCACTGTTTACCTCACATAGTCGCTTGATAGCATTAATGCACCAATAGTTGATAAAAGAAAACTCTACCAATATAATAAAAAAATGCCTTGGTTTGTGTAAAGACACTGCACTTATAATTCAAAGAACAAGGCAAAATATAAAGGAATAATTTTCCATTGATTTCATACGTTGAAAATTAAATACGGATTGCAAAATCCCCGCCGTCATAATTAAATGAAATAAATGCTTTAGTCTATGACGTCTGTAAATCGATTGAACGAATGATAATGACTGCGAATCTAGCGTTGTGGTTTTGAAGGACGCCTTAAAAGTTGACTTAGCGCTGCAGCGCGATATGTGTCAATTACCAAAAACAGGCATGACCGTTATCGAAGACTCGATATAGTCGATGACTTTTTACACAAATTTCTCTTTTAACTGCAAATATTTAAAAATTTCTCTTTTAACTGCAAACAGTTTAAAAACATAAAGCAAATACGGATGGAATACCCTCGAGCTGTTAAGTCAATTTTTAAATTAGCTTAAAGTGATTTTGACTAAAAATCACAAAGACTGGAATGTTAAGCAGACCCAGGGCTTTAAAGTAGCATATTCGATTATGTCTACGTTTCATAAAAGACAGTTCCCTATATTTATATAGATTTGATCAGTTTTCAAATTGTTTTTAATCCATAGAAATTTTCCGCTTCAGTCCCGCGAGAATCAGCTGTAACTTTAGCTCCAAATGTTTTGGGATGGAAACATCGTATTTCGAGTAATGAGATGAAAATAATTTTCAGAGTTATTTAAACAATTATAAAGAACTTTTTTGTTCATGATAATCAAATAATTTATTTCAAACTAGCTGAAGTCCACAGCCTTATCCGCGTGTTAGAATTTTTAACAATCGTCGCATTTTCCCGCTGTTTGTTTGCCGCGAGAAACTGGCACAAGCACAACATCGGCCGGTCAAACGGCTCACCTTGCCAAGATCAGTGTTGGTGTTGGGGTCGAGCAGCGTGACGGCGGGCGGGGCGCCTCGGGTCTCCACGTTAAGCAGAAGCTTCTTGTTGAGCGTGTCCGCGGAGAAGGCCGTGATGGCCTCGAGCCGGTCGTCGGGGTCCGACGGGAATTTCACGCAGCACAGCACGTACTCCGTCGCGTAGGGGGGGTCGCTCTCTGCGCCCGCGGGGAGGACGGCTAGTCGAGTTATATTTACCACCTGCGCAAGTCAATTTTTTTATAATTACCCCTATATTCATAAAAATTATAAACGTTTGCGTACCCCATTTTAGTCAAAATATCTTTTGTCTCGTTTTTTCAATGTCAAATATTTAAAAGAAAGATAGGGACAAAACACATTTTAACTAAAATAGGTTTAGCAAACGTTTGTTTTTTTTATGAATATGCATATTATACTCCGTGGGTGAATAATATTATCTGTATGTATATAATTGTACGTCTTATCCTGGCCAGGAACCGTCATTTTACGCATGTAATAGGTGTGACACCATTTTTGGCATGGACATATTTAAAAAAGGTATTTTATTTTTAAATTACATTATGACTTCCCCAAATTCTGCAGTGCAAATTCTAATATTGCATTGTCACCGAACTAAAGTAGGCATGCCAATTTTCAGCTCAATTAAATGCCATAGCAGCAAGTCAGTAAAAATAGTTTGCATTTTCAAAATGGACAAACACTGCAGGCGTACAACTACTATACACCCATAGCCTTTACATCCCAATTTCGTCGATCCCTACTTTGAAACAAATTCTAGCTTACCTCTCGGTTTCCGTAATCAATGTAGAGTATATGGGCCATCTTGTCTTCAGTGACTTTCTCTACCTTTGCTCTGTACCACTGGTCATCCATTGTGAAGCGAGCGGCGCAGATTTGACCTCTTCTTGGCACGTACGAGCCTGGGAGAGGAGCATTCGTTTTGAATTCTTGGTGGATTTTCTCCATCAACGCCTCTAACTTTGTTCCGAGGTCAACATTTTGGGCGTAGAAGTTGCCTTCTGACGTAATCTCTGTGATAACGACCTTGTCGTATTTCACAACTCGGTCCTGGATCGGCGCGTTTCTTTCTTTTTCTACCTCTTTCTCTACTTCGACAAAGTCTCTCCAGATTCCGATGCGTTTCTTCATCGCGTTCTCTTCTGCGGTTTTGATGGGGCGGGCGAACTCGGACGTTTCAGCGGTGTGGTGCATGGAGGCCAGGCCGTGCTCGACGAGCGCGACCGACAGGTTTTCGTTATCTATCCATAGCCAGCCAATGAAGTTGCCGGCTTTGTCCATCTCCTCGATGGTGACGATGACGTCATGCTGCAAGCATTTCTCTTTGGTGAAGTGCAGCGCTTCTTCGCCGAAGGGCTCGGCGTCCTGCATGGGCCCGCCGCCGACGGCGGGCCGCGCGCCGCGCGGGCAGTTGATGCCGGCGAGCAAGAACGTCACGAGGACGGACTCTTTAGGAATGTAGATTCGCATACGTGACCCACTAGCCACAAACTCGACTGTCGCTTCTGTCTTTTGAGCTCTCTTCAGGAATGGGAAAAACTTTTTGGCTTTGGCAGAGTCTCCGCTTGTGTCTTGAATGCGGTGCGTGGGAATGTCTTTCTTGGCGTGCACGCCGATGGCTGCCTTGATGGCTTTCTGCTCGGCTTCCAGGAGTTTGTCGTAGTGAGAACTTCTTTGGTCGTTGTCGTTTCTGTACCTGACCACGGTCGCGTAACCTTTTGCTACTAGCGCTTCTGCGACATTGCTGAAACATAAATTTCAATTTGATTACCTTAATTTGCACTGGGCAAACGAACTCAATGGAACTACTAATCTATATAGTATGTATGAACTTGTAATAAAACCACTTTGGCTATACTATTTGTACTTGGCTGGTTTTGGTATCATTTAAAAGTTTAAATTTGAAAGAAGATAATTCCAAATTCAAATTAGGAAAATGCGTGGTTTTCATTTGTTTTTCTTACCGTCAAGATGAGAAAATCTAATGAAGAAATTAGATACATTTTAAAATTTTACTACCAGAAAGGTAAAAATGCAACGCACCGCCAAAAAAAATTTGCGATGTTTATAAATAGCTAGTGCAGTGTCTGTGAGAGTAGCACAAATTTGGTTTAAGCGTTTACAATCCGAAAATTTTGATGTCAAAGATGCACGTCGCTCTGGTCGCCCTGTTACGGATAAAATGGATGCTATTTTTGAAAAAGTGGAGCAAGATCGGCATGTCAGTAGTTACGACGTAGCTGAAGAACTGGGAATTGACCACAAAACAGTTCTGGCGCATTTGAAAAAAAATGGGCACACAAAAAAGCTCGATATTTTGGTACCTCACGAGCTCTCTGAAAGAAACCTAATGAACCGTTTACTCATTTGTGATTCTTTATTACGACGCAATGAGACCGAACCATTTTTGAAGAAATCGATAACTGGTGATGAAAAGTGTATCACGTACGACAAGAACGTGCGAAAAAGGTCATGGTCAAACGCCGATCAGGCTTCACAGACTGTGGCGAAACCCGGATTAACTCGCAACAAGGTAATGCTGTGTGTGTGGTGGGATTGGAAGGGCATTATTCATTATGAGGTGTTACCACCAGGCAGGACCATCAATTCAGAACTCTACTGCGAACAACTGATAAGATTAAAGCAAGAAGTTGAGAGAAAGCGGCCGGAATTCATCAACAGAAGGGGTGTGATTTTTCATCATGATAACGCTAGACCTCCCACATCTTTAACCACTCAGCAAAAATTAAGAGAGTTTGGCTGAGAGGTGTTAATGCATCCGCCGTATAGTCCTGACCTGGCACCTTCAGATTTTCACCTGTTTCGGTCTCTTCAGAATTGTTTAGGCAGTGTCAGGTTAACATCACGAGAGGACTGCCAAACTACTAGACGCAGTTTTTTGATCAGAAGCCCCATTTCTATAGCAATGGGATCATGTCCCTACCTATAAGATGGCAAAAAGTTATCGAACAAAATGGTACCTACATACTTTAGTTAAATGTAAATAAACTATATTAAAAAATGTTTTGAATTTTCATATAAAATGCGAAAAGACTTTTTCCCCAACCTATTATATAAAAGAAGAAACTGAATGACTGACTGACTGACATATCAACGCACAGCCCAAACCGCTGGGTCTAAAGGCTCCAAATTTGGCACATAGGTTCCTTATAGGGTCTAGGGATGCACTAAGAAAGGATTTTTCAAAATTCAACCCCTAAGGGGGTGAAACGGAGGTCCAAAATTTGTATGGACAAACAAGATTAGTTTGACAATTTGATACGAAACTTAGCAAGAGTACTCCCGGCGGTAAATAAGTGTTGCAGGATTTTTCAAAATTCATCTTCTAAGGGGGGGTCCAAAGATTTTATAGAGAAAAAAGATTTGTTTGACCATTTTGAAGCGTTCCGTCGCTCTCTTTCGGTCCAGCAAATGACAGAAACGGGAACAACGACAGGGGGAGAGGGAGACCTATAAAAACCATTTTCGACTTCTACGCGGACGAAGTCGCGGATTAAAGCTAGTTAAATATATAAAAACTTTGCATACACTAACATTATTAAAATCATCTGTTTTTAACCGAATTACTCATCTATACGAAAGATCACTCGGAAATGGAGATGTAAAGATGTGGGACTAAAACTTACGTTCCGCCAGCGACCACGGTGCAGCAAGTCTTCTCTGGGAAGTTGTCCTTAGCGGGCTGGATGTAGTCCACTGTGACGTTGACCTTCTTGCCCACCAGCTTTTTCCTGAGGAACTCTCTGGCTTCAAACATCCACGGGATGTCATACAGCGGCTTGAAGCCTTTAGGACGCGGTGACTGCTTGCCTTCCTCATCTGGGCTGTTCCTACGTCACAAAATGTAACAATTAAATAAAATACAGTATTATTTGTTACCATTGTCTATGATAATTTTATACTTATCAGACATTGTTTTACAATCAGAAGATATCTTCAGGCAGCTGCAGGCCAGGCCGTAAGTACACTATTTTAGCAGACGGGACCGTAATAAATAAGCATGCTCTCATTTGTCAAGTGCTGTCTCGAAATTCAATTTCACTATATTTTCGAAATATTGTGTCTAGTTTAGTTAAACTTCAGCGAAAAAAATGTTTATTTATTACGTGGAAATTTTATCTTACTGAAATCCTCCCCAAGTTACGTACTGAGCCTTCCTGTACGTCCGGCGCACGCCGGGCAATCTACGTAAGCAGCCAGTTGGTATCGCAGATTGTCTGATCCTTTCGCCACGAAATGGCAACAAAAAAGCCATTCCGACTCGTTAAGAAGACGTAGCAGAGCGTGCTGCTATGTTTAAGTTAAGTGTACCAAAGGAATGCGTACTTTTCTCTGGGCGGCCTGATGCTAGCCAGGAATATTTTCTTGAGGTTGTTGTTCGGCAGCTTGACGACCAGCGCGTCCCCGTTAATGACCTCCATGACCGTAGCGGTGAATTCCTTGTCTTTGGCCGCGATGATGGGCGCGTTGCTCACGTAGTTGGTCCAAATGCGCAGCTTGGAGTCTTTGGCGGCGCGCTCAGCGGCTCGGAGTGTGGATGCGCCTGGTATTACATAATACTCGTTTAGAAAAATGGTCACATCTTGAAGGGTATCATAATAAGTATGTGTTCAAAGTTTTTAATAACAGAATTAAAATAAATATATGGGAACAAATTCCACTGATTGAGCTAGTCACAAAGTAAGCTACATCTCGCGAGTGTTGTAATAACCAGTTATGTGCAGTATCATACAAGATTTTATCGAATCGACAAATGCACTACACTGAGTTCCATTTTAAAAAATGCTAGAAGTGAATGACACAAAAGAGATTTCATTACGAAGATCCTAAGTCCCCATTGAGAAGTAATGTGGGAGTATAAGTGGAAAAGAAAATCGAAATAGTTACGCGCTGCTTGCCGCATCAATTCAATTCATTTATTTCAGATAGGATAGGATCTAATTTGTTAGTATACAGTTACTTAAAACTAGTGATAGTATGTATAGCTATACAGATTGTTGTGCAACAGTATGAATAAAACTTCTGCGTAGAGGGTCCGGCGGCATTGCTTTCAAATTTGACCATATATCTCATGAACCGTGACAGCTTGACAGTTGAAATTTTCATAGATGATGTATTTCTGTTGCCGCTATAACAAAAAATACTAAATACAGAATAAAATAAATATTTAAGGGGACTCCCATACAACAAACGTGTTTTTTTATAGATTATGGTACGGAACCCTTCGTGCGCGAGTCCGACTTTCACTTGGCCGGTTTTTTTTATACCTAAAAATGCTCATAATGCTAAACATCGTTTGCTAAGGCGTCATTTTTATATTCCTTAGTTTAGCTGGACCATTTTAGTTCTACATCTGGTGTTCCATTCTCCAAAATCAATTATAGCCTATATGTTGACCAAGCTTAACAGCTATACAATACATATATAACAAAAAATACATTATTTTTAAATTTTTATTCTATTACTTTGCCTCGATCACCCCAATTTTTTTAAAATACTCGTATATTCAATGTACAGACACTTTTTACGATTTTATTATACGTGGGACACTCAGAAAGTTTTGCAAAAATGAAAAATAGGTTTCTTAATGGTATTTTTTTATTATTAAATCTTTTCAAAGTACTCTCCACCAGCCTCTATACAAAGTTTCATGCTTCTAAACCAATTTTCGAAACACTTTTTCCAGTCCGGTGCAGGCATCTCGTTTATAGCCTGCTCAAACGCTGACATCGCATCTTCCGGCAACGAAAATTGTATCCTTTTGAGCAGATTTTTTATTTTCAGGAATAAAAAGAATTCACATGGTGCTAGGTCAGGGCAGTAAGGAAGTGACCTAGGAGTTTGACCGGCGTGGTGTCCAGGAAGCCCTCGTTTTGAGCGCAGTGTGGGCGGGCGCGTTGTCGTGGTGGAGCAGTAGCCCGCGGAGCCCTGAGAGCTTGCTGCTCACAACAGAGAAAACTTCTGGTAGTATACCATTCGGCGTTGATGCTTCTTTGATTCCATAAAGAAATTAACACCAAGTAGCCAGTCAAATTGAAAAAGATCGCTATCAAAATGTTCCCCCCGCTTCTAGATCGCTTCACTTTGGTAGGGGTTGATTCAACACGCCGAGACGAGCCTGCTTCAAATTTGTTAATCAATCATATCGCGGCATCATTTCACCAGGGCTTGCTTCTGAGCATCTGTAAGGTTGTGCGGCACCCATCGTGAAACTATCCTTCTCACGCGAAGATGCACGTGTAGAATCTCGTGAACGCTTCCTGATCCAATCTGCAGGATGTGCTGAATCTCCTGATATGTAACTCGCCTATGTCGTGGATTAAATTTTTCACTGCTAGCACGTTTTCTTCCGTAACAGCTGTCAAAGGGCGACCACTTTCCTCATCCTCCAAAATTAGTCGACCGCGCTTGAATTCATTACAATACCAACGATACACGGTTGCCTTGGAAGGGCCTTCATCCATAAATACCATTTGATTGAAGCCTATCGTACGATTCATCCGGTTTTAGGCGACACTTGGAATCGTAAAAAATCATAGCGCGAAAATTTTCTCGGCTCAGATATATTTTTCAATGAGACACGATAATTGGAATTATTCCGCAAAAAATTAGAAGGGGACTTTTAAAATTGGAACGTACCGTAATACGTACGTAATAAGTAACGTATTTTTACTTATAAATAATTTAATTTATTTTCAGTAGATATTGTAACTGGCCAGTCTCACATACATAAAAACTTTTTTTCGCAATACTTTCTGAGTGGCCTGGTATGTATGTATAGATATAGATCATATAATTAGTGATGTGAGTATGACTGCTTTTGTCTGAAGGTTTAACTTTCTAAATGCCTTTTAAAATGAAGTTCATTTAATTCGATGTCGTATTAGAGTGAAGGGGTTACTTATAAAAATAAAATAAATATAATTTGTTTTCTCGAGTTCTCAAGGTATTGAGTTTTTTATTTCCCTTTAATTCTCGAGAATTTTCGAGCAAAATCGAACGTGGTCAAATTTATAAAATAAATATAATTTGTTTTCTCGAGTTCTCAAGGCATTTAGTTTTTTATTTCCCTTTAATTCTCGAGAATTTTCGAGCAAAATCGAACGTGGTCAAATTGTTGACAATCCCACGGGAACCTCATATCTTCCTGGGACAAAAAGCATCCTATGTGCTAATCTAGGTAATGATATGTGATACATTTCAAATTTCATTCTAATCCGTTCAGCCGATTTGGCGTGCAAGCGGAACAAACATCCACATACATTTTCGCATTTATAATTTATATGGGGTAGACAGACAGGGTCATAAGCCAAGGCAAGTAGGTACTCTCCATACGTTAATGTATGCAATTTACACTTATGACTTAGTTGTAGATAGGTATCTAGTATGGTAGACGAAATCTTTATGCGAATTAGTGACTGGTTAGCAACGCCGATAAGTCCGACATAATGGTGCGAATTAGGTCATTGTACTCCGAAAATACCTACACAACTCCCTTTGCATAATTAAATAAAATGAAATGAACTGGATAACGACAGCACAAAATAACGACGTTACAAATGTATAGCAGCCCTCGCAGTTGTGGCGGAGATGAAAACAATCGGGCTAACATACCCCGAAGTAAAGCAGAGCCCAAGACCGATCTTCGCATAGTAAGGAATATATAATTTTATATATTAGTACTTATAACTGGTTACAGCTCGAGCAACGCTGTCTTTCAAATTATTATAACTTATAGTTGAACACCGCGCGAGCCCGAGCAAAGCTTCGTTTTTTTGCTAGTTAAAAAAATAGCAACAAGAATAGGTGTTACCCCGTGGTAAACAAAATTAGAGTAATAGAATCTGTCATCAAAATAATAAACAATCTGCTTATTTATTGAAATAGCATACTTCTGTTCTTGTCTGGAAAGTTACTGGGCAGTGCCTAGTAAATTTTCCATGAAGTTCCCAAACCTAACCATAGGAATGAGATGTAGAGTCTTCAACACCTGCATCCTACCTTGTCTGATATATGGCTGTGAAACATGGACACTCTCAAAATACCAAGATATGCTAGAGCATTGCCAAAGAGCCATGGAGAGGAGCATGCTAAGTATAATATAAAGAAAAAGACAGTATACGCCACAACATAAGGAGAAAAACAGGAATAGTAGACATACTTTCTAAAATAGACCAACTAAAGTGTAAATGGACTGGCCATATGTTGCGTAGTAAGCAGGAAAACTGGAGCACAACCCTAACTCACTGGTATCCGAGAGACAGAAAGAGAAACAGTAGAAGACAATATATATAATTGGCGAAGTGAGTGTCGGGCCACGCGCAGTGTAGGGTTCCGTAGTTATGAATGCCAATTTTTAGTTCATGCCACTAAAAACGTATAAAAACTATTTTTTTATTAAATTTGTATGAAATTTTCAATTTGTAAATTTTTTCACGTGTCCGTTTAGCAGATGAGGGGGGGGGGGCACGTTTCACTTCAAGAAAAAAATTCACATAAAAAAATATATTTCAGAAACGGAAAAACGGTGGTCATGTGCATAATATTTATGAAAGACTTATTCAACGATACCCACATGATAAGTTAGTCGAGGAAAAAAATGACTTTTCACTTTACTTGTATGGGAGCTACCGTAAAAATTGTTTTTTCAGTTTATATTTTGCCACTTACACTTGCATAATTAATAAACATACCCATGCCAAATCACAGCTTTCTAGTATTTATAGTCGCTGAGTAAAACCGCGGACGGACAGACAGACAGACATGGTGAAACTATAAAGGATCCTTGTTAACTACGGAACCCTAAAATCAGTGGACGAGCTAAAACTGTAGCCTAATTGGAGAAAAGTCGTCAGAGATAATACAGCAGCGGAAATAGTAGGCCTATACCAAGAGGCACACTGAACTAAGAGACATCCAGACAGATAAAGTGCTTAAAAAATACAATACTTACGTTCACATTCTGCAATAACAAGCAAAAATATTAGTATTTTCTAATAAATTAATGTACTTCTATAACTACTTTTAAGCTATATAGCGTCGCCTAATTTTATTGAATTTCTGTTCATGGGAATTAACGCGAAACGTACCTTTTTAATTTGCAGTCGTTTCAATCGGATTGCACCGACCGTGGTCTCAGCATGACTGATGCAGCGATCAGGCCTCCTCCCGCTCGGTGAAATCTTCAGTCCGTTTAGGCGTTTCGCGTAAATTCCCGTTTACAAAAATGTAATAATGTTCTTCTGTATTGTGTGTGTGTTAAAATGTCAATGAATGTGTGACAGTAATGATATCGTTGACGAATCATTTCGGTATGCGATGACAGTGCCCGTGCATACTGTATTAAAATAATTTCACTATTTATGTCGGCAAGGGAAGGAATCCAAACCCCTATGGCACTTCCTTCTTTCCCTACATACATATGGTGCTTTTTTCATTTTCGTCCATTCCCTCAATCTGCGCTACGATCTACTCGAGAAGAGAAGCAGCTGTTGTTTTCTTTTTTCCCTGACTAGCATGAAAGAAAAGGAATAACATGAAGATGAAAATCTTGTTGTGTCAATGTTTAAGTATCTACCACCGAGTAGATTCCGGTCTCGCCACACTGCTGACATGAAGCGTCACATCTATAGTCTTTATATTTCACGACGTCAAATAGATTGTTGTTTGTTTGTATCGAATGTGAAGCCATACAGATTATCTCGAATTACCGAGTGATAGCTCACAACAGTGTATTCACACTGTTCCGGGTAGTAGTTACAAAAATACTTTTGAAGAGCTCGGCGGCAAGGCGGTCGCAAACATCTCGAGTCACACCACACCGATCATACTTAATATACATTTAGATCCTTATCCTTACTTTCTTATCTCTCACGCTTATACCACTGAACCGATTTACATGAGTATGGAGATAGTATGGTCATAGGATGGTTTTTCCACGAAGAGCGGAGCCCGCGGGCTCAGCTAGTAGTTGATTAATATCATAGCATCGTCACAGAATGAATATAAGTATAATTAAATACAGAACGAAATCTCGCCTGCAGCGGCCTAGACAAGGCGAGAACGGTAGAGAGGTGCGGTGTTGGGGAACAGGTACCCATATTGCGCAGGATCTTAGGCGATTCCGTTTCGTATGTAATATTACTAAATGAGATTCATTAAACTTGTTCCACTCTTGTTATGTCAATTTCAAGGCTATGGTGATCCGATCACTTATCATCATGTGGGCCGTAGACGTCCTTATTTGAATCCAAAATATGTTCATTTATGGTATTATGGTAATATATAAGGATTTTTCTAATATAAAGATCCCGCTATTTTCTAACAAGTCAAATCAGATACTTTTTCTAAACGTCAAACCAAACATTTTCTATAGGATTTGTATGAAATACAGGCAGATGAGTCTTCACCAATGTTTTGGAAGACGTGATGAAGGGTTTGGACTGGAGAATGAAGGGATTAAAATCAACGGAGTGTAGTTATCGCGAGGGTATTTATCGCAACTGCGTTTTGCCGATGATCTCGTAGTCGTGGCCGAAAGCGTCTCTGAACTCCAAGAAATGCTTGTCGAATTGCAAGAAAGCTGCTTGAAGGTCGGCCTGAAGATGAACATGTCCAAGACAAAGATCATAACAAATCAAAGAGTTAATGTACCTAACTAAATCGTAGGTAATGCAGAAGCGGAAGTGGTTAAAGATTATGTCTATATTGGACATCGTTTATCTTTTGATGCAAACGGGAAAAAGAAAGAGATTGAGAGACGGGGTCGGCTGGGATGTGCTCCTTTTGAAAAATTTGCAGATATCTTTAAGTCCTCACGCTCACAATGTCTGAAAACCAAGGTATTCAACCAATGTGTTCTACCCATACTCACTTACAGTGCTGAAACATGGACGCTTACAAAGCAGAACATGCAGAATTAAGGTTGGACAAAGAGCGATGGAGGGCGCCATGATCGGAATCACGCTCATGGACCGTGTACCAAACGGAGAGATTCGCCGCAGAACTAAGATCGAAGACGTAGGTAGACGGATCACGCAGTTGAAGCGGGATACTTGGCTAGGAGAGAAGACAGCCGATGGACCAAAGCAGTAACCGAGTGGTGGCCGAGACAGGCGAATAGACCAGTAGGGAAACCACCGGCCTGTTGGTCAAATGATCTTGTAAGGGTAAGCACTGGATGAGAATGGCGCAGGACTGTGGGAAAAGGCGCAAAAAAAGGGGAGGCCTATGCCCAGCAGTCGGTTGATGTGGTCTGAAAATGGATGGATGATGGACCGGCAGATGACGTCATAGTTTCTTGGAGTCAAATAGTGCTCTTATTATCAGTTTTTCTGCAACATTAAAATTTTAAATCACGCATGTTCAATGATAAGTGACATTATTTTGCAACGTTTTATTTTCTTATCAGTACAAAATAATTTATTTTTGATCCAGAAAAATACCCAATCATAAGTATTGATGAAGTGAATTCATTTAATTCTTCGATTAAATATAAATTATATGTGAAAACATATAAGGAGGTTAACAAGTTATTGGTAGAAAAAGAAACATGAAAAGCACTCCACTGACAAGACCGCAGCTCTTAAATATAAGAAGATGTAGCAAAAGAGGTTTGTAAGAATCATAGCAAGTAGAGATCCATAGTCTCTGCCTACCCTCATGACAAACGGGCGTGATAATAATATGTGTGTGTTATCGTATTAACTTACCAGATTTCATGACAGCAAGGGACCAGTCGACGCATCTGGCGAAGCCCTGTCTAAGCAACGCTTCGGCAATGTTTCCTTGTGGGTGCAGGATCGTGCCCACGAAGTTGGCGTTGTTCACAGACTCTAAAACGACTTCCACGTCCTTCTGCAGCAGCCTGGACTCGACGAAGTATCGGGCTTCGTCGGCATAGGGCTCCGACTCGCCATCTTGTTTGATGGTTGGACACTGGTAGAAAAAATAAATATTAAAATTATGGAACATTTAGCCAGACAATATAAATAACGATTGAATTACGGCCACAGCCGTAAGTATCCCGGAATGTGTTACAGTGTTGTACATAGAAATAAGTTTATTTTCACATATTACCATATTACCCTTTTGCGCAAGCTTTTGATTACCTTACGGCCATACCTTATTCAATTGACATTCAATCTATGACTACTTCCAATGTGAAACAATGATGTACTTACTGTACATATTAGAGGTGTGGCTAATATATAACACGTATAGGTATCATAATACAAGCAACGAATACTCATATTAGGTTACGCGAGTCAGACATATTAGGTTATCACGTATTAGCCAAAGAATAGGATAACCGCGACCGCGACTATTATTTAATATTTGGCAGCGCTGCAATCACGGTGAATATGACGATCACTCACTGATCGGCGATCGTCGACGCCCGCCGCGCCGCCGTCGCAGTTGTGTCGTATCTGTCTCTTATCAACACCGCAGAGAGAAGTGAGTGACACGACTATAATATGAACTAATATTACTAACGCTTAGCACCGGACAGGTTCGCTGCTAAATTTTACACGTCGGGGTCTATATGAAAGTGGCAATGTAGACGGAAAAAACGTATTTTTACGAGTAATAGTTTGTAAGTAAAACAGATTCGGACTTCATATAATTTTCGCAAATTAATTATAGTTAGCACTTAGTGTGACCTTGAATCTGGCGAGCAAAACATGTTTATGTTTGTGCCTACAATGCATAATGCATGAACCGTTGTTTTAATTTGAAAATATTGCTTTAATTGGTTTTAAGTGTACCTCAAAAAGTATGAAGGAAAAGTGAATCCTTCTATAATTGATAGGTAGCCCCTTATATTAATTAGAATCCTGTATTTAATATTAATATACACAATAAATTCGCGTCTTATCATCATCAGATTCAATAATAATGAATAATTAATATGGAACCTGTTGACCGTTGACTAATATTTGACTAATACCCAGAAATAGGTATGGTATCCTAATATGGGTAAACTAATATATTTAATAATATGAATATCCGAATCTAACCCTAATATAACACCTCTAGTAAATATCAAGCAACTTCAAAACCGAAGGTTCTGTATTTATGTATTATAATTATTAGGTTGGGGAAAAAGTCTTTTCGCATATAGTATGTATGAACTTGTAATAAAACCACTTTGGCTATACTATTTGTACCTGGCTGGTTTTGGTATCATTTAAAAGTTTAAATTTTAAAGAAGATAATTCCAAATTCAAATTAGGAAATTTTCATTTGTTTTTCTTACCGTCAAGATGAGTGAATTTAATGAAGAAATTAGATACATTTTAAAATTTTACTACCAAAAAGGTAAAAATGCAACGCAAGTCGCGAAAAAAATTTGCGATGTTTATGGACCTAGTGCAGTGTCTGTGAGAGTAGCATAAATTTGGTTTAAGCGTTTTCAATCCGGAAATTTTGATGTCAAAGATGCACGTCGCTCTGGTCGCCCTGTTACGGATAAAATGGATGCTATTTTTGAAAAAGTGGAGCAAGATCGGCATATCAGTAGTTACGACGTAGCTGAAAAACTGGGAATTGACCACAAAACAGTTTTGGCGCATTTGAAAAGAAATGGGTACACAAAAAAGCTCGATATTTGGGTACCTCACGAGGTCTCTGAAAGAAACCTAATGAACCGTGTACTCATTTGTGATTCTTTATTAGGACGTAATGAGACCGAACCATTTTTGAAGAAATTGATAACTGGTGATGAAAAGTGGATCACGTACGACAAGAACGTGCGAAAAAGGTCATGGTCAAAGGCCGGTCAGGCTTCATAGACTGTGGCGAAACCCGGGTTAACTCGCAACAAGGTGATGCTGTGTGTGTGGTGGGATTGGAAAGGCATTATTCATTATGAGCTGTTACCACCAGGCAGGACCATCGATTCAGAACTCTACTGCGAACAAATGATAAGATTAAAGCAAGAAGTTGAGAGAAAGCGGCCGAAATTAATCAACAGAAGGGGTGTGGTTTTTCATCATGATAACGTGAGTGGTTAAAGACGTGTGACCTCACACGTCTTTAACCACTCAGCAAAAATTAAGAGAGTTTGGCTGGGAGGTGTTAATGCATCCGCCGTATAGTCCTAACCTGGCACCATCAGATTTCCACCTGTTTCGGTCTCTTCAGAATTCTTTAGGCAGTGTCAGGTTAACATCATGAGAGGACTGCCAAAACTACTTGACGCAGTTTTTTGATCAGAAGATCAAATTTCTATAGCAATGGGATCATGTCCCTACCTATAAGATGGCAAAAAGTTATCGAACAAAATGGTACCTACATACTTTAGTTAAATGTAAATAAACTATATTAAAAAATGTTTTGAATTTTCATATGAAATGCGAAAAGACTTCTTCCCCAACCTATTATAATTATTCTGTATTTATACATTAACAATTACATTATGTAGTTTATTTTCCAATTTAAATAATTAAGATAAATTTTAAGTCCGCCTTTTACATTTATAATAAAGTTAAATAAATATTTTTTTCTGTATGCAGATAGTATCTATCTAAGAATAGGAACGTTGAAAAAGGTTTTTGTCGTCAATATGGTATGGAATACTATAATAATAGCGTCACTTTTTTGCAAGCAATATGCAATTTACCAGCCAGTAGTTTTTGATAACTGCTTGGAGTTATCATGTCGAGAATGTGGTCCTTGTTTAATACTCTCTGCTGTAAAACATAATGTCTGTGTTTTGCTAAAGGGAAAACATACGGTGTATATTTTAGCAGTGTAAGTGTACTCACTCTGATCCCAGACAGCATCAGCGTGATCTGGTAGTAGTCAGGCAGCAGGCAAAGCCGCATTGTGGATCCATCGCGGACATACTCGATAACCGCTTTGATAGGCTGCCCGTTGTGTTTGTTGACGAACTGCTTGGGGTTCTCGATCGAGGTTTTGATGTCACGAACGTGATCCTGTGTCATTGTATTAACCAATTCTATAAAAGCCAAAAGACTAAAAAAGCAGAGAAAATGGTCGATAAATAGATTGCCTGTGATAATACTCATAGTTCCTTTGAGAATGCCGATTTTGAGTTAACGCATCACGGTTAAACGACCAAAAACTAATTTTATTGAATTTGTATGAAATTTTCCTTTCCAGAGTACACTTTTTTAGTTGATTGACTATAACTCTTTAATTTTATAACCTTATTTCCGATTTCTGTCGGTCTGTAGTATATAAAGACGGTGTGTGGGACTCTTTAGCGGTAGAGACACTAGTTATACTGAATTTAACTTACTTGAAGGTCTGTGCCCCAGATGCCTTTGCCCTGCGACTTGGCGACATCTTCGATTTCTACTAGCCTCTTCAGCTGAGGTATGTTTCTGCCGCCTTCTCTGACTTTGACGAGACCCTCGGCAAGCAACGCTTCTGTGACGTTTTCGTCCTTTGTTGGGTCCTTACCGGCCCAGACGGAGCCGTATTCTCTGGTCGCAGAGTTGGGTGGCTTCTCCGCGGTGAAGATCACCTCTTTGCCGACTAGTTTCTTCCTCAGGAATTCACGAGCCTCCCACGCGTAGGGCTCGTCTTTGGTCTCGGCGTCACTATGGAATAGAAATTTATTATATAATAGTTCTATTTCAAACACATTCATACATTTCTTAGTCGATTTATGCAAGATACCGTTATTAAACGGCAAAAAACAGAAAATAAAATAGTATTGTAATTCAAAAAGAATAATGATGTTGTTGCAAAATAAACAAAAATTCTGAGTAGTCAGCAAGTCACACTTTCCGTCCTCACGAGGTGCTGCAATAGGCCTTTACTTTGAAATTACTGCACTTGTCACTAGATTTAGTATATTATGACAAATTATTTTCTACTTAAGAAAAGTTTGCGAATTTTGTTTGCACTATTTTAAGTACACATGTGATATTTATATTTATTTATATCCGTACTGGGGAGGTCCTGTATGCTTTAATAGTATATTTACATGGCAAGCAATGTATGCCATAATAATATGGACAAAAATAATTTTACTTCAATTTCTTTCTCTTTTGCTATTTACATGTTAAGAAGAAAATAAATAATTATAATATATTTTTTTATAGATATTTTGGCTTTATTCATGGCTTCTTGGCTGCCCGATGGATGCCCGACCATTTGGTCGGAAACTAAAATCACGGGCATAAGCCAAGTGATGTTACGATAAATGTAGTATCATCATTCATTTCAACCGCATTACGTCCACTGCTGGACCAATGTAGTATATAGTTCGCTGACTAATTAACCGTCTCATCACCCTGTATGAATTTCTTTTCTGTATTGCATGTATCGAATCTTTTTTTTGTCATTGTTTGAGCATTAGTAACAAAATACGCATTTTATTCGCTTTGCAAGTACATATTTCGTTTTGCGTAAAAAATATTTCGCAAGACAGCTATGGGCTAATTACGATTATCAACTAATGTATTATTTAATGACTACTGCTTTAATCAACGCTCGTTGAGATCAAATGATTCATATTTGTAAGATTTTTGTTATTTTGACGGCTTGGGGTATTACCAATCATTTCAGCTACATAACGTCAACCGCTGGATGGAAGCCTCTCTTAAGGATTTTCAAAACTACCAATCTAGAGCGGCCTACATATATATATGGATATTACCAAGTAGCGTTACAATTCGGAACAAAAATTTTGACATCAGTAAAAGAAAAACTGCTAAACAGCAGCTATGTTTACAGAGTCGTCTTCCAGTTTCAAGGGTGAGAAATTACCAACTACTGGGTATTATGATATAAGATCCTGTAAGTAAGCTGAAGTGCATTAATAATGTACTGGTTGAAGCGGTGGCGGCCAAACGGTTTAGGCACTGGTTGTGCGTCTGTGAGGCACGGGTTCGATTCTCACTAGGCGCGGACATACATGACATGTTCTAACTTAGAGGTATTCAACTTCTGAGTTTGAACATGTCATGTATGGTGATTTTCAACTAGGTAACACTATTTGTTTCCGGTGAATGAAACCATCTTGAATAAACCTGCACACTGTTTTACTTTTGTAATGATTATTGTCATTAAATAACGTGATTGACGATCGTCAAAAGCCCTTACTCAGCTCAAAAATATCTGACGCCAGTGTTCACAAATTAGTGTAATTTGTCCCTATATATTTATTTATTTATTTAGTGTTAAATATTAACATACTACTAATATAAGTAAATGTATTGAAGCAGTTAACATTTTTTGGAACACTAAAATAAAAGTAACAATAGTTTTACGTAAGAAAGATAGGTGAGTACGGCTACATTTTGAAGTCTTTATCCCCGACAGTGTAGACAGAACCCGGGGCCGTAAGTCCTGAAGGCCACGCTTAGCTTGATGGTGGGCGTTAAGATGGAAAAGGAATCGAAATAGTGATGGGTTGCTAGCCGAATCGCATATTATCACGATTCAAATCTAGGCTATTCCCCGTGATCGACTCTTACGATCTGCGCGCGTAGCGAAGCCACAATGTCTAAGTTTTTTTCTTTATCCTAGACCAGCATGGAAGAGACACATGGTTCAGTAGTCAATGCGTTCGCCTTGTGATCCGGAGGTCGTCGGATCAAATCCCACTGGGAAGCATACTTTGTAAAAAGTTTTTTTCCGAAAAAAAGATGATTCCGTGTTTCGGAATGTATACGTATAATCTGTGGGTGCCGAACGCTATCTAGCGTTGCTCAAACCTATGGTTCGATTCTGGTCTACCCTCTGGGTTGCGGTTGTCAGACAGCAGTTGCTCTGTGTAAAAACCAGAAACCTCATTAATTCACCTAGGTTAGGTAGCGGGCCCCAGGCTCTAAAGCGTTTCAGCCGAGGATTACACTCGGATGATGTTGAATGATCTATTTAGACATTGTTACTAAAAATAATTTGTTATCTATTGAATTCCCATTCATAGCTATTAAAAATAATGTTACATGAACACTATTGCTATGTGGAATTTTGAACAAATACTGTTCAAAATTCCACATAGCAATAGTGTCTTCATTACAATGAGCAATACTTGTCATCCATAATGTCAATATCAATTCATAGCCAACAGGTGGTGAAACAATACATGCATAACTGCATAAGTATGCTCTCTGCATATCTTTGTAATATTTGGCACCTAGCTGATAGCCTAAGTACTGATGTCATCTGGTTATCAATAACAAATCTTGTCATTTAGGCCAACAATCCAACGACATATCTAGATGAGCTAATACTACAATACAATACAGTTATTTTTGTGGGAGAGTGTGTAAAGCCGGACATGAAGGAGAGGGGCGGTTAGTACAGATATGGAGAACAGAAAACAACTGAGGGAGTTGACATACATTGCCGATCCCAAATAGAGAGAAGTTGAGGAAGATGTCAGAGTTTGGTCTTACGGCTCTAAGCAGATGGAGCCCAGGGCCGCAAGATTTGAAGGCCACTGGTAGTGAGATGGTCACCGTGGCTCAAACACTGGGCAAGTTTATTATAATTTATAGCCAATTTCGACTTGAAAGAAGCGTGATAGTGGACATGGTAAAAGGAAACTGATGTGTTCCTAGCCGCATCACATATTAACATGATTCACATTTTCGCCTCTCAATTGGCTTTTTAAGCAGCTGGTACATTCTTAGTTTTTTCTTCCATACATTTCTGTACAAACAAGCATCAACATGAACTTATTTCAAAAGTCAATGGTTTTATGTTCAAATCAATATATGAACTATACAGATAGAGCTTGTTTATTGGTAGGGTGGACCAAGAATAGCTCTTACCCCTTACAGCTGGAGGAAAGCCACTGCCTTCTTTTAAGAAACAAACTCCATCAACCATTCATCAAGTGAAGACATATTGATGGTCATTTTTACTGACCAATACTTACTTTCTATGACAAAAACAAAACAAGTACAAAATACACAAAGGTTTTATTTCACTCCACAAGTTATAACAATTATTAGGTACATTAATACATAAAATTAACATTTAGAACTTGTGGGAGCACTGGAGATACAAAACTAAGCCGAAGCCTGTATCTTGGTTACTAAAAACATTAAGCAACTATGTTTTAGAAAATATGGTAAACCATTAGTCACATAAATAGATAGGTATTTATCATTAGGAACAGACAAATAGAAGGAACTAACATATGAGTACAATACCAACCTTAAATAAAGGAAGAATATTTTATACATTAATCTACCTTGATACTTGTAGATGACTCATTACAAAAGAAATGTGTGAAACTAAGACAAGTTTTTCATGCATACAGGATCCCGTACTACTGCATAATGATTTGTATTCAATTGGCATCATCAATAATGCATTTTTCATTCAGCAATATGGAAATGAACTGTATAGTCTTGTTGGAAATGAGATTACAATATTCTTGTAAGATGTATTAGGGACAATGGTAGTAAAGCCAAAGAATATATAAATCATTTTTTAAAACTAAAGACTGACCGATTTAGATAAAATGTATATGGGACCTAACAAGAATGCCCTTTTATCTGATAATAATTATTTGAATTTTTCCAGTTCAAATAAAAAAATATATTTGTTTATTTTGTTATTATAGGTAAGGAAAATCATTGCATATTCATAATTCAACAATAGTTGTTTTGAATTATAAAATTAGAAGAGGGTTTTAGTGTAATAATTTTACCCATAGGTTATCTGACTGGCAGAGTACCTAATTCATAGATAAATTGACACTAATATCAAATATTATTATCAGTAACATCATTTTGATGGTAACATGGATTATTGAGATTAATTTTGACCATCTGATTTCGCAAAAGCAGTGCACAACACTTGAATAATTAAACCACACAGTCACTTTCACTTTAGGGTAGAAATCTGGAAGTCAATCTACTTACAGTTGTAAATGCTAAGACAGCTTATGTTCACAAACCCTGATATAACTTTAATATGGTTTTTTTATACAATCATGTGGATAGGAGTGCATTGTGAAACATATTTTCAGTATGAGACATTCAAGACACTGCATTATGTTTAATGAGACAAAGTGGACCACAACTGTAATTCTGTGGAAGATGTTCTACTCACTTATTAGCTGTTCTCTGGCGCGCGAGTTTCGGAGCGGTGACGCCGGACAGCGCGATCACCTTCTCAGGCGGGGGACCTCCTTGCGGCTGCTTCCTTATTACTATTGTATCCCCCGACAGCACCTACAAAAGTCACTATATAGTAATATCACTAGAGCACAAGACTCCCGACAGGAACAGTACAAGTATTGTGCGGTAATTTGTGTGACAAACGGTATGCGTCGCGACCTTATTCTAGGACACACAACATTCCATCTGGCAAACAGAAATAAGCTTATCGAACTTTTTCACACCGACATCTAACTATATTATACTAGATAATTAATTGACGGAACAATTTAAACACTAATATGGCTAATCTTTGTATGCGATGTGGTGCCAGCAAGGCAAACTGTAATAAATTTGCACGAGGCATCCACCTATGGAGTACGTGAAACTACAAAAACATGCAAATAATGTATTACCTGCTTCACTATTCCGATTTTGTAAGCAGGAGTCGGTGCTGGAGCACTCATTTTTGATGATAAATACACTGTAAACGTGATCAAAGAATAAGAAGTTAAAAATTACTGACGAGTGAACAAATAACCAGACTGGCGAAACGTGGCGGGCCGCCGGTGTTTCCACTTTCAAAAAAAGGTTTGCAACAGATTAAAAAACAAGATACTTTCTCTCACCAAAGCTACGCGATGGCTACGCGTCATCACTCTAGGGATGTATTCAATCCGTAATTATAGAATGAAACACCGATTTTTTTCAGGCTGAGTTGTGGGGGTCTACCAGAGATAAGAGATATGAAAAGATACATTATTTAGTCATATAAAGTAATAATAATAACTGACATTAGCAATTTTACTCTCTCAGCGAAAATGATTTTTGCTATACGAGCGACTGAAACAAGTAATCGTATTCTTTTCTTGGTTTCATTGTGGTGTCAGTTACGTTACGAATTACGATCATTTCAAAAATGCGCCTGTTTGGAAATGATCGCGTAAACCATTCGTAATGTGACAAGTGCTTTCAAAAAAATATCCCCAGTGGTACAATTTTTCAAACGCGGAGTTCTTAAACAAATGGTTTTTTGTATGGAAAAACCATTCGTTTAGGTGACTCCATGTTCCAGAAATGGCACTTCAGAAGTGCCATTTTCCAAACGCGGAGTCACATAGTTTTTGTATGGAAAAACCATTCGTTTAGGTGACTCCGTGTTCCAGAAATGGCACTTCAGAAGTGCCATTTTCCAAACGCGGAGTCACCTTAACGAATGATTTTTCCATACAAAAAACCATACCTTTAATGACTCTGCGTTTGAAAAATAACACCACAGGAGTGCAATATTTTTCATTTAAGGACTCACCGAAACAAAAAACGTGTAGTTTTCCAACTCACAGTTCGCGTAAAAAAACATTTGGACGTTTTTTTGAAACCGTTGTGTCAGCTAAAAACAATATTGCTTTACGCAGAAAACATCGAAAATATGTCTATGGTTTTCTAATAATTTTACAATGAATAAAAAAGCAACATAAATCGGAACGGATTCTCCAGGAACGGTTTCTTTGACATACACATTTACGCCACAAATGTCAAAATTACGAGTGGTCAAGACCACTCGTTGCAAATCCTTCGCATACAATCATTTCAAAATTGCGACAAGTGATTTCAAAAATGCGTCCCCTGAGCATTATCGCCAAGTCTAGAGATGGGCATCTACCCGGGTATTTATCCACGCGTGGGTATTTACCCGATATGCACCGGGTAGATACCCATATCTACCCGTTTGGGTGGGTAGATTGGGATATTTATTAAAAAACTAGTTCAAGTCCTTTAATTATATGTAGAAATGTGTGGAATGGTTATGTAATGTATAAATCAATGAATATATCTCAAAGAATAAATAACAAACACTAAAATCACTAATGCTATCCATATTAAACATACTGATTTCATCTTGTTTGATGTCTATTTGCTTATTTCAATAGAAAAAACCAATCTAAAAACATTAGCCGACAAAAATGAAAACTTAGACCTGTCAATTTGTATTGTTCTCATACAGTGGGTAGATTGGAGTAAATACCCAGCATGTTATTCAGAGGGAAATGGTATAACAAGTTGATAGGAGATCAAAGAACTCTAAGAATGACTAGGTCTACAAACATTTGCTAGCAAAAAATGTAAACTTAAACCTGTCAATTCGTATGTTTTGATACAACGGATAGATTCGGGTAAATACCCGGCATACTATTTTGGGAGAAATGTTATATTAAGTTGACAATAACACGAGACGAATGACACGAGAAATGTTATATCAACTTGACAAGTCAAAGAACTTGTCAATACAATTATCTTTTGTTCTGAGACTTATACCGAAATCAGTAGTTTGGGCGAATGGATGAGCAGCCAAAAAAAATTTACTCTCCCTATATGTATGAGGGTGCTCATATATTGATATTGCATTTAATGACTGTCTTCTTATTTGAACATATAATTAGGTCTACAAACATTTGCCAACAAAGAATAAAAACTTAGACCTTTCAATTCGTATGTTCCCATACAACGGTAGATTGGGGTAAATACCCGGCATGCTATTTTAGGGGAAATCTATCTATACATATAATAAAATCGTAAACGATCGCTGTCTGTACATGGAAGATAAATGAGAAAAATTTTGTTGGGGGCTTTCATCAACGTAATAGAACACAAAACTATGATTTTTAGAATTTTTGTCTGTTTGTCTGTGCGTTTGTGCACGCTAATCTCGGAGATGGCTGAACCGATTCGGTTGCGGTTTTCACTAATGTATTTTGATACGCTTCACTTAACATATAGTGTTTGTTTTATTTAAATCCGTTCATAAAAAATCATGGCCTACATTTACCTACTTTTTCAACTGTCTAGCTATCATAGTTCATTAGATACAGCCTGGTGACAGACAGGTCTTAGTAATAGGGTCCCGTTTTTACCCTTTGGGTACGAAATCCTAAATATTTACTATTTCTATGGTTTCGGAGTGTTCTTAAATATTAGTTTTTTTTTAATGGTCACCGATAGATTATAGCGCTGTTCAAAAATTTTAAATTTAAATGCGGTTCTGGGCAAATTAATATATTATTATGAGCATCAGTTCTAACTACTAAAAGTCACCGTCCCATAAAAGGTGCACTATGAACCCTATCTGGTATCGCAACCAAACGATGGAACGGAAAGCGAGTTTTAGAGCCTCTGCAGACAGAGCCTAGGGTTGCAAGACGCCGCCCAACAGCCATTCTCATAAACTTAAGTCCACGCTGACGAAGTCGCGGGCAACAGCTGGTGTTATAATAAATTGTTGGAGGATCAAAGAACTCATCAAAATGAAAATCTTTTATTCTGGGATTAACCCCAAAAGCAGTAGATTAGGCTCTTAGATGAACAGTCGAAAAAATCCACTCTATCTATATGTATGAGGGTGCTCATATATTGACATCGCATTTGATGTCTGTTTGCGTATGGCATACTATTTTATGGGAAATGTTACGACAAGTTGATGTAGGACCGAAGAATTCATCAATACCAATATCTTTTGTTCGGGCACCAACCCCGAAATCAGTAGTTTTTAACATCGAAAGACCAATCAAAAAATCTTTTCTCCCTATATGTATGAGGGGGCTCATACATTGACATCGCATTTGATGTTTGTTTGCTTATTTTAACATATAATTATGTCTACACATATTTGCCAGAAATAAATGTAAACACAAACCTTTCAATTCGTATGTTTCAATACAACGGGTAGATTCGGATAAATACCCGGCATGCTATTTTGTGGGAAATGTTATGACAAGTTGATAGAAGATCGAAGAACTCATCAATACGAATAACTTTTGTTTGGTGACTAGCTCTGAAATTAGTAGTTTGGCCCTTGAATGAGAATTCAAAAAAATACTTCTTCATATTATGTATGAAGGTAAGGCTTATAAGAGTATGTTAACATCGCATTTAATGTCTTTTTATATACTTTAACACATAAAAATATCGTTGCAAAGCAAAAATGATAAAAAGGCCAAAAGCCTACTTTCAATGTATGAATGGTATGGGGGTTTCATATATTTTAGTATCGTGTTTGACGTCTACCTGCGTTTAAAGCATATTACAGCGTTTACACACACTTTCCGATAACGATTTGCGAAGTAATTACTTATATAATTCAATCTACCCACCAAACGGGTAGATATGGGTATTTATCGGGTATTTACCCAGTATACCGGGTATATATCCAAACGGGTAGATTGGGTATTTACCCACCGCCCATCTCTATCGCCAACAAACCGTAAACCCACTTTACTACCTACCGAACTGTCAAACATATGACGGTTCCATAGCAAATATAGAAATCACATAGGAACTATCTTGACAATAATTAACATTTGTGCATAGGAATTCTAACCCACGGTTTTAATTTAACCCATTGATAGTTATCTCTGGCTGGTCTTTACAAGGTTTTTATCGGATATAATCTGTCTAATTTGTGATTTTTAACGCCTGAAGTGCGATTTCTGAAACGCGGAGTCACCTAAACGAATGGTTTTCCCATACAAAAACCATACGTTTAGGTGACTCCGCGTTTCAGAAATCGCACTTCTGGGCTGGTCATACTATCTAATTTAATTTGTGGGCTAGTCTGGCCTTATCCGTGGGTGGACCGTGATTATGGTATCGTTTGTGTGTGCATCCACATGATCCAAACAATACAAGCCACAAATTAGAAATATGTCCTTCCTTCCAAGTATTTGTACTCTCTTTCTTTTTTCACAAGCACAAAATAATTAGAAAGAGTAGGTAGGTACACAAGTGGCAAGGTCCACAGGAAGGGTTTTCCAGTTCCTGGGTTTGGTTTTCTCTGCTGTGTTGGCAGGTACCAATATAAGTATTATTTTAGTATTTATTGTCATACTTTGTGGCTTGGTTAGCTTATTCTCCGTTTTGAGGTGATCTACCTGCCGGCGTGTGAGAGAGTGTGTGTTTAGGTAAGTCTGGATAATATAACTTAGAAAGTTGGCAAGTTAAAAGTAGGTTTTCAGCCGGCCGGCGAAGTAGTAACATTATAAGTACCTACGCTGGCACCCATTTTGTACAAAAAACCTATCATGTGCCTATTTAACCTAGAAGAGGTATTAATCTTTTGGTAACTATTAAAGTCTAAACTAAAGAGTGTTGATACAGTGGACATCCTCTCTGTTGTAACAAAATTTGGTTACTTGTTGGCGATGTTACACTTAAGTTCCTAGAATTTAAAGTATACTTTCAAGGAAAATAATGTGGACTTAACACCAATTTTCTGAATAGTGACTAGATTTAATGAACCATAATAATATTACGAGTCCCTAAAAATCCCATGCAGATGTTGGAGTCTATAATCAAAGTCTGGCTAGCATCAAATGCAGCTTTCTTGTCTTTTGTTTACATGCACAGATGGTCAGCAGTTTATGAATAAGTACTTAGTCAGTAGCTCATTTATAGTGAACACATACCCCCTTTCAAAGGTCTTTTTCATCCAATTGATATTTTGGTATAATTTTGAAATGAGTGTTTCCTTTATTAAATATCTTTATATGTTAGTGTTTTTTATTTCTTTATATTTTGATACTATTTCTGTAGGTCTTCAAGGAAAACTATGAAATGAGGCAATAGGTATCTTACATAGATAGTAAAGAGTGACTTTTGAGTAGATCTCTTTTATAAACAATTTGTGTTTCTGTTAACTACATTTTAAGGAGATAATGAAGTTTTCAAATCCATACTATTTTAATACATTAATACATTTGTGGTAGAAAACATTTTTTTGGCTAATATGTCAAATAAAATTGTGTTTCTTTAACTATCGGGGATGCCAGTTATTAATCACATGAAAATGCCATTGGATCCAATATGCAAGCTAAAATAAGAAGGTATTTACAATCAAAACTTAAAATCTAGAATTCTAGAACAATATTGTATTATTTGAAAAAGAAATATTTTGTTTTTCTTTCAGTTGCTGGGATTGGTAACACTTGCAGAAAACCAACTCACATTTTTCATCTAGCTATGGAGAAGCAAAATGACATTGATGAATTAACTTTATTGACAAATTTAATGCAAAAAATGACACTCTCATCATACAGAGTTGGAACTTGGCACTGTATTAAAGTGACCCATATAAACAACCCCAGCAGCTTTTATATACGACCTGTGGAGTATGACAAATTTTTGTCTGCTTTACAAGCTCCCAGATCGAAAATTAAGGCTAAAGATGTGTACATTGGAAACATTGTTGTTTATATATCAGAGAAAACAAAGTCTCACATAAGAGGTCATATAATATTTATTAATAAAGAAGATCAAGATGAAAAAATTGATTTGTTTGCAATGGATTATGGGCATGTCGAGAAAGATATACCGCTGTGTAAAATATTTATGCCTCTTTACACCATTCCAGTACCTCCCCTGGCTCAACATTGCCAACTTGAATTATGTAAACCAAGAGAAGGTATTTGGCAACAGAGATCAATTGATGCAATGATTTATTATGTTGGAGATGAAAAAACACACATTGTAGTTCAGAATCAAACTGACGATGTGCTAACTGTGAAAATGCATAATTCTTGTCCAGAGGACATATCAACAATGCTGGCCTTGATGGGGTATTCCAATTTTGGATATGATCCTAGAACTTCGATCCACAGATTTTCTGCAGCACCAGCACCCAAACAAGCATTCTTTAGTATTAAACAATGCAAAGTTGATGACAGCTTGCATGTCCGTACTCAGAGTTGGAAATCTTTAAAAGAATTTTATGTAGCAGATGTGAACGACTACAAGAAGTATATTGAAGAAAGAGATAATATTGCATACTTTGCACGCCAGGAAGACCCTATAAACCCTGAAGATATAAGTGAAGGAACACCTGTATGCGTTCCAACTTCAAATCACTTCAAATATGAACGGGCCTTAATAAGAAAAGTGAACCAGTCTGAATGTACAGTTTTAGCTCAGCTTGTAGATTGGGGAGAACTCATTGAAGTGCCCTTTGTCCAAGTTAAGCCTATCCGAGAGTCTTTCCTGGATTATCCAGGAATTGCTATCTTTTGTTGCATTAGTCCAAATCTTTTATATTATGATCCAAAATGGCATAAAATTTTATATCCAGGCTATCCATTCATAATCAAAATTAAGTCTGTTGGTGATGATGAGGATACTCCTAATATTGTAGAGGTATTTGAAATGCCTCAGACCACTAAAAATACAAAACAAACTACTAAGTCTAATGCTGATTTAAGTGTGTGAGATTTAGTTTTTGTTTTTTTTTTTTTATATTTTGCTGAGGCCTACGTAGAGACTGCCAGTATCAGGAGGGATACATATTGTAATTCTTAGAATTTTCACAAATATCTAAGTTGGTTTTGTATTGAACTTGTGTACTGTAGCAACTTATGCATTTTTGTTTGCATAAAATATGTACGATGGTATATATTATGTTGTGACGACCGCCCTCTTGCTCCGCACCGCACCTCACCGCACCGCACCCCGCGCCCAACATAGGGCGCCACTGTGACGATAAGATTTATTTAAAACTAATTCAAATTTTAACAATTTAGGTAATGAACACTGAAAATAGTCACAGATAGGGGTCGTAGCTTAGCAGACCACGAGATTCGTTGATCCAGGATGATAGGAAGTACTCAGCTTTGGTGTACTGCTGCCCGGCTTCACGAGTAGTGGAAAAAGGAAGAGGTCCAGCTCGCTACCGCTTTTATATGGGCGGCGCGGGGTGTGGTGCGGTGAGGTGCGGTGCGGAGCAAGAGGTCCGTCGTCACAATGCATATTAATTTATTTCTTGTTTTCATGTACAGTGGGCCACATAGAGAAGAAAACCTACCACCAATATTATAATTTAGTGGTACCAATAGTATGGAGGTTGTACACTTTTCTCTGTGGCCCACTGTCCTACAATTGTGAAACTTAAATCTAGTTTACTAAATGCACGTGAGACCCGGCGGTGACATGGCGCTCACACTGCTCTTAATTAAAACGTTTTCAAACATATTCTAATAATATAAAAAGAATATTATTAAAAGAAAATTAAGCTCAGCAGTGGGCTGTTAAGACTGATGATGATGTGGAATTACATTGTCATTTCAGTTTTTTAGTGATTTATCACATGATGTTTATACCAAATTTTATAGTGTTTACCTCTAAGTACTCTTTTCTCCGAGTGTTAGATATTTTTCGGCCAAAGTATGTAACTCGTTTTTCTTGTGCAGAAATTACAGTATATTTAGGACAACAAAAAAATAAAAGATATATGTGAGGTTGTTGTTTTCAGCCCTTTATTTCGATAAGTAAGTAGTGCCCTTGCGCTCCGCTTGGCTCGTCTTGGCGAGGGCACTCCCGTGCCCCCAGATCTACACTTTTTGTAGCTTGCTAAATGTCTCATTGTTGGCCAAAGCCACATATAGCTTACACATAATTTTTCAAAACTAAAAACCAGTTTCACTCTCAAACTGCACAAACTATTTTGATAAAATCTCCATGGGCCCAGTGTTTGGAATACCCATTCATAATGGTAAACCGGTTATATCGGTTAACCCTTTTTCGGTTAATCCTTTGATTCGGTTAACCCACACAATAAGGGTAACAATAACCGTTATCTGAATAGGTTAATTAGGTTTTCGGGGATGCACAGCCGTTTGGTTGTGTCATGCAAGCGCTTTTGTAGGAATAGGTACAGTAACCATGTGACGCGGAATAAAAAACTTGTAGTATCATGCAGACGTATATTTCGATTCGGTTAAAGTTAACCGCAATTATAGGTTAACAGGCTATTTCGGTTAACCAAAATATACATATGTTAACCCATTTCCAATTGGATTAATAACAGATTATTTCGGTTAGGTTAACCTAAACCGTCCAAACCCTGCATGGGCTCACCCGACAAGTATACCCTTTCAAGCAAAAAAAGAATTTTCCAAATCGGTCCAGGAATCTTCAAATAATCGGTGAACATATATAAAAAAAAAGATCGCGACGAATTTTTAACCTCCTCCTTTTTGGAATTCGGTTAAAAAACACCTATATATAGTCTGCCTATAGCACTGATTTTTGTAATTAGGCATAAGTATATTATGTATACCATGTTAGTAAGTACAATAACCATGTTCACTTCTCATAAAAAAATATATTTGACCACACCATATTATTTTTACGAAACTAGGGTTCGATATTTGGAGGAAAACGCCAAACTTCGTATGAGGGTAATTTACTACGGAACCATAGGTTTCTCAACCTAGGGTTCCATAGTGAATAAATACCCAATAGTGAATAAATAGCGTTAAGATGGTCTTCCTGATGTCCAAGTCGCGTAGCAGCCGAGGTCCAGGTATCTCGCCGAGGTTATCACAGGTACTTCCACTTGTCGCAATGAGGTAGGTTTCCTGCGTAGCTCGTAATACGAGGATGACCTCTTTACCCGCGCATATAAAAAGGCGATCGACTGCGCACTACGCAAGTTCAATACGAGGCTAGTATTGAACTGGCGTGGTGCGATTGAGAGACTCAGGGATGCACTTGGGAAGGTCTTCATTTCCAAAGTCTCAAGCTGCAGCACTTTTCTCTCCAAAGTTGTCACTCTTCTTTCCACCATATTCTCCATATCGGTTACCCTGAGTCTCTAAATCGGTCACTCGATTCTTCAGCAAATCAACAACCTCACGGATCTGGTCCATTACCTTGCTGACCTTATTAACCGCCCTAAAACCATCTGTTGCTTTTCTTTTTGTTCTTGTTAACTTCATTGCTGCTCTTATTGTTCTTGCCGTATACGTTGAATCGAGTATTTTGTGCCTCGCCTCGTTGAAATTGTGCATCTTGAATTTCTTCCATGCGTTGAAGTCGAACATTTTGTGCCTCTTGCCATTTATTTCGATTTTCACTTTGCTTTGCAACATCCGCATTTTAAATTATTTAAATCCGCTGATGCCTCTAATGCACGCGGTACTGTACGAGTATGGTGGGTGGGCGTGATACTAACCACACCCAAGATGGGCGGGGCTTGACGTTCGGTGGGCGTGGCCTGAAGTCCAGTGGGTGGGGCTTGACGTCCGGTGGGCGGGGCTTGAAGTCCAGTGGGCGGGGCTTGAAGTCCAGTGGGCGGAGCTTGCTGTCCAGTGGGCCGAGCTTGACGTCCGGTGGGCGTGGCTTGATGGGCAGTGGGCGTGGCTTAAGGTTCAGAAGGCGTGGCCTGAGCTACGCCCTCTTGAGCCTCCATGGCACGCTGGGCTCTGATCCTGACGCTTTCCCTATTGGTATCCTTTTTATCCCTCGGAAGAACTGGCATCTCCAAATCCATTTCCGGCACCAAATTTTACGAAACTTGGGTTCGAGATTTGGAGGAAAACACCAAACTTCTTCTGACCTTCACTACGGAACCCAAGGTTGACACGTCAGGAGGTATTCCTGATGTCCAAGTCCAAGTCCCGTAACAGCCGAGGTCCAGGTATCGCCGAAGTTGTCGCAGGTACTTCCACTTCTCGCTCTGAGGTAGGTTTCCTTCGCTTCGGTTGTTTTCGAAGTGATCGCTTCCGTTCGTAGCTCGTATTGAACTAAGGGGTTACTCCATAAAATAATACGTAAGTCGTGCTATATAGTAACATCCTATTTCCATACAAACCAAATTAGAATTCATCACATCTATACTATAATAAAAGAGTAAAAAAAATGTGTCTGTACGTTGAAAATTTTTCAAAAAAAAATATTTGTGGCGATGGAGATATAGTAATAGAGTAAGAAAATAAAAAAAAATGTCTGTCTGTTTGTCTGTTTGTACACGCTAATCTCCGGAAATACTGGACGGATTCGAATGAAACTTTTTTTGTTATATAGCTGTGAAGCCTGGGCAACATATAGGCTATAATTGATTTTGGAAAATGGAACACATGATGCAGAACTATAATGGTCCAGCTAAACTATAAAAAATATTAAAATGCTGCCTTAGCAAAAGTTGTTAAGTCTGATGAGAACTTTTTGTTGAGTTATAATACAACTGGCCAAGCGCGAGTCGGACGCGCGCCAAGGGTTCCGTACCATAATCTATGAAAAATCACGTTTGTAGTATGGGAGCCCCCCATAAATACTTATTTTATTCGATTTTTAGGGTTCCTTACCCAAATGGGTAGAAACGGGACCCTATTACTTAGACCGTCCGACTGTTAGTCTGTCTGTCTGTCTGTCACCAGGCTGTATCTCATGAACCATTATAGCTAGACAGTTGAAATTTTTATAGATGATGTTTTTTTGTTGTCGTTGAACAAAAACATACTAAATCTATACTACAAATAAAAGAGTAAAAAATGTGACTGTACATTGAAAATTTTTCCAAAAAATTTTCAATCTTGTTGTTTGGAATCTTTTTTGCTTAGAACCATCTACGTTTTTGTATCTAATGAATTAGTTAACTTTTATCGTATCGTTGCAGTGTTTTTGTTGTTTTTAAGTACGCAAATATAGCTAGTAATCTAAATATGCATTTTGATTTTGAACAAAATGGCTACCAACAGGCGGCACTAGGCAAAGCTAATAGCATTTTTATTGGCACTTCGTTAATTGGACAACGGTTAGATTTGGTCACCTTTTTAGGTAGGGTCTACCATAAAGGGCCATTGTAGAATTTGCTACTGAAGGGCCATTGGTAGTATTTAGTGTTGGCATTTGGTCGGGCCATTCGTATTTCGTTAGTTGGACATCGGTTACATTTGGCCATCTTTTGGAGGTAGGGCCTACCACAATGGGCTGTTGACAATCCAACGAACTATATCCCAACGGTTTCCCCACTCTTGGTCAATTGGTGCCAACGTCAAATGCTGTTGCTGTTAGGCAATGGTCATCACCACCGCCACCACATCCGGGTTTGATCCCCGGTCAGGTCAAAATGGAAAATGATCGTTTTCCGATTGAACTGGGTCTTGGATGTTTATCTATATATGTATTTGTTACAAAATATAGTATCGTCGAGTAGTACCCATATCACAAGTCTCGAACTTTGGGCCCCAAGTAGCAATCAAATGTCTTAAAAAGGGATTGGAGATTTCTTGAAGGCAATTAGACTAATTCTAGCTGTTATCTTGGTTAAAACTATAACAACCCTGAAGAGATCTTGTTGATATACCTCAAGACACAGTTTAGTTAAAGTGGGCACATTATTTTAGTCAATTTTAAGAAAGAGTTAATACTACTGTTTAGTCACTTTAACCCTACTTAAGTATGGGGATTTTGCAGAGCTCTAAACTTTGATTTCAAGATATCTTGAAGGTTGACTTTAGACTAAGAAACAAACTTAAAGATATCTACAATGCTTACTTAATACTATCAACATTGAATTGCCCAGATTCAATCATCACTTGATTGTTGAGAATAAAATAGCTTCAACCGTTGCCAAGATACTGATTATAAATAAACATATTAGCAAGAATTGCTCGTTTTAAACATTATCTGTATTTTTGTCAAAAGTTAAGTCTTAGTAGTTTCTGTGATAAAGAGTAATTTTTTAATATCTTTAAAAATAACTATCTATAAAATTGCAAACAAAATAAATTTATGTATTAATTTAAATTTCTCATACCTAACCAGCTCTTTCATTTGATATGTCACACGATAACATTATAAGCTCTGTCATTACATTATATTAAAAAAAGCAAACATTACAAATCAATTGCAAATGCACATTTATCTACAATTTTTATACAGGTGTATTGTTAGCTCTCATGAAAAAGTTTATATCCAAAAGTGCAACCTTGAAAACCTTGTGCTGCTACCATGGTGCTCACAGAACTGCGAAATTCTGGCTCTTGTTTCAATTTTCGAAAAACATCCGTTTGGTAAATGTTTTTCAGGTAGGAATGTTTGTTCTATACTTTTTAAAGAAAACTAAATTTGCTACAATCTGGGCCCAATCCGAGCACTCTGGGTCTATTGTTTACGGGGGTACCTACAGCTAGTCAAAGAATGGGATTTTTTTCCAAAAAGGGAAAAATTATTGGTAGGGTCATTTGCCAAGACACGTACCTACTGGGTGAACTAATAAATGGTCCCAGATAAAAGTCGCGACAAAAAAATTGTAGAAAATGGAATAAGCTTCAATTTTATTCCAAAGTGGAGCCTTTGGTAGCAGCACAAGGTTTTCAAGATTGCAATTTTTGGCTTATACTACTCTCAGCGGACCTAAAGACATATTAAAATTTCGTAGATACATGTGCGTTTGCGATGTTTGATATTGAAAATTAATGACCTAAAAGTTTTATTTAAATTACATAATTTTTCAAAACTGAAAACCGACTTGACCCCCAAACTACACAACCGATTTTGATAAAATTTCTATGGGACCACCAGACAGGTATATTCTTTTAAACAAAAACCAGATTTTCTAAAATCGGTCCAGACGTCTTCGAATAATCGATACACATACATAAACATAAATAAAAGATCGCGATGAATATAACCTTCTCATTTTTGAAAGAAGAAGAATCCGTTTTAACTGAGACTAAGAAAAAGAAATGTTTTATTAAAATTTAATACTTATTTCAATAAGTATGTAGCTCTTCTGCTCAACTACTGTTTTTTTGTGATGATTAAAGTAAATTAATGATACCTGAAACTTTGTATAGACCTTTCAGTTACTGTCAAGTACCTAAGTATTATAAGTAAATTTTAGTTGAGTTTTTTTAAAGTGTTTTGTTAAAATTAGATCCCACCAAAAACATTCTGTAAAAAACTAGCTAAGTCTCGATGGAGCTGCTTGTTTATCTCTAAAAAGTAATGAAATCTAGACAAAGTCGTGCCAAGTCTAAGGTTCCTTACTGCGATTTCTTTATTTTTATAGTTAATGTTGTGTGACTTGGCCGTTGAACATTCTTTATACGTTAGTGGGTACAAGTCAATTTTGTTTACACGTAATGTTATATCTGTTGTAACTACCTAGTTTGTTAAGCGAGATAATAGCCCATACTAGTATTGGTAATTGGACGCTAGTGTCTCATTTTAGGCCAGTCTTTTCCAAAGTGGGCGATAACGCCCCCTTGTGGGCGCTGGAGGCTTTAAGGGGGGCGGTAACGGGTCCAGAATAAAGTTGGGGGCGCTGATGTGATTTAAGCAATGAGTGATTTATAACTTCAGCTATTTCATATTTTAAAATTCACTGAAATTAAATTCCTTTTACTACACAACATCCATTTATTAGTTCATATTTATATCCTTTTTTTTGTACAAATATAAACTAAAAATGTAATTAATATTTATTATTTTAATGCGTTCACAACGCTATTTATATCGTAAAAGGAATCAAACACTGAAAAAATTTCGTGTTTTAAAGTTTTGCAGGTGAGGTCCCCACTTCCGATACTCTTTATTATTGTAAAATTGTATTATTATTGCTATTTTTTTATTAAAAATTAACAATGTTGATTATTGTTATTTTTTTTATAAAAGATACTCTAATGTTCTGGTGTATGTATTATTATTGCTCTCTCTTGTAAAAAAGTCTAGTTTAGAATATAGGTTGAATTAAACTACAGGCAAGACAAATATATGATTCAGGTTTTTATGGTGAAAAAAATGGGGGGGCGCTACAAAATAACAGATTTTTTAAAGTGGGCGTTTGACAAAATAAGTTTGGGAACCTCTGTTTTAGGCTGTCGTTGATTGTGCAAAACATGCATTCAGCATTGACAATGTTGACTTCTGCTCTCTTCTTTTTGGAGCGTCAAATCGACCACGAATCTAACATAAAATAGACGTAGGTACAGTCGGACTTCTATCAATGATTGGAAGTCCGTCTGTACAGAAAATAATTTTTTATATTGTTTGTTTCAGGCTGCTGTAAGTATGTATCCTCCGTTTGTACAAAGTACCTAAGTAGAAATGGTATAGTAAAAAAATTGTAAAAATTGATCTCTCAATTTAAACGGACCATATCCAGAACCTTATCGGACTTGTTTATACAAGAGTAGTTTGTTTTTAATTGACAAGGTAGAGTGTCTTCCAAACAACCATTGCATTTTCTGATACCGTATGTCGAGTTCTCCTCTTTTTTTCTTGACATGAGCTTTCCAGCGCAACTTTGCGTCTAGGGTCATACCTAAATACTTTGCTGTGTCTTCGTACGGTATTTGTTTTTCATTGATGTATATGGGATGATATTGGTCTTGCTTGTTTGTAAAGTTCACGTGAATTAATTTTAATTCATTCATTAAAGCATGGGTGCTTCCGACTACCATTATAGCCGTGTCATCGGCGAAGGTCGCAATGGTGTTGTTTTCTAAATAAGGAATATCACAGGTGTATAATAGGTATAGAACCGGGCCCAAAACACTTCCCTGAGGTACTCCAGGTTCGTCAGCTTTACCAAAGCCTTGCGCGAAAGATTATGCAGAAGGTCTCCTGATATGAGTTCAAAACCAGGTGATTTTCTGGGATTGATATTTTGTTTAATTTCCCGTTGGACTTCTCTCGGCGTAACAAGCTTTATATTTACTTGCTTGTCAATATAATCATCTGGCTCCTCACACATCGTTTCGTCATTTATTTCACTTTCGTTCGGCTTAAATATTTCCTCTAAATGTTCAGCAAATCTTGAGGCTTTCTGTTCGTTGCTTATTGCCCATTTTCCAGGTTTAATTTTGATTGGAGGGATCTGGTCCATTGGCGTTTTCATGGACTTAGTGGCTTTCCAGAGTGAGTAATTACACCGGATGCACCCAGATAGATGGACCAAATTAATCACGGGATGGATTCCTACAGACGGTCACAGGAAACCGGGCAGGCCTAGGAAACGTTGGAGTGATGACATCAGACATTTTTAAAAGAATTGGTCACAGGTTGCACTAAATCGGGATAAGTGGAAAGATATGGAGGAGACCTTTGCCCAGCAGTGGGACAATAAAGGTTAATAAAAAAAAGTCTGTATATTTACAGTTCATTTTTTTTATTGTGATGCGGTGTACTTTTAATATTGTGAAGTTTTATAAGGATCTATAGATGTATGGATAACAGTTACTCATTCATAAAACAACTTATGAATGGATTATAATGAACCCTTACAATAATAATCATAACCTTTGTGTATGAATATATAGGTACGCAGACGAAGTCAGCAGTCAAACGTAACTCCCTATCTGTAAAAGTCTCCGAAACGCGAGATAGTGTGTGACGTTCTCGATCAGCAGTCAAATGTAACTCCCTACCTGTAAAAGACTCCGAGGCACGAGATAGCGAATGACGTCCACGATCAGCACTTAGCCGAGACTCTCTTTGAGTGGAACTCTCCGAGGCGCGAGTCAATGAATTACACTTAGTCGTGCCTGTCTTTTGTCATTCAATTCTTGAGATCTACTCATCCACTGTCTTTTCGCTTGTCTAGTATCCTAAAACCAATTTGACTTTCTTCGGACCATTTTTGAAAGCAAAGCACAAAATGCAATAATATATATATTTGATTCAATAAATCTATTTAGCCAAGAGTTTTTTAAAGATAATATCTGAAATACCAATCAACAAATCAAGATCACAAAATCCGTATCGCTATAGCCAAATGTCAAACTTAGTTCAATAAATCTATAAAGCTTTTGAAGATATCCGAAACATCAAACCAATACACAAAGCAAGATCAGAAAGTCCGTATTTTCATAACCAAGTCTCAAATTATAAATCGATAATATTATCCGAAATATTAACTAACCAATCCACAAAGCAAGATCAGACGTCCGTATTTTCATAGCCAAGAGTCAAATTATAAATCAACAATATTATCCGAAATATTAACTAACCAATCCACAAAGCAAGATCAGAAAGTCCGTATTTTCATAACCAAGTGTCAAATTATAAATCAACAATATTATTCGAAATATTAACTAACCAATCCACAAAGCAAGATCAGAAAGTCCGTATTTTCATAGCCAAATGTCAAATTATAAATGAATCAACAATATTATCCGAAATATTACCTAACCAACACACAAAGCATCAAAGCAAGATCAGAAGTCCGTATTTTCATATGTATAAAATCAACAAATTCAACAACAGTAACAAACCAAATCACAAAAGAATCGAAAAGTCTTACGTACAGAGAAAAAATAATCAGCTAGTATTTATACTTTTTCACAAAAACAACCACAGCGCGTTTTTAAAATTTCCTGAGGCGCCATCTGTTGCTATTTTATGCAACTATAAAATCGCCCATAGAAAATTTTCTTTAAACTTTAAATGATGATAACTTTTTATCTGAAATCAAATTTCAATGAAACAAAGCCTATATGTTGCTCAGGGATGGGCTTAATATTTTAGTGAAAACCGCCAAAAATACTGTTCAGTAGTTTTAAAGATTAGCGAGTACATACACAGACAGACAGGGAAAAAAACTTTTTTTGTGTTCTGTTACTCTTTTTTTTATCGCCCACACTCATTTTTTGTTACTTTATCAAATGCACAGACACGCAGTTCCTACTGTTTTATTATATATATCAGCTAGTATTTATACTTTTTCACTAAAACAACCATAGCGCGTTTTAAAATTTCTTCAGGCGTCATCTGTTGCTATTTTATGGAACTAAAAAATCGCCCATAGAAAATTTTCATTAAATTTTAAATGATGATAACTTTTTTATCTGACATCAGATTTCGATGAAACAAAGCCTATATGTTGCTCAGGAATGAGCTTAATCTTTTAGTGAAAACCGCTTAAAAATCTGTTCAGTAGTTTTAAAGATTAGCGAGTACATACAGACAGACAGACAGACAGACAGACAAAAAAATCAAAAAATTCTTTTGTATGTTCTGTTACTCTTTTTTTATCGCCCACACTCATTTTTTGTTAATTTTATCAAATGTACAGACACGCGGTTCCTACTGTTTTATTATATGTATTGATGTTGGTCACCTATTGATCGCAGAGCATTCACATGTTTTATGGTAACAGAAAATACAGCTATTTTATGTTTCATGTGTGGAGTGTAATGGAAAATGTTTAGGAAGCATCCACGCGTTTATATCTCTTAAATAATCATTGATAGTATAATATGTTAAAGTATTATGTATTGAGGTTACATACTTAGCTTTTGAGTTGTGAAGGGGTCAAAAGTAGCTCGAAATGGTTTATGTAAATATCCACACGGCTGATGCGTCGCCAGTTCCTTTCTTTGAACTTGGCCCTGAGACACTGCCGCGTGTTTAGATAAATAACTCATAAGTTATTGCAAACTTTCACAACTTTGCAGTTAAATTACAGTATAATTACAGTTAAAAATCTAAACTCTAGAGCTTATTTTAGCATAATGCTAAACTTGCTAAAACCTCTTTAGAAGTTTACGAAAACTATGAGATCCTAGGCCTAGTACATCTTAAATGAGTTAAATCAAAAGTCATATTACTTTAATCTAAACTTTTGACAACTCCTTCTTGTTTCTCATCATCATCCCAGCATATTTTCCCGGTTGCCTCCTCAGCAGTAACGCTTCAGAGCCCGGGGTCCGCTACTTGACCAAGGAGATTTGACGAGGTTAATGGTTTTTGCACAGAGCGACTGCAGTCTGACTTAACCTTTTTTGGTCCCTTTTCAAGCCTTAAGGCATACTGTAGAACCTAGGTCAAAAAAAAATGTTACTTGGGTCACCACCCACTCCGTATTGGTTTGGTTGCGTTTATTCTTTGTTGCAAGTTTCTTCTTCCACTCTTATTATTTTTAGAAAAAGAAAATAATAATAAATCCTTTTTATAACTAAGTTTTTACTTGATTTCTCTATGGCTAACAGGACCGGCATAAAAAAGTAGTTAAAAATAAAATTTAAATATCGAACAAAATAAATGACAATTGACTAGACTTTTCAATTCTACCGTGAGCTCCGCTAAGTACCTACCTATGATTTGTATTATGTAGCATTTCCAGTGCCGCTAGTCACTGTTCATGTATTTTTTAAATCAGTGAATTAACCAGGTTTAAGCTGAAGAAGTGTTAAAATGGCTAACGCAGATTTTAGAAAGGATGTGACTATGCCAGTCCGCCCCAGGAGCGTCTATACGGCACACTCTTATAATCAGGTAACGAAAAATGATAGAATATTTATTCCTAATAGGTACGTGATAGAAAATAAACTCAAGAAACAAAAAGAAAAATCATGTGTTATGTAGGTTGTCCAGTTATGGAGATAACCGGTATACTTACTTACCTATCTATAACATGTGATGTTTTTTTAGAATAGACCTGTAGTCCAGCAATAATAAACAGCTTTGGGCTGGAGAAGTTTTTTACAAAAGGCATGAAGGGAAAACCTACCTTCTGAAGGTACCTACTTGTAGGGAGTCTTAAAGTATTCCAATGAAGCGCCAAAAGGAGCTTCACATTTGTTATAAAATGGGCTGCAGCTACAACTCTACATTTACACTCGTACCCAATGTAAATATAACTACTACGTTACGTACCTACTTTCGCGAATTTTTCCACGGTGGTCTGGGAGAAAAGAACAAGTAGAATTAACCAGCTTTTTTCTCTGTAAGGGAAGAATAAGTAGGTACGTTATATACGTATGTAAATGGCCATCCCTTACGTAATTGTTGTCCATAGATGGCAATCCATATAAGGAGGTCCCAAGTTTCTAAGGAAAGCAAAAAGTTCATGTCGACCTCGACATGGGCCTAGATATGTGCACGGATGTATTTGTGGAAAGTTAATGTTTAGTAGGTACCTATACCTATCATGGACTTTAAATACAGCCTTAAAACAGTTTCAATTTGTTTGTTAGACTATTCATTTTGGTTTTCGTGGATCGGATTTATTTCACGAATTTTGAATAAATGATTTAAAAGTACTTTTTTCGGCACTACGCGACGTAGGTACTTGAAACTTAATTGTTAAGTATAATATAAACCTCGTTCGATAAGCCAGTGACTGTCTACGCGTAAGGATAAAGACGTAATCATGCGTATACAACCCAGATAGCCTTTTTTGGTAGCCGTTACGAAACAAGTCGACAATGAAAAGACTACACCAGTAACATTTTTGGTCGCTGCTACGACTTTGTTTCGGTCGCTGCGACTAAAGTGGGGAACTTCTCGTCACGGTAACATTTGGTTTTTAAGTTACGACGCTGTATATTAACATTGCGCCGACTAATTCAAAAATCATTTGTTCATTCGTCAATTATCTTCATTCTTTGCAACTTACAAGAAACAAGTGAAATGTCAAAGAAAACTCTTTGCAATAAGAAGACAAATTAAATGGTTCGCCATAATTATTTTGACAGCGTAAGTTTACTTTTGAAATTAATTAGTTTTAAATATGTTGTGATATTGTGATATTAGTGGGAAAAGAAATTTGTCGTATTATTTAACAAAATACATTGAAAATCATCGATGGGCCATCATTTAATTGCAATTTAACCAAATTATTGAAATGTTTACATGGTTTTCACTACAAGTTTTGTAAATTTTCTGGACTCCAGACCTTTTATTTTTATCAAACTGTACACTTTTTATTATGCTAATAATATGATATTAAATCAAAAATAATTCATAAACTTACAAAAATATTTGTTTTTATAGTAAAATTATTCTAGTCGTATTTGGTAAAAAAGTTACGACACTGCGTCGACTCGCTAACACAAAGTTACTGAATTTATAATATGGTGTGTCTTACTTTATTCTTTCCAGCGGTTCTGAAACTGTTGACAATGCCATTCTCAATTGTCCTTACTAAAGAGGGTTTGTCTCAATTGATATCCATGGTACCCAGTACATGGCTCGAAAATTCCATTTTACACTGGCCAAGAACAATGCCATGTGTTTAAAGTCGACACAAATCCGTACATATCGTGTTAACTCATCGACTACAAAGAGTTACTGAAACACTTTCCGGTCAAACTGTGTAAGCACTGTTACAACACATGTAAACCAATCAGTACCCCTACCGGGAGTTTTGGCTTACTACAGACGCTAGCGTCTGTAGTAAAATAATTATATGGAATTCTGTACAGCGCCCCTAGCGGATAGTTTGGACATGAAAATACGTACCATGAGTTGCATTCGTTAACTATTGTAGTTACGTATTCTTTACTACTCGATACCAACTGTAGTTAACGAATAGTTAACTACGGTTTTGGCACCATGAGTTACAAATTTGACAGCTGTCATAGTCACTAACTATTCCCGCAGTAGTTACGGGAGTCACTTTGTTTTTTAGCGTGAGGGAGTTTACTACACATCGATTTTATGCTTTATTTTCGTGTTTTGAAAAAACATTCATGCCAAAAAGGGCTTATTTAGCGTGGAGAATGCTTGCCGTGGTTAAATTAGTAGACGAGCGCGACCAAAAGTCACTAGCTGCGAAGATATACGCACTCCAAAATCCGCTTGTGTTTTACACCGAGAAACGATTTAAAGTCGTTTTGAGCCAGCCAGCAAGCTTATATAGATTTGTGTAACATGCTGAAAGAACACACAAATCATCCAGCAAGCAAATGTGCTAAAGAAAAAGGTGAGTAGAATTTAACAAACCTCGAAAAGCTTGTTTAACAATAAGGGATAAGAAAGTGGTCCAAATCGCCGATTCTGTGCTGATTTTACAATTCTCCTTTTACATTTATCTTGTAGATCTATCTCTTCGTCAAATTCTCTAATTTAACACTCATTATTATATTTAATTTCAGGCGCAATGTTCCTTGGTCTTCTTCGCTAAAGGGATCTACCAATGTGTTGTTGGACAGGCTTATAATACTGTGTTTGTGGCAATAAACAACTAGGCAGATCAATACATAGGTATAAGCGGACTTTGTACAGCAACTAGAAGCGGATTGGCTTTTAGGTCAGTATGAAAGATACTGTCTCATGTGTAATGCATTAAATTTATTGATATTGATTATCTACATTAAAATTTATAAATTTTTCATATAAGCATTGAATTTTTTGCAGGCGGTTCAGCGCATCCCCAATGGCTTATATCAAAATACATTATAACGATTGGGTTGTAATAGAAAACAAATTTGACAACAAGAACTGCTGGCATTGTTATATTATGGACCAAACATTATTAGCTGCCCCAAATTATCACTAGATGTTGTGTATTGCACAACAGTAGTTTGCTAGATGACATTGCTGATCCACGAGACAAGCCAGATAAAAGATGTAAGTCAAGTTAATAAATTAAAATTCTTATACTTTGAAAATTGTCTCACTTTTGTATTTAAATCTGTAAAATGTTTTATTTTCAGATGTACATCTGGTTCTTAATGTGATTGCAGAAAATCTGCATAACCAGCTACTGATGGGAGCACTGAGAACAAAATTGTCACCAAATCATTCTAGCATTAGTATACCAGTAGTATAATTGGTTTCATTATAATTTGTATCCTCACAGAGATATATCATCTTGATAAAACTTGGCAACTGTTGGCTCTAAGAGTTTCTTTCAGCAATGGTTATTTTGAACTGCCATTATTTTCAAGCTTATTTAAAAAATATCATATTATGTATTTTACATTATATATACACTGTGACATGCAAGCCTAATTAAGAAAAAAAATAAAGAAATTTAATTTTAGTTTGGATTTTTAATATAACGCCTTATATACTGGAATGTACAAGCTGCTTCTCTTCCTGCACAGACACATCATTAAAGCAAATCAAGGGAATCTGAATCATAGCAATAGATAATGCAGTGGGCAACTCATCACTATTTTGATTTCCTTTTTCTATATCTAAACGCCTACCATAACTCTAAAAGTGGCCTTCAGTTTTGTGGCTCTGTGCCTCGTCTGCCCATAGGATAATGCCCGTATGATGAAATAACATTTACAATAAAACAAAGATAACTGTTTATATGTTTATTTGACATATTACATTATTCTGGAGAACGCTCTCTCAAGCTAACTCAGCCTTAGAAGGGCTGGGTGAGCTTAAAAGCCCCCTTCTTGTATTGTTCTTAGAAGCTTCTTCGGTCCATTTCCTCTGTCTGACTGGCATAGGTGCTGATGGTTACTAGCTTGGCAAATGGCGATGTTTTCTTGGCTCCGGTAAAATTCAGATTTCATATGCTGCAAAATAAAATATCTTAGGTTATTAATTGTTAATGATCATTTTATATTGTAAGTCAAAAAGTTAATAAGTTTTTGGATTACAATGTTTCTAATAATATTCAGATAAAAATAAATTATGAAAAACGTAAAACAGGAAAGCAATATGTACTACATATACTTCCAGAATATAGACTAATAAATACTAGCACTTAACCGGCTACTTTTTAAATTTCAAAACAGCATACTGTGTCGTTTTTTGAAAATATACAAATCTCATCAGTTTTGATTTCTGTTACTTAGAAAATATTTACAATTGGAGCATTGTGGTCATGGAAATTGAAACTGTAGTAGATTTGAGTAAGTACATTGCCAAATATGAAAAGCTTTAATTTAAATTGCAATAGATGTTTGTTAGAGTCAAATCTTGCAGTTAAATTACACAATTTATTAATTTCTAAAAAGTACATAAACACTTTATAACTTACCTTTTATGAAGGAAACAATAAGCGTTGCCTTTTCACATCTGTTTTACTATTTTTTAGAGCATTAAAAATATTAATTACAATATACGAGCTAAATTGTGAATTTAACACAAATAACAACTTGTTTTCATTTCATATTTTTTAGGTTAGATCACAAATTAGATAGGGTTAGATAAAAGAGAATAACCAAGGAAATTAAAAATACCCGTAGCTCCTTACGACACTATTCAATGATGAATATGGAGGGTAAATGGAAGGAGAACTATCTTATATGGGGGATATTTGAAAAAGTGTCCAGCTGTACGCAGTAAATAACAGTTGAAAAATCCTCCAAGAGTGGCGCTAGCTGCAGCAAAGGGTATGGAATGAATGTAGTCGTTGGTGACAAATTGAAGTTAGCCGAGTCACAGAATTACTGGGTTAAATAATTTTTGTGGCTAAATTAGTCAGCTAGTAAAAGTTAAATTTAATAAACGTTTCTTGTTTACGTTGTCCAATATATTTTGAAAAATATAACCTAAAATAGTAATTATGGCGCTTGATTTAAAATTTACCCTGTTGCTACTGTAGCGCCACCCTAATTTAACACATTTCAGCGGACACTTTTTACATACAGAGACAGTTCTCCTTCCATTTACCCTCCATAATGATGAAGTTTTTTAATTTATCCGTATAAAGTATGACACTGACAAGGTGCTCTTAAAAAATATAATTTCCAGCTTGGATACACATGTATTTTGCCAATTTTAGCATAATCGACTAGTATGAAGTGAGCCACAAAACTTAGCTCACAACCATAGAGAAAATGCTTAACTATAGCACCTGTCGTCTACTCGATAGCGAGTATCGAAGCGTTAGATCAAACTCATGGTACCAATTTTACGCTAACGATCTCGTCCGCGTCTTCACCGTAACGAGAATAGTTGCGTCAAGCGATTTTACTACAGTAACTCCCGGTAGGGGTACTGAAGTGAAGTCGTCACAAATGCATACATAGGTATTTTGTCGACACAACGACCACAAAGAGTTACTGAAACACGTTCCGGTCAAACTGTATAAACTCTGATACCACACATATAAACCGAAACACACACAGTCGCATAGTTTCGAAACAATAACGGAACTTTGTCAATTTGTTACTAATTGAAAAATTTTGCGACCGAAAAATGCTTTCTGGGAATTCACAGGAAGAATCGAACTTGTCTGCTTTCCAAGACTACAGCAAGTTCCTCGAAGGTGGATTGGGGCAGGCGGAGCTGGTGGGAGCAACCGGTTGGCAGCCCCCGTGGCGAGCGCCTCTACAGCGCAAGGCACCCTTCTACCCTGGGGACGATATCTACCATGCCGATACGTGGAGAGAATTGGAGGTAGGTACACTACTTTTTACCCGACTACGGCAAAGTCAAGAGGAAGGGTAATAAATAATTTAGCAGTCTATGTTGGTATGTGGTTGATGTGTATGTATTTGTGTGTTCCACTGAAGCATCCGAACTGCGGATCCAATTTAGATAAATGTCAATCGATTCATTTATTATCCAGGTGACATAGGCTACAACTTTTATGAGATAAATGTATTGTAACGAATGTTATATACAAAAAAGTGCAAGTAAAAAACGTATTTTTGTTTCGATATTGACTTTGGTGAGAAATGAAAGGTCTTTAATGTACCTACATTAAATGGCTCCTATAGTCGCGAATTAGTTTATTTTTAAACGTATATCTTGTTACTTTAACATGACCCGACAAGAGCTTGGCTCTTAAATGTAGACGGACAACTTTATTTACAATATATTTTAAGTTCATGTACAATTTATGAATTTTCCACTGTGATGTAGATGAGGGAGGTTTAGTTCAGTAACATTACTGCAGAGGACGGGAAGTATGGCATTGCCGGACAAGTAGTTTTCAAGGCCGAAGGTAAGCTTTGACTTGACAATAATAAGACCGGCAATCCCATTCCCGCTGAGGCATGTATAATGAATTGATTTTCTTAATAAATGTGAGGAATTAATAAAAAAAATACCAAAAAAAAAGAAAGTGCATAGCCCATACAGCCCTGTCATATTTTATGCAAAAAATGTAAATTTAGTGCAAAGGAAACATATAGCCAGCCCATACAGCCCAGTCATATTTTATGCAAAAAATGTAAAACCGTTACCTATTGTTTTTCTCTCACAACGATAATGTATATTTTCGTGTGATTATATACCAGCATTTTTAAAAATTGTACTCATTCATATAAATGCTTGAAGAGTGTATTTTTTGTACTGTTGTAGCAATAGGCTGTATGTCAAGGGATAAAATTAAACGCTAAATATCTTTGTCAAACGTAAATACTGAACTGTCATCTGAAACATCAATGTGACTGTCTTGTCATTCTGGATACACTTCTTGTTTTAAGCGGGGGCCAGGAATGAATTTTTATACTACTTTCCCGGCCTAGGTCAGTAAAGTAATGCACTAAGTTTTACTACAGTAATGCCCACATTTCCGAGCATGTTTGAAAAAAAGATGTTTACTCCTTATCCTCCTCCATCCTTATCCAGGTCGGTTTTGGGGAAAACAGTAAAAGTTTCAGTGCCGTATCGTATTATATCTGTTATTGTCAAGAAGTCTAGCTCTATAATTTGCAGTTAGTAAGTAAGATTACGACGATTGAAAATGTCTATACTCCAGACAAAAAAATCATAATCTGATAGTTTGTCAATTGCTTTATAGATGTAAGTAAGTATATAAAATTTTAACAGACTTACAAAAAAGCAGGAATTTATCAATTCGTCGCGATATTTTTTGTGTGGTCACCGATTATTCGAAATTTGAAAGGGTATACTTGCCAGGGATCCCATAGAAATTTTATCAAAATCTGTTGGGACTTGGTTTGTCGGGGGTTAGTTATAAAAAATTATAAATGACTAACATTAACGTTTTGGTGTTAGTACATATAACATGGCTTTTTTACATCTTATTCTTTATTTGTAGGTGACTGACGTAGTTGGCGGAGCAGGTTACAATGCGTCAGTGACTCCCCATGGCACAGTGTGCTTGAGGCTGAGAGACCGAGTCAAGTAAGCGACTTTTGATCTATAGTGCAACATCAAATGTTGTACATCATTAGTGATGATGCCTTAATAGACCTGTTATTAAGGGGCTACCTGAATTTTTGCTGCCCCCATTTGAAAGGAAACGGAGATATAATTTAAATTTTTTGTCTTGATCAGACCCTAGATAATATAATAGGTTTTTACCTATGAAATTGACGTTCTGCGGTACTGGGCATTTCAAATCAAAATATTTTTTGTTTGGCTAATAATTAATTTCAAATTAATTTTATTTTAAAAACATGGAATTCTTTTTCCAAAACTAGTCATTTGTTTATTGATTAGTGTTACATTTTCATCGTATTTCAATCTTTTTCGTCATCATAGATACGTTAAAAGTCGAGTAATTATGGAATATGAGTACCGTCGTGGCAGCAACGCGGCACAAGCTGCACGCAAGATCAACGACGTTTAAGGAGCTAACACTCCAAACCAACGCACCACCTGTTATTGGATTGCTCGCTTCGTTCTGGAAATTTCGACCTGAAAAATGAACCTCGCGGTCGTCCGAAGACTTTGGTCGACGATGACGAATTAAAGGCGATTGTGGAAGCTGATGATACACAACAGCTTTCGACGTTAGCGTCAAAACAATATTGGTCCATTTGCGTCAAATTGGCAAAGTAAAAAAGCTTGACAAATGGGTGCCCCACGAACTCAATGATCACCAGCGCGAAGTACGCGTCGAGACGTGCCTTGCACTGCTCAACAGACACAAATGAAGGAATGTTGAACCGCATTGTTACCTGCGATGAAAAATTGATTCTGTTTGATAACCGGTAGGCTGTTTGATAAATCAATAGGTACCCGAGATGCAGTACAAAATGCCTTTGAAGAATTTGTTGCCTCCCGTCCAGCTGATTTCTTTAAGAAGGGCTTCTTCAATAAACTGCCACTGCGTTGGCAAAGATGCGTTGATTGCATGGGTGAATACTTCGATTAATATAAATAAAAAATACATGAAAAAAATTCGTTCAAATTTTTTTCATACAAAACGGCAATTTCATAGGTAAAGACCTAATATTGTTTTCGAACTACTGTTTACAGTTTAAAGTGAGAACGTGAAGCTTTAGATTAGCCAAAGGTGGCCATTTTTCGCTAATGTGCGTAGAATAGAAGCTAGACCCCGAAAAATTCAGGTGGCCCGCAAAATAGGGCCAATCTATGAATGAAAAGGATATGCTAGATTTTTATTTGTTTAATTTGGATTTCTAAATGTTGTCTCAAAATGTTACGCGTGCGCGTCCTTAGATCTAAGGACGCAATAATTCTTTTTTTAGAAATAAGTATGTACCTCTATTTCTTATTCATAAATAGTGAGTATTTGCAAAAGTATGAAAATTGATTTTGTATGGTGCGTGTGCCTTGGATGGGACCAAATGTACCTACGGCCCCACCCTAGGCATGCACGCTGACCCTCAGAATTTATAATATTTATTTTGATTTATTAAATTTATAATAAATCGTTTAATAATAGTTTTTTTAATAAATCTGGACTAAGTTCATGATGAATTTCGATCTCTTTCAAAGGGTGGATATGACAATTGACGGCGCCGTTCGCGTGACCAACGCCAAGAACAACATAATCTTGGCGCTGTCGAGGTCCGGCGCCGCCGCTGCGCTGATCCACCCCAACGGCCGTGTGTACCACTATGGCTCCCGCGTGGAGATCCAAGCGCGGCACCAGCAAGGGAACAACAAGTGAGTGCGTCTTCTATAGTGGATACATTTCCTAAATTTCACTACATAGGTTTCCGGCCTAAAATAGGACCTCTCTTATCTCTTAAGGAATTTATTTGAATATTCAAACATATCTCCTTCTATGGATGTGGTAAGTGGCGATAAAAGGACTAAACACAAACATCTTGAGCTACAACTGCGTCACCAGAGAAGGTTGACGTCAGGTAGGCGTCCGGTCATAAAACCATAGCCAAATCTTTAACACTGTTCCAGAAATTTCTTCTCGATTTCGCATGATCTTCGGCATCTTTAGGTCACTAATCGCCATTGACAAGCGCACAAATGATTATGTAGCCGGAAATGCGCTAAGGTGAAGAAGAAAGTAGGTACCAGGCGCGAGTTTAATTACATACTTTCGAGCATTTACAAGAGTTCCAATTAGCAGTCACATCATAACACAAGTTTCCACTTGCCGACGAATGCACTATATATCTGTACCTAGCAAAGTTAAACTCAGCAAATCTGTCAAATACCTAAATGTACCTGTGGCTAATATTTGCAGCTATCAAAAATAAAGAATAAAACTAAATTTCGCAAACTAAATTCGCAACTTCGCTATTTTCATTAGATATATTTTATCGGGTCGCATTTCGACAGTGCAGCAAATTAAAAAGTGCATTCATGCGTCAATAATGCATTTGAATAGAAATATTGGTCGCCGGGCGAAGCGGACAAACAAATACAATCGATGGAATCAATTACGTAGCTTCGCTGGGGTGTTCTGCACGGGGTGCATTGTGCTTTTTCGATTACAAGGGGATACATGAATTTCGGGGACTAGTGCTGCCCCCATTAAGGGGCAGAATTCAGAATTTTAAGACCCTTCCCATTTGTAAACCGATCACTGTACAGTTATGATACTTTTTTTCAGAATACTTGAAAACATAAACTTTACATGCATAGCTCTGAAAACAAGATTTTATATAAATTACTCGATAAAAAAAAAGTCAAACATTTTAGGTAAATACCCTTATATCTTTCTTATTTTAAAAAATTTAGATATTATATTTCGGATAAATGTAGCTTTAGCTGTTATAAAATAATTCATAGATTTATTTTTTGAAATATTGATTAATTATTTTACAACCTTAAAAAATCAAGATCAGTACCGGATCAGTACAAATTCAGTCGGCGACCCGCCGCGTCAGTGGGAGGACGTCGCCATTTTTTTCAGCACTGTTTACTGTACTAAAATGAGTGAAACTCGTTACAAAAACCATTTTATGCTCCAAAAGTCCATGGTGGATATAATAGGTTGGGGAAAAAGTCTTTTCGCATTTTATATGAAAATTCAAAACATTTTTTAATATAGTTTATTTACATTTAACTAAAGTATGTAGGTACCATTTTTTTCAATAACTTTTTGCCATCTTATAGGTACATCTTATAGGGACATGATCCTATTGGTATAGAAATTTTGGGGCTTCTGATCAAAAAACTGCGTCAAGTAGTTTTGGCAGTCCTCTCATGATGTTAACCTGACACTGCCTAAAGAATTCTGAAGAGACCGAAACAGGTGGAAATCTGAAGGTGCCAGGTCAGGACTATACGGCGGATGCATTAACACCTCCCAGCCAAACTCTCTTAATTTTTGCTGAGTGGTTAAAGATGTGTGAGGTCTAGCGTTATCATGATGAAAAACCACACCTCTTCTGTTGAATTATTCCGGCCGCCTTCTCTCAACTTCTTGCTTTAATCTTATCAGTTGTTCGCAGTAGAGTTCTTAATCGATGGTCCTGCCTGATGGTAACAGCTCATAATGAATAATGCCCTTCCAATCCCACCACACACACAGCATCACCTTGTTGCGAGTTAACCCGGGTTTCGCCTCAGTCTGTGAAGCCTGACCGGCCTTTGACCATGACCTTTTTCGCACGTTCTTGTCGTACGTGATCCACTTTTCATCACCAGTTATCAATTTCTTCAAAAATGGTTCGGTCTCATTACGTCGTAATAAAGAATCACAAATGAGTACACAGTTCAGTAGGTTTCTTTCAGAGAGCTCGTGAGGTACCCAAATATCGAGCTTTTTTGTGTACCCATTTTTTTTCAAATGCGCCAAAACTGTTTTGTGGTCAATTCCCAGTTCTTCAGCTACGTCATAACTACTGATATGCTGATCTTGCTCCACTTTTTTCAAAAATAGCATCCATTTTATCCGTAACAGGGCGACCAGAGCGATGTGCATCAAAATTTCCGGATTGAAAACGCTTAAACCAAATTTGTGCTACTCTCATAGACACTGCACTAGGTCCATAAATATCGCAAATTTTTTTCGCGGCTCGCGTTGCATTTTTTCCTTTTTGGTAGTAAAATTTTAAAATGTATCTAATTTCTTCATTAGATTCACTCATCTTGACGGTAAGAAAAACAAATGAAAATCACGCATTTTCCTAATTTGAATTTGAAATTATCTTCTTTAAAATTTAAACTTTTGAATGATACCAAAACCAGCCAAGTACAAATATTTGTCTTGCCTGTAGTTTAATTCAACCTATATTCTAAACTAGACTTTTTTACAAGAGAGAGCAATAATAATACATACACCAGTACATTAGAGTATCTTTTTTTAAAAAATAACAATAATCAACATTGTTAATTTTAAATAAAAAAATAGCAATAATAATACAATTTTACAATAATAAAGAGTATCGGAAGTGGGGACCTCACCTGCGAAACTTTAAAACACGAAATTTTTTCAGTGTTTGATTCCTTTAACGATATAAATAGCGTTGTGAACGCATTACAATAATAAATATTAATTACATTTTTAGTTTATATTTGTACAATAAAAAAGGATATAAATATGAACTAATAAATGGATGTTGCCCCCCTTAAAACCTCCAGCGCCCTCAAGGGGGCGTTATCGCCCACATTAGGAAAGACTGCTTTAGAGCTTGGCTTTATACGATATCTGATAACTTTTTCACAGGGTTAAGCTATGTAGACTCGTCTTGGCAACAATTTTTACATGAAAATGTTTTTGGTGGGATTTCATTTATTTTTGTAAGTTAGTTAATGGCCTTTTTTTGAGTTTAAAAATAACCTATTTTGACCCAGAGCCTTTAGATGAACCAACCAGTAGGGGCCGGTCTGTTTCGATAGTTGGGGCATTAGCCAATTTTTTCTTCCTTTTTTTGGGGTGTATGTTTGCACATCAGCCACAGCTTTTTTTATAGCCCACTTTCTGTCTTTTCCTTTTTTATTTGATTGTTTACTATTTAAAATAAGTGTTGGGTCAGGGCGAAACTCAATTTTCAATTCAATTCAATTCATTTATTCAAAAAAACAATTACAATTGTGTCTGAAATAGGTACCTGAAAGAAAAAATACAAACTGATAATACTATGTTATAACCAATGTCAAAGGGGAAAGCAATCTATTTCGTCTATTACAAATTCTATTCAGTAAAATTAAATTAAAATATATCTATACAAATTGCTCAACACTTTTCCAACAGAAGATTACGCAACCTGGCCTTAAATAAATTTTGACTGCGTCTGGTCTTCAGCTCCACGGGCAATCTGTTTAAGAGCTTAGTTGCCTGATACCTCAAGTCATGCTTAACTACCTCTAACCTAGGTCTAAGATCATCAACAAAGTCTTTTCTCCTGGTGCTCTCCCGTGTTTGTCTTTCCAGATCAGTTTCATTAAGTAGCATCTTTTTTTTGAAATCAGTTAGAACAACCAGTATATACAGACTAGGAAAGGTTAGAATTTCATATTCCTTAAAGAACCTTACGCATCATTCCCATTGTGGAATGCGTGCAATAGTCCGTATCGTTCTTTTCTGAAGTGTGAATGCTCTCTTCATACTAAGGATGAATCTCATATGATTCGATGAATTTTAAGGCGGTGCCTCTTATACCATAAAAATTGTTTTTTTAGGTGAAGGTCATGATCAACTGTGTCGAAAGCAGCCTTAGGTCCAGAAAGAGTCCTGCGACTTTTTGCTTATCATTTAGTTTTTCGAGAGTGTCATTAATCAAACTATCAATTGCATCCACTTTGCTTTTTTTTGATACCCGTATTGTTCCGTATTTAGTACGTTATTATCTGTTAGATGTTTGAGTAATAGATCCTCGGTAATTGTTTCTAAAATTTTTGATAGAATTGTTAACAAAGATACAGGTCTAAAATTTTTAGGATCCATCTTTGAATCTTTTTTATGTATTGGGAGTACCTTGGCTATTTTTAACTGTTCGGGAAAAATTCTTTCACTCAGATACATGTTACAGAAGTGTGCCAACGGGTCAGCTAAGATGTCAATGTTGTCTTTAATCCTTCAAGCACATAAATCGCAGACACAATTGAATTCAATTGTTCTTTTGACCCGATCGGGCCAATCGGTGCTTGAAGGGTTAACAACTTCTTTCTTAGGCTTCTTTCTTCTTTCTTAGGAAGATTATATTCAACTATAGCTGTCTGTTGTGCTTTGATACTGTTAAGGTGTACAACTTATAAATTTGTTACTCTAGAGAGGGCTATATAAGCATGCCCACATGAGAAAGTTGATGATCCTATATCAATAAGAGCACTGTTCAAGCTTAATCTTTGGCTTTTGTGTATGGTTATAGCGTATGCGATACAGATTGGAAATTGCTCGCGATGAACGAATGTTCTGTTGATAATTTCAAATTTTCATTTTATTATACATCTTGAGGAAATGAAAAAATGTGTGGGCGGGCATCTTGGATCCAAAATCTGAATGCAATTTCGAGTTTCGCGGGGTGCTTTACCCCCACCTTCAAATTTTTAGGCCTCTGCGTAGTCACAGTGAGACGTTATGAACGAAATAAGTTAATTTTCTAAAATCCAGACGCCATCTTGGATTCCAAATAAATTAATGATTTTCATGTTGTCTTTGTAGTAATATTAGCTTACATACCAAATTTCAGCATTCTACGACTTCACCTTCAAATTTTTAGGCCTCTGCGTAGTCACAGTGAGACGTTATGAACGAAATAAGTTAATTTTCTAAAATCCAGACGCCATCTTGGATTCCAAATAAATTAATGATTTTCATGTTGTCTTTGTAGTAATATTAGCTTACATACCAAATTTCAGCATTCTACGTCTTTAGGAAGTACCTTGAGAGTTTTGATGATCAGTGAGTGAATCAGTGACGAATCGGGGTTTTTAGTCATTTAAAAACTTGAGTAGAATAGCTACAACATTCGAACTTTGTATGTTTAATGATTGTACTGGTGTCATTATATTTTGAAATATTTAATTATTTAACATCATCCAAACCAAATTTATGAGAGTTCGAAACGTTTCGACAAAAGGTAGGTAGTGCCCTTAGCTTGGCTCGTCTTGGCGGGGGCACTCTCGTGCCCCCAGATTGTTGATAATTTTCATGTTTAAAGTTCAAAATTTTTGACTTAGATGGAGCTAGTAAGGAGCTTGGTGTCTTGGTGTGCTTTTTCTACAACTCAAAGCTCATATTTAGTTCCAGATGGTTGCACTGTCGATTTTGTAAAATGGCGCTTTTACAGGAGGGGGGCGGAGTGCGGGTGAAATTCGAAATATTTCAAATCAGTTTCTGGGCCTTAAAAAAAATTGAAAGGAAACTGAGATATTCATTTGGTCTAGATGACCCTTCAAACTATTTTATGAACTACCGTTTAACGTTTAAAGTGGGAACGTGAAGATTTTCTTCCCACATTTGCGAAAAATGGCCACGATTGGAAATCATATATCCCTTTAATGGCCTATTGGCGTCAAACCTAAAACCAAAGCGTACACTAAGGTAAAAACGCGATAAGTAGGTACGCAGATTCAGTGGCAGTTCCTGCTACTTGTTATGAGTAGAGCTACAAAAATTGGCCTGAACTCCACTCGCTCTTAGAGCCTAGGTTTATATAGGAACTTTGCAAATATCATTTTAAACGCGATGGTGGGCATAGGTGGAAAGAAAAATCAAAGTAGTGACGGCCGTATGGACTATTTAACATGATTAAGATTCTAGCTCTCCCTTTTCGATTTTTATTTATTTATTTAACAATTTATGTACACGGAAAATTTATACAGAGAATAAAAGTTGTACAAAGGCACTACTTATCTCAAAACAACAGACTTCAAAAAAAGGAGGAGGTTATCAATTCGTCACGATCTTTTATAGGGTTCCGTGCCCGAAGGGTAAAAACAGGACCCTATTACTAAGACTTCGCTGTCTGTCTATTCGTCTGCCTGTCACCAGGCTGTATCTCAGCTAGGCAGTTGAAATTTTTATAAATGATGTATTTCTATTGCCGTTAGAACAACAAATACAAAAAACAAAACAAAATAAATACTATTTTGTACCCAACCCTTCGTGCGCGAGTCCGAATCGCACTTGGCCGATTATTTTATGTATTTTCACCGATTATTTGAAAACGCCTGAAAAGACTTGAATATTTTTTTGTTTGAAACGGTTTTCTTAGCTGCCACAGGAATTGTATCAAAATCGGTTATCTATTTTGGGGATGAAGTAGGTTTTTAGTTATGAAAAATTATTAGGTAAATTCAGATTTTCCTATAGGTATGGCATTGTAACGTAACTTGAGACAGGGAGAGCAAAGGCGGCGCAGCGGGTTGTGGCTTGTGGTCATTAAGGCCCCGTAGTCCAACAGCCCACTCTGATGAGGTGCGGGGCGATCTGCGAGGCACCCCGCTGACTTTTACATATCTCGTCTTACTGAGGGACGGGAGGCGGGGAATTAACGTGAAAGGACGCGAAATGTAGATTTTATCGGTTTTTTTATAATAAAGTAATCATTTTCCAGAAAGTGACCAGAAATAGTTATAGTATATGTAATTTACTATTTTTTGACATTTTTTTTTGTAAGTAAAGTTTTCATAAACTGTAATAATCAATAAAACATCCAAAAATCGTCGAATTAGCTTCCGCTGTCGTTTTTTTTTTTGATCGAGGAATGTTATCGATTTCATGTTTTGAACCACAAATAGTCCAAGTACATAAAGTAAACTACAGTGTATATATTTTTTTGACTTTCATAACTTTCTTCTTGTTAGTTTATTATTGAGCCAAAGTGATGTTACATTGGGCATACCTAGCCTTAATTGTAGAGCACATCTCGTTAGTCTGTCTAAGGCTAGGGCCGTACTTGCGTCTATCGTCCCGAAGCAATGCTCGGCGAAGCTTCGTACGTTTTGTACACTAAAAAGTTATCGCGATAAAGCACTCTGGTCATATTAGCGGCTGCGTTATTTCTCACGAAATATCGTGCAATAATCCAAGATAGCGTCATCTAGCAGGCATTTAAATATAGACGACGACTGTCTTCACTTTTACGTGTGCTAACAATTACTTAACGCATTTATTGAAACCGTGTATCGTGTAATAAGCACGAAGCTTCGTGACGATAGGCGTAAGTGCGGCCCCAGCATTAAGCAACGCGGATATTTCTGGAACATTACAAGATACACGTAGGTATTACGCGTATTTTTTATAAAGTGCAGAATCACTTATCGAATTAAAAAACACCCCAAAGGACCTAAAAAGGGACTAAACTAATGAGCACATTGAAATTTAGTCCATAAATGAATAATTAACCTGTGATTAATATCCTTTGATTGTTCTTCTTAGTCCAAGAAATAACAATTCTATTAATTTTTTTTTTTATATTCAGTTCAATCCACGCTGTATTCTCAAAGAACTCAAAAGAAAAGATTGCTCCAGGTACGCGAAGATGTGGTACAAGGGAGTTTCGTTCACGGCGGAACAGTGCGCACTGGTGTACCTGGTGGACGCTGCGGGGACGCGCACCACCACCGACACCTTCCTCGACATGAGCCAAGACTTCACGCTCAACGTGTTCTACAAGTAACTATACCTACCAAGGTTTTGATAAATTGCTACGCCTGTAATGGAGAATGTAATATCCTATCTAAGTTGTTTGTAGTTGAAAATATCTTTGTTTCTATATACCTAGGTTGTAGATAACCCTACGATGAACGATAACGCTAGGAGATAACTAAGTCAGTTACGTGTTTATGAATAAGACAAAAGTAAGTATTTGAAATGCCCAAGACGTCCGGCCTATAAAATGTTTGTTGAGTTAACTATGTGTGGTCATGCATAAAGCTCTTAAAAAGTAATCTTTGGAAGATATTATTAGCATAGCACCTTACTGAAATGTGTTTGGGGCTTATTAGGCGATCTAGGTACAATCCATATGGTTGTCTGCCATATGTAAGTAATATGTATACCTAAATATATAAGTAAGTACTTACGGGATTAATCCTGAAATCGCAAAATATTTTCTGTTGTTTTGCATAGCTTTGCCATGGCCTGGGAAGAGGAAAAGTTAGCACAACTATCACAAGACAACTTCAAGACAACAATAATCCTGATTCTGATGTGAACCACGCGATTATGATTCGGAACTTGATCGCAGAATTCACTTTGTCCAATAGGGATGTGCACTGGGTAAAAAGTATATTTTTTTAATCCGTCAACTAGATATCCTAATTTCGTCAAGCCAAGTTGTAAAAATTCACGTAAACACAGCGCTTTGAAGTTTTGGAGTGGGGATAACTAACGTCAATTTTGGTTAAAAATCTTAGTTGATCGTGTCGTCACGCGAATTTAAATGCCACTGTATCTTCATTATTTGCTCATCAGAGAATAGAAAAAATACGTATACGTACGTTTAAATAATTTTTCTAATAAGGCAAAAATATAATTTATCTAACAAGGAAAAAAAGATTTTGTCCACATCTCTATTGCGGCTTTAAATTGCAGCGTGCGGTCTATACTCTATACGCCATTGTGGTCGCACGAAGTTCCTTCTTCGTCACCCCTGTCATTTCATATAAATCTTTTATGGCTTGACGTCAAACAATTGATGGTGATTTATATAGTATGTAAGTTTATATATGGTACCTATTTGGTTACAATAAGTAAGTACTAAGTTATTACTTAAAACGGACGATTGCGAGTTCAGGCTACGTGTATACTTATTCAAGTCGGACCCCGCCGCGGGCTCCAAATCTGTGCATCTACTTACGAGTGCAACCGGAAAAATGCTTTAAGATGAGGTAAAGGTAGATTAAAAAAATCGGCAACTGTGACACGGGGCTATGATATAAGTGCTTAAATAATATACATAATTTTAACCCTTTCGCCGCGAGACTTTATATCAGTGGCCGTACCCACAGCGCGAGGGGTATGAAATCTATACATATAATAAAATCGTAACCGATCGCCGTCTGTACATGGAAGATAAATGAGAAAAAATATTGTTGGGGGCTTTCATCAACGCAAAAGAACACAAAACTATGATTTTTAGAATTTTTGTCTGTTTGTCTGTGCGCTGTGCACGCTAATCTCAGAAACGGCTGCACCGATTCGGTTGCGGTTTTCACTAATGTATTTTGATAAGCCTTACTTAAAATTTTGTGTTGTTTCATCTAAATCCGTTGATAAATTTTTGTTTGAAAAATTGTTATAAAATAACTGTTTCGTTATATTGCCTAAAACTTGTGTTATAAAATGATGATTGAAAGTTAATATAAAGTTAATAAAACCTGCCAAGTGCGAGTCGGACTCGCGTACGAAGTGTTCCGTACCATTATGTATAAAAAATTACTTTTGTTGTATGGGAGCCCCTCTTAAATATTCATTTTATTTAGTTTTTGGTATACCAAATACCAAAAACATTATAGCAGCAACAAAAATACATCATCTGTGTATCAAATTTTGACTGTCTATCTATTACGCTTCATGAGATACAGCCTGGTGACAGACAGAAGGACAGAAGGATAGTAAGTCTTAGTATTAGGACCCCGTTTTTTTTTGGGTATGGAACCCTAAACATTGACAATTTCAGTAAATTTGGAGCATTCTTACAAAATTGTTTTTTTGGTCACCGATAGATGTCGCTGTTCAAAAATTAAAAAATTTAAATTTACAAATTTAAAATTTAAATGCTTCTCTGGGCGTCTGCAGACAGAGCCGAGGGCCGCAAGACCTAGCGACGCCCTATCGCCATTCTTAGCGTGATTTTGGGCGGGATAATGAAAAAAGGAATCAAAATTGGTAGTGACAGGATAGGTTCCTATCTGCTGATTACATTTCCGCCTATTCACTTGATCGGCTTTTACGATCTGCGTGGAAAGAGTTAGATATTCATTATTTCTGTCCTCCTTAACCATCATGGAGACAAAAGCGCGGTGAGTGCTGCGCTGCCTGGTACTCCTTGACTACGAGACAGATTAGGTTAAGTTAGGTTCCCACCCTGACGGACTGCCCAGCCTGGGCGGAAGACCGCGCTGAACTGTGCACGGTAGTGGGGGACGGACGACCTCCCGCTGTCGACTGTGGTCCGTCACATGAACGTCGTGGAGAGCAGTGCAGGCCTTTGCGGAGAGCGTCATGCTCTGCAAAGAGGTTGCGGAGAGAGACCGGGAGGCAACAACCGACCTGGCCATCCATCCCCGGCGCACAAGGTGCAGGAGGCGGGCTTTTGACCTGCAACTGATGCCGCCATAACGTGGGCCAATCGTACGATGGAAACTGGGTTTCGCTCAACAAATACGGTCCTCCGAGTTGAACGCGCGTTTGTGCCAACACGCGCCTTTATCCTAACGGCTACAATTTTTCTTGATTCGTTTCCTCGCGTTAAAAAAGGTAAGATTAGGTTCCACCCAACTTCCCGTGGGTGGACGAAACGGTAGGACTTTTCAACATGAAAAAAAAGTTACGTTAGGTTTGGTTAGGTTAGGGGCTTTTGGAGCATCCCCCCAATGGGTTCCCGGTTTGTCGTACCGGGGGGGCTCAGTACCCGTGGTAGCCTCGAGCCACGGGGAAGCTAAGAGGAACCCGCGAGGGGGCGCTCCTGCTGTCGTCAACCAGCAGTGAGCGCCCACATTGGGGCGGCGGGGGAGTGGGAAGATCTCCCCCCACCCGGAGAGGGGCGCTCCCGCGGGCTCGGCTTCGGCCTTGAGCCTGTAGGGATGCGCCCAATGGGGCGGCGGGGGAGTGGGAAGTTCTCCCCCCACCTGGGGTGGGGCCGCCGGGAGGGGAATATTTCATTGCCCTCCCGGCGCTTCAGGTGGGGCCACACCGCGGTGGCTGTGGTTGGAGATCGGTCGCGGAGGAGGAGGAGTGTCGGTGTTACGTTGCCGCTCTCCCTATCCTCCGCGACCGAGCGGTGCCGCACCGCGTTTGCGGCGAGAGGTAAGCGGCGGAGCCTTTCATCTTCTCCGCCGCTGGGAGCCGGTTTATCTGGCTCCCATGGGTCCACAGGCGGTGGACTGCGTGGGAGTTTGCCGCCTCTCAATTGGGCCGAGGAGGTAAGGAGGCGCGTCCGTGAGTTCCGGACGCGCCTACTTGGTGAGTGGGGGGGCGCTGTGACGCCCCCGAGGAGGGGCCGCTTTGGCGGCCAGCCGCGCCGGGGTTCGCGGATGTATTTCCGTTCCCGTGTCCCCGGCAAAAGCGGTTGAGATGGAACTCCGGAGGTTTTTTAGTGGGTAGGCACGTCGATCTGGCGTGGAGTCCCACATAACCCGACAGCCTCCCCCGCAGACTGACGGGTATCCGTAACAGGGATCTTTCCTCGGTAAAAAAAAAAATGGGCTTTTGGAGCAACCATGCCAACATCATTTAGGACTGTTATGTGGCCTCTTTCCATGAGCATCTGCTTTTCATAGTGATACGCGTAATACACTGACGACATCCGAGTTGCCGGCCAGGCTCAGCTGGCACTCTTCGCCGACGACACGGACGACGACGTGAACGTCAACAAGAAGCAGACATTGCTTTTTGAAAACATCCGCTTCCTGCCACCCTTAAAGCTCTTTGGGGAAGATGTGCCGAGGTACTCGCACGCCAAATATCTGGGAGTACCTGAAGTTCGGCAGATGCCTCAGCTTGAAAGCCCACATCGATAGGGTGGTGGCAATAGCAAAAGTGACCCGGTGGAATCTCTACCCAGTACTTTTCTCTCGCTTCCCGCTATGGACGCGGCTCGGGATGAAGTCGCACTTAAGAAAACCTACATTTTAGGGGCCGATGTGGCTCCGCGTTACTTGAGGAACGCCGTCATGCATTGGGACTTAAAGTAGCAATGCTTATTTCTATACTTTAATAAGCATTCAGTTTTTGAGCAGTACCGGATTTAGAATTTTTTGGAGGGGGGGGGGGGGGGGAGGCAAAATATGTTAATATGCCACCCCTGTTGGTTTTGCTACCTACTTGGTTACCAGTACCTTGCTTTTTAAACAGCACGTGTCTCGGTCCGTCTTCATTTTGCAGGCCCCTAATAACTAGACGCCACCCCCATTCCGTATCGGTAGCATGGGAGGGATGGATATATTCGACGATTATGCCGCCCTTCTGATTTCGCCGCCCGGGATAAGTGCAGTTCCTTTTTGTACTTAAACTAAATCGCTATCTGTACATGGAAGATAAATGAGAAAAAATATTGTTGAGGGCTTTTATCAACGCAATAGAACACAAAACAATGATTTTTAGGATTTCTGTCTGTTTATCTGTGCGTTTGTGATTAGCGTAATCTCAGAAATGGCTGAACCGATTCGGTTGCGGTTTTCACTTATGTATTTTGATGCGCTTCACTTAACATATAGTGTTTGTTTCATTTAAAGCCGTTTATAAATAATAAATTTGTATCAATTTAAAGAATCACGGCCTACATTTTTATTCGAAAAATTGATTTTTAAGTTACCAATACAACCGATTGGCTAAAACTTTATATAAAATGATGATTGATTGACTCGAGCACAAAGGGTTCCGTGCCATTATCTATAAAAATCATGTTTGTTGTATGGGTATACCTACCTACTTAATTACTGTTTTAGTATGTGATGTTATGTATAGCGGCAACAGAAATACATCTGTGAAAATTTAACTGTCTAGCTATCACGGTTTATCGAGATACAGCCTGGTGACAGACAGACGGACAGTAATAGAAATACATCATCTGTGAAAATTTTAACTGTAAATCTATCACAGTTTATGAGATACAGCCTGGTGACAGACAGACGGACAGTAGTCTTAGTAATAGAGTCCGTTTTTACCCTTTGTGTACGAAATCCTAAATATTTTCAAATTCGTGGTTTCGGAGCGTTCTTAAAAATTAAGCGGCCACCATGCCAGGTCTGTGAAGCAGGAGTAGCACATGGGCCTGGCAAAAGCTGTAAAAGCGTTGGCTCCGTAAGTTTTACAGCGGCTAGTTACTCGTATTGCCGCTGTAAACCACCATTAACATCTGTGAAAATTTCAACTGTCTAGCTATCACGGTTCATGAGATAGTAATAGGGTCCCGTTTCTACCCTTTGGGTACGGAATCCTAAATATTTACAATTTCTATGGTTTCGGAGTGTTCTTAAAAATTTGTTTTTTTTTTTGGCCACCGATACATGATAGCGCTGTTTAAAAATTTTAAATTTTAATGCGGTTCTGGGCGTATTAACATTTCGTAATGAGTATCAGTTCTAAATACTAAAAGTCACCGTCTAATAATAGGTGCACTATGAACCCTATCTGGAATCGCAACCAAACAGTGGAACGGAAAGCGAGTTTTAGAGCCTCTGCAGACAGAGCCTAGGGACGCAAGAGGCCGAACAGCCATTCTCATAAACTAAAGTCCACGCTGACGAAGTCGCGGGCAACAGCTAGTCTAAAATAAATACCTACAACCAAAAAGGAATGTGGATACTTAAGTTATATGCAATACGAGCAGTTCTTTTTTTGCGGAAATATCCGACGCTCGCTGAATGGGCACGATAATGTTTGTCGGATAAATCCGACGTTCGTGGTGAAAGGGTTAGAAGATAAAGAATAATTTTTCACTTACGAGTAGACCTTTACCCAGCTTTGGGACACGTGATGGCTGGTCATGAAATAAATGAACGAGTAAATATATAGGGTATCTTTACGGACATATATCAAGTAGACGGATAGAGTTCAACGATTTGTACGAGAACCAAGCGTGTAACATATTGCGTAGGTACTTTGGCGTCCCGACTGTAATTTAGAGATGGAAATCATAATACGAAAACGATTCAAAAGCATCGATTAGAACGCGGCAAACCGATTCTAGGCACCGAAGTCAGCGTAGCAACTGTGCTTGTCAAGATCAAAACATCGGACGTTCGTTTTCGTTGTGAAGACAAGTAAATACCTCCCTACATACCTTTAACTTTATTCGTGTGACCACAAACAAATCACTAGGTGTAAATTGTTTGTTAATGAAATAATATTACGCAAGTTATTGTAGGTGTATTATTATCGATTCAAAATATCGAAGTGAACCGACAAAGAAACTGATAATCATAATCGACTTAGAAAATTATAATAAATTTCACAGAGAAAATCATTAAAATTTATATCGATAAACATATAGGTATGTTAGCTACCTACCTAACCAATAAAAAGCGTTACATTTGTCAGTACCTATTATAGTTATTTTAACAACCTCTGTGTGTCGTTTGCCATAAAAATTAGAATTTGGCCTTGAAATCGACTCGACAGTTGGAATTGCTTATTATTACATCGCTGGATTTGAATGCAAATGAAGTCTGGCTTATCTAATTAAAGTCGCAATAGAAAACTAGCGTTGGACACAAAATCGCCCGCTGCTGGTTTAATGAAAATAATACGGAGCTACAAAATAAATTAATGTCAGATATTTCAGGACGAAAAGTATTTACTTATGAAAGAAAATACTTCGATTAACAGCTCCGACTTTATTGGTGGTGTTTGAACAGTTAGTTACCGAATAACGAGTCATTTTTCTTTTGAAACCTGACGTCGCACGCGGTAAGCAATGGGGAGCAGACTGAACTTTGCGGCGAGCACTGGCGCCTTTAACATATCTTTTTCCTTCTACTTGATATAGTTCTGTGGGTATCTTATACTAGGTATACGTGTATAAGTTATACGATGACCAATATTACTTAGTACATTTATGATAATCAAACATTGTAATTGTTGTAGCGAATCCCGGCATGGCCCGTCGTACGTGAATGAGGCTTTGTCCTTGCTCCAGGCTGCGCAGTACTGGTTGACTGACGACGGCATCGACAACTGGATCATCAACAATGTGCGCGTCAGTCAGACTGCTGATGGATTAGTCAGGTAGGTTTAAGGTACCTGACGTACATCTGTTTTCCCGAAGTTCAATTTTAATACATTCATCTGTTTTCTGGCGTCCACTTTCTCCATTTATCTATTTGTCAGACGTTCATCTGTTTTCACACATTCATCTGTTTCTGGCGTTTACATATTTTTCTGACGTTCTTCAGTTTTTAAAAGTTCATCTGTTTTCCAACGTTCACCTGTTTACCCGCGTTTCTGTTTTCAAGACGTTCATCTGATTTCCTGACATCCTTTTTTCCAATGTTAATCCATTTTCCAGATGTTCATCTTTTTTCACGACGTCCATCTGTTTCCCGACTTTTATTTATTTTTTTGATGTTCGTCCACTTTCCCGCCGTTTTCTGTTTTTCCGACATTCATCTGTTTTTCATGACGTTATGTTATCCCGATGTTCTTTAGTTATTTCGGCGTTCAATACTTTCTATGTATTTCCTTTTTTTGTCTATGTAATTATGTTTGTATGTATGTGGGTATGTATGCTGTTCCACCGTAGCATCCGAATCGCTTGTCCTATTGTTACAAGTAATATGTCAATCGATTCGACATTATTGTCCGGGTGAAATAGGCTACAATTTGTATGCAAAAATGCATATAACGAATTTGACATACAAAAATTTAATGTCAATTTTTTTTAGTTCTACATAGAGTGTATTATGAAATGAAAGGTCTTAATGAGGACATTTAAAAATATAAATATGCCGAAGAAATCAAAATAAATTCCCTTTTATTATTGTGCAAAGAGAAAGTTGTTTACTGCAGCACATAGCGGATACATTTTAAAATAAAGATCGTCTTACTCGTAATGAGTATATAAGCGGCACAGACCACATAACCTAAAGACCACGCTTTCATGGACTTTATTACTAAAACGAAATCGCCAAAAGTTGGCGGGGTGCGGGGCAAGGTCCGATAGTTTTCATTGGCTCGCTCAAGGTCACGCCTAGATTGACGATAGCAGGTACATATCACTGGTTACTCCATAGTGATGGTGACTTTGTCTTGCTATCGATAAACACCGTTGAGTTTAAGATAAAATGGAAAAATAAAAATAAATGTTTATTTCTATTATATATGCAAGCCGCTTTCAATCGATCGTTTTCAAAATACTTTGGGGAAACCTGTGTCTAACAGTGGACTTTCTATGGCTGATGTGATGATGATGATATATACTATGCATAAAAACATACAAAAGTACATAAATAAACCCTGTAATCATTACACTTTTTTAATAGGGGCGGTCTTGTACAAACCAGATTTAAATATCAAGCAATCTGAAATACATATACTTAATGTTTATCTAAATAATAAAATTAATTTTAAAATAAAATATTTAAAATGTTGTCGATAATTAATTTCTTATATTTGAGTTGTGTCTCGTCACTATCAAATAGACAGAGCGAGACAACCTTATGTTAATCACATGAAGAGAGAAAGAGACTTTAAAAAAAGACATCAACGGGTACCCTTAAAAATAAGGGAACATGTTTTTTCTGGAAATTATATTTCCAAAATTTTATCACAGTTTTTCTATGTTATTATTACTTCCCGGTGAAATGTAATGCCGTCTTTTATGAGACTGGAAGTTGCACTTGACGTACGACATAGTTTCACAGTACAATACGGCATTTTAAATACTGTATTTAATTTTTCTTTAAGAGCACACACACTGTTCACGCATCGAATGTTAGTCGCAGAATAAAGAGCAAAAAGGGGGCGGGGCTGCTTATAGGTCATGATATAACCTAGGCATGGCGAGCGCCGGGCCTCGGCAAAGCGTGGTCTTGTAGGTTGAGTAGTCTGTGATAAGCGGTCACCCTAGCGACGAGTGTCACCCATGTCTAGAACGCCTTTGCCCAGAAGACTGCTCAGGATTTTGGCCTCTTTCCTCGAAAACAGGAAGATAAGGGTGGTGGTAAAAGACACCGAATCATCGGAACGCACAGTGCGGGCTGGTGTTCCCCAAGAAAGCTGCTTGTTGCCTGCGTGCTACGCGTGGTACACCGATGACATCCCAGTTGGCGCTCTTTGCCGACGACACCGCGTACTTTGCCGTCAGTATGAACGCAAAGTACTCTGCCAAGAAAGTCCGGACGGCCCTAGACGCCCTGCCCGACTGGAACACCAACCTACTATAATATAGTGGAAGATAAGCCGTGGCAGCTGCACGTGACGTACCTGAGGGTGAAGATCGACAGGCGCCTAGCTTGAAGGCCCATACCGACGAGATAGTGGCAACAGTGAAGATGGCCCGGGGAAAGCTGCGTCCAGTGCTTTCCTCCAGTCTCCCGTTACGGATCTACAAGACGTGCATGAGATCCCGCCTCACATACGCGGTGCCTGGGTGTTACGTATACTACTCGGAGAACTGGACGACTTTGTATCCTGTCTGGCGAAGATCATGTACGAGAAGGCGGACCGCTCGGCGCACCCCCATCGCAGGGGGAGCGCGTCTCTTCGCATCCGCCCGCCGGACGGTAAGTATAAACCCTCGCCCCGCAATGCCATCATTCCGTCGACAGTCGAGCAAGGCGCCACACCAGCAGTGACGCCCGAACCGATCCCCTAGGACTGAGAAAGCCAGATGTCGCCGCCACGGTCACTACCTTGTGACCCGCCTGTCGTTGCAGGCGGCAGCAGCATTCCGCTGGAGAGGGCCACTGCCTCTGAACACAAAAAGAAGGCCACAGCCTTGAGTAGCAACCCCAATTCCGCCGAAAAGTGAAGGTTGAGATGACCACACGCTGACGAGTGGCGCAGTGTTGTGCGGACCGTCGCACTGTGAACAACTTGTTTGTGTAGTGTACTGTGGACTTGGCTATGACTCCTTAAATTTTTGGTTATTGTAATAGATGTCGATTAGTAAACCGATTGATTACAATGACCGTTTGTTTCAGCTGGACGATAAGCCTAGGTGGACACAGAATATCTGTGTGGGCTTTTGGGGTTTAACTCATGTGGTTGAAACTCATGGATCAGCGGAGGTAGAGCGCTGACTTATCGTCATATTTTTAATAAGGCCCGCGTAAGGCATCTTTATCTCCATCAATGTTAAACCGTATATGGGTAGTCGGGTATTATTTATTTAAACGTACATTTTGTTTTGAATATATTTATTTATTTCTGAAGTCTATTTTGAATAGTTTTGTTTGGTTGGACCAATTACGGATTCTTGTGAATTTCTTTTAAGCGTCTTAATTAGGGTATGTACTTAACGTTCAATGAGAAACCATATAAATTAATTAATGCGACTAAATCCGTAGTTTCTTCTTTTATTCTTACTTGCTTTTTACCTTCGAATACCTATGCACATACATTTTGGAGTATTATCATTATTTTTTAAAATAACTACTATTATGATAAGTAAATAGTTCCTAGAGATAAAATAATAAGGTGAAATAATACTTTTCGTCATTCAAGCTCAGAAAGGATGTTGTATTTAATTCAAAATCCGGGTTGTTAGTTCGATTTACATCCTTAGGGAGGTAAGTAAATTGGAAATCGAAGGCTGCCAGGCGGCCGCTACATATGGCTCCTATTATATGCATAAATTGAGGTTTATTTTTACAACAAGTGCACTGGCCACTATGAATGGTTAATACACCAAGAGTGCAAGGCCATAAAAAATACGGCATGGCGCGCTAAACTATCTCGTTAAATTAAATCTTTGCTGTAAAAAATTGCAAACATTACAACTCTTGTTTAACAATCTACTATAAAAGGCATACCGGGTCCGTGACATAGAAAAGATTGCCTAAAAGGGGTATTTCATTGTATAAGAAAAAAAAAGTTTTTGTAGATCACAAAAAGAAAACTAACTGGAAATGTATTTTTCAAAAGAGCCAATTTGAAAAAAGACACTTTCCAATTCGTCCTGGCTAGAGATTGCACCCAAAATCTACGGAGTGATGGACTAGGCTGTAACCAATACGCTACGGCAGTCTTCTTTAAATAAATAAGTAATTCATATCCATAACCACATCCCAGGTTTGAACTTACCCAAAACTTACCCAATATTGGAAGAAGTAGTTCCTTTATGTGTATATCTTTATTTTTATGGTAGAATTAGTTCTTTTATATTTCTTAAGGTTTATATCTTATAAATAGCCTTTCGCATGTGAAGATAGAGTATGAAAGGTGCTCAAGTTTCGCTGAGGTATCCAATTTAATCCTCTAGAAACCTCGTCCGTTCTACCGGAACGAACTGCAATAGGCATATAGTTATAACTCTACATACCTATATCTGTGTCTAGCGCCTACAATGTTGCGCAGTGTGCATCAAAGTTTGAATTCGTTGTGCTAAAGCAGAGGTTCCCAAACTTATTTTGTCAAACGCCCACTTTAAAAAATCTGTTATTTTGTAGCGCCCCCCATTTTTTTCACCATAAAAACCTGAATCACATATTTGTCTTGCCTGTAGTTTAATTCAACCTATATTCTAAACTAGACTTTTTTACAAGAGAGAGCAATAATAATACATACACCAGTACATTAGAGTATCCTTTATAAAAAATAACAATAATCAACATTGTTAATTTTAAATAAAAAAATAGCAATAATAATACAATTTTACAATAATAAAGAGTATCGGAAGTGGGGACCTCACCTGCGAAACTTTAAAACACGAAATTTTTTCAGTGTTTGATTCCTTTAACGATATAAATAGCGTTGTGAACGCATTAAAATAATAAATATTAATTACATTTTTAGTTTATATTTGTACAATAAAAAAGGATATAAATATGAACTAATAAATGGATGTTGTGTAGTAAGAGGATTTTAATTTCAGTGAATTTTAAAATATGAAATAGCTGAAGTTATAAATCACTCATTGCTTAAATCACATCAGCGCCCCCCAACTTTATTCTGGGCTCGTTACCGCCCCCCTTAAAGCCTCCAGCGCCCACAAGGGGGCGTTATCGCCCACTTTGGGAAAGACTGTGCTAAAGCATGTATTATATGTATGTACAGTAAGCTTCAAAAACATTCGATTCCCGGTATCGGAATATCTTTTTTAACTGCTGGCTGGGCGGACTCAGAACAGAACAGAACAGTAAGCTTCAAAAACAGGCGTTCCGTACCTTGGTTTACATACTATTTGTGGCTAAGCTTTATATTTATTAAAAATATTTACTCTGGCCGGTGGGTTTGTGACTAAAGCCCCACTATTCTATTTTTCGATTATTATAAATACCAATACCATCGCTTCCGGGGCCTACTTCTCCTCCTTCGGAAGTCCACTCGAGTCACGACTTGCGACAGTTTGATTCAAAGATTCAAATGTTTATTCAGTAATTAGACCTTCACAGGCACTTTTACGCGTCAATAAGTATAATTTATGTTACGTGTAAAGTATATTAAAATTTAATTTATTTTTAAAGAAAAGCTACCGATACCAGCGCTTCGTAACGACCACTGCTGAGAAGAAACGCCGAAAGAAACTCATTATCACAGAATTGGTCGCCTACTCGCCAGAAGGGCTTTATCATATTATTAATATTGTCTTTTAATTAATAAATACTTATAATATAATACAATGTTGACACATTTAACATGTAATGCTTGCGAACGAGTTAAAAAACATAAATTGCGATAAAAATATGAGTAGACAAAAAAAGCGAAGCCGAGCTGACCAGTCCCTCCCGGCAGCACCCGTTCACGAGTTGACGCACGGATCAGCCATCGTTAAACTCAACCATATTAGAGGGAATCCAACGACCCGACCAGCGACGCCACCACCGGATTGGACATTTTAGTGAGCATGAAAAACCCGAACTCGCAGACCTTGTCAAGAGAAAATATTAATTATATGTTGGTCATCTATTGATCACAGAGCATTTACATGTTTTTACAGTAAGTTTATTATGGTAAATGCAGCTATTTTATGTTTCATGTGTGGAGTGTAATGGAAAATGTTTAGGAAGTATCCACGCGTTTTTATCTCTTAAATAATCATTGATAGTATAGTACGCATTATTCAATAAAACTTTTTAACATGTATTTAAGATTTTGCCATTGGAAGGTTAACGATCGCTTCGGGAAGTATATTAAATAATGTTATACCTAGACCTAAGAGTGACTTTCTAGTTTTAGCAAGTCGAAATTTAGGCGTATGAAGCTGATTCTTGTTGCGCGTATTATAACTGTGAACATCACTATTTTTATTGAAATTATTCAACCTAGATTTAACAAATAGAAGATTGTCGTAAATAAATTGAGATGTCACAGTAAGAATATTTTATAGATTTAAATAACTCTCTTAAGGAATCGCGTGATTTTAGTCCGTAGATCGACCGAATTGCTCTCTTTTGTAGCACAGAGATAGCATGTATGTTAGCCGCTTTACCCCATAAGAGCAAGCCATATGACATTATGCTGTGAAAATAACTAAAGTATACTAGCCTAGCAACTGCTATGCACCGTATGCACAGCATATGCTGCCGAACTAAGTTTCTTGGCAGTGGCCTCAATATGTTTATCCCATTTTAAGTTCCAGTCTACAGTTATGCCTAAAAATTTAGTGTTGGGTACCCATTCTAGAACTTGGCCATTAAGACTCAAAGGTATGTGAGTATTGGGTTTATTCAATAGTGAAAAATTAACGCACTTAGGCCAGATTATTATTCGTGAACCAACTAAGTACTTGTGACATAGTATTGCTTACATCGTCATAGTTTGTGCATTTTCTGTCAACCTTAAAAAGTAAAGATGTATCGTCAGCAAACAATACTACTTCACACAACTTTTCTGCAAGACAGGGGAGGTCATTAATATAAATCAAAAACAAAAATGGACCAATTATTGAACCCTGAGGCACACCCATGCTCACAGGTGCACTATTTGAGGATACTCTGTTTATTTCAACTCTTTGAGTTCTATTATCAAGATAAGATGAAATAACAGAGAGTGCAGTATCAGTAACGCCATAAAATTTTAGTTTATTTTTTAATATTATGTGATCGACACAATCGAAGTTTGAAGAGAGAGTGGTTGGAAGTGGCACACGATCGAGATGTAGGGAGGAGTTGGGTGAGATCTTTTCCCAGCTGTGGGGTAGTAGAGGTTAATAAAAGCCCGCGTTATCAGGTGAAATTTCGTAAAAAATGATTTTTGAAACACGTCAGAAAAAGGAACTCTTGGGTTAAGCATGTGGATTTCTGATTGTCAGTAAGTGTGGTGATTTTTATACGATGCTCGCATAAACTCGCTCGCTCGTGTAAACATGTGTGTAAAATCCTATAATCATATAGGCATACTTAACTGGTTGAGCCGTCAATAATAAAATAAATGCTTTTTGTAGGTGTAGAGTAGACCTCGGTTGTAAAACTTGTTAACGGGCCCAAGAAGGTTGATCTCCTTTACTACTACATATTTTGCCAGGATCCACCGCTGTAGCCACAAGTACCAGCTGCGCACGAGTCCCAGCAACGGCTCCGCATCCATCACCAGCCCTTTCTTGCATTGCACCGCTTCGCTTGGACAGACGCAGCACTTGTTTGTAAGGTCAGTGTTAATGATACTTGTTTTTAGTACTATTCGACTCATATCATTTAATATGCTCTAATGTCATCGACCTCTACTTGCTTCCGGTGACGGAAAGCATGTGAGGAAATCTGCACACTAAGTAGTTCACTAATGTGCATAATGAGTAAAATACGACTGACATTACCACTAGATGCCTTACGGCAGTTCGTAAAATGTGACAACAGTGATAGCTTATAATACACTTTGTCGGAGGAAAACTTACTCACTAAAAGCATATTGTTATGGCCCCATCCTTCTTTTTTTTTTCATTAACCTTCCCATCGTTGGGCAAAGGTCTCCTCAGAATCTATATCGTTTTAAATTATTTTAGAGATTAAACAGATTACTGCATTGAATATTTGCTTTTGTAGATATCTGTCACGTGCCAAAGTTTCCGAGCTGTCAAGGTACACAATAGGAGAAATAGTTTAGGTAGCTTGAACATTGCTATCACAGTTGGTTGATTTGATTGACGTATCGATTCAGGAATCTGAAACTTTGCGACTGTTAGTCACAGAGAACTAGATAGATATTTTGTTAACCATCTAAGTAGGTAAGTATAAGAATTTTAAATAAGTTTGCACACAGCAACAAATTTGTAAGTAAGTATTTAAATGTAAAAAATGTGTTTTGCTTCTATCAACGATTTTTTAGGATTTCCAACGTTTTTTACATCTTCGGCGGTTTTTCGTTTTTTCGACATATTTTGGTGTATTTTTAGGGCTCTGTACTCAAAGGATAAAAACCTATTACTAAGACTCCGCTGTCCGTCTGTCCGTCTATCTGTGTCTATCACCAGGCTGCATTTCATGAACTGTGATAGCCAGACATTAAAATTCACAGATGATGTATGTATTACCAACAAATTACGATAAAATGTTCATTCATAACTTTGTTTGCGTGGTCCTTCATATCTTTTTAATTTTATAAGTAAACTTGATACCTATTCACTATCGGCTTGAACTTACAAAAATGCATTTAGGTACATTTACACTAATAAATACATATCAAGACAAATAACCTAAAACTTCTGTAATTCATTGAATCAAAGAGAAAAATACCTCTTTTTTAATTATACTTATTTCTTTTTACGAAGCGAAGAACATAAAAATGTTTACCTTTTATTCATCCATGTTGACGACTATATGTATACTAAATTTAAAAAATAACATCTGTCTGAATTATTTTTTATTTTAAAACAAAATCTTATTTTTTTTGCTGGACTGCCAACATTATTTTTGATCCTTAGCATAGATTACACTCGTGTTCAGTTTTCAAATTAGTTTTCATCCTTAGAGATTTTCATTTTAAATTTTTAGTCTCGGGAGAATAACCGGTAACTTTAGCTCCAAATGTTTTGGGATGAAAACATCGTTTTTCGAGTAGATGAGATGAAAAATAAAATAAACGGGTGGGTCTCATTATTTCAATTTCCATTGGAATGGAAATTCTGATACTGCCATATTTATGCAAATCCATCTCACAATAGCCATTGACGGGCAAAAACATAGAATTGTCAAAAAAGCTCTTCGACACAAAAAAAAATACCAAGCCTGTTTAGGACAGTTCAAATTGTATGTGTTGACTGTGTAATTTTAATTCATAACTAGGCTTGATAGTGGCAACGAAAGTACTTCTACTGGTAGTGGTAGTTCCGTTGCTTATAAATAGATAAAAAAACGCGTAGAGGAAATTGCGGCGTCTGATAAGCAACCGTCCGTGAAGTCGGCGTCGCGATTTTAAAACGCAATGGAAATAGTGATACATTTAGTATCAGAATAACCGTCAATGGTTATTCTCACTGGAAATAATAAGACCCACCCAAATAAACTTGGTCGGTTATTCTCTCCCATTATCCTCAGAGTAATATGAAAACTGTTTCCTCAGACGTGGCGAGAGGCGGATGCATTTCGACGGCAACTCGTTCATAGTCCGCAACGCAGGCCACTCGGCCGGCTTCGACGACAAAAACCAGTTAAAGGTGTACTGAACACCACTCATATGTAGTCGTACTTATTAGAGAGATTGGTGACACCGTCGGAGAAAGAAATTTGTATTTCCCTGCAAAGCCGCAGTTGAGAGCCCCATTATATGTGATGCACTTGCGCTCTTTTAACGTAGTTGTTTGATAAAGAGTAAGTTCCATAACCTCTACCATTTTCTTTCTCCGAGGTGCCATTACAATTAGTATACATATACAATCATATCCCTGTAGCCTTTTCGGTGTGTTGTATAGAACTACAAGCCATTTTAAACTCTCCATGCAGAGCTGGTTACATTTTTCTTTCAGAGATGTAGCCTACTATGTATCCTGTCTAAAGCTATTTGATGGATACGTAAGTCTGTCTATTGACGGTTCCTTAACGCTAGTATTTACTCTAGCGGATTATATTTCCGTTTTTCGGTTTATAAACTGAATCCTCCGTTATGTTTAGGTAATTTGTTGATGTATTTTTTATTTTTGTCGTAATTAATATACCTTACCTTAATATGACATGATGAATCAGATTTATATTAGTTACTAAGTTAATCAAATGCTTTAGACAGTTTCTCACGTGTTAGCTCTTTTATCTCTGGTTTAGTGTAATTGGCCCTTTCCTCCACCTACCGAATGTTGTCTCTATTACTAGCATTATACTTATTCTATTTTCTCTTTAGATGTGTATGAAACATGTGGTCGAGTCGCACTAAAATTTAACGGTGAATATTTTTTCTTTATTATACGCTAAGTGTGTATAGCTTGCATACAGTTTTTGATAATTTTAATTTCTATATTTTTCTGTACGACTGCCAAGCTTTGGCATTTTTAGGGACTTCGGCTCGAGTCATTGAGATAGTAATTAAGATTACAGTTTCATGATCAAGTGTGAGATTACCATAGACTGACAACATCTATACATTTTTTTTTATTGTTTGTATTTTAAACAGTTTATAGTTTACCAGAGAACCCAGTGTTAATCTCATCTGTTTTTATTGTTTTTGCTGTACGGTTTGAACACTTTTTGTGCAACGCGCGGGTGCTTAAATAACTAACGGCGATTTTATATAAAAAGTGTCACTTTGTGAGGACAAATAAAGTGGACCGTTGAACTGGGATGCACATTAGTGAGCGCATTATATCTTTACATAATTGCAGACGCTAACTACGCCGCGTCTCTACCGGGACTCCAGTATGAATTATTCAGACTGTTTATATCATGTATTAAAGTATTATAATCGTTTGTACATGCCGTCGAGCCGAATTTCAAGCTTGGCAGCGTGCTTTGTACTTTCAGTTGATCAATGCCTTTGGGCGTAACGACTCGCCGGTGTTTCCTCTCTTTACGTTTAAAACGTCAAGTTGATGTTGTTATTAAATAATAAAAATGAATACTAATTATTCAGCTCGTTTTATTTATACCTATTTTTCTCAAATTCTTAGCTTCATAAGGTACTCTGTCTTCTTTTTACAATAAATTCCCAGGAAAATAATTTCCAAGATGCTGTTATTGTAATCATAGACCTAGATGTTACATGTCATGGTTGTAATATTTTAGTGTTATGTTATGATTATTAACGGAAGGGGATCATAACACCTGAGGTATTAAGTACAAATATTTTAAGAGGTGATTCAGTTCATTATATTGAAAATTTCCTTATAAATTTATACCGTAATACAAAAAAAAAACAGGTTCTCGTAAAAATCGAAGTAGTCGTGTGGTGATCGTTATAATGACAGATTGCCTATAGCGAATGGCATCTGAAGTACATTCAAAGATTGCTCGTTCTACTTATATAAAAATATCTTACCTATTGCCCATCAAGATAATTTTTTTTTGACCAGCCATTTGATATCAGGGTGGCTGGTTTGGCTTCCCAGTTCAGCATAAAGAACGCTAATATTAAACTGTTGGGGTCAGTAATTGCTTATTCATTGTTTTTTTAAGAAATTTAGTTGCAGCTTTATACAAACGTTTGCAGGGTTCCGTACCCAAAGGGTAAAAACGGGACCCTTTTTAAGACTACTCCTGTATTTCATGAACAATGATAGCTAGACAGTTCGAATAAGCGTAAATTTTTAACATGCATATATATTTTACTTCTGTTGCCACTATGACAAAAAATATTAAAAACAATAAAAAGTCTGTCTTACACCCATAGAGGCACACATACAACAAACGTGATTCTTTTTAGATAATGGTACGGAAAACTTCGGGCGCGCCGCGGCCGGGTTTATTTTCATTTTCTCCCAGACCAGTAGGAAACTGCCAGAATAACCGAATATGACTGCTCGGATAAGTATTTAGAATGGAAAATGTTGATGTAATAGGAGTATTATTTCCTGGACCGACCCTACAGAGAAAAAGGGATGTGAGTGAATAAAAAATCAAAGAGATTATCTAAAAATAAAGGACCCCTATTTTAAAGTAAAATTTTACAAAGACACAGCGATTCGAAGTGGGGGTGATTAATGTCTCCTTTGGTTAAAAATTGTAGCTGATCTTGAAGTCACGCGAAATTTAAATGCGCTGTATATTCGTCATTATTTGCTAATCAGAGCAAAGTGCTGGTTTTTTTTAAATATAACATTTTATTTTTACGGAACAAAATTGTTTTCTGTACCTACCCACTACGGGTCCCGCTGGGTGAAGGCACGAAGCATTTAGTAGGTACAGACGCTGGTGCGATTTTGTGAATTAGGTATTTATCACGTATATTTGTACGACTAGATGATATAGGTTCTATATCAATTTCAGAAAAATATTCCGTTCAGTTTTATTATGCCCCCCGATGGCACCCGAGTCTCAAGACTATTCGCGAATGGACTCAGTAGTTCTCGGAAGGACTTATTCTTAATAGTTTAATGCCTAATTCTGAAAAGGACTGATTCGTGAAGTTTTGCCAATAAACGTGTCTAGGTTTTGTTGAGAGACCTACTAAAATTCTGGGCTTATTACTATTGAATTGTACCTACAATTTGTAGATTTTTATAAGAGCTGCGGTGGCGCCTCAATTTACACGGAATTAATTTATTTATAATACCTTCTTCACGGAGAGCGATTTTGGATTTCTTTTTACAATCTACTCTTGAGGCTATCAAGAAATCTTTATCCAGGTCCAGGACTAAGGTTTCAGTAGGTAGGTACTTACGTGCCTATTTAGATGTATGTTGTTTATCCATACACAGTAAAAAAAATCTTGGTCTATGTGTCTATCTATGTCTTTCTAGGTATGTTTCGATTGAATTCATTATTTATTACTTTCATTAGACAATCAAGATATTAATACCTTTGCTGGGGTTACGCATAACTTGCACTGGCATTACGGCAATGCAAGAGCAAGACTATGAATTCTAAAAAGGCATAAGTCCCTGTATACAATCATAGGATGTCATCTGTCTAGGAAGTATTCTACGGTAACGCTCTCAGGTGCATGTGGTGGTGTGCATTGCGCGCACCATGCGCAGTCCGGTATAATGGAGTCATTATGTGTACATGAACAACAGGGACCAATGCCAAAATGGACAAATTGTCGGGCCGGCCAAACACTTTTGTATGAAAATGACGATTTTTCTTCGAGTTTTAAGCGTTGGCCCATATTAATTTGATGGTCTGAGGTGCTTCTACAAGGATCGGACAGGGTTTTTGTAACATATTGTATAAAATGATCATGAACTTTTCAATTATGGAAAATTTCTGCCCTCATAGGCTGCCAAAACACCTTCGGTGGCATTAGGGAAAGCATTCGTGGGGTCAGATGTCGCCAACTCAAAATCTTCCTGATCCATCTAACTGGGGATGGACCAGAGTTGGTGACAGCTGGCAACCTACATGGACGGACGTGCCGGTGGCTGCCGACCATAGACGTAAAAATTTTTTACTTACTTCTAAATCTATGCTGCCGACAGCCAAATTATGTATTGCAGTGATCAGGGCATATGGAAAAATAAGTGCGACGATCACAGATGGAGGCTCTTGACATATCTAATTACAGATAGAGACAGATACAGAAGTTGATCGATTAATTACAGACCTTTAAGTCACTCGAAATTATCACTAAGTCTAGTTCAGCTAGGAATAAGTTTTTAAATATAACTGTATACCTCAAAAAATTAAAATCATTAAAATTACGCCCCGTTCTATAAAAACAATTGACCAATTAATGATTTTGACGAGTTACAAAAGTGACCAGTTGGCGAAACTGACAAATTATAAAAACTGGCGAATAATGTTCTGATTCCAAATATATTTTGGCTTTTTAAATATATTTTTTAAAGCAGATACTGGTACACGTTTAAAGTTAATGGTCTATAAAAAAATAAATAATAAGAATTTTATTTTTGAATACAAATTAATTTTTTCGTATGGTAATGCTCATTTTTGTTTCAGAAATTAATTGACCATCCTTTAATTAGCTAAAAATGATACCGGTAAGAAACGATACGAACGATAACGGTAAGAAAACTTCACCTTGCCCCCCAGCGGGGTGTAAGTCGCTGCCTCCCGGGCGTTTGCCACACTAATCTATCTAAGGATCAAGTGCGCCAAGGCTCATGCTTTAATCCGAAAAATGTTGGTGTTGGCGTATAACGACCCAACTAGGTAGACAGTGTACGGACACGGTGCATGGAACGCTGCGCAGCGCGCTGCGTCGTCCGCGTCGCTGCTGCTGGTCGTATTGATCCGGGCGCCGGTGGCGCCGCGGCGCGGCTCTCGTCCGCATCTCTTGCCTCGTGCGCCAGCTGTCAAACCCGCGTGACGTAACCGCTAGGGCGGCACACACACGGCCGCCGCCAGCCGCCCGCTAAGTACGTTCGCTCGCTACACTCTCGTTGCGCTTCATTCGCATCGCGGTCCAGTGCACTGTCTATCTACGCCGCAGATTCCGCGGCAGGTGAGCTCGGTTGGGGCCGGCGTGGCCCCGGCCGCTCGGAGTGCGCCCGTCGCGTATTGATCGCATCCCGTCCCGTCCGACAGTTTCAATGTTTATAAACAGCCGGCCGCATCTATTCGGTCCCTCTTGTTTTTGATAAGTTTGCCTGTCAGCGTACGATTCGGACGGTTGATCCCGAATGCACCGCTCGCCCCGGCTACGCACCGACCGGACTCAGTGCACGTATGTATGCACTTATTTACCCAAATTTATTTCCCATTACGCAGTATTTTTGTGACGACACCTCATTTACGTAGCTACGGTGGACGGCGGACTATAAATAAAATAATATCAGTGTCTTACAAGAAGTTGTAAACATTCGCGCTGACCGCTGACATAGAACGTTGTTCAATCGATAGTCCTAGGGAATTTTTTTTCTGAACATGCGGCGCCAATAACAGCTCAATAAGAAGTTCATTCATACATTTGTGAATTGAGAACAAACTTCGGCTAGCTTAGAAGTATGTATAACTTTAGCAGTTATAGTAAGCTTGTTAATACAATACTGTATAGATAGGTAGTTATTCTATTATAATCAGGTGCCTTCTTTTCTGAAGGTTATCCTAAGTTGTGTAATTTAAAGCAACTCCAATATAAAATCTATCTATATCAATGTAGAGTTGGAAGAGACATCAAAGCTCATCCTTTTTCTCCCATACTTACCATCGCTGGAAAACAGTTACCACACAGCATACCTCTTTCTAATCAGGAAACATCAAATGATGCCGGAGAGTTTAAAATAACCTGTCGTTTTGTCTTGGGGAGTCAGAACACCATTTTATGATGGAGGTAGCGTGATTTGATGATAAAGGTTTACAGAGTTGGAATGAGGAAAATATTAACCTAATGTGTTTTTTTAACAGACTCCCAGAAAGAGGAGGTTATCAATTTGTCGCGATCTTTTTTTGAAATATTTTTTTCATTAAATCTTATCAGCCGCAAAAAGTCCACTGCTGGCTGGACATAGGCAATAATTTTTATATATGTTCACCGAACCGATTTGAATTTATTTATTTTTTTGTTTGAAAGATATATTTGGTGTGGTGGTATCAAAATCGGTTGTGTTGTCTAGGGGTTCCGTTTTAAGTTTTCGAATTATAGCAGCTATAAATTTTTATTTGGACTTTTAAGAAATATTTAATCAGTATCGGGCATCAATTTAATGGCAACTGAACAGCTGTATTACCTACATGCCATGTCGTTTTACTAGGCAGTTTATGGATAGTTTTATCTAAACAACTTTCATATAAGCAAAGATATAGAGAAGATCTCAATCTTGAGACAGACATTTATGTTTTAATTTCCACTTGCTTCTTTAAAAATGCTTCTGTCCTTCCGAAGTCTAATGACCGTAGTGTGATAACCACCTATTCGGAAAATTTTAATCATGTATTAATTGAGAAGTATTAGGTATGCAATTATAAGTTAATTAATCTAATGTTGTATTAATAGTTGTCATCACTTTTAATATTATCTGTTAATGATAAAGCTGACGTTAAGGTAGTTGCATCTTGCATCGTAAGTTGTTAATACTAGTAACCATTTTGAATGTTAACCCAAAAACACGATTCCACCAAACCGAATAAAATTAACATTCTGCGTAGAAAACGTTCGTGTTATGCTGCAAATAGTTCTTGAATACCCGAGTTAATTATGACCAATTACTAACCACCTTACTACTTTAGTCAATAATGAAGTAATTTGTCACCATACCACACGAATCAGCATAGTTACCTACCTACATAATGAATGGAATTCTAAGTACCTATTTGCCTATTTGTAGAGCATTATCGACATTTTATTGTGAATATTGTAGCTATTGTTCTTAACTGTATACACAAATGTACACCGATAGGTATGTATGTGTGCGCAAAACATCTTTGGCACCTTAATTTGAATGCCAAGTTTGTATCTGGTAGATATACAATTGACATTTTGACTTTTCGCATTAGATTCGCTCGGTTTGTTGAGTTCCCTTATTGGTCTTGCTATATCACAAATATATTTTATAGTTCTGCTTACTATTGCAAGAAAAGTAAATTAAGTTTGTGAATTTAGTGTCGCTGACATCTGATATTAATCCAATGCCAAATCGTTAATGCGATTTGCTGAAACAAAACATTGCTGTGGGACTTCTTTGTGATTTCGCGCTTATCTTCGAACCCGTATGTGTCGGTGTGACCTAGTTTTTAACTGTCCCATTAGGTGAGGTCATGTTTCAGGCAATTTCTAGGTTCTGACTGGCAGGAAGCTTGTTTCTTCGTTCCCGAGTTTCGCCGCACTAATATGAACGTAGGACGTCCTGTCGTTGTAGCGTCTCGTCTTGTGGCGGAAACTAATAAATGAAAGTAGAACACAAGGCCGTTTATTTTGGTTTAACTACTTATATATCTTTCTAGTCCATTTCATCATCAAAGCTTGCAATCTCAATGTCACGTGTGTTTTGAATTCCATTTACGATATCTATTGCCTATGTGACGATATGGGCATCAATTTTACCTATGTTTACGCAGACAAGAATTCAAATATATTTATTTTGTTTTCTAACACCATTAGAATAAATTAGAACGTGAGGATACAAATTGCCGTGACTATTTTTATCAATGGATTCGTTACATTATTTTTATTCGCGGTACTAACAGTAATAACGATTGCATTCCTCTTCGAATTCAAACAAAAAGTGACGACAACATTATTTGATGAACGCTACAATAATATTTTACTTCGTGTTCGTGGTTCGTGGGACAATGATTATGCATATTTCGCCTGATTCTGTTTTAAATAAGCTGTTTTATGACGTTAATAAAAGCAATAGAACGTTTTATAAGAACGGTTCCTTTTGCTTGATTTTCACAGGCTTTTTTCCTATAGTTGCATCCAGTTTCCTTTAAAAATTAGTTACAGTCGTGTGATCTTTACAAGATGCTCTACAAAGGCGTGACGCTGAACAAAAGTCTAGTCGATTGCAGATCGGAAATATGAAGAGACACAATATTGTGGAACATTTCAAGTTCACAACGCCTCCAGCTTTGTGCTTCGCATAATCGAACACGACTTTTATAGCACTGGCATTTCCCTCAGATCGTTGTTTGTTTGTTTTTGCTCGGTCATCCAACGATATTAATAGTAGACACTGCGAATGCATTGCAGTTTGTCCTTGCGGTGATGTCATACGGACAAACAACACAAACATTGGATGTCCAACAATAGTGCGCCTTGCCCACGTCACCTGGGTGCGCCAAATCTATGTCCACCTACATAGATTTTCAATGTGGTGAACTTGATGACCTAAGGAATTACCCAATCTTGGTATTGGCTCGAAGAAGCCACCATGCCCCTGAAATCGACTATTAATGATGACAAAATTCTACGACACTATATGTTAGACCAAATATAAATGCAAATATTTTTTTATACACTAGAATTATTCATAACTAAAATTATATCCTTATTCTTTATTATTATTTATAAACTTAATTTGAAATATCGCAATGGTTAGAGTGAAGAATTATAAATTAGGTATTATTTTAATAAGGATATCTAGTCTTCTTATTTCTACCGGCAGCTACCAGCTTGCCAAAATAGTATTTTGGCAAGCTGGTAGCAATGAGTTTCAAACTGAGATGAAAAAGATATCTTTTTCATCACAGTTTGAAAAATATGACTTTAAAGGTATTCTCAGCATCATTAAAACTTGGAGTGATTAGAATATTTTGTCGCAATATAATAACAATGAATGTATTATCAATACCTTCTATTGATAATTCATTCATTGTTCAATAGGTAGAAGTGGTCAGCAGAACATTCATAAACTCATAATAAGCGGTGCGGTATCCTCCATAGATTTGAAATTTCTAGGTCTAACTTTCAAAAAAATCTTTTTCCATTTATAGTTTCGTACTTTTATTACATTTAGTTTTATTATCAGTATCTAATTATACAAAAGACTTTTAATTTGAAAAATCCTTTAACATTGGACAGCCTCCCAACCCTTCCTTATAACCCCTCCGCCCACGCTATGATTACTCTCGGTAATAATTTGTTCAGATTCAAAGGTAGAATTTAAACTCTTTTTATTAACTATCTAAAGACGCGGTAAAGAAAGAAGATGCAATGCACCTATATTAGCAATAGGTATTTGTACAAGGTTTTCCATGTGTTCCTCCAAAAAATTGTTTATGGTATAAGAAGTGGATGCACACCAGGGGTTATAATTCTATGATACACACAATGTTTTCAAGCATCGATGTAATACGACGTATATATAAGGTGTACGTTCATTTCGATCAAAAACCGTCAATGTTAAGTTGTGATCGTTATTATTTCAAATGGGTGACGAAATTGCAATGCAATACTCTTTTCAATGTCGCCTGGTTGTCGTTCAGGCAGACATAAAAGATTGCCGTATAATTATAAGTAAATAGGCATGACGAATGGAAAAATATTTTTAGCCCTTCGGTTAGGTTATTAAAAATATTGTATACGTCTTTTTTTCTCTCGGAGAAACAAAAAATGACAAAGATACAGCGTATTGAAATTTCGCATGACGTTACGGCTAGTACAATGCGACACAAATAAGTTGAACAAAAATGGCGGATCAATTTACGTGCTGGGAATTTGAACAAAAATGCTTTGAAGTCCGCCATTTTTGATCAACCTATTTGTGTCGCATAGTACAATTTTTACTTAGCGATGACATCGCAACTCCGGAACTTCGTGCTCCGTATCTTTGGAAATTTTTACTTATTAGGTAAATCGAAAAATATTGAAGATAAGATTTATAGTCCAAACCCAACAGCGTTTAGGCCAGGCCGAGTCCTACAGATTATTGGAAAACGTAAATTTGAAATTTCAAATGCGCTATTTCGTCCAGAAAGCTTTCTGGGTTTTGTAGTTGGATCTTATAAGTACTTAAACCCCAGTGTGTTCGAGTAATTTTTTAAAAACCTACTAAGTACTTATAATTTCTGCAATGTGTGGATTGATTAATACTGGTAACAGATTAAAGTACTTTGGAACGCACGTGAAGCTGTTGGTCCCAGCTGCCATCATTGTATTGCCATCGACAAGCTGTTAGATGCCTGTAGGCACCTCGAAAAATCTGGCATCAATGTTGGCCACACGAAAAATTGTATTCTTTTATAAATCAAACAAATGTCACGTAATTATAAAAAATCAAATATCGTTAACAAGGCATCAATATTATTAGTCAAAAAAAGCCAGTATTAAAAAATATTACAATATACATACAAACAGTAAAGCAATGAAATTAGCATTATCTCTTTGAATAAATTATGTAACGTGTTTCGCTTGCAAACATTTATTGACCGAACGCGAACCGATGAGCTCCGAGTATTAAAGTAGGTACCTATGAAAGCTATAAGTCCTGTTTGAACTGAATGAGCTAGTACTCGGGGATGTGTAGTTGCATTAACGCCATTTTTCTACTCCAACAACCTGTAGGGTTCGGCCCAGCCGAAACGCTCTGGAGTTTTGAGGGTGTGTTTCAACTACAAAAGCCTGTGCGCTTTCTGGCATTAATGCCATTTTTCTACTCCAAAAACCTGTAGGGTTCGACCCAGCCGAATCGCTCTGGGGTTTTGAGTGTGTGTTTCAACTACAAAAGCCTGTACGCTTTCTGGCCGTAATAAACATGTATAATTATCTCACTTGAATTAAAATAATAACTCCAATTACCTGTAGGGAAACCGGCCGAAACGCTCTGGGGCTTGGAGTGCGAATTTTAACTACAAAAGCCTGTGTGCTTTCTGGCCGAAATCAACATGCTTATGAAATGTCGCTACTACGATATATAATAGGTATTTTGTTGTTTCTGTGCTGTATGTAGTTTTCGGCCTAGTTCATTTCATTTCTTCCTGCCGTAAGAGACAACCGCAGAATATCCTACAAGCGGCTCCAACCCCATTTATTGGTTCTAGGACTTCTAGGCTTTTCTTCTTGACTTCACGGTCTTTTGCATCCTTGTTGATCATTTTGACGATGCAACAGACAAAGAAACAAACTGATATTTGGAGGATAGTAAATAACAGTACCTCATCATCTATATTGTGCTTTTGTCAGTGGAATATTGTCTCTCTGGTCCGTCAGCTGTTTTACTTCACTGTTCGACACGACGTTCACCTTCTCCTTTATCTGTTTCATGTAGTTATGCCTCAGTCTTTGTGAGGTCTTTTTGAATGTTAAAAATATAACTAAGAATCTGAAAAAGTTTGTATAACATTTTTTTTCAAGGTATCAAGTAATTATATAAAAATGAAAACAAGCGTATAACTATAACAATGACCTAACAAGTTTATTTGCTTGGCAAATTAAAAAAAAAACCGACTGTAAAGAACACCATCTAGTGATAAGTAGCGGAACTACCGATACAACTTAATATCCGTAGCGCCATCTATTATTTGCTAGAGAAAGCCCTGACTTTTAAATATTAAACTTCCGATATTCGTCAAACATAGCTAAGCACCACCGCAAGGAAACTTGCTTTCACGTAAAAACAAAACCACATCGAATACGGTCCATTAGCTACGATGCCACAAACAGACAGACCGATAGACATTGGCGTCAAACTTATAACACCCCTCTTTTTGTTGGGGGTTAAAAGGTTAAAGTGCTCCTCAAGGCGACTCAAACGAGCCGGGAAGTGGGTCAAATTTAACTTGCAAGATTTGCTTACAGACAGACAGACAGACACAGACATACTGAGAGACAACGGGGAAGGTGAAACTAAATAAAAGTTGTAATAAAAACAGTTTGCATTGTTCAGCGTTCGTGATGGATATCGTAATCTCAAGACTTTTGGAGTGCACGTTTTTTCTTATCAGTACGTCGTCGGCCGCATATTCAAACAAGTAAACTCATAACTACTTGTTTTGAGCACAGTTTTAAGCTAACGATGAAATATCAAGACTTTTTTAACCGAGAAAGGCTTAATTTAGTGCCAGGGTTATATAAGTAATTTTTAGTATGAGGCCAAGTCGTATGTTTTCCATGTTAGCTTGTTCCACGAAACTGATGTCGCGCCGACGACGGGTGGTATTTATGTGAGTACCTTTATGTCTCTTCTTTGAGCTGTTTGGACACACAATCAGAATATCAAGGAAAAATAAATATGACAGTAGCCACCGCTTTTAGGGTTCCGTAGTAAATAAGGTCAAGTTTCGCCATGTTTGTCTGTTTGCGGTTCTACTCAGAGACTATAAGTACACGGTGGGGCAACAGATATGCATCAGTTTTGAAGAGAAGAAAATAAAATCAACTAACCGTAACGCGGTTTCTTTTACTTCAAATCAGTATACAATGGCATTTTTTATACATCAGGCCATTATCACCGATGCACTGATGAAGGCGATTTCTGAAATCTTCAACAACCTTCCGTTGGAAAACTTTTCTCAACCAGAACTGGAAAATTGAGTGAGAAAACCAATTTAGGAGAACATTGCGCCAGCAGGATGGGGCGACAGCACACACAGCTCGAATTTCTATGATGAAATTGAGACAAATGTTCCCTGCGCGATTGGTTTCTCTTAGAGGTAATTTGGGGCGGCCTCCAATAAAAAAAAAAATCTAGATAAAAAAAACAAAATAAAAAAAGCAGTCGGGTTTTATATTTTTGTAATAATTACTTGTTCCTTTGGGGTTACCTGAAAGAAAAAGCGGCCAAGTGCGAGTCGGACTCGCCTATGAAGGGTTCCGTAGCAGCAAGTAAAATAATATAAAAGTTCTTGTAGTTCGTTGTAACTTTGATCGATGTTTTAATAAACGTATTAAAAAAAAACTACTTACTAGATCTCGTTCAAACCAATTTTCGGTAAAAGTTTGCATGGTAATGTATGATGTACATTACCATGCAAACTTTCACCGAAATATTTATTTTAGTTTTATCATTCTCCTATTTTCTCCTAGTTACAGGGGGGGGGGACGGACACATTTTAGTTTCGGAAAAAAGTGGCTGTGACATACGGACGGACAGATAGACGGACATGACAAATCTATAAGTATAAAAAGTCTTCAATATTGTCCTCACACTTTGGAAAAACTTAGGATGAGAATTAGGGAGGAAATAACTGCCATACCCACTCAAATGCACCGGAAAGTTGTTGAAGATTTCAGAAATCGCCTTCATCAGTGCATAGCTGTTGATGGCCGCCATCTTGCTGAAGTAATTTTCAAAACTTGATGTAACAAAGGCATTATATACTGATTTGAATAAAAGAAACTGCGTTACTGTAAGTTGTTTTTTCTTCTTTTGATGCCCTTCAAAACTGGTGCATACCTTTTGTCCCACTCTGTACTAGAAACTATAATTTGGCATGGATATGTACATTAATCATGCCGACAAAGTGGTATATTATTTTGGAAAATTTAAAACTTCACGCCCTATATAACCCCCAAAATTAGTTTTTTTGTCGTATTTAGTCCCGTGAACTCAAAGTTGGCATTCACAACTACGGAAATACAACACGCGTGGCCTGACAAGCACTTTGTCGGTTATTTGAAAACAATTATCATATATTCTTGGATGAGTGTTAGTTTTTTTGGTCTTTCGTGGTAAGTATATCGCGCTCTTGAACTCGAAATTTAGAAATCCAATAGGTAGGTACTTACTCTTTATTTCATTCTTTCATCTTACTGCCCCGAATTCTCGATTCACCCATCTCTAAGTCGGACGAAGGAGAATCTATTGCAAAATGTATACTTATAATATAAACAAAAAGGAACCACCTTCTTAGCCACAGATATTATAAAGAAACAAAATTTATGAAAAAAAAAATCTTTTTCTGAAAATCATCATCGGGAAAGAAATAAAAAAAAAAACATAAGAGGATACTAACACTTGAATTGATAACCTCCTCCTTTTTTTAAGTCTGTTTAAATTAATAATTTATCATCGAAATATACCGTCATGGTGTGATTTCTTTGTTTAGAAAATTTTGGGAAATGCAATTTTTGGAACGAAGTTCCCTTTTGGACGGTACGGACTTGGCGAAATAACATTTTTCCATCACAATTTTTTTAAACTTCGTTCCAACTCCACTTTCCACGACACTCACGCATTTTTTTCATATAACGGTTGGTATACATAAATTACGAAAACTTGCTTATCTTCTCAAAACTATCTAGACTTGAGTAAATTATAAAATATAACAAACCCAAAGTGATGAAATAACAAGCTAAAGGGGCCTGAGCGATGCGTCTGTATCAGCGCCTCGCAAAACAATTTCAAATCAATTCGTTTGATCAAAACAAATTTTTTCTTTGTGACCGTGACTGAGCATTGTGGCGCCTCTAAACTAATGTAAATAGAGAAGAATAATTCATACACAGCATAAGAACACACACGTATCAAAATATAGAGGTTGGTTAGTAGTACTAGCAGGAATCTACAAGTCAAAAGTCTAACAAAATATGCTTGTGTGAAATCAGTCCATGGTACTAAACATTCCATTCAGGAAACGGAGAGATTTACGCTTAAGTTCAAGGTTGAACATAATATACAACATGGAAGGGACATACCCGTAATAAATGAAACCACGGGCTATAGATCGCTAAAGCATAATGAAATAAAAATAAAAGTCAAATAACATAATAAAAGTTCGGCACTCCCATACAAATGTGTGCAGTTCCTGGGCAACTTGTATGGGAATGTCGTTTTTCTTTGGCTTTTTGACTGTTTTTTTTTTAATTTCATTATACTATAGTAATCTAGTATAGCCCGTGGTTCAATTTATTACGGGTACTGTTCCAAGTTGTATATGTTACCGGCAATGTATGAAATTCAGGCATTGTATACAATGCCTAGGCAATGTATGAAATGGTATGTTTGACATGGTAGTAGGGTAGAAGCTGGTCTAAAACTTTTTGCACAAATGCATTCCCAAGGAGGATTAACGTCGCGCAGCGGCTGGTTGTACCACTTTTCGCATGAATGCATCCCCAAGAAGGGTTAACTTCGCACAGAGGCCAGGAGTACACATCTGATATTGGAGGCTTCTTTACCCGATTATGTCGAAGCCGGAGAAGGAGCAACTTGTATCGAGTTGATCATCGATCGTTGATGTTATGTCTACAGATCATTTATCAAAGCTTGTGTATATTTATATGCGTAAAGTTAGGGCTAGACCACCTATTGGAAAGTTGTGCACAGATGATATAAACTCGTGCATGTATTAATAGGTACCATGATCGCGTCTCGCGTTACTAATGCATATCATTTTGCTTTTACTTCGCCCCGTATATTATTTATACTATCGTGTATATGTTTCGACTGGATTTCAACATCCACACTTGACGACCTGCCTGGTGAATGGTTGACATGCTAGTCTTCTACTCCGTGGGTGTTAGGTTCAATTCCTAACAAGGACAAGTTTTAAAATGTCCTTTTTGAAATTGGACTGTGTCTGGGATGTGTATGCATTTAATTCAAATTATACAAATTTAAACTTATTTTGGGCCTAATTCAATCAATCGTCTTTTTATAGTGGGATAAGTATAAGGCACATCAAGAAGATTTAAATTTAGAACTCCAAAGACACTAACAACCCCTGACCAAGGATCACTGTTCTTTAGAAACTGCAAGTGTTTTTGATTCGATACTCACAAGCATGTAGAGCGTTATTCCGGGAAGTTTATTTTTAGGCTTCGTCACTAAACGCGGTTATTATAAGACTGACACGTTTATTTTTGGCATCATTCAACTGCCGAAAAGATGAACTGCTTTTTATTAAGATTGTTTGTTGGTAAAGCGCCTATAGGTACTTGGATTCTCTCATCCATAAAGTTTTTTTTGAGTTGTAAGGTAATTTTAATAATAAACAAAGGGTAAAAACGGGACCCTGTTACTAAGATTTCGCTGTCCGTCCGTCCATTCTTCCATCCGTCCGTCTGTTTGTCTGTCCGTCACCAGGCTGTATCTCATGAACCGTGAACCGTGATAGCTAGACGGTTAAAATTTTCACAGATTATATATTTCTGTTGTAGCTATAACAACGAATATTAAAATCAGAGTAAAATAAATATTTAAGGGGGTCCCATACAACATACAACAAACGTGATTTTTTGTAGATACGATACGGTACAGAACCCTTCATGCGCGAGTCCGACTCGCACTTAGCCGGTTATTTTATTTTAAATCGTAGGCACTAATTAGGTACTTATACAGTTTCAAAAATAAAGCTCCTTGGTTCTACATTTATATTTGCTTCCAAACCTGTAATAAAGGACAAACAAATACCTAAATTCGACCTCGTTAAAGAAACTAGTCACCAGTCGAATATATAAACCGTGTAACGCCTTGCAGCGGGAATGAGTGCATTGTATTCTATTGTAAGAAACTGAGTCGTAAAGCGCATTATCTTAGTAATTAAGTAGGTACTGCGATTACCATCGCTGGGTCACCACAGTCGCTGACGCGGCCCGAGGTTCACAGCCAGCAAGTGGCTTTTCCCAGACAGGAATGCTACTAAACTGTCATTCCAACACGGCTTGCTATTGAAACTATAGTGTCAAAAGCGGGTTTCATAAAATCTTGGTAACAAGTCTAGAAACGGAACCAATTAATTAGAAATAGTAGTTTTCTCAAACATGCTCGGCAATGTGTGGGCATTATTGTACTTAAAAGAAGACTCGAACTTTATAATTCTTGGCCCATACATTATTTTCCTGGCCTAGGTCAGGAAAGCATGAAAGTATGAAAATTCATTCCTGGCCGCTGCTCAAAACAAGAAGACAGGAAGTGTATTCAGAATGACAAGACAGTGACATTGACTTTTAAGGTGAAAAATCTGTTTTTACATTTGGCAAAGACATTTAGCGTTTAATTTCATCACTTGTCGTACAGCCAATTGCTACCAATTATAAAAACTGCACTCTTCCAGCATTTATATGACTATGACCATATTTTAATTAAAATGTTGGTATAAAATCACACGAAAATATGCAAAAATTTCGTTGCCTGGAAAAAAAAGCAACAACTACGGTAAAACATATTTGCGTAAAATATGACTGGGCTGGATGGGCTATGTTTTCTTTGCACTAAAAAAACGCGTCGAGCAGTTAATTTCCTTTCAAAGCACGTAGATATTAAATATAAACTATTTGCGGTAAACATTAATTACTGTCGATAAAAAATTGCATAATTCTGGTTATTTCTTTAAGGATTCCCTCACATTTATTGAGAAAAGAAAATCTACGGTGTGAGTGATTCTATGGTGGAACCCTGAGTGCAGCGACGGATGAGTGATACATAACCACTCTACTTTTTATCTCCATCTATAAGAAAAACTAACAAATACAAAACAGAATATAAAGGAAAGTAGAACACCTACATAATAACCTAATCAGAGTTCAACTGCCAGATACCTACTAACCTTTATTTGGTGTCGTTTTCATTCAATAAATACTAAGAAATAAATTTTCGAAGGGCACCAAGTTCTGATAAAGTTCACTCATATCATAACTTTGTTTGCGTGGTTCTTCATATGTTTTTATTTCTACAAGTAAACTTGATATTCACTAAAAGGCTTAAACTGACGAAAAAGTATTCAAATATTTACACAAATTCATTAAAAGTTTTTGTTTACTCGCTAAACGACTGATTTAAGGAATGCAGATTTTTTATGAATATAGCGGAATAAATATACTATAACTTTCATAAATGTAAATATAGCTTATTATTTTACTCCCAAAATAACAGTCGAGTGGGTCCTCAGCTCAAAGCCAAAAACAGGCGGGTTAGGCAGGTCAATTTGTGTAGACTCGACAAACAACATTGAATTGTCTAAAATTGGTATTGTATGGAGCTGCAATCAATTGATATAGAAGCCCTTCGGACGGGAACTATACGACAATACTTTATCTTTTACCTTTCCATGCTGGGTTGGGAGCAAAGAACGTACCAACCTCTCCTCACACAGCACAAACGGTTACGGATGAGGCGATAGGATAGCACTCACAATTTTTGATCTCGTTTTTCTCACAATATGAGTTGGTAAAGTTCGTAATTGGGTATTTTTCTAGGTCGAAATTAAATTATTTTGTTCTGATAAAAAAATAAAACGTCGAAATAATGTCACTTGTCTTTGAACATAACCATTTTGACGCGATTTTAGATTTATCATTGCAGAAAAAATTGGTAATAAGAGCGCTATTTGTCTTCAAGAAACTGTGACGTCATTACTCAGTATTTCATACCAATCCCTGAACCTAAAAAAATGTTTTTGCTCTTTGACCAATCCCATAGAAACTGTTTGTTTTGACGTTTTGAAAAAAGTATCTAATTTGACTTGTTGGAAAATAGCGGATTCTTTACAATACGAATAGATTTCATATTTTGAGGGAAACGTGACTCAAAACATTTTACTTTCTATTTGGTTAGATATGTACCTCCTCATCTCATTGCCTTCCCAGTGTCGTCTTTTGTTGAGTTTTGGTGCAAATAGGAGTAAGTTTTGCAACGGACGCTTTAAGGGCTAGTAATTTTAATGCACTTGCTTAATTTGCTTTGGGCTTATCCGGCAATAGGTGGAGTCAATAGTCACTAAAAACCAAGATAACTGCGGCGCAGGACGTGGAGGGAGACCAACTAACGTTTTTAGGGTTCCGTAGTAAACAAGGAACCCTTATAGTTTCGCCATGTCTGTCTGTCTGTCTGTCCGTCCGTCCGCGGTTTTACTCAGCGACTATAAGTACTAGAAAGCTGTAATTTGGTATAGGTATGTATATTAATTATGCGAAAACAGTGGTAAAATAAAATAAGGAAAAAAATTTTTTTGTTATTGTAGCTCCCATACAAGTAAAGTCAAAAGTCAGTTTTATTTTGTCGACTAACCAATCACGTGGGGTATCGTTGAATAGGTCTTGTAAAAATATTATGAGCTTGTGAACACCGTTTTTCGATTTAGGGATCCATTTCTGAATTATTTGGTTTTAAAGTGAAAATTTTTGTTAGAGTCAAGTGTCTCCCCCCCCCCCCTCTATCTGCTAAACGGTTATATATGGACACGTGAAAAAATTCACAGCTATAGTTAACATAACGAAATTTAAAGGAAAACTATCAGAGCTAAGTAGGGTTTACAAATTAAAAAAATTATAGGCGATCAACTTCTAAAATTTACTCGGCAAAGGATTTCATATAAATTCAATAGAAAATTAGTTTTTAGACGTTTTTAGTGGCATTAACTCAATGTTGGCATTCGTAACTATGGAACCCTACACTGCGCGTGGCCCGACACGCACTTGGCCAATTATTTTAATACTAGTGATCTTGAATTAGCAGCTATTTAACTTTTCTTTTCAAACGTTGCGTGTTCGAGACGTATTCGTCAGGCGGCTATCATGTACAGGCATGCGTGCGTGCCTCTGTTTGCTCAGTTTTATGACTTTATAAATTATACTCGCAATTCTGAATCCTCATCATTATTTCCCTTTATTGCAGTTAGAGCTGGTACAGATAAATAAACAAATACAACATCCATGTACTTATGTATTGTTTCTCATTTGCAGATAATTTTTTCACGTTTTTTATTTATTTTTTACAGAAAGTTGTCTACCTATTGTATATGTGTATATTATTTCCAGCTTGTTTGAATTATTTCTGGTCACAGGAGTCTGCCTGCTTTCATTTTGACGTTGAGTTTCTTTTCAGCATAGTATGAGCATGAAGGTCTGCTATTTTGATTAAATGCGAGTAAGTGGGTGGACCATGGAAGGCCATGCTCCTTTGAAGGCCAATTACAAAAATTTCGTAATTATTGCCATGTGATGACAAATTCCTTCTATTTACACAAACACCCATCGAACTGGAAATAACAGACGCGGCGGCGAATCGCTCGCGCTACTTTATTATTTTGGCAGTACGGTCCTTCGCTTCTTTGATATCGGGAATCGACGACGTTAAAATAAGGTGGGTGTACCATGGAAGGCCACTCTAACAAATAAACAGTTATTATACGTTTATTTACTGGATAAATGAAACTAACAAATATTTAGTTTAATACTTTGTTTTATTACGTAACATTAAATCACTTAAATTGCAGATTTAATCGCTATTTAGTAAATTTTAGTGTTAAATGAAATGACTGATTTATTATAATGGCCTCTAAGGAGTCTTGTTCTTAGAAGGCCATTTGGAAGCGGTTCCTCCTGGTGCGGTTCCCCTGGAGATACATCAGAATTTTTTCTAGTCCTCGTGTCTTCCCTAGGTCTTCATCAGACTAGTTTGAGTAGACTACATTGAGTACTAGGTTTGAAGGATTATCTAGGGTCTGATCAAGACAAAATTTTTAATGCTATCTCCGTTTCCTTTCAGCTAGCCCCTTAAGCCTGAACCCAGCATTGGCCTACACTTGCCAAAACCTCGCACCGCAGAAACATTCCTCTAGTAGATTCGATGAATGATATAAAAAAGTAACATTATTTGAATTCCTCTGACGTAGATGTATCGCGGCATTCTTATGAATGAATCGGCGAAACGCAAGCGAAGGTTATTTTTGGCTATTTCGCTGTCTATCGACCATCATCGTGCGTAGCTCGGTCGGCAATATGGACTGTGATGGCACAAGCTCAAGGTAGCACACGCAGAGTAGTTATCATCAGTGTCAATTTAGAATCTTGTACGTATGAATGAGACCTATGAGTTCTAATAAGCAAGACAGTCTGTCTTGCTTATTAGAACTTATAGGTTGATTGGAAAGGCCTTAATGCTTAGAATGGGATGAGTCCACCTTCATATTAATAAATTAATTAATATACGAATGCTTTCCATACGAAAACGGATCAGCGTATGAATTAAGAGTTTGAAAGAAAGCAAAAATGATATTGTTTCCGTTTTTGTTAAATATTCCCTTGAATTAATTGTTCAGTATCATGGATACGATGAATTAATACTTAATTTTTTTAATAAAAAATCGATCAATGTATACATCGCAATTTCTCAACGTCCTGCCTTCTACGTCATGTATTCATAATAAGTAATGTCCGTCCATATAGTCATGAAAAACCCTGGATGTAGGCCGCTTCCAATCGGTCGTTTTGGAACCCTTGGCACAGAATAAGTATACTAGACTTGGAAAGGCCTATGTCCAGCAGTTCACTTCCTGTTGCTGATTTGATGATGATGATGACTAGATTAATTTGTGCATCGTGCATATTACATTCGTTTCACACAAAGCTTATGATAAAGTAAATTAAGTAGTTACAATACAACTATACTTGCTGACTTAGCCATCGATCGATGTAACATAAACTGTTTTTCCTTCATTGATCTTTTCTTTGTCATATTATATATGTCTATGTTGGCTATAATTACACAGCACCCCTTAATATTCTCTGGCCTCGAACGTTATTATGTTTATCTGATGGTCGTGCAATTTATTTGTTCTAATATATCGCATCCATGTCAATTTGCCTATTTTTTAAATCACTTAAGTAACTGCAATTATACATATATCATGCAAATTATATATCATTTTGTAAATCAGCCTGTATTTATTTTTTCAAGCATAAAAATAGAGGGGGATATACAAAATAATTTTTAATCAGATACAGGTGTAACTGATTTAAATTAGTAACTATTTATTAATCTGTGTTAAAATAATTTACGAATTTTCTACAAGGATCCTACCTAAAGAAATATTCGTGTGTTTGTGACTGTATTGCGAGCGCCCCCTCAGCTCTTAGGTCCTGGGCTCTTACAGTTATAATTGTCTGTGTGTACCAGGCCGGCCCGATTAAACGGTTAACAATGATTCACGATGTTTACTGAACGAACCCGTCCATTTACGGTGTGTTATTTTTCTCATTGCCCAACTTCCGTGGCCTAAGCATAATAAACTATTCCTATCGTCCAATACATGGGGAATGATTTACGTTTACATGGTCGGTGGATTTTGAAATGAAACGAATGTCCTAATCAAAAAGTTCTTAAGGGAAAAGATACATATAAATCGTACAAAGTAAAGAGCGCAGTTGTTAATTAAAAGTGATTTTAAAAAGCATTATTAACAAGCTTTCGTTAAACGTTAGCTATTGTTGTGAAATTAAAAGCTTAAATCTTTTATAAAAATATAGTTTGACTTTGGCATAGGCAAATTTATCGACACATTAAGGCGAATACAGTGCAGAAGTGGCAATATATAATATTGATTCTAGGCAGCATGATTATAAAGAGAAATGAAGTGTTTAGTCGTGTATATGGTAATAAATTAACATTTTGCTAAATGTTTGGCATTAGACAGCCTTTAAAATTATTTAAGGAATAGGCTATCAAAGTATCAATTCAAGTCATTCTAGCTTTGAAACGAGTTTATGTCAAAAGTGGTCACTTTTAGCGAAACATCTTTTTTTTAAACTACGAGTAGACGGACTTACATAACACTTTGACGGTTGTGCGTAAAAAAAGACTATCTGATGCCTAAAATTTAACAAAATGATACAATCACCGTGTTTAATCGTAAACAATTTATTTAAAATAAGGCGCCACGTACCCAAAAGGTAAAAACGGGATCCTATTTAGTTTCTTCTGATTTAGATGAAGTTTCATTCCAATTAGTTCAGCTGTTTTGGCTTGAAGTTGCTTCAAACATTCATAATAATATGCAGGTATATGTTTACAAACTTTCGCATTTGTAAAATGAGTAGAAATTAGGTAAATAGGTAATTAATAATTTTTTATACACCAGCCAAGTTTTTGGAGCAAGCTCAGTCTATAATACTGAAAAACTTTCCATATAACTAAATAATTATTTATTGATAATGGACAAAAATGTTCGTCCAACCATAGAAATTATGTGTGGCGGAGCGCTTTTTGTATCAGACACGACAGAAAGTCTAACGACTGAATGACACCGTAGTGGCAAGGGTCGTGTTATCAGCGTCGTGGAATACGTTACCTCGGTTTTCTCGACACCTCCAAACATTAGCCTGGAGTCTATTTAAGAGACTTGGAATCCAGACTGACCAGGGACGTCTCACACGGTACGAGTAGTTTCTACTGGTGATAGGTGTGACTCGTAAGGTAGAAATCGAAACAAAAAAGCGTGAGTTCGTAGAACACTCGATTGGAACGAAGTTTGAAAAAAAATTCGTGGCGGAAAAATCTTAAACTTTTTTTTGCCTAGCCCCCATCCGCCAAGTCCGTACCGATCGAAAACAAAACATCATTCAAAAGTTTAAGAACAACTTTTTACCAATTTTTACAATACAAAAAAATATAGCAGTTACGGTTCTTTTTTGTGTGAGCCGTTTACGGTAATCCATTGTCAAAATGATTTAACATAACAAATGACATGTAGACGAAAGGAACATGGAACGTACCATTAGGTACCACTAGATACACTTGCCAAAAATGTCGTTTGTAATAATAGCAAGTACATTCATGAACCGGATGAGATCACCGGTGACATGAGGTCTCCAAGAATAAAAAAAAAATATGGCAATACCTCAATAATCCTATACTTTAAACGAGCAATGAAGATCTCAGAAACGAAATCTCCAACGATTTTGATGAATCTCGGTATTTATGTAAGAACGAAGATAAAAAAATATTTTCATAAAAAAAGTAAGCGAGTAAAGTTCGGTCGCCCAGCTGGTAACACATCCATTATGTGAGACATGTTTAAATTGTTTTTCTATAAATTCATACAATAGTCCTAAAGTTTTATTAATTCATTTTCGCGCATTTGGCTTCTAATAGGTACGTATATGTTTATTACAGTTTTATTATTAAATAGCCTCGAAAGTTTTTTCTGACTTCATATATCAAAAAATCAAAGCCTTAATGTTGCTCTATGCTAGAACAGAATCTATTTATTGGTGAAAACGACGTTAATATCAGTACCAACAGTAGTTTTGAAGATTAGCGTGTAATTTATACATACATCCATACATAAAGACAAAAAAAAAATAAAAGATCTTTTTTTTTTGTGTTTTTACTCTTTTCTTATTATATAATAAGGTATATGCATTAAGTGAAAAAAGAACGCTTTACAGCGTACACTTTATTAGTAGTATTTGTTTTAATAGGAATCAATACATATAATAAAACAGTAGGAAACGCGTGTTTGTACATTTGATAAAATTAACAAAAAATGGGTGTGGGCGATAAAAAAAGAGTAACAGAACACACAAAAGATTGATTTTTTTTTTTATTTTTTTGTCTGTCTGTCTGTCTGTATGTACTCGCTAATCTTTAAAAGTACTGAAAAGATTTTTAAGAGGTTTTCACTAAAAGATTTAGCTCATCTCTGAGCAACATATAGGCTTTGTTTCATCGAAATCTGATGTCAGATAAAAAAGTTATCATCATTTAAAATTTAAAGAAAATTTTCTATGGGCGATTTTTTAGTTCCATAAAATAGCAACAGATGGCGCCTCGAGAAATTTTAAAACGCGCTATGGTTGTTTTAGTGAAAAAGTATAAATACTAGCTGATACATATAATAAAACAGTAGGAACCGCGTGTCTGTGCATTTGATAAAATTAACAAAAAATGGGTGTGGGCGATAAAAAAAAAGAGTAACAGAACACTAAAACGTTTTTTTTTCTGTCTGTCTGTCTGTCTGTTTGTACTCGCTAATCTTTAAAACTACTAAACAGATTTTTTGGCGGTTTTCACTAAAAGATTGCCCAACCCTGAGCAACATATAGGCTTTGTTTCATTGAAATTTGATTTCAGATAAAAAAGTTATCATCATTTAAAGTTTAAAGAAAATTTTCTATGGGCGATTTTATAGTTGCATAAAATAGCAACAGATGGCGCCTCAAGAAATTTTAAAACGCGCTGTGGTTGTTTTTGTGAAAAAGTATAAATACTAGCTGATTATTTTTTCTCTGTACGTAAGACTTTTCGATTCTTTTGTGATTTGGTTAGTTACTGTTGTTGAATTTGTTGATTTTATACATATAATTGACTATGAAAATACGGACTTCTGATCTTGCTTTGATGCTTTATTGTGTATTGGTTAGTTAATATTTCGGATAATATTGGTAATTAATTTATAATTTGACACTAGGCTATGAAAATACGGACTTTCTGATCTTGCTTTGTGGATTGGTTAGTTAATATTTCGGATAATTTTGTTGATTTATAATTTGACACTTGGCTATGAAAATACGGACTTTCTGATCTTGCTTTATGGATTGTTTAGTTAATATTTCAGATAATATTGTTGATTTATAATTTGACACTTGGTTATGAAAATACGGACTTTCTGATCTTGCTTTGTGGATTGGTTAGTTAATATTTCGGATAATATTGTTGATTTATAATTTGACTCTTGGCTATGAAAATACGGACGTCTGATCTTGCTTTGTGGATTGGTTAGTTAATATTTCGGATAATATTATCGATTTATAATTTGAGACTTGGTTATGAAAATACGGACTTTCTGATCTTGCTTTGTGTATTGGTTTGATATTTCGGATGTCTTCAAAAGCTTCATAGATTTATTGAACTAAGTTTGACATTTGGCTGTAGCGATACGGATTTTGTAATCTTGATTTGTGGATTGGTATTTCAGATATTATCTTTAAAAAACTCTAGGCTAAATAGATTTATTGAATCAAATATATATATATTATTGTATTTTGTGCTTTGCTTTCAAAAATGCTCCGAAGAAAGTCAAATTTGTTTCAGGAAACTAGACTAGCGAAAAGACAGTGGATGAGTAGATCTCAAGAATTGAATGACAAAAGATAGGCACGACTAAGTGTTATTCATTGACTCGCGCCTCGGAGAGTTCCACTCAAAGAGAGTCTCGGCTAAGTGCTAATCGTGGACGTCATTCGCTATCTCGCGCCTCGGAGTCTTTTACAGATAGGGAGTTACATTTGACTGCTGATCGAGAACGTCACACACTATCTCGCGTTTCGGAGACTTTTACAGATAGGGAGTTACGTTTGACTGCTGACTTCGTCTGCGTACCTATATATTCATACACAAAGGTTATGATTATTATTGTAAGGGTTCATTATAATCCATTCATAAGTTGTTGTATGAATGAGTAACTGATATCTATAGATATATACATCTATAGATTCTTATAAAATTTCACAATATTAAAAGTACACCGCATCACAATAAAAAAATTGAACTGTAAATATACAGACTTTTTTTTATTAACCTTTAGTGTCCCACTGCTGGGCAAAGGTCTCCTCCATATCTTTCCACTTATCCCGATTTAGTGCAACCTGTGACCAATTCTTCTCAAAATGTCTGATGTCATCACTCCAACGTTTCCTAAGCCTGCCCGGTTTCCTGTGACCGTCTGTAGGAATCCATCCCGTGATTAATTTGGTCCATCTATCTGGGTGCATCCGGTGTACGTGGCCTGCCCAACCCCACTTCAACTTGGCGGCTTTGTGCTCCACATCTACAACTCCCGATTTTGAACGGAGTTCGGTGTTCGACACTCTATCCAGTCGCGTTACGCTTATGATACTTCGCTCCATCGCTCTTTGGCAAATCTTGAGCTTGGACTTCTGCTCTTCGGTAAATGACCAACTCTGAGCACCGTAAGTTAGAATGGGCAAGATGCACATGTCAATGAGTTTACGCGTTAGTGAAATTGGAATATACAGACTAATCTGACAATTTTTTTTTTATTTGTCATGTCATCAACAAGGTTGTGTAAGAAAACTGAATTTCTCACGGGCGAAGTCGCGGGCACCAAATACAGATAATAAAGTAAAAAGATTTTTTAAGATTTTTGTTTGTATGTCAGTGTTTGTATGCACACTGTACACCCGAATGTCCGAAACTGCTGAACGGATTTTCACGCGGACGAAGTCGCGGGCACAGCTAGTATCACAGCACCATGCTCAATATGCTCATGCCTTGAGTTCTCGAGGACTAATGGCTTTTAGCCTTTTTTTAGAAACTGTTTATAGACACTTTAATCTAGGGGCTTGATAGGCTGAAAGCCTATAAAAACTTAGTAGTCATTTAGGCTAGGCTTATTCAGTAGGCTTTTAGCCGTTTTTTTCAGGCTGGTCTCTTAATAAGGAGCTTGCCTATAAAGACTTTTAGTCTGATGAGTTTGATGAGCATTTTTCGTTGAGTATGAAAATCGAAGGTCTGGAACACCTGATGCAAAATCAAATTAATATGAAATAATTAAAAATGAATATAACACTGTATATGGTATTTTGTTGTTTATCTACATTAGTTCGTGTTTATATTAATACGCCGGAGTCATAACGTCCAAGCGAACAAAGTCGTGGGAATAATCTATATATATATAAAAGCGAAAATCACACTCACTCACTCACTCACTCATCACGAAATCTCGAAAACTGCTTAGCCAATGAAGATGAAATTTGGCAGGAAATTAGATTGTGACTAGGAGACGTCAGTAAAGAAAGGATTTTTGGAAATTCCATCCTTAAGGGGGTGAAATAGGGGTTGCCAGTATGTATGGAACTTCGTAATTTTTAAAGTGGTGAGACACATGAAGTTTTAAATTTATTTTAATTTTAGTAGAAAATAATAATGCATTCAATAGATTTTAAAAATACATCCTTATAGGGGTGGAATAGGGGTTACAAGTTTATATGAATCTTCCTCATTTTTGAAGCGAGACACATGACATTTTTGAATTAATGGTCAAAATAAAATAATAAAACAGAAATTAGATTTTAATAATTGCATCCCCTGGGGTGTATAGGGGGTTTAGATTATTTGTTCTCTTTTGCTCTAGCAAATGACGAAATGGGAACGGGAACGGGAACGGGAACGGGCACGGGAACGGGAACGGGAACGGGAACGGGAACGGGAACGGGAACGGGAACGGGAACGGGAACGGGAACGGGAACGGGAACGGGAACGGGAACGGGAACGGGAACGGGAACGGGAACGGGAACGGGAACGGGAACGGAACGGGAACGGGAACGGGAACGGGAACGGGAACGGGAACGGGAACGGGAACGGGATATTATAACACAATTTATAACGTAAAAAACCAATTAAAGATCCTATAAGAACCATTTTCGACTTCTACGCTGACGAAGTGTCGGGTTACAGCTAGTTATACATATACATAAAGACTAATTTTATTTTTTAATACATAGTATATAATAATTTATGTCTAAATACGATGTAGGATCTTGTCAATTTAGGGCCAGATAAACAAGCTATTGTGTTCCTACTTTCTATGTCGATGTGCCAGATACATAACGTCATTTTTATATTTCTTATAGTTTAGCTGGACCATTATGGCCAAAACCCAATTGTTCCCTATATGCTGCCCGGCTACGTATATAACAATAAAGTTTCATTCGAATCCATCCAGTAATTCCGAAGATTGGCATGTACAAACAGACAATCCTACGCTTTCTAGACTATTTTGAATTTTTTTTTTCTTAATTTATGTTTGTTTATTTGTTCGCAATCATTACATGTTATAATGTGTCAACATTGTATTATATTATACTTAAATATTTATTAAATAAAAGACAGTAATAATAATATGACAAAGCCCATCTGGCGAGTAGGCACCAACACTGTGAAAATGAGTTTATTTTGGCGTTTTTCTCAGCAGTGATCGTTACGAAGCGATGGCATCGGTAGCTTTTCTTTAAAAATAAATTAAATTTTAATATACTTTACACGTAACATAAATTATATTTATTGACGTGTAAAAGTGCCTGTAAAGGTCTAATTAGTAATACACATTTGAATCTTCGAATCAAAGAAACAGACAGACATTTTTTTAAATTCTTAGTCTATTACTATGTCTTCATCGCCACAAATGTTTTTTTTTTTTCGAAATATATTCAATTTACAGACACATTTTTTAAACTGTTTTATTATATTATAATTGTATATGTAGAAGTTTTTGTATTTGTAACTTGGAGTGTTTCTTTTATAAAGCTATAGTATGATTAAATACCATGTACTAATTTGTAAGCCTACCACGAGGTTTTTCTCCATTTATCCCGAAGGCTGACTGGTACTAGAGAAAATGCTATTTGCATTACGTCCGCCTTTTTACCATGTTGTTTTGGTAAAGTCGAAATAAAATAAAATAAAAGGTGATAACCGAAAATGGTTGCAGTTAGTACATTTGTGAACTAAGGCATCGAATGTAGGTACGAATACGATGTGTGATATTATAAGGTAGTTAGTTTATCCTCCTCAACCTAGTACTCCATTTGGTTAAGTATTTAAATAAATGTATACAGTGGACGTTATGCGGCTAAAAATATGATGATGTGTCTTGACATTTATCTTTATTGAAACATACACTTTACAAAATAATATCTTTACACATTACAAATGACTTAACTTTATTTAACTTAAATTAAATACAGATCAATATGTCCATAAACTAAATAGGTACCTAATAAATAATTAAACTTAAACAAATTAAGTTTGTAATTTATAATTTACTTAATTGATTTGTAATTTGCAAAGGTATTGATTTATAAAGTGCATATTTAAGATTGTTCACCTTTATTTAGGTAAGTACCTTAACAAATGGAGTACTCCATTTAAACAAATGAAGTACCTGCTTCATTTGCACACAAGTAATTATTTAAAAACATATTTTTAAAACTCGTTCAGTAGGTACTCCTCAAGACGAATCAAAAGAGCCCAAACTCGATGGGGTTGCGTCGTTTCATTACAGAGTTCCTATAGCCACCTTCCAACTCCATCATCAGATTAGCTGCATCATAATATTGCTTTGTCACGCGAAATACGTATGGGTGCAAAGTTCAGCTCAATCGGACATCGGGAAGTGGGTTAAATCTAACTTGCAAGATTTGATTACAGACAGACAGACAGACCGACAGACGAGCGGGACTGGTGAAACTACTCGTAAATAAAAGCTTGTAAAAAGAAGACAGCTAGGCTTCATAGTGCGTCGTGAAATACGAATCAACTGCAGGAAGGTTTGTCATTATGATACCTAATCCGTAATATATATTAGCATGGCGAAATAATAAGGCGAAATTTGCAACCCTGATAATGATAACGGCTGTGGTAGACGATCTTCAAATTATATTCGGGCACGTAAAAAGACATTGAGCGTATTTTTGTATTTGTTAAGAAATTGTTACTGACATGCCTTTGACAAGATAACATGATTAGTTTTTCATTTTATTTCTAAAGATTTTTTCTTTTTATGATTTTTTTTTTCTTTTCTCGGCATCGGAATACAAGGTTTACATACTCGTATTACACCAGTATGAAGTAACATAAAGCGCCTATAAAATGAACTTGCATCTCTGGCCAGCACTTTGTCCAAACCACGTTTATCTCCTTTTCTATTAATTCTCAACTGTAAATCGAATTGAACAACGTTGCTACGTCATTGTCACCCGCTGAGATAATTCGGACGTCTGTGATCTGTAATAAACATCATTACACAATAGAAACGTTGTATCTTCAGTAAACAGTGTGGCAATAATGGATCTTATCTTTCAGATCTGGATAACGCAGCACAACGACTTAGCGATACGCCGCATATTCTAAACATGACCATGAATAATGTAGGAAGTGCATTTTCAAACATATAAACGGTTGTGAAGTTTTCATGTGGCCGGTGTTAAGAGACTAGGCAGCTATGCTGTCATATATGGTGCCTGTGGAAGAAAAGCCTCCCCCAGTGCCCGGGAAGGGTAGACTGGCTCTGGAGCTCATCGGAAGCCCTGGGAGCCCTGAGTCCGCAGTGAGGAGGGCTCGGACGAATATTTCAAAGGAATCATCGACGAGTTCGTTCGCTAGCGACCTCACGATATCGTCCTCCACGCCGACGGGAGCCCTAGACAAACCTAAGCACAAGCTGTTGGGTAATGGAACGAAGCACACCACTCTAAAGAGGTAAGTGTGGTTTTTTATTTCCCATTTTGTACTCGTAAGTTTTTTTATTCTGCAAATCTAAGTTTTCTTTTAAAAAAAAAAGTCGTTAAATATTTTCCTGTTTTTACTCGCCCAACAACTAAATTAGAAGCGAACAGCTGTCGGTGTAGGTACCTATCTCAAACTAATGAAAAAAACATTCAATTGGAACATTTAAAAAAAAATCTTTTCGTATCGATGAATCAGCAGGCAGAACTTTTTTTGTACTAAAAGCCTACAAAGCTGCTGCGTTAGGAACACAAAGCGTTCACGGGTCAAGTCAAGTCAAGACGCTTTTGTGTCTGCACGTACCTACTGCACATCTAACGCCTCACTAACAACCGATGGAAAAAATCGCCCGTTCAGTGAGCCAACTTTTAAAAAATAAAACTTTTGCCCTATAATAATAATAATAAATAAATAAATATATAGGGACAAATCACATAGATTGAGCTAGCCCCAAAGTAAGTTCGAGACTTGTGTTATGGGATACTAACTCAACGACACTATATTTTATGACAAATACATATGTATATAGATAAACATGCAAGACCCAGGACAATTTGAAAAAGGCCATTTTCCAACTTGCCCTGACCGGGGATCGAACCCGGGACCTCTGGGTGGCGGATTTGCATGGTGACCACTACGCCACGGAGGTCGTCGTTCCCTATCGACTATATTAGTCTTCTCTTCTGGGTTGCGTTACGTTTCAATATTTCCCGTGAGTATTTTTGCTATTGTTGTTGATGTAGCATTTTATCAGGATGCTGCATTAATAATTTAATAATGTGTGGACTCGATATGCATGCCATATTATATAAATACTAAGCTAAAAAGTGCCTGACTTTGAATAACTTTCTTGATTTTAATTGTAAATAGAGGAGTGGGGTGGGGATCGCGCTATGATAATCCAGTTCTTTGCCATCAAGCCTTTTCCATACAGGTAGAGCAAACTTAGAAGTGCCGAAGTGTACTCAGGTACTATATTTTATTAAATATAGTAGACGGCAGTGGTATAAATGGTAGAATACTTGGAACTGCGGAAGTGCTACTGTTGAACCATTGTAAGTGTAGAGTGTACTATTTATATATCTCTGTATTGATAAAAGATTCATCTCTTATGTTAACGCAAGAAATCTGTAAGAGATAATAAGTACCATTTTCACCAAGATCCAAGTATTATGGCTTTAAAATTTGTTCTTGTGCCTCGCTATACAAGCTCCCAGCCAAAATATGCATTGTTTTACTATTGTGTCTAGTATTCCCAGGAAATACTTATTCTCCTGGGATAGCAGTTACAACGATTGTTAAATGCTACCAATTAGCTCCATGAAATCAAGTTGTTAGTTGGTTGAAAATTTTAAATTGGTGTACGATAGTAAGCGAAAGATATGTTGGCAGGTACGAATGTAATTTGGTATGTTGGTTACAAATTGATAAATTGTGCCGGCATGGTTAACGCGGACCGAACTCCTAGGGTATGTGTTTGCATAATTTTTGGAATTTTTGGCATCTTTGGAAAGATAGAAGTGCTTGGTTCCTAGCTGCTGATCTCATTTCCGCCCATTCCCTTGATCGGCTTTTACGATATGCGTAGAAAGAGTTGGATATTAATTTTATTCAGTTCTCCTAAACCACGATGGAGACAAGCACGGTGAGTGCCGCGCTGCCTGGTACTCCTTGACTACGAGACAGATTAGGTTAGGTTAGGTTCCCACCCTGACGGACTGCCCAGCCTGGGCGGAAGACCGCGCTGAACTGTGCACGGTAGTGGTGGACGGACAACCTTCCGCTGTCGACTGTGGTTCGTCACATGAACGTCGTGGAGAGCAGTGCAGGCCTTTGCGGAGAGCGTCATGCTCCGCAAAGAGGTGGTGGAGAGAGACCGAGAGGCACCAACCGATCTGGCCATCCATCCCTGGCGCACAGGGCGCAGGAGGCGGGCTTTTGACCGGCAACTGCTGCCTCCATAACGTGGGCCAATCGGGCGATGGAAACTGGATTTCGCTCAATAAATACGGTCCTCTGCGTTAAAAGCGCGTTTGTGCCAACACGCGCCTTTACCCTAACGGGTACAAGTTTCCTCACGTAAAAAAAGGTAAGGTTAGGTTCCACCCAACTTCCCGTGGGTGGACGAAACGGTAGGTCTTTCCAACATGAAAAAAAAGTTACATAAGGTTTGGTTAGGTTAGGGGCTTTTGGAGCACCCATGCCAACATCATTTAGGACTGTTATGTGGCCTCTTTCCATGAGCATCTGTTTTCCATGGTGATACGCGTAATACACCGATGACATTCCAGCTGCCGGCCAGGCTCGGTTGGCACTCTTCGCCGACGACACGGCGCTTTTTGCAGTTAGTTTGAACTCAAAGTGTGCCTCCAGACAGTCCTAGGCGCCCTGTTTGACAGGCTTTCAAATGAAGGTTCTAAGTGAACGTCAACAAGAAACAGACATTGCTTTTTGAAAACACCCGCTTCCTGCCACCCTTGGGGAAGATGTGTCGAGGTACTCGCACGTCAAATCTCTGGGAGTACCTGAAGTTCGGTAGATGCCTCAGCTTGAAAGCCCACATCGATAGGGTGGTGGCGATAGCAAAAATGACCCGGTGGAAGCTCTACCCAGTACTTTTCTCTCGCTTCCCGCTATGGGCTCGGGATGAAGTCGTACTTAAGAAAACCTATGTCTTAGGGGCCGATGGGGCTCCGCGTTACTTGAGGGACGCCGTCATCCATTGGGATAAGTCCCAATGGATGACGGCTTAATTCTCGACTTCTCCCGCCTAGCGAAGGACATGTATGACAAGACTTACCGTTGCACCGTCACATAAGGAGGGCGGGGGAGATGATACCGAAGTAGTACCTATAGGCGGGAGCAGCACTCCGCTAAAGACAGCTAAAACAGAACTGTGGGGGCTCCTGCCGAATAACGGAGTGTAAATGAAGTACTAACAAAGGCACTGCCTATTGTATAAGCATTCAGTTTTTGAGCAGCACCGGATCTAGATTTTTTGGAGGGGAGGGGCAAAATATGTGAATATACCGCCCCTGTTGGTTTTGCTACCTACTTGATTACCAGTACCTTGCTTTCTGAACAGCACGTCGTGTCTCGGTCCGTCCTGACCATAAGGTTTCATTTTGCAGGCCCCTAATAACTAGATGCCACCCCCATTCCCTATCGGTAGCATGGCAGGGATATTCGACGATATCGCCGCCCAGGATAAGTGCAGTTCGTTTTAGTACTTAAACTAAATATTTAAATAAATCAATTAATTTTACTCTAAATCGGCATTCGCTACTACGAAACCCTTCACTGCGTCACACTAGGCCGGTTTTATTGAAAATACTAAAATGACGTTGCTTATAAACTAAAGTCCACGCTGACGAAGTCGCGGGCAACAGCTAGTTTATTAATAAAATAGGTATGCTGGTTGGTTAGTGTTTATAATTATTCAAAACTAAAAACCGACTTCACACCCTAACTTTAAAGCCAATTTTGAAAAAAATCTATGGGACCACCTGACAAGAATATCTACCCTTTCAACCAAATAACAATTTTACAAATCGGTCCACGCGTCTTCGAATTAATCAGTGAACATACATAAAAAATTAAAAGATCGCGACGAATTGATAAACTCCTCCTTTTTGGAAATCGATTAAAAATGATTTAAGTAACTGGTACTTACACGATTTTTCAAGAACAAAAATAGTGTAAACTGGTCAAGCGTTTTTTAACCGCTCCAGTGTTTATTCGGTAAGCAGTGAACACTAAGTGATAATTTGATTAGTCGTTCATTGGTGGCCCATACATATTTAACACAAGTTTGTTTATACATATATTTTGGGGCTAGTTCAATCTATGTAATTTGTCCATATTTGTTTAAGCAATCATTAGTACCCACTTGATATATATTTTATATCTTTGCGGTAAATATAATCTGCTTGGTAAAATTAAATCAAAAAAATATCAAGACAAATTATTCATTAAAATACGTCTTCATTATGAAGAAATATTATTCGATAAAATCCAAATCAATGTCAAATTTGGAAATTTCGTGTAAATGATCAGGCAATGCTCACCTTGAGGCCAGTGGAAGAGAATTCGCGAAGTAAAAACAAAAAATATTTGCTTCCTGCAGTCACGAGTTGACCTCACTTGAGATTTTTTATTTCTTTAGTTAATTTATACGATGCGATGATGGACGAAAAGTTAGATCTAGTTTTAACAGAATGTATTGTTTCAATATCATTGTCAATATTTCTTAGCCGTATGCAATAATAACATTTGATTCACAACTATTATAAATTACGTAAAGCGTTTAAAAGTAAATGTATCTATTTTGTGCGATATGAATAGTATCTAAGAAGCAGTATTAAAAAATATAACAAAAAGCACTTAATATGTTAATAAACAAAAGCCACATTTCAGTTTATTCGGTTTAGTATCCCATTTCCGCAACCTATGCCTAGATCAAACTTAAGGGGATATATGAATTTTTAGGAGTCCAGCGCTGCCTCCATTTGAAATCAATTATTTGACAGGAAACGAAGATGCCATTTAAAATTTTGTCTTGATCATGCCCTAGATAACCCCTGCAAACTATTTAATGAACTACTGCTTATAGTTTAACGTGAGAAAGTAAAGCTTTTTTTCGCACATTTTCTAAAAAGCGCCACTTTTATTTTAATTCATGTATCCCCTTAACAGCAAGTGTAAACCTAAGTCGTGGCTTCCTTTAAGGTGATCTTGGGTTACTTGCGGCCGACGTAGTCCGGCTTGTCCCAAGCATCGGGCATCTTGATTGGTATCTTTGCGATCCACGAAGTGTAAATCTCCAACTGACAGTCAGGCCTGCAACAGAAGCAAGAATTGAAGAAACTAGCAAACTGGGGTGGAGTAGGCCTGCAGAAAATTCGTTTAAAACATAATCTTAAGAAAAAGGTTGTAAACTAAGAATTTTTTTGGTTACCACACTGTTTGTTTCCCACTGATGTCGTGGAAACGGCGAATAAGGGAAATAAAGGTAACAGAGAATGGTCAATAGCAGTCAGTAGCGTCTTCTGTGCAACGACTAATATATCATCACTAACTGCGTGCGATCACCAACCCATCTGGCCGCAATAATCCGTGAATTAGGAGCAGTGAATTTATATAGAAAAGAAGATTGATTTTAGATAAGAAAAGATTGTTTTCTTCATTTCCGAACATGTTTGTTCGGAAATGTAGGCATTATTGTAATAAAAAAAAGAAGTCACAAAGTTTGTAATTCTTGGCTGAGGCCTGAAAAGTAAGTATGAAAATTAATTCCTCGCCGCTGCTGAAAACTTTTTAATTTATTTATGTAACTTGAATTGTTACTTGTCATGCAGTCAGTAAAATGCATTCTTCGAGTCAATAAAAATGTGCTTAATTTTCGAGACAGACGAGAGAAAAAAAACAATTATCTACGGTATTAAATTTTTATTTATATTTTAAAATATGACTGGGCTGTATGGTATGTACCATGTTTCCTTGGCACCTAATTATAATAAAAAAAATGCGGGGCAGCAGATCTTTTTAGTAAACCGCGTTCACGTAGTGATATTTTTCTCTTTGCAGTAAACATTAATTGCTTTCGGTAAATATTTGCATAGTTGCACGGACTAAACTTGCTCTAAAAATTTTAGTAAAATTGCATTGTTATATTTAATTTGCTGGTTCAAAATTGGCCAAGTGAAACGTTGAGTTTCCTATAAATATGTTTCAGGACTGTCTACAGAACTTCATTCATCTCAATTCTTTTGTCGGTGAAGTCAACCACTGCACCATACCGTTATTGAACTTGGCTCCTATTTTCACATTTATGTTTTAAGTGGGATATTACTGACCACACTGAATAGAGACAGAGACGCAACACTGTACGAAATCAATGTCCACATTTCAACTGGCCTATATCTGTCAATAATTAGATGAGCTCGTTTTTCTCTCCGCACGATGTTACCAATATAACAGTGAAACGTAGATAACGTCTATTATTCGCTTTTGACCTTTTATCGTCCATTACTTTACAGCACGAACGATCGTATACAGTATGTGTTTGAACGCGAAATAAGAATTAATTTAATGTTTGTATTGAACAGGTTACCCAGGAGAGAAATATCGAAAAACTTTATTAATACTTTAAAGCAAACGTGAGCAAATTATTGCTCAATTCGTACGGGAGATCAGTTATTTCGAGTTTGTATTTTTTTCCCGATTATCCTATTCTGTAATCCTGGACTGCCCATGGACAGGCGAAATAATCCTTGAAGGGCTTCAAGGGTTTTTTGCAATAATGAAGCAGCCTGTATAAAGAGCAGCATAAATAAATAAATTTTAATTGGTACATTGCTGTTAAAATGGGAAGCCGTAGATTGAAGGGGTTTATGTCTGAAGAATTGATTGAAACATGTAGAGTGCATCCAAAGAACTTCATCGTTTTAGTCGGGTTGTTCGTATTTCGACATTAGTACCTCCTATATGTCTTACATTTGGGAAAGTATTTTGGCATCATTGGCTAAAGTAGTCCTTAAATTACCTACTCGTATTTGCGCTTATTAAACTAGTGGATCTGTGAGCTGTAGACCTCGCGATTATACTTGATATGAAATTATATACTTATGATTAAGTTTTATACCCACTTCTGCCATTTTGATAAATTTCGTTTCGAAAAAAAAAAACAACTTCTTGACAGCAAATGGTGAGACGGTATAATACTTGGTATACGATATAGGTAGTCAAAATGTAACATTGGAATTTGTTTGATCTGGTCCTTCTTTCTACACATATTTTGCTAGTAAAAAAATTCTAAGTGTTCAGTATGAAGTCTTGTAAATTGCAATATGCTCTGCCTTTTTAATAAGAGTAAGCCTTCAGACTGCCGGCTTCGCTTTTGCGGCAAAGAAGTCATTTCTTACTCTGAATTCCGATTTGCAATGTTAACAAACAACAACCGGGAACGCACTAAGATGAAATAATAAGTAGATATTAAATATGACAGAGAGCCTTTCATTGCTAAAGTCGTCCTCAACTCAACTCTGATACATCAATGATCATAGTGTCCCACGGGTCTGTTAGGACTGATTCCTATATTGTACTGATCTCATAATGGACACATATTAAAAAATCACTTTTTCTCAAAATGGCTGATTTTCTAAATACTAATTTCATGTACAATCAGTAAATTCTACTGTCTTTAAAGAACGTTCTATCCATTCTTGTTTACTCTAGAACTTTAATTACCTTGGGCTAAAGTGGCAATTTATATAACTTAAGTTACATAGTAGTTTAGCTATTCAATGTTAATATTTGATACGCCACTACGGCAGCTGAAAACCTATTTTTGAATGCGGGAGTCACAAACAGCGAAACACAAAACGTGTAGTTTTTCAAGTCACCGCTCGCATTTTAATTTAAAAATTAGAAATAATACCACCAATAAACTGTATTTTTAAAACCGTCGCATCAACGAAAGTTAATGGATATTCTTTTTCGCAGAAAACTTATAGGTTCTCAAACGAGACCATAGCAAGCCCACATCACTCGCTCAAGGCCACGCGCTATATGCCTACCGCTCGGCGTATCGTCGACGATACAACCGACAAGGGCCGCCAAACCGCCAAACGCCCGCCTGAGCACTCGCACCGCACTGCACCGCACTTTTCCCGCGCTTACGCTTCGAAATGCCGAAACCACGTAATTATTGTGCAGTGCAGTGGGTGTCAAAGTCAAAAATAAATGAAAATTTGCAACATTTGTTACAATTATCATCATAGGACAACCCTAGTGCATTCTTACGATGACGCGTTGTCACGTGACTCGCACGACGAGCAACGCAGTCTCGACTCTTTGTACGCGTACTTATGGTACATTTCTTCTCGTTCTGAGCAGCAGGTATTATTATTAAGATCTTGTAGGCTATTATAGCGTAGGTATTTTCGCTTTTGTATGGGAGTGATGTATCTGTTACGTAGTAACTATTTATTAATCTGTGACCATAGCGTGTACAAAACGGTTGCATGAAAGTGCTAGACGCAGGTCGAATCCGATTAGTAGTATAGTAAATGAATACGCATATATTGAAAATACATTATATTTGACCAAAACCCTTCGTAGATTTGTAAATACGCCATGCGATCGGTCGTTTTGGAAAATCCTTGGGAGTCCACCAATGGATGTTCTGCGCCTGTATAATGATAATGAAAAACAAAAAAACAAAACTTACTTAGCGGACAGCCAACCAATAACTCCCGTGCTAGTGACGGGGACAGGTTTCAGCGACTTGACTTCTTTCTCAAACTTGACGGTGCTCTGGGGCAGAAAGGAGGCGTATTCTCTGCGTACCTCGTCAGCCTCTTCTAACGTTTTCCTAATAATGGTACAGTTTATAAATTGAAAAAGAAATGGCCCAGTATGTGGCCCAAATGCACGCGAAAGGATTCAGAATTTAAAATTTCTTGTGACAGTAATAGTAGCAACAGTTGTGTAACGTAAGGTGGTAGAAAATACTTATACTCGTAATGGTTTAAATATGTACCTTTTTAAGTAAATTTTTTCAAATATATGGAAAAATGCTAAGCTATCGATAGGCCTATAGATATTATCAATCGATGACAACGAAAATACTACCTATTGATATTAACGATATTAAAAATTTCCTTTACAAAATTACGTAAACTACTCGTATCGATAGGCACTATCGATATGGCTTTGAACGATCGATTGTTACCCTTATTTCAACATGATTGTTACACTAAAATTTAGGTAACAATCGATTGTTCAAAACTTTCGATAGTATCGATAGTTTATGTACATAGATAGATAGATAAATTCTTTATTGTACATAAAAAGACACAATTAAAATACAATAAAAAAAACACAATAGTACAAAGGCGGACTTATCCCTGTCAGGGATCTCTTCCAGTCAACCCTAGAACCAGAGGAGATAACTACAAAAGTGGGGTGGAACATTGTATAATACTTACACGCTAAAACACTTAATACTAATCATAATTTCATAATATATATAGATATACACATACATAATATATATATACATATATACTTACAATATCAGCTATACATCCATAATATACGTATAAAAATATACATATTTGATTCAATCCAAGTCAGGAACTTTCATAAAATAATTTAATCCTATTCTTGAAGGAATGCAGAGTACGCGACTCTTTAATGTCCTTAGGGAGTCTGTTCCAAAGTTGTGCAGCCATAACAGCAAAAGATTTAGAAAAAGTATGAGAGAAGTGATTAGGAATATCTAAAAGAAGGCTATTGCTTGAACGAAGGCGGGGATCGATATCTCGAAATTTAAATTTTTCATAGAGGTAGTTGGGAAAGGTAGGGTTGTTGAGGATATTAAAAAGAAAAGAAAGCAAACGGATACTACGACGAGTTCTTATAGGCAGCCATTTCAGTAGAGAACGGTACTCAGTAATGTGGTCAAACTTACGTAGCCCAAATACATATCTAATACACAAATTCTGAAGGCGCTCCAACTTGTCAGCCAATTCTTCAGAGATATCTAAAAAGGCCACGTCCACATAGTCTAAAATCAATAAAGATTGAGCCAAAAGCGCTTTAGTCTCCATAGGAAGAAAATTTTGCAAGCGTCTTAAGGAATGAAGAGAGGCGACGATTTTTCGACTAACCTCATTAACTTGGGGTGACCATGATAGGGTTTCGTCCATAAAAACACCCAAGTTCTTAACAACAGAAGAAAAAGGAATGATATCATTACCCAAGACTACATTGGGAAAGGATGTGGACTTAAATTTTGAGATAAAATGGGGACTGCCAATAACTATTGCTTGTGATTTTAGCAGCGTTGACCAAGAGCCCGAAGTTATGAGACCATTCCGCAATATTCTCGAGGTCAGAATTGATGGTGCTGATCGCCAAATTGAAGCTATTGAAAGGGGCGACCGTATATATCTGTAAATCGTCAGCATACAAGTGATAAGAGGAAGAGAGGTAGGATGTAATGCCATTAATGAAGATGGAGAAAAGGATAGGTGAAAGAATTCCTCCCTGAGGCACACCAGCCGAGAGATCACACCAGTCAGAACGACTGTCATCCACCTTGACCAACTGTTTCCGTCTTGTCAAATAAGATCGAAACCATGAGATAGTAGCAGGAGAGAAATTAAATAACTGCATTGTGGCAAGTAATAACTCATAGTCGACCGTGTTGAATGCACTGGTGAAGTCCAATAATACCAGGATAGGGAGGGCTTTATTGTCAATATTGAACCTAATGTCGTCCGTTATTTTTAAAAGTGCCGACGCCGTACTATGCCCAGTGCGAAAACCCGACTGGAGCGGACTTAAAAGATTATGTCTAGCGAGATATTTGGAAAGACATTGCTGAACATGGTGTTCTAACACTTTGGAAAGAAGCGGAAGGATGGATATGGGTCGAAAGTGGGAAGGAGAAGAAGGATTGGATTGTTTAGGTAGGGGAATAATATGCCCAAACTTCCATGCACAAGGAAAAACACCCGTATCCAAGGAGTAATTAATAATGTCAGTAATGACTGGGGCGATTAAGGTTGCTATTGGTTTTATCATATCAAGAGATATATTGTCATTGTCCACTGCCCTGGTCTTAATAGATCGAATAATTTTAACCACCTCTTCATCAGTAATTTTATCAATGCTAAACACGGGACAATCCGGGGGAGCCTTACCCAACAACCGAGTCAGAGAAGCCAGCTTGGTGTTAGGAGAGAGATTGACTGGAGAAGTGCAGAAGTGCCGGTTCAATGCAATAAGATCACATTGTTGATCAAAAACCTCATTCTGTTTACCTACTCCTAAGCCCTTGAGGAATTTCCATAATTTATTTGGAGGGCAATGATCCACATTATTATGTATGTGTTTACGCCTGGCTTCACGACATTTCTTATTACACATATTACGAAGTGCAATGTAACTATCACGGCTGGAAGCTGATGGATTATGCCGCCATTTCAACTTTGCCTTATCTCTTCTAGCCATTAGTTGCTTTATTTCTGGAGTTAACCAAGGAGCTGGAAAGTGTTTCACTCTGACAGAGTGGAGAGGTGCATGTTTGTCAAAAATGGCTAGGAGAGCAGCATTAAAGGCAGCTACCTTCAAATCAACATCAGACATCCTCAAAATAGCTTCCCAGTCTGTTTGAGCAAAATCAGTCAAAAAAGCCTCTTCATTAATTTTGGCATAACTGGGCAACATTATGACTTTGTGTCTTTGTTTAGGTGGGCGCAGTTTGAAAGATGCAAAAACTAAGTCGTGAGCTGAAAAACCAGGTGCTTTAAATTGCCCATGATTTGTCACAAGGTCAGGAGAGGAGGTGATCATTAAATCAAGTAAAGTAGGAGGGCCATTATGGGAAAAATGAGTAGCAGTGAGAGGAAGGACGTGTAAGTCTAAAGAATTTAGAATAGCAAGAAGAGAATTGGAACGTGAGTCATTTTTTAAAAGGCATGTGTTGAAATCCCCCATTAAGATCACATGGTCAAATTGCAAACGAAATTCAGACAATAAGAAGTCAAGAGAATCAAAATAATTGATACGGGAGCAGGGACTATAATAAACACCGAGCAAGACTTTAGACTGGTGAAGGGAAACATTAAGCAGGAGGTGCTCAGGTTCATCAGGTTCTGGAGGGGACTGAGAAAAAAAAACATATTATGAAAAGCAAAACCTACTATCGTTAGTTTCGATAGTTTATTCCCCGTCATCGATCGACCGATAGTAGGGATATATTTTTTCAAAACTAAAATCCAACTTTAGTACCGAAATAACCACACGACCACCTGACATGTTTTCGAAATTGGTTCAGTTGTCTTCGAGTAATCGGGGAACACATAAAAAATATATACATTCGAATATAGATATACCTTTAAAAATATCGGAATAAGCGCGACAAGGGGGAGGGAAGAGATCTAAAATCAAAATTCTGCGCGAAATAAATATATGTGGACGGCCCCTGTCGAGAAAAACCACGTACATTATTAGAACGAATTGGACAGTATTTGTCGATACGGAGAGTCTAAGCGACATCTTTACGGAGTGAGGACAAGATAAACTTTTTACAAAGTATGTAAAAAGTTTATCTTGTCCTGTAAAGTATATATACAATAAACATATCCCATGTTTGTTTATCTTATAGGTATCTTCGTATATTGACGTCACACCTAAGCTAACTTTATTAATTAATTGTGATAAATTAATCAGGGAGTTTACCCCTTACGCAGTACTTTGTTGTACACGGTGTATACACGGTATATACACCGTGTACAACAAAGTTTGTTTTGGCTTATATCTTTCTAACAGTTTTTTTAAATGTGAAAAGCAATAAATAAATTGAAATGTAAGTTAAGAAAGAGCAGATCTGTCTGGCACAAGCATTATTTGCTTAATAGGCAGTTATCATATTTTCTGTTAGCAAAATAAACACGTTTTTTTAAGCGGGGGATTTGAAGCGCTTGTAGTTAGAAGTTTGAAAAATAACCTTTATTATTTCACGAGACAAGACATTTTAACCGATATCATTATAATGTATGAGTGCGTACAACCCCTTTTCTCACCCACAGGGATAGTAATAGACAATATTGGTACGAAAAAGTCCCAGTTTTTGTCACGTTATGAGGCAACTAGACAGATATTTTATTAGGGTAAACATTTTTAAGTAGGTATGATCAGTCCACGAACCTAACTTAAATAGAAAAATTTTTTTAGTGCGTAAACAATGCGAAGAATAATTAGCCAAGTGCGTGTCAGGCCACGCGCAGTGTAGGGTTCCGTAGTCACTAATGCCAACTTTGAGTTCATGCCACTAAAAACGTCTAAAAACCAATTTTCTATTGAATTTGTATGAAATTTTCCTTTTCCGAGTACATTTTATAAGTTGATCGCCTATAACTTTTTAATTTGTAAACCCTACTTAGCTCTGATAGTTTTCCTTTAAATTATATTATATATCCTATAGCTGTGAATTTTTTCACAAGTCCATATATAACCGTTGAGCAGATAGAGGGGGGGACACTTGACTCTAACAAAAATTTTCACTTTAAAACCGAATATTTCAGAAACGGATCCCTAAATCGAAAAACGGTGTTTCCAAGGTCATAATATTTTTGATAGACCTATTCAACTATACCCCACATGATTAGTAAGTCGAGAAAATAAAATTGACTTTTGACTTTACTTGTATGGGCTACCCTAAAAAAAAATATTTTTCAGTATTTTATTTTACCACTTCTTCCGCATAATTAATATACATACTTTTACTTAATTACAGCTTTCTAGTACTTATAGTCGCTGAGTAAAACCACGGACGGACAGACAGACAGACCGACAGACATGGCGAAACTATGAGGGTTCCTTGTTTACCACGGAACTAAAAAAGACAAACTTTCGAACAAATTAATGCGATCAGCTGATTGGCTTATCAAGAATATTTTCCTTGAGGAATGGAGTGAACTTGCTGCAAATACTTCCACTATGATTTGACGTTTAGCGTATTGTTTTGTTCATGGCATATTAAAGCCGCTATTACACCAGTCTTCCTCTAGTGTCTGATTTCACGTAATATGCGTATTTTGTAAAATGATATACAGATTGTTCATTGCAAGATTTATAAGACAGGCAATGTACCTACATCAAATCACATACAAAAAGAAGTCTAGTAACAGAATTATAAGTACTTTCACCCAACCGCAAGATTATGTCCCATACCATAAGTGCCTTTTGTATTCTCTGCAAATTCGTATACTAATATAGAGAGCTAATGAAGTAAGGTTTATTTATCGCCATGAGTCTGACATAAGTAGGTTGACAACTGCCATACAAAAAAGACAGACAGAATAAAATTTGTCGATCTACGGTAGCTCCACGTTTACCCAAACAGACGCGTGCATAGTCAGAAACGTTATGGTTGTGATCTGGTACGTATTTAAGTATGGTGTCTCAAAGTTGTGGTCATTTGTAAAGGCGACCTAACGTAACGGTCAGCGTCCACAGCCGATCGTGTACGACATTGGTTTCGCACGAAACTCTTGCCACGATAAATTTGATTCCCGTGGCGAATGCTTTGATGCCGTGCTGCGTAGGAAGCCGGGTTCGAGGATAAACAAACCAGCTCAAATATAAATTAACTAACCACGGTAATCTAGAAATTTCAAACGCCTTTAGGAACTAATCACGTTTAGAGATTTTGTCGACATGGATTCTGGGTTTTGGATTTTATCACATTCACAAATACAGAATTTAAAGTTTTATCAATAATAGGAAGGCACTATGCGCCCTACAGATTTTTACAATAAACTTTTTAATAACTTTACTAGTTTTAATAAGTCTCTGTCTGTGCCAACTCGAATATATAGCGAGTATAAGCCATCAAACTAATAAATATTTAAAAAAAAATTATATATTTATACAAGCTTTTATTGTGAGGCCAAAGAACATATTCACACTCATAAAATAAGCCCAAACTCGATGAAGTTGCGTCGTTTTATAACTGAACTAGCTTTTGCCCGCGGCTTCGCTCGCGTAGGGGTGGAATTTATCAAAATCCTTTCTTAGGGAATGCCTACGTCGTAGTAGCTTTATGCATGCAAAGTCTCAGCCCGATCGGTTTAAAATTGACAAAGTTTCATATAAACTTTCATCCCCTATTTCATCCCCTTGGGGTAGAATTAATCAAAATCCTTTCTTAGCGGATGCCTACGTCATAACATCTACCTGCATGCCAAATTTTAGCCCGATCCGTCCAGTGGTTTGGGCTGTGCGTTGATAGATCACTATGTCAGTCAGTCAGTCACCTTTGAGTTATATATATTTAGATTTAGATTCCATCGGCCACCTTCCGTCTCTGTGATACATCGTCTATCATAAAGTGCTTGTCAAGACAAATCAAACGAGTCCTACTTAATGAGGTTATGGTGTCTTATAACTGAGTCTTCTGTCGAACAGCTCATTGACTCCATAATATTGTATTGTCATCCGACTTAAATAATGGACACATATTTTTCAGTTTGCCAAAAAAGTTAAAAATTCACAAAGATACGAAGCATCAAAGTTCCGGAGTCGGGCTTGCGACATCACCTCTATGTAAAAATCGTACGTAGCCGAGATTTCAATGCGCTGTATATTTGTATTTTTTTTTTCTCAGAAAAAATAAAAAATACTTGTACAATATTTTTTTAATAATCTAACCGATGGATTAAAATATTTTTTCTATTCGTCATGCATGCCTATTTTAAGAAGGTTATTTGAATAAAAAATTTCTCAGTGTTGTCAGGATTTATTTATGCACACAGCAATAGAAGTTTAAATTTTTCTTAAGCCTGCACTAAAAAAAATCAATGACATCTGTTATCTGTCCACGTCTCCTGTTCAAATTGCCAACTTTACTCAACGAATCTTTATCGTGACTTATTCCTGAAAAGCTTGACCTCGGTTGAAAATGAAGGTCATTGGGATTTACGCAAATATCTAAATAAGTAAGACCTTATTTTAAAATCTGATAAAAAACCTTCTTCTAGAGGCTATTCCTACAAATATGCAAAGTCAAATTTCAGTAATAAAAAAAAATTAAATCGTAAAGATTTAGATTTTTTTTATTACTTAAAAATCGAATTTTCAACCAGTTATCCTCAATAACTGGTTGAAAATTTAATTGCACGATTTGGTATTGTAAGTACTGGTTACTGGTAACTAACTCATAACCTCTTAACATCGAAATCAGACTCCCCAGCACATTATAGATCTGCAAGAAAAAAGGCGAAAATTGCAGAAAAAAAAATTGGCCTCCCATACAAATTCACTGATCACCTGGTCTAGTTTTTTTTTGTTAGATTTTTTTTATTTTTTTCTTGCAGATCTATATTATGTTAGGATTCTGATTACGATGTTAAGAGGTTTTGCGTTAGTTACCAGTAACCCTGTATATGTATACTAGCTTTTAGACGCGACTTTGTCCGCGTAGAAGTCGAAAATGTTTCTGATAGGATAGTTCCCAGACACACGCCCCCGCTACCGCTCCCGCTTCCGCTCCCACCCCCGCTCCCACTCCCGTTACCGTCATTTGCTAGAGCAAAAGAGAGTGACGGATCTGTTTATCATTTTTTTTGTCTCTCACTCATAAAATGACGAAGTTTCATAATAATATAAATTTGCAACCCCTAAGGCACTTCCAGGGATGCAAATTTTTTAAAATCCATTTAATTGATTATTGTTTTTTACTAACCACTAATTTAAAAATATCATGTGTCTCGCTCCAAAAATGAAGAAGATTCATATAAACTTGCCACACTCATTTCACCCCTATAGGGATGTAATTTTAAAAATCTAATAAATGCATTATTATTTTCTACTCACTTTTAAAATAAATTTAAAATATCATTTATCTGACTTTAAAAATTACGATGTTTCATACAAACTGGCAACCCCTATTTCACCCCCTTAGGGATGGAATCTCCAAAAATCCTTTCTTAGCGGACGTCTACTATTCACAATCTACCTTTCTGCCAAACACCTTCATTGGCTAAGTAGTCTTCGAGATTTCGTGATGAGTGAGTGAGTGAGTCATTTTTTTTCGCTTTCGAAATCGAAAAGATAACATATATATTATGTACTAGCTGTTGCCCGCAACTTCGTCAGCGTGGACTTTATAAGCAACGTCATTTTAGTATTTTCAATAAAACTGGCCTAAAGTGACGCAGTGAAGGATTTCGTAGTAGAGAATGCCGATTTAAAGTAAAAATAAATTGACTTATTTAAATATTTACTTTAATTACTAAAAGGAACTGCACTTATCCTGGGCGGCGAAATCGTCGAATATATCCATCCCTGCCATGCTACCGAGTCTAGTTATTAGGGGCCTGCAAAATAAAACCTTATGTTCAGGACGGACCGAGACACGACATGCTGTTCAGAAAGCAAGGTACTGGTAATCAAGTATGTAACAAAACCAACAAGGGCGGCATATTCACATATGTTGCCCCCCCCCCCACCCTCCAAAAAAAATCTATATCCGGTGCTACTCAAGAACTGAATGCTTATACAATAGGCAGTGACTTTGTTAGTACTTCATTTACACTCCGTCATTCGGCAGGAGCCCCCACAGCTCTGTTTTAGCTGTCTTTAGCGGAGTGCTGCCACCACCTATAGGTACTACTTTGGTATCATCTCCCCCGCCCTCCTTATGTGTCGGTGCAACGGTAAGTCTTGTCCTACATGTTCTTCGCTAGGCGGGAGATAAAAGTCGAGAAATAAGCGTTCCGACTTGAAGTCCCAATGGATGACGGCATTCCTCAAGTAACGCGGAGCCCCATCGGCCCTAAAACATAGGTTTTCTTAAGTGCACCCATAGCGGGAGCGAGAGAAAAGTACTGGGTAAAGCTTCCACCCGGTCATTTTTGCTATCGATGTGGGCTTTAAAGCTGAGGCATCTGCCGAACTTCAGGTACTCCCAGAGATTTGACGTGCGAGTACCTCGACACATCTTCCCCAAAGAGCTTTAAGGGTGGCAGGAAGCGGGTGTTTTCAAAAAGTAATGTCTGCTTCTTGTTGACGTTCACTAAGAACCTCCATTTGAAAGCCTGTCAAGCAGGGCGCCTTGGACTGTCTGGAGGCGCACTTTGAGTTAAAACTAACTGCAAAAAGCGCCGTGTCGTCGGCGAAGAGTGCCAACTGAGCCTGGCCGGCAACTGGAATATCGTCGTTGTATTACGCGTATCACCATGGAAAACAGGTGCTCATGGAAAGAGGCCACATAACAGTCCTAAATGATGTTGGCATGGGTGCTCCAAAAGCCCCTAACCAAACCTTACGTAACTTTTTTTTCATGTGGAAAAGACCTAGCGTTTCGTCGGCCCACGGGAAGTTGGGTGGAACCTAACCTTACCTTTTTACGTGAGGAAACGAATCAAGAAAAATTGTACCCGTTAGGGTTTAGGCGCGTTGGCACAAACGCGCTTTCAACTCGGAGGACCGTATTTATTGAGCGAAATCCAGTTTCCATCGCCCGATTGGCCCACTTTATGGAGGCAGCAGTTGCCAGTCAAAAGCCCTCCTCCTGCGCCCTGTGCGCCGTGGATGGATGGCCAGGTCGGTTGGTGCTTCTCGGTCTCTCTCCGCCACCTCTTTGCAGAGCATGACGCTCTCCGCAAAGGCCTGCACTGCTCTCCACGACGTTCATGTTACGAACCACAGTCGACAGCGGAAGGTCGTCCGTCCCCCACTACCGTGCACAGTTCAGCGCGGTCTTCCGCCCAGGCTGGGCAGTCCGTCAGGGTGGGAACCTAACCTAACCTAATCTGTCTCGTAGTCAAGGAGTACCAGGCAGCGCGGCACTCACCGTGCTTTTGTCTCCATCATGGTTTAGGAGAACAGAAAAAATGAATATGCAACTCTTTCCACGCAGATCGTAAAAGCCGATCAAGTGAATGGGCGAAAATGAGATCAGCAGCTAGGAACCTGTCGTGTCACTACCAATTTTGATTCCTTTTTTCACAATCATGCTAAGAATGGCGGTTGGGCGTCGTTAGGTCTTGCGGCCCTAGGCTTTGTTTGCAGAGGCCCAGAGACGCACTTATAATTTAAAATTCATTTTTGAATTTTTGTACAGCGACATCTATTGGTGACCAAAATACATTTTGTTAAGAATGCTCCAAATCCACCGAAATTGTAAATTTTTAGAGTTCCGTACCCAGAGGGTAGAAACGGAGCCCTAATACTAAGACTTAACTATCCTTCCATCCTGCTGTCTGTCAGCAGGCTGTATCTCATGAACCGTGATAGATATAGACAGTCGAAATTTTCACTGATGATAAATTTTTGTTGCTTTGATGATAAATTTTTGTTGCTTCTATAACACCAAATACCAAAAATAAAATAAAATGAATATTTAAGGAAGGCTCCCTTACAACAAAAGTGATTTTTTATATATAATGATACGGAACCCTTGGTACGCGAGTCCGACTCGCACTTGGCAGGTTTTATTTAGTTTATATTAACTTTCAATCATCATATAAAACACAAGTTTTTGCCAATGTAACGGAACAGTTGTTTTATAACAATTTTTCAAACAAAAATTGATGACCTGATTCTTTTAATTGATATATAACTTACTATAACGTTTTTATTTATTAACGGATTTAGATGAAACAAACACTAAATGTTAAGTGAGGCTTATCAAAATACATTAGTGAAAACCGCAACCGAATCGGTGCAGCCGTTTCTGAGATTAGCGTGCACAAACGCACAGACAAACAGACAAAAATTCTAAATATCATAGTTTTGTGTTCTATTGCGTTGATGAAAGCCCCCAACAATATTTTTTCTCATTTATCTTCCATGTTCAGACAGCGATCGGTTACGATTTTATTATATGTATAGATGTGTATATCTCATTGTATTATGGAATTATGATAAGCATTAAGACGAAGTGGTAGCCAAAGTGGCGCCCTCATTTGAAATAAATTGTTTAAAACTAAGTATGGTGATAATTAAAAATTTGATTTGTATCAATGTCTAGAAAAACCTTTTAACTATTTTATGAATAACCTTGTCTTCCGTACGTACATGAAAGGTTCCGTACGGATGTAAGGAACCCTTCATGTATGAATCCGACTCTAAATTGACCGATTCTTATAAGTCCACGTTTCTTCTTAGTTTTAAACTAGTCTTTGTCCTATCACACTCTACAAATGTAGGAATTCAACAATTAGAAAAGGGGCAAAATTTAGTTCATTACATTAGAACCTAGTCTGGCACGTTCTAGATCTAGGCTAATCATTGAATCTAATAGACTGATCAATACGTAACAATTACCTATCTGTGTTACGTATTGATCTATATCGATCAGTCAGGCTAATCATTAGGTTACAATACAATACAATACAAAAAACTTTATTGCACCAAAAAACATTTACATATTCGAAATACTTACAAAATAAGGGTAACATAATATAATGAGGTACAAGAGGCGGCCTAATCACCGAAGCAATCTCTTACAGGCAACCAAAAAGAAAAGGAGTGTGAACTATATAAGATAACAGGTGGCGCAGTTAGAATTTTATAAATTAATATAGTAAATAAGTACAATAACAGTTAAGATTGTACATATACATAATATACAACATAATAAATAAGTAAATATATATATATATATACTATACATACAAATAAATAATAAATATCACAAGGATTTAAAATAAACCAATACACGATGCTAAGAAAGTGATTTTTAGTTAGGGTTTTAAAGTTGTTCAACGTTTTAGCGTATCGAATGGATATAGGTAGGGCGTTCCAGAGTTAGATGCTAAGACACAGATATTTGTATTGTGGGGTTAGTTAATCTATTTTATTTGATATAAACAGGTTGACAGGTAGAACATTCAACATATTTTAACCTGTTGTCTGTTTAAACACCAGACACAATAGTTAAACAATGCATGTCAACCGGCTCCCGGTTAGATGTGAAAATGATAAACTCTTTATGTCCAATATTCAGTTTATCAGCTTGAACTACTAGGATACAACTCTGAAATACCGAAAGAAGATTTTAAATATAAATATAACTTCATTATTTTCATGTCACCTTTCTTGCGCCCACTGCTTGGTATACGCTCTCTTCGTCGACGCAAAGCCTTACGGTTGAACCAGTCGATGTTTTTTCTATACAATTTTCGGAGGGGATTTCCTCCACTGTTTGACATTGTACATTCAAATTTTAACATAATATCGTTTTGTCTCATTAT